>CM056736.1:64032473-65232473 GCA_029844215.1 Przewalskia tangutica | reverse complement strand
GCAATTATAATAATCAATTATCAAAACAATTGTGTTTTATGAAATGAGAGTCAACTGTGTCTTATATAAAAAAAAGGATGAGTCATATCAAAATCAGGGTGCCTGTCCATAGAATCCTCTTGTCTAAATACATTATCGGCCCTCTAGTGAGGGACTCGGTGAAATCACCATATCTATATACATTGTCGGCCCTTTACTGAGGAACTCGGTGGAATCATCATTATATACATTGCCGGCCCTTTACTGAGGGACTCGGTGGAATCATCATGTCTATATACATTGTCGGCCCTTTACTGAGGGACTCGGTGGAATCATCATGTCTATATACATTGTCGACCCTTTACTGAGGGGCTCGGTGGAATCATCATATCTATATATATTGTCGGCCCTTTACTGAGGGACTCGGTGGAATCATCATATCTATATACATTGTCGGCCCTTTACTGAGGGACTCGGTGAAATCATCATATCTATATACATTGTCGGCCCTTTACTGAGGGACTCGATGGAATCATCATATCTATATACAGCACTAATAGAATATTATGAATAACTCTCTATATATTAAATCATCACTTGACTCTCAGTGGAATAATTAAAAGGCATTATCATTTCATATATCATTTAAATCATCTTTTGGAAAATCAAGACGTTTATCGTATCATATATCAATTTAAAACATCTTTTGGAAAATCAATGTGCTTATCGTATCATATATCAATTTAAAACATATTTTGGAAAATCAAGGCGCTTATCATATCATGAATCATTATAATAAACTCTTTACTGAAAAATCATAGACATTTCTCATGACTAACATCTTTAGGAAATAAACTGTGTAGAAATCATGTAAGTCCGCCGTACCTTCATAAAATCATGCCAAAAAGAAAGAAGAAAGAGTTTCACATACCTCTTAGTCGAACTAGCCAACTCACTATTTAGGATATGTCTCTTCTAGTAATTCAACCTATAATAATGATAACACGTTCGTCAGTTCTTAGAATTACTAGCGTACTTTATATCAAATGACGACTTCCTATTTTACAAAAATTCAGGTAGCACTTCCCCTGTTTATATGCGCATCCACAATTTACCAACAAGCCAATCAAACCAATAATCAACTATCATTCCAAGATATAATCAAGTTAGGCTCCATATACTACATATTTACGCAATCATACAACCTCCTTTCTCTTTATATTTATGAACGACAACAACTTCAACAGTCAAGGTGATTAACACATCTATTTACCATGTTCATTAAATTTTCTTAATCATGTTAAAACATTCCATAAACTTAATCCACACACGGTCCATATTCTAGCAACAACAAGCATGTCGTGTAAGGCTTTTCTACACATTCCATACCTTTAATTCTTTAGGACATGTAATAGTATTTACCATATCATATATATAAGTTCTCAACTTAGTTTTCTGAGATTAAATTGTCACGACCCGACCCGGCCGTGATCGGTGCCTACCCCGCACCCTGGTGATACAACATCGAGAAAATCGTGAAATAAAAACTTACACATGAAACAAGATATACAATAAGAAAAATAGGCTAACCAAAACGGTCACCTTTCTGCATATATATAAAAATGATTAAACCTGAACAGTTACATCACTTTTACAAACCCTGCCCACAACAAGATGCTACACTCTAAGAATGTAACCATTAACTACGACGGAGTGGTCCCGCCATACCCCGAATGTAAGTACCTACAACGACAGGGACTATACTAAAAGATAAGCCTCGGAGAAACGGAGCTTCCAAAACGCCGAACTGTGATCCTATGGCGAGGATCGACAATCGGTGTACTCTACACGCGGCATGAACGCGGCCCAAGGAGGTCGATAACAGTATCAAGTATGTGAAAGCGTAAAAATCTTGAAATAAAATCATAACATTTTAAAACCAGTTCACAAATACGTACGAACAACCAATTTTTAACCGCACATAGTGTCACAGCATAAACAAGAGCAAAATAGATATAACGTAACTGGTCTTTTCTAGGCCAATCGCCCATAGTATCATTATGCGAGCCTAATCCTGGAACTTCCGCAGTCCGCATAGACCACCTAGGTCCGCATGAGGTATTCCTCGCATCGGGGGTAGCTAACCCTCGGCATCAACCTGGACTCCCGCAGTCCGCATAGTCACATGGACCGCATGAGGTATTCCTCGCATCGGCGTAACACACCCGGAGTGATCATCCTGGAACTCCCGCAGCTCCGCATAGGTCACATGGACCCGCATGAGGTATTCCTCGCATCGGGGGCGGCTAACCCTCGGCATAACAAGTCAGGGGGGTAAGTGATATAATACCAGCACAACTGCTTATCGTTAAACAACATAAGCACAACAAGAAAACCCCCTTACACAAACGTCACAAGACACTAACACACGTAGCATCATAACATGTTTACTTTATCAAACCAACAAGAAAGTATTACAAGGCTATCACAAGCCAACATAGTCAAGTTACTCACACAAGGTACTTTTATTTCATGTCAACAAATCCGGGTTTTAACCCTAAAGTACTACATACTTCAACTCTCAAAAAAAAGGATCTATTTCTTTCACAAAAGTCACACGATACCCGTAGTATCAAAAATAGAGTAACTATCTTTTTAAGTAAACCAAAACAATTTTCATACCTTCTTTTTAAACCAATCTTAAGACAAAAGCATGCCTTACTTTTTAAACCATTTTAAGACAAAACCATGTCTTCCTTTAAAACAAAGACATTTTTCCTTTTTAAAGTCAAGTAGCAATATACTTTTTTAAACCAAGTGTCTTACTCTTTTAAAAACAAGTAACCTATGCCTTTTAATCAAGTTACTTCTCCTTTCCCAAAATCAAGTTGTTTATAAGTCAAGTCTCTTTACTTTCAAAAATCAGTCTCCTAATCTTTAAATCATATCTTTTAAGGAAACCAACCTCCAACTTTTAAAATGTCAAGTTATCATTTTAAATCCAATGATAAAACCATTCTTTTGTTTTCATAAAGCCGTTATAAATAACTTCCCATAAAGCTATTATAACACTTTATGTTTTAAACCAACCAAGGACAACTATTCTCATTTTCGAAATCAAGAAAACTTTATTCTTTAAAAGACCACACACCCATTACTCATGAATGAGGTTTTACAACTTTTTAACATAATTCAAGTCCTTAATATTTCATAACAAGTCACTTAACTTTGGAATCAAGTCAAGGACACAAAAGGAAAATCAAATTCCTTTAAACACACGTGCGTCTACCGCACTATATATATTTCACAACAATCATGCTAGAAAGGATAGGAAGAGGTTCACATACCTCGCGACGATTATCGACAATAAGCAAAATGCTCCAAAGTACTATAACCCTTCTAGCCTTTCCCACCCTTCAAGTAGAATACGCTACTCGTAGTACTTCAACCTATAATGGCCATAAAACATTTATTAACTTCTAGATCCCTTCGTAGAATATTTTTAAGTACAAGTTTCCATATTCTACGGAAAATTCGGCAGCACCTCCCCCCCTTCCCCCGTAACCACATAAATAACCTCCACTATCAAGGCCCGCTACCAAGCCAACAACTCAGAGGGGATTACACGTCTAACCTGGCGTGTACAATTCTGCCCCACAATAATACTACAAGTCTATCAGAATACACCCAATGTAAATCTGATTCAATTCTTTTTAATCATCCTTCCATAAATCATATACTCAATTATACATTACTACAACATGTAATCTCCAATTACAATAGGGGGATAAAGATCATTACCTCGATAAGCCCAAAATTATCCAAGTTTTATAAGTCGATCCTGAGCAACGTTTAGCTCCACTTCCTTACGCTCCAACCCGCTCCAAGAAACCCTTAGAAGTTTCTAAACAACTTCTCTTAACACTTCACCCATCTATGAAGATTTTCCTAGGGTTTCGTTTGCGACTAAAGGAATAAAGTTGTATTTGCGGGCTCTTAGTATAGAGATAACTTTGGAATACTACAAGGGATTACAAGGCTAAGGTATTTGGGACTATACCAACACTTGAAGAATTTTCTACACAAAGGGGGGTGTTTGGACGAGAATTAACTAAGGAGGGAGTATATATTTTTGCCTTGGAAACTCTTAAGTGGATGAATAAAGTCTTGAAATCAAGGGGGTATTTATAGAGAAATCAAGGGCCAAGATCTAGGCAAGTGTGTGGTGTAGATTGGGGACATGTGGGTGTGGATTCTACCAACCACATGTCCACCACAAAATTGGGACAATTGGCTAACCACTTGTCCACCCAAAACCGTCCATGGACACATGTCCATCATCAATTCGGCCAACATGGCCACATGGGAGTGACACGTGTCGCCCCCCTACTCATCAAAAATATTTCATCTTCCGAAAATATCCGTAATGCCAAAAATCCGAAAATAAAGTGGGCCCCACAAAACCGTAAATTTTCCCCGTGGGCCTCACGTGACCAATTCCGGAAATAAAATTCCATAATTCTCAAATATTTCAAAAAGTCCGAATACCAAATCTGGGAATCCAATTCCCATTAACGAACCTTTTTCCTTCACAAAATCCGGAAACTTTTCCGTCGTAAAATCACATCTTTCTTCCTTTCCAATTTTGGTGTCGTATTCTCGTACGAACGTCTTCGTATACATACCCTGGAACTACGGGGTGTAACAAGAATCTTATCAAATCAGCCCCTAAAGTACAACACAACCTCTCTCACGATTTCATGCAAGTTTCGACCATAACATGTCACAATCTTCTAATTCTTTTATTAATTCTTAATCAAATTCACCTTTCAACAATTCCATACAACCAACACATCTTTAGCATTAATATTTCTTCCATTTTTAACATACAATTACTGATGAAATAAACGACACAACACACGAATCCCACGTATGCCAAAACAGTCCAATTTCGGCTCAACTCCCACAATTGTCACATGCATTGTCTAAATTCAAAGTTTCTTTCTAACACAAGTCCATTATTTCAATTACAACAACATGCAACTTCAATTATATCTTAGGGAAAAGAATTATTACCTTAATTTAAGCCCAAACAACCCTTATTTCGATCCATGTCCCTTTGTCCGAATACCCATTATTTTATCAATTTTTCTTGTCCAATTCTTCACTTCTTCAACTTCAATTGAACATGCATGTGTTTTATAATGTTACTCCATAATTCTAACATATTTTTCTTCCACAAATTCGTCTCAAAAATCCGAAAATTGAGGCTCAAATCACGGGCAGCAGTGGCGAAATGTCCACTGTTCTGTCAGTTGAACTTGTAACGCCCATAACTCTCTACTACGATGTCCTATCGACGATAGGTTTGTTGAGTTGGAAACTAGACTCGACGAAATTCATTTTAGGCTTTTGAAACACCCAAAAACTCCTAATATACTAGGAGATATACCCCTCCAAAATTGACTAAAAATCTGCCAGCAAATCCCGATTTCTGCCCTAATTTTCTCCAATTTTTGGCTTCTAATTTAGGTGAACATTCTAGTTTATGAGGAGGAAATAAAGCTCAAATTTGGCTATGGGAAGGTGTAATTTCGGCTGTAGGTGTAGGAGGGAAGAAGAGAAGACAATGGTTTTCTTTTTCTTCAATTGAAATGGAAGTGAAAGCAAAGTTCTTCTTCATAAGGTCTACTTAAATTTCTGAAAATTTCCCTTACAATTAGGTCCCCAAAGTGTCCCCTTACTTTAAAACAAACCCCCAAGTAAAAATCTTAATCCCACTTCTATTAATCTTAACACTCGTTTCCTTTAATTCCCGAGAATTTCATAAGGGTTTCGTATTCTCCATGTCGCAACTCTTATAAATTGTTACTAACCCATAACGAGAATATACAACAATCATTTTCAATTTCTTGTCACGCTCGTTGTAACAAAATTTTCCGAAATCACATCCTTAAGTATATTAATTTCCTTAATGACATTTTTAATTACCGTCTTAATCTTACGAGGCGTAACAATGCATGCCTCCAGGGAGTCTCATTTCACTACTCTTAAGAGTATCATCCGATACATTAAAGGCACACTTGATTATGGTTTGCACCTATACCCCTCTGCACCAAACAGGTTGCTCTCTTATACTGATGTAGATTGGGAAGGGTGTCCAGACACGCGACGCTCCACCTCCAACTTTTGTGTATTTTTAGGGGATAATTTGATTCTTGGTCTGCCAAGCGACAGACTATCCTATCTCGTTCCAGTGTCGAGACTGAGTATAGAGGCGTTGCAAATGTGGTAGCTGAGATTTGTTGGCTCAGAAATTTCATTAGAACTTGATGTCGCTGCGTCAGGCATCTATTGTGTACTGTGATAACATCTCTGTCATCTATCTTTTTCATAATTCGGTTCAACATCAGCGAACCAAGCACATTGAGATAACCTACACTTCGTTCGTGAGAAAGTTGCGCTAGGTCATGTCAGAGTGTTACATGTTCCATCATCCTATCAGTATGCAGATATATTTACCAAAGGACTTCCCAGACAATTGTTTCTTGACTTCAGATCCAGTCTCAGCGTTCGGCCTTCTCCCGCTCCGACTGAGGGGGTGTGTAAACGTGTAGGTGTAGTAAAATAATATTTTCACCCATAATTAGAATATTTGTGTAAATATAATTGTGGTAAGACTAAGATTCTTCTTGTTTATGGGACTAGGATTCTTATTGTAATTGGGATGAACATTGTACACCTATATATATTTGATATTAATAAGAAGACTCTCCAAAGGAGATTAATATCATCTTACACTCCAAGGCTCATGTCTACTTACAAATCATGGTCGGAAAGTACGGGGTGTTACCGAAAATATACTTTTGTGATTTGTATAAATGTCACATTGTTGTCATAGAGATAATGACACCATATTTTTAACGAAAAACATAACTGTCAATTTAATGTCATAAGTCAGATAATTTAACTCATGAGTCTTTAGCTATTTGGAAGCATAGGCAATCACCATATCACCCTGCATAAGAACACATCCTAGCCTAACCGTAGAAGCATCACAGTAGATCACAAATCTACCCATAGGGTGGGCAGAGTCAGGACTGATTATGGTCAATTTGTTCTCGTGTTATTGAAAACTATTTACGCACATTTCTAAACATTGAAACTTAAAAAACTTCTCATTTTTTATCAACCAGGAAGCTAGTGAAGAAAATTCCTCTACAAATTGGCGATAGTAGCCTGTCAGTCCCAAAAAGGCTTTGAATCTATGTAGGCTTTTGTTGGCCTTGGCCAAGTATTGGCTGCTTCGATTTTTTATAGGTTTGCCTTTATGCCTTCTCTTAAGACCACATGTCCAAGAATATAACTTTATTGAGCCAAAATTCACACTTGAATTTTTTTAATCTCATAATCTTTGAATATCTATAGAACTATTCTCAAACAATTCTCGTCTTCTTCCTAATTTCGGAAAAATACCAGAGTATTATCAATAAATACTATCACAAAGCTTTTTAAGAATGACTTGAAGACTTTATTCATTAAGTTCATGAAAGCGACTGGTGTATTTGTCATCCTAAAAGACCACTAAGACTTCATAGTTACCATAGCGAGTCCTTGTTTTCAGGATGTCAGCTTCTCTAATCTTTAGTTAATGGTATCTCGACTTCTAATCTATCTTGAACAAACACTTAACACTCTGTAATAGGTCAAAAAGTCGTTTGTTCTGGGTATTGGATATCTATTTTTAATAGTGACATTATTTAGCTGCTAGTTATTTTTATTATATATATATATATTGGATCCCGGGGGTAATACTATGGAATAATTAAAAAACAAACCGAAAGTAAAATAGCTTGTATGCTCAAACAGTTTGCAAATGTCGTTGACAATGTCGTCCGACACAAGTGACAACACTTAGATAAAAACATAAAAACCTTTGAAGAGTAAAATGCATCGAAAATAATAAAGAACACAAATGTTTATATTTACATAGGTTATATATTAATATAACATATGACGGTCAATGACCGAAAGTATTGTATATATATATATATATATATATATATTCTTTTTCTTACAATATTACTAGATAATACAAAAGAAATAAAAAGATTAAGTCGCAGATGACTTATGCCTGAAAAATCTAACAAAGTAGACATAGGCAATCTCTCATTACAATCGCTCTATACAAAGCTAATCTAGAATCTAAACAGCTTCTGTAATATTGGACAGAATGTTGTCAACAGGCTCAGGCAACATTTGTGATCCAGATTTCTGAGATAAAATCCCGAGAGCTCTCTTGATATTTTTACATTTTGATTCTGGATATCGATTCCTTGATGCAACCTCTCTATTTATAGTAGAGAGTCTTCCTTGAAATGCTCAATGAATCATTGTAGAAGTTGAGGGAAAGTGGGCAGCCGATAAGGTTTGTTGGAGAAGAATGTGGAGGAAGATCCTCTAACTTCTTGGACTTGTTTCCCAAGCTTAGCAACGACTTGGATTTGGTCTTCCCATGTTTTATCAGCTCCAAAACTCCTTGCCAAGTCACTTTTACCATCGTGGTAAAAATCCCACGAGATCTTCAGTTCCGTGAAGTAAGGCAAAACTGTTTCACAGAATGTTGGTCCAAATGTCGTGACATTTGTTCCAACATTTCTGATTTTAACTTAGAGCTGAAAATGATATGATGGACAAAATGTCATAACACCAAACTCTACATTAACATTCTCCCCCTTTTTGTCTTTCTTCACAAAACTCATTCTATTATGTGCTAGTGACTTACGATAATGTCATAGATGTTGTCCCAACATATATGATTACAATACCGCTCCCCCTTAACCTGTGAAGGCATACAAAAAACATATGCACACTAGTGTATACTACTATATAGGATTACACACAATGTTAGCACAACATAGATATACACATCATAAAGGATTTAGAAGAAATAAACTAGCATATTAGCACATCATCCAAAACATTAAAACCATATTCTCTACACCAACCAGTAGCATCAGCTTCATACTGTATCAACCTGTAGCATCAGCTCCTCATAACTCATAATACAACAGATGTAGCTTTCAGCAGTTGTCTACTCCTGCATAATTGATTCTCTACATAGAACAACATCATATAGCCTTCTTCTTCTGCTTCCTCGACTTCAGCAGAAGCGACTTCAGCAGCAGCATCATCATCTCCCCCTTTTGTGATCTTTGTAATTTGATTCACAAGTCATTCAGTAGATAGTGAAGACTGTTTTGGACCAGTGTTGTCAAGAATGTTGGTGACATTCCTGTCAACATCTGCACTATTTCCTTCCATTTTTCAGGGTAGATCGATGACGCTGTATCTACTCTTCAAAATTATTTTGTTTACTGTGTATAGTTCAGGAGCCTTCCCTAATGTGTCCTCTATCTTAGGCTTAAGACATTGGGTAGTTAAAACTTTATATATCAGAGATGGATAGGGGGATTGAGGTTGATTCTATTTATGCCAAGTTGGCAGCTTGATGGAAGATCATTTTGCCCAGATCAATTCTTAAACCTTTCCCAATTTTATACAACAGGTAGTTTGTTCTATAGTTACAATTGACTCATTCATTGAAGGAAGTCAATGACGTATAACAATTTGTGAAGGGTGACAAACAGGGCTGTTAATTTAGAGGTTGGACATGTAGAGATCCACTTATGTATTATACCTCCTATGAGGTACTCAATTACTTTATCTCTATTGTCCACTGCAGGGTCTGCTTCTCTAACATTCTCCTCAGTATTTAATCCCATAAATTTGTTTATAACAGCAGGTGTGGAAAAAAAGTACTTTGTTATAGAGATATATCTTCTCAAATTTCTTTGAGTCGATATCCTCTATAGCATAACTCAAATTAGCATAAAACAACCTGACTATTTTATTAATAACATATCCTAGGAGCTGACTTTCTTTTAAGAACTCTACAAAATCATATTCTGAACATGAGGAAATATCTATTACTTTGTCAGACCTAACAACTCTATTCTTGTACCAGTCCTAATTATTAGAATTAGTTTTAGAATAGAATCTATCTGAGTAGATACATACCTGAAGGTCTGAATCATATTCAGTTTTGTTGGAGGATGTTGGAGTTTGTGTCTCTTCTTATGTTGGCTGGAATATTTCCTGAGATGTTGTGGCATCAGTGACAATATTCGTAGCAACACTCGATTTGACATATCTGAAAATTCCCTTTGGGAAGAATTGCTTCACTGGAGTTTCATCAGGAACTTTCTCGTTTTCTTGAGACATATTTGCAGTAAAGAAGTAGTTGGTTCTTCTTCACTCTCTTCAGTTGAGAACACCAAGTCCATATCATCACTGTCACTATTCGAGCAAGCAGGTATAGAAGTATCACATCTGGACCTTTGGCTCTTCACGAACTATTCTCTCAAACATTTTACTCGATCGACAAGTAGGGAAGGTAGAGGATCTTGGTCTCTTACACAATGCTGAAATATCAGATGTTTCATCAACATCTATTGGATTATTGTCATCACATAGGTAGTTGATGTCTAAAGGTGCATCTAAACCTTTGAATAATATAGCTTTAGATAAGTCCTTTGTGGATGGTGAAGAAGGAAATCGGTAATGTTGTTGCGGGTCATCTTGCTAAGATGATTCAGTGTTCATAGAAGAGCTATTAGTCGGTGTGTTGGCTGATATTGGTGTTGACATTGGAAAGGTTTCCATAGGTGAATATAGTGGAGAGAGTTTTGAAGAGATTGAGGATGGAGTTTGGAATGGTGATGATTCCATCGGGTAGGTAGGATTATGCCCAAGGTGTCATGTGATTTCCCTTTTTTTTATATGGAAAATCAGAGAATGATAAAAAAATAATAACAAATGAGAGGAATATCTATATACATGACAAATCTTTCTAAGCAACAAAAATCCCTTAGTCTTAGGTGTTTCAATTTTACACAATAACTTACACCTAAAATATTGGGATAAAACAACTAAACATCACAGTAGGAATAAAAATTAATCTTATCAATTTAAAGTTTGAAATTTCTATGAAAACAAGGCAAAAAAAATAGGGAGAAAATCTAATTTTTCTGAAATCGGTTAAGATCAACATCCCAACAAATATCATTATCTGAAAATGTCAACAGTAATGTTGGCAACATTTTGGACAATACAAGTATTATGATCCTGCAAGAACTTTTTATTTTGACAACAAATCAAGACACGTTTTATATGTATTTTTATGAGTTTAACCCCTGGACCAATGTAACATTTTTCCATTGTATCCTTGATCTAATCATAAAACACATACAAAATTAATTTTTGTGTAAAAAATAAGAATACTTATTTAGTATCTTCATAATTTAAGTTTAACCACTTGATACTTCTATAGAATAGGAACAGTATCATTTCACGGTCTTTGTCCATTTTTCATAGTTGCCAAATATTTGTAAAGGCTTTGCCTTATTTTGATACTCCTTTTTTATAATATCTAATATCAACGCAGAGAACGGTATTACATTAGAATCTTGTTTTTATTGAAGGATCATGCTTGTGTGACCAAAAGTAATGCACTATACAACAACAATAATCAGATTATGATATTACATAGGTAAATGTCACCTGAAATGTTAGTGAAATTTCAGCCAACATTCACCAAAAATGCCTTTTTAGAGATTACAAAGACCAAGAGATTTCTTCAAACTGTAAAAACTCTCATGGTCCAAATCTTTTATAAAAGTATCAGCTAGTTGATGAAGAGTGTCAACATGTTCAAATTTGAACTAGCTGTTTTTCAACCAAATCTCTTAAAAAGTGATGTCTAATGTCAATATGTTTTGTACGTGAGTGCTGAATTAGATTTTTGGAAATATTTATAGCACTCAAATTATCAAAGTACAAAAACAAAATATTAGTAGAAAAAAAAAAGATTATGCCAAGATAAGAACATCCTCCATTTGTACTTTTTCTATAATCTACATCACCAGTCTAATCCGAGTCACTATATCCTATTAAATTAGTATTGGTGTCTTTGGAATACCAAATTCTCAACTCACATTTGTCGGCAACATATCTAATGATATGTTTCACGACATTTAAGTGAGAAATATTGGGATAGGCTTGGAACCGTGCAAAAACACAAACATTAAAAAAGAAAGACTAACCTCTTAGTATATGGTTGTCATACACACATACCTTACCATTTCTCTATAATCGAGTGATTTTTTTCTTCTTGTTCTAATTCCTTCAAAAACTCCCCCTATCACCTGACATGTTGGACGATTCTTCCTAATCCTTTGTCACGCCCTTTTTCGACCGCGACATTTTTAGCGAATCCTGCTTAATAAAAAGTGTTAGGAAATAAATAAAAAAAATGTTAAATGTTAGAAGGGTGCTAAAATGTAAAAGGGTTCGCGGAGTCGCCACCTAATTAGTTTGGGTGAATTAGGACACCTAAATGTTAACTGGTTTAAAGTAAACATTAACTCCATTTAATGGTCTGCTAAACTTAATGAGATTCTGGGCAAGGGTTCCTTATTATCCTAAAGGGAAGGAGTTAGGCATCCTAAAGGATCCGCTAACTTGCGGTTGTCCGTTCAAACCTAGGGTTAATTATTATTGCTAAGAATGCATGTTTAAAAAAAGTATTTAATAGAAAAGTATTTTTTGGCAAAAGATTAATAAAATTACTGCTATAAAACACATGTAAAGTTTAAAGCATGCCCTATGTTATTTATGAAAAATAGGTGATGCAAAGTGAATTTATTGACTAAATGTATATATTTGCCTACCTTAATTAGTATCCCATATGCTTAAAGGGGTTCCTTAGTATACATAAACATAAGATTTCTATATAGATTTTGTAGCAAATGGGTTAAGAGTTTTGAAAGATAATATCCTAGCTACATAATTAATTATGCAAGTTAAGATTATTAGGTGGTTTAATGTAGCTTAAATTATCTAAAGTATTTAATTCGAGAGGAAAACAAATTGTTAATTAACTACTTTCTAACCTATTGACTTAAGGTTTGGCATTCTAAGAGTTCTACTAATAACGTAATGTTAGACAATTAATTACAATAAATAAACGGGGCGGGGTAGGAAATAAAAGAAGATGACTCGAAGGAAAGGCGCTGTCTTTTCGCGTGACTTGGAATTTCTGGCACAAACATAGATGCATATAGATGTGGGTTTTCACGTTTACTACAGTCTCGCCATGAGACTCTTTGTTGCTCCAATGCGTTTCATGCAAAAGTAAGAGAAAATAAGGATTATAATATATTCCAAATTTTATTAGGAGGAAAATAGATAAGAATGCTTGTTCAACCCAACACGGGGACTTTACAGCGCAAAAATAAACAGGGAGGGGGGGCCAATCCAATCCAATTTCAAATTTTGAAGAGGGTAGGCAGATATGCCCAGATGCAAATAAAGCCCAAATTCATTGGACATCACCAGATGTGCACTTGAAATATATCATAACAGTCTTATCCATATTTTAAGGAGAATCGCGATTATGAGCAAATATTAATTGTTGCAGAACAAGCAACCAGTACAGAGAAATATAAACACATAGATGAGACCTTATGAATTTGTACCCGAAATTATTTGGTTCATAGCAAGCAATTCTGGGAGAAGGAAGAAGAGCATGTTAACAGTATAGCCAGATTAGAATTTCCCAACAAAACATGCATGTTTAATCAGTTGTAAAAATAGGCATGACCATATGAGCTAATTTTACGGATACTAAGAGATATGGGTGATTAATCCTATAGTAATTTAAAAGAGAAAAATCTTATAGACTTAGATATTAGAAAAGAGGGCCAAAGCCATAACAAACCAGAGATGTCACTTCTAACCTATGTTTTTCCAGCACTTGGACAATAAAATAGGCATAAAGTACATGAATCGAAACTTAAATAAGTTGGAAGTCGAGCTTACACAACTTACATAGACATGGACAGAGATGCTAAGGATTTCATGAGATGGAAATGATATGAAGAGATGCATACAAAAGTACCACGAGTAAGGCTTAACAAGTTTTGAATGTTGATGGAGGTGACATACATGTCAGCTAAAAGGTCTTATATCACAAAGTAAGCTCTGAGCGATCCCTAAATCATTGTATCAATTTAAACAAGAATATACATCCGTCAAGGCTTCAAATTAGGACACTTGACATCTGATTTACCTAACAGGACATTTACGTTTCTGGATCTAAATCATATTTTGTTTTTTTTTCTTTGGTTAAACTAAGAAGCATCTAATAAACATGGAACTCTGCGGTGATTAACCAAACATATACAGACCTAGGTAAATTAATGCAGGCCAATCCAACATTACACTTAGAGCATTTAACAGAAGCAGTAATACTACAACGAGTCTAGTTAAACACGAGCAGTCCACAGAAAACACATAAAGCACGTAAAACAGAGGAATAAACTAGAGTCGAGAGGAAGTCGAGTTTACCTTCTCCGGGCAGCGAACCGAGGCAGCGTATCAAGTCGTCGGTCCACTCGACGGGTTTTGGTTTTGCTATGCGATTGATTTAGGGTGAAGCCTGAATTGAAGATTTTCTAACAGCCTCTATCGTAGAATTGATCGAGTTCGTCCTTCTAAAAGCAGAAAAGAGTGTAGATGTGTGGGAGTTTGTTCTCTGAAAAATTGATACCTTTCTGAATCCCTGAATCGATTAGTTGCTCACTGATTTTCCCCCTATTTCTCGATGATTTTCAAGTGTCTAGGGATCGGTTTATATAGCTTCAAACTGGGTTCTAAAATAGGTGCGATTTGGACTGCATGTAAAAGCTTTGGTAAGGATTGATTCGTGAGGTATTTCCTACCATTAATGGGATATTTCGCTGCTTATTTGGACGAGATTTGTGCTGATTTAGGCTTGATTCGTGCGATTTAGCACTGACTTCGTGTGATTCGATAAGGTAACGATTTGAAGGATTTGGGTGATGGATATGGTAAGGAAAGCTGGCTGGGGTGCGTGGATAAAGGAAAGCCCGGATTCTCCGGCGAGAAATCCGGGCATGGCGGCGATTGCGTTTTTAGGTTTAGGGTTCGTGGGTTTTGTTTGTTGAGTGGACGACGAGATGGGGGGGGAAAGGGAAATAAGGCTGATATGGGTAGAGTGGGCGTGGGCTGATATGGGTAGAGGGCGGGTTGGGCTTGCGGGTCGCGGGTGTTGGGCTGGGGCAATGTGGGCTGGGGTATTGTTTAGGTATTGGGTATTAAGTATTAGGTTAGTTTTAATTAGTTTTAGGCTAGTTATTTAATTAGTTTAGTGGTGAATTAAATTAGTAAATTGTGATTAATTATTTTAGGTGCTTTATTAGTAAATTAATAAATTGTGCTTAAATTGTTCAGGTGATTTATTAACCTAATTGTTATAAATGCGGGCGTGCTATTTAATTAATGCTTAATATTTTAGAATGCGGCGCTATTATTTAAAATCTTATTATTGTGCATTATTGCGAAGTTAAATTAAAATTGAATTGAGTTCAGATTAAATTATTTAAATGCTAAATGCAAGTATGATATTTAATAATTGTTTAAAGCTTTTATAAATGCGACGCTATTAAATGCATGTATTAGATTAAAATTGATTTTAAATTACAAATGATTGTGAAATTCTCTTGCGTATTAATAAATGCGGATATGCTATTTGACACGACGTCATTGCTAAATTATTTATTTTATGTATTTATTAATTGTTTAAGAATTACGACAGAGCTTACAATTAATAAATGCGGGCGCGAGACTCTAAGTGCGTAGGACGCGGTACCATTATTAAATTGCTTATTTATGTCTGTATTTATGTTTTATCGCTGTATTTTATTATAAGAAATCATAAAAATTATTTTTACAAAATTAATCTAATTTTATAGTTAATGACTGGACGGGAGGGTCAAAATTGGGTGTCAACAACTTGTCCATCTTTGTATGGAGATGATGGAAGAATCTTCGGACAAAGACGTTGACTCATAGCCAATTTTGTCTTGATCCTCAGAATTGCAAAAATGTTGGGCAGGTAGACAAAGTGGCATGAAAAATCAAAATTGTCGATGTCGAGTTATGACGACATTGGGCTACCATGGTCAAAACACCAGGGTGGGCTAACGCGGACTCAAAATTGTCCCAGTGTCGAGTTATGACGACAATGGGCTACAATGGTCAAAACACCAAGACGGGCTGACGCGGACTCAAAATTTGTCCCAGTGTCGAGTTATGATGACACTTGGCTATGGTGCAAAAAGCAAAAAATAAAAATAACTGGCTTGAACCTGGGGTGTACCGCTGTGGCTTATGGTGCTGGATTTCATGGTGATGTGGAACGAGTGGACGGCGGCTGAGGCGCTTACGCGTTCATTGGGAAGGTTGGCCCGACAAATTGCCGGTTATTTATAAGAGAAAATTCACGTTGTGCTCCTGCTCCTGCATGCTAAGACTTAAACAAACGGTTAGTGCATAACTGTTAAGGCAAAATGATGATGCATAATTTTAAAAACAATGTAACTGTGAGTAGACAATGTTATCGTGCGAAAGTGTGATGCATGTTGCAATGCTGTGATTTCGCCCTTGCACAGACGTGTTGCGATTGTGAATGCGGATATGTTGTCCTTGCTGCAACCGCCCCTGTAGACTAGAGCTCAAGAAAGAGTTAGTGCCTAACTGCTAAGACAGAATAATAAAGCATGAGTAAGAAATGCAATTTCGAAAGTATAGAAATCGTCCTTGCGTAGATGTGATATGCTGATGATAGTGTCATTTTCGGACTTGTTGTGCCGATAATGTCGTTGCCTGGACGTGCTACTGCTGGCGTCGTTGCATAGACGCAATGCTGATGATGTCGTTGCCTGGACATAATGCTGCTAACGTCGTTGCTTGGGCGTGTTGCTGCTGGCGTCATTGCGTAGACGCGATGCTGATGACGTCGTTACTGGGCGTGTTCTTCTTTGGCGTCGTTGCGTGAAGCGCAATCGCGATGATGTCGTTGCACGAACATAATCACGCTAACGTCGTTGCTTGGGCGATATTCTTGCTAGCGTCGTTGCGTGAAGCGATGTTGATGGCGTCGTTGCTGGGCGTGTTCTTCTTTGGCGTCGTTGCGTGAAGCCTTGTGGCCCGATGATGTCGTTACTGGACACAATCGATAACGTCGTTGCCTGGACGTATTGTTGCTGGCGTCGTTGCGTGAAGGCCAATCGCGATGATGTCGTTGCCTGGACATAATGCTGATAACGTCGTTGCACTGGGCGTATTCTTTGGCGTCGTTGCGTGACGCAATCGCGATGATGTCGTTACACGGACATAATCGCGTCGCGTCGTTGCTTGGGCGTGTTCTTCTGGCGTCGTTGCGTGAAGCGCAATCGCGATGATGTCGTTACGGACATAATGTTGATAACGTCGTTGCCTGGACGTATTGCTGCTGGCGTCGTTGCGTGAGCGCGATCTTGATGATGTCGTTACTGGACACAATCGCGATAACGTCGTTGCTGGGCGTGTTATTCTTTGGCGTCGTTCCGGACTTCTTTGTCTTGATAACGTCGTTACTGGGCGTATCGTTCTTTGCTCGCAGAGTAAATACTCCTGCAAGCTTCTTGAGAAAACATTAGTGTATACCTGTTTAGACAAAATGATAAATACATATGAGAAGTGCAATTTTATGGGTAGAGATGTCGTCCCTGATACGCCAGATGAATACTGAGATGTTGTCCTTGCACGGACATGCTAAATGCCGCAACTGACGAATTGTCATGATGCCTTTGTTGAAGCGCGATCGCGAGTTGCCAATTGACTTTATGCAGGGTTGATCGCTAGGTTTTGTTGCGGAATCGAACTTTATTGCTGATTGTTGATGCCCTTTTCATTCTGCTTTGCTTTCTTTGCTTACGCTATCTGAAGAAACCTTTACGTATTTTCTGCCTCTACTATTGCACTTTCTGCTTCTGTTAATATGAAAAGACCTACGCTCGAAGAAAATTTGTGAGTTTTGGGAAGTCGATCGTATCGACTTGCGCCTTGTCCTTGATGTCGCGTGCACGGCTTTGTTTGGACTTGCAACCCCTGTCTGACCTCTTTGAGATGTTTAATAGCGTTCCAAAAGCATTTTCCAAAATGAAATGTTTTCATGAAGTATGCACAAAACATCTTTTAGAAATAAACATTTATATGATATGCGTTAAAAAATGTAAAAGCCTCGTCGAATTTGCCGAATATGACACGTATTTTGACCAAACGAACATCCTTTGGAGTCCTTGTTATTGCCCTCTTCATGGTGCGCAAAATTGTCTCAGTTTCGTTACATGGTGCGTGGGCAGAACTTAACTTCGGCGGGAATTGCTCATATCGCTTTTGGAATAACCAAACACCTTTGTTGCATGCAGACAAATGGGAAGATTCCTAGCGGTGTGACCGAAGCCGATTTAGGCCGCCTACGTATCCCCGTGAGGGAATCAGGTCATGACGTAGTTCATTACAAGTGGAGAATTATGAGGTTTTCTAAAAGGGGACCGAAGCCGATGTAGGCCGCCTACGTATCCCACCGAGAATCAGTCATGCGTAGTTGATTACAAGTAAAAGGCTTTCTAATTTGCGTGGCGAGACCTTATATGGGCTCTATGCATATCCCAGGGAATGCGGCTTTTACAATGTAAAGGGGATTACATAGAAGACAAATACTCTAGGCGTAATATCTCTTCACGCGTCTGCGTTGATAGCTTTAGGCCATACTTCGCCATCCATCGGCTAAGATTAAAGCCCTCCACTTAATACTCGATGAACCGTGTAGGGCCGCTTGCCAATTAGGTGCGAACTTTCCTTTAACCGCTTTGATTCGGGAATATGCGTTTCAAAACCAATTGTCGGCTTGAATAACCTTGGCCTTACTCTCTTATTAAAAGCTCTAGCCATTACGTTACGATAAAGCTGCCCATGATTGCATTCAACCTTTTGTCGTCAACATCAATCGCTCATGCGATCCTGTATCCGTTCGGCCGCTCAACTTGGCTTCTTGGATGATTCTCAGCGATGGTATTTCCACCTCTGTGGTAGTGCGACACATTCCATACACCAAAGATCTGGCGTTGCCGGTAGAAGTCCGGATTGTGGTGCGATAACCCAAAAGCGCAAAAGGCAAATTCTCATGCCAATGTTTGTAGTTGCTGGTCATCTTGCGCAATATCCTCTTGATGTTCTTGTTGGCTGCCTCTACTGCTCCATTCATCTGAGGCCGATATGGGGTGGAATTACGGTGAGTGATCTTAAAATTTCCACATATCTCACGCATCAATTCTTTGTTGAGGTTGGTTCGATTGTCGGTCCTGATCGATTCGGGAATCCCAAATCGGCAAATGATGTTGTTGCGACGAAGTCGACCACCACCTTTTCGTCATCGATCGTGTGATGATGTTTCTACCCGTTTAGTGAAATAGTCAATTGCTACGAGGATGAATCGTGCCCGTTTAGGCGGTGGTTCGATAGGGCCGATGACATCCATGCCCCAAGCTGCGAATGGCCAAGGAGAACTCGTCACATTGAGTTCATTCGGAGGTACTCGAATCAAATCGCCATGAATCTGGCACTGCCGACATTTCTGCACAAAACGAATACAATCTGTTTCCATCGTCATCCAAAAATAACCTGCTCGCAGAATCTTTTTCGCCAAAGTGAAGTCGTTCATATGAGGTCCACATGTTCCCCCGTGTATTTCCTCTACTAGCTTGCCTGCCTCTTGAGCATCGACGCATCTCAGTAAGCCCAGATCTGGAGTCCTTCGGTATACAACTTCCCCATTCAAAAAGAAATGGTTTGCTAATCTTCGAAGTGTTTTCTTATGGATGTTGGTTATGCCTTCTGGATACTCTCCTGCTTTGAGGTACCTTTTGATGTCATGGTACCATGGATTCTCGTCTGTTTCCTCATCTATATGGGAGCAATAAGCCGGTTGTTCCAGCACACTCACTGTGATCGGATCGATGTAATTCTTGTCCGGATGTTGAATCATGGAGGATAAGGTTGCCAATGCATCGGAGTCGTTACGGATCCTTGGAACATGCGAATTCTATATTCTTTGAACCTCTTACGTAATTCCTTTCTACGCAGCGGTAGGAAGTATCTTCATATTTTTGGTTGCCCATTCACTTTGCACGATGGATCGGCAAGTCGAATCACCTATGACGATAACTCTTGTATGTTCATATCTACGGCCATTCGAGCTGATATGCAAGCCGTATTACGCCATATTGTTGGTGCATGGAAATCGAGCTTCGCGGAGATCGGATAATCTTGACTGTTTACGAAATCAAAGCGCTCCAATGCCGACTCGGCGAAATTTGCGCTCCATTGAAAAACATCCTCCAACGGGTAATCCTCTTAGATATCTTCTCGACAAACAATACCTCTTCATCGGAAAATAGGTTCGAAGGGCTCGTACTCTCGTCGGCGAGTTCTCGACAAGATGATCGGCTAATGCACGTCCTTTACGGCTACGTGTGGCGTGAAGCGATGTCAAACTCGCTCAACATAATTTGCCATTTTGCTAGTTTTTCGGTGGGCATGGGCTTCTGAAGGATATACTTAAGTGGATCCATCATCGAAATAAGATAAGTAGTGTATGCTGATAGATAATGTCTGAACTTCTGGGCGACCCAAGTTAATCGCGACAAATGCGTTCGGTGAGTGTAACGAGCCGTATCTTTGTGAACTTCTTACTCAAATAGTATATGGCCTGCTCCTTTTTCCCTGTTTCATCGTGTTGCCCCAACACGCATCCGAAAGCATTTTCTAACACTGACAAATAGAGTAGCAAAGGTCTCCCCGGTTCTGGCGGTACTAGAACTGGCGGATTAGAAAGGTATTCTTTGATTCTGTCAAAAGCATGTTGGCAATCTGTTGTCCATTTGGTAGCTGCATCCTTTTTCAACAATTTGAATATCGGCTCGCATATCACGGTAGACTGGGCTATGAACCTGCTGATGTAGTTGAGACGACCAAGGAAGCTCATCACGTCCTTTTTGCTTCTCGGAGGAGGTAACTCTTGGATGGCTTTTATTTTCGAGGGGTCCAGCTCAATCCCCCTTCTACTCACTATAAAACCCATGACTTCCAGTGAAATGCCAAATGCACACTTTGCAGGATTTAGTTTCAGGTTATACTGTCTTAACCGCTCGAAGAACCTCTTCAAGTTTGCCAAATGGCCCTCCGCTTTTCGTGATTTGATGATGACGTCGTCCACATAGACCTCGATTTCCTTATGGATCATGTCATGGAAGATGGTAGTCATGGCTCTCATGTAGGTAGCGCCCGCGTTCTTGAGGCCGAACGACATTACTCGATAATAGTACACCCCCCATGGGGTAGTGAATCTTTGTCTTTCTGCGTCTCCTACGCCATAAGGATCGATGATAACCAGTAAGCGATCGACGAGCAGTAGTTCATGTTTTGCACAATTGTCGATGAGTATATGAATGTTTGGAAGAGGAAAGTCATCCTTCGGGCTAGCTCTGTTGAGGTCCCTGTAATCCACGCAGACTCGAACTTTTCCATCTTTCTTCTTTCTGCGGCACGATATTTGCTAACCAAGTAGGATACTTTGCAACTCGAATTACCTTTGCGTCATTGTTTAGACACATCCTCTTTGACTTTCAAACTCGTATACGGTTTGATTTTCTCGGCCTTTGTTTTACGGGGAGATAAGATGGCTCAATAGGCAACCTGTGTGCGACGATATCCGTACTCAAACCTGGCATGTCCTCATATGACCAGGCAAACACGTCGGTGTATTATTTCAGGAGCTCAATCAACTCCTTCTTCTGTGTGACGTTTAGGTGGGCGCTGACTCTAGTTTCTTTCACAATTCCCTCATCGCCTAAGTTTATTAACTCTGTTTCTTCCAAATTTGGTTTAGGCCTATTCTCAAAGTTTTCCAGCTCTTGGCTAAATTCTGATTGCGGACATTCCTCTTGTTCCTCGGGGTTATGCTCGTCATTTGAACTTTGTTCGTTGGTCTCATTACATGTCATATTCGCATTATCAACAGGTTTATTAATATGATCGCTGAAAGAAAAATGCTTAAAGAATTTAATTTTAATACAAGCAAAAAATTTTAAAGCTGCAAAAATATCCTGGGATTTATGATGAAAGTAAAATTGCGAGATTAAAAACATATTAAGAAACTTAAATGCATGTCTGTTTTCTTTCTAGATAAAAAGTCACACTGCTAGAACTAATCATAAATTCTACAAAGCTTCTCGGATGGTCAGGACAGGGGTGCAAGTCCAATTATTCAGGTTGTATCCATGCTCTGCGTCCCAAATGGTGAGCTCGCCGTGATCTCCTGCGATCATACAACAATCTGCCTCATCTTCACTATGAGCAGTTACGGAACCTGTTTGCAATATCATCCGGGTCATCTTCTCTCGGCATCACGGATGGTGTAGGCTTTGTGAATAGTGACTCAGGGGCGGAATGGGCGCAGGCAAGGGAATGTACCCCTTTTTCGGAGGTTCGCGGTCACCAAATCCTTTGAAGTGGGCTGGTACCCCAAACCAAAAGTGTCCTTCTTCCCAAACAACTGGATAGGCTCTGTGATCCCTTTCATGCTGGCTCGAGACCTTTGCGGGCTCGTATCCATTTCTTAACATTTCCTTGGCCAGTTTGGAAGAACGTGGCGGTGCAGCGGCTTGACCTGCTTGCTCTCTTGATTTCATTAATATGAAAAAGCTGAACCATCAGCATTTCACGTCCTCTATGGCGGGGACCGCATGTCGGTGTTGATGCTTCCTTTTTATCTCCAAATACTACCACTTCACGGTGATTCCATATAAACTTTGAAACGATGCAAGGTGGGCGGATGCGCTGACCTCATGGATCCATGGCCTTCCTATCAACAGGTTGTAACATGTAGCAATATCCAATATTTGAAATTCCACAACGAATTCTGCAGGTCCGATCCGCAATGTGAGGTCCATTACGCCTTCGACTCCCCTATGAACTCCGTCGAAACCTTTGACTCTGATATGACTTTCACGAATTTTCTTACAGCCTGCCCCCAATTTCAACAGTGTCGTCATGGGACAAATGTTGACGGCTGAGCCTCCATCAATCAGCACTGTTGAAACAATCTTGTCTACGACTTGGATGGTGATATTCAATGCAAGGTTGTGTCTGACGCCATCAGCAGGTAACTCATCATCGTGAAAGGCGATTCTGCGGGCCTCTAGTACTTATCCGACCAAAGCTGCTAAGTTCCCGTCCGTTGTACCCTCCGGAACGTAGGCATCCTTCAACACCTCCATTAATGCGATCGGTGTGAGCGAGAATGCGTGCGATGAAAATGAGAGATATGCGCTGACATTTTCTTTAACTGCTCTACGACGGAATACTCTTTAGTGGGCATCTTCCTCCAAAACTCCTCGACTTCAGCCTCTGTCACGGGTTTCTTTTGTGGTGCCTCCTTGGCTGCCTCTACAGGTGTGTAATACCTCCCTGACCTGGTTATACCTGCAGCGGTGACTTCTATAACTCGCTTCTCACTTTCTCTGCGATCCACTTTGATTGATGGCCTCTTCCCAGGCGTCTGAACAACTGTGATTGAATCCTTATGTCTCGGCGGTGCCCTTTCCAACTCAAATACTACTTTCTTTCGAGGATCGGTGGCGAGGCGGCAGCGAAGGTTCGACTCTTCCTTCACTTCGAGCGGCGGATGGTTCCTCAGTTGTATTCCTCATCTAGGGTTATCAAGTGTACATTGGCATTGCCGTGGTTTGGCAATGGATTATCATGCACGTTTGGGGCAGGATCCTTCAGCTGAATTACTCCTTCTTTGATCAACTCTTCGATTTTGTCCACGAGGTGTAGCAACTTAGGTGTCATGCCACAGGCTATCAGTGATACGCATAATGCTTATTCTCATCATACCATCTTGGGATAGGGCTAGGAATCCTCACCGAATTGGTTGGATCAAGCTGCGGCTCATGATCTTTCGTATATCTGGGGTATGGGTTCAGCCAGTGGGGTGCGGGTTCTGGATGGTCTTCCTTCAAAATTCGTGTTTGGTCTGGGCGCATTGGGTGCTCTATGTTGTTGGCGGGCTTGATGGGCGGGTTGATGCGGGACTGGATAAATGGGTGCTTGGGAGGCGTTATATATGGGTTGTGTGTGGTAGCTGGGGTGTGGGGCAGGTGTATAGTGAGGTGTGAAGTTTTGGCTGCTTGTGCGGTAGTATGGGGTTTGATAGGATGAGTTTTGGTATGTTATGAATGCTTCGGGTTTACGTTCCTGTATGAACATGGAAGGGGAAACTGTCTCTTTCTTCCTTGAAGTACCCCCGATCGTCCCTGACTGAATCGCCTTATTGGTTACTGCAATCTTTGCGGTCGTAATCTGCCGGTTTAATACCTTAACCTGAAGTCGCCCGTTCGACAACTCTGCAAAATTCCGCCCGATGGCGCTTATCATCCGCTCATAGTAGGTTGCATCCTTCAAAGATTATGCGAATAGTGTGGTCGTCTCACTCTCCACGTGGGTGGTTGTACCTTCTTTGCCTCTGAGCACGCTCGTGGCGTACTCGCGAAAAGTCTCTGTAGACTTCTTTTCCAACTTCATTAGATAGAACACTGTCCACACGGTTTACGTGTTGAATCGAACCGCTCACAAAGTCTTGGGCGATGCATTCCGGTATGCCATTTCGCGGATCTGGCTAGTGTACCAATCTAGTGCCTCGCCGGTTAAGCTGAATGAACAACTTCATGATATTCTTTGGGTTCTTCCCTACCGATTAGGTGGTCGTGATATGATCTCAAGTGTGTGCGGGGATTTCCTTTCCCATCAAATAGATCGAACTTGGCACTTGTATC
Source organism: Przewalskia tangutica (assembly GCA_029844215.1). NCBI lineage: Eukaryota > Viridiplantae > Streptophyta > Magnoliopsida > Solanales > Solanaceae > Przewalskia > Przewalskia tangutica. The sequence goes on along the minus strand of CM056736.1, from coordinate 65,207,628 downwards.
GGCTGGCGGCTCACATCTGGATGCATGCAAAGATCTTCATAATCTAGTCCTTCGTGACCTTTATCCGATCGCATGCCACGAACTGCTTCCTTCAGGCTGTGAATCTCTCGGGCTACGTCATCGTCCATTTTGGCTCGGACTTCCCTTTCCATTTCTTCGTAATGATCCACTTCTTGGTGAAGTGCGGGGACGGTAAAAGGCTGGGTTTCTGTTGCATAAGTTAGCTGTCTGGGTTGTTTGCTGGGGCTGGTAATGGGTATGGTGCGTGGGTATTGGTCGGCCTGGCGATTAGGGCTGATTGTGGGGAAGTAAGTAGGTGGGGGCTGAGGTACATGGGTAGTAGGAGGATCCTTTTGAAGGGGTTGATGATTGGCTGGGCGAGGGGCAGTTGGGTCGGTAACTGGCGGTCTTTGTGGGGAGTTTTGGGAGATATGTGGTGGTGGAGGTCGATCTGGGGTGGTTTGCGAGGTAGTGGCCCTTTGCTCTGGCATAGGGGTATTCAAACTAATGGATAGGTTGGTCAGATTCCGCAGCCTCTCCATCTCAACTTGCATATCAGCAATTTGTTGTAGCAGCTGAGCAATACATTCTTCCTGACTGGTGACATTTCTCCCTTCTGAAGGTTCTGTTTCGCTGATAGGAATAATTCCCAAACCATTTGGCTCAGACGCCCCTGAGCCAGTCATATCGTCATTTCTTGCCTTGGATCTGGTAAAGTGTGGATGCTCCGACATTGTTGAGTCAAATCTGACGACCGCTTTGGGAAGATGATAAATCTTTCTAAAAAATGCAACAAGCGGTGTTAGCATAAAGAACATAATTTGCGGTATGTAGCGGATATATTGCACATAGCACGTTCAAAGCGTTCCTAACATGCAAGGGGCCTCTATTATGCGGTAGGCCTAAGCGTCGTATATGCAAAGTCATGTTAGATGTACGAGCCATTGTATCGAAATGCCTTTATTGGAAATAAAGTTAATTGAAATGACACTTTATAAGAAGAACAATGAAAATCTCAAACTAAATAACTATGTTGTCGGCGTGATAGTGAAGCTTAGGTCTTCTTTGGTATAGCCCTGCTGTTCCAAGTATTATCTTGCATCGTGCATTAGGACCCACATATGCGGGTGATGACCTTATCTTTGGGTAGGCGATCTTTTATCCTATTGCTCGTGCCCGTCCTCGAAACCTTGCTCTCGCTTTTGGTGTAGGTTGTCTTCTTTGTGATCCTCTTGCAACCATATGCGATATTCGGATGTGCATCCCGCTTGTTCATCTCCGATGTTTACCTTGTTAATGTCGTCCCATTCTCTCAAAATTTGTCTAGTTCGGGCACGATAAAGTTTGGTCCAAATGTGACTTCGAGACTCCGTATGCGATCGGAGTGGGATTATCTGTTCTTGGCGAATTGTCGGAAATGCAGCGTAGGGGCGTGCGGTTGCGGACCACTTTAAACCAATAAGCTCAATATAGTATAATTCTTTACAGCGTATAAAGGCTCATACTGTGAGGAGTAAGGGATATTTCCTTTGGATCGATCACGAGTGCGGGATGTTAAAAACTTGCACCAATCTTTGGTGCGGCCGTGACACAAACCGTTTCGTCCTATCATAGAAGTGTCGATCTTGTAAGATCTTGTGAAACAAGCGTTTGTCATATTTGACCGTTGGTAAAAATGCTCCATGGCCCACATTTGTAAGATAAGATTGCAACCTTGAAGAAGTTTGTCTGGCCTCTTTTGCATTTCCCAAGAGCTCGGAATATTTCTGCCAAAATCATAGGAACCAAAGTGGGTTGTATGCCGTCAATTCCCTCGAAAAGTGATCTGGCCACAGAACATATGCAAGTACTTATCTTGCCATACTCGAAGGAAAAATCAAGGTGTCAGTAGGCGGCGGTGAATGCAATAGGGCGCTGTTTTCCAATGGCGTAAGTGCGTGAATTACATCTTGCATGTCTTGTAAGCGTTATTATGTCCATACCTCTCGTAAAGATAGTCAAGAGACACCCAGTTGTTCTCGAAGCAACGCAATTCCTTAGTATTCTTAAGACCCATGTAGCGGAGGAATTTCTTCCCTGATTGGCTGTTGGGAATAATCTGTCTTCTACCTTGGTAAACTAGGCTGGTGAAATAATGCACTTCTTCCAATGTAGGAGTTATTTCGAAATCCTTGAATTTGAAAATGACTCGGTCTGGATCCCAAAACTGGATTAAAGCTCAGATCAAATGCGGATCTGGTGAAATACCAAATAGTGAGATGAGACACTGACTTCTTCCTAATCATCGTCATTGCGATGTGAAATCCTCCCACCATACTCTTAGCTTATTAGGAACTCCGCTAACCATTCTTATATGATCCATGTTATAAATGCTGAAAAACAATAAATAATAAACTTACATTTCCAACTTTGGGCATGTCTTTTGGCTTGGATAAATCTATCATGATTGTGCAACACATAATATGCTGGTTGGTCGTTGGGTTGAGAAACTCATCGACAAGTTTGGTGTCTTCCTAATAGTGGTGTCGATACCAAGGACCGACCCACCTAAGGTAAATGTATGCATGCCTTAAAATAAAGGGTGGTATAGCTCTATCTTAAGTTTGCTAAGATTTGGCTTCTTTGGGCCTTGAGTTCAGGCGGACTACTCGAGTGAGAAGGCTACGCGACCACCGGTTGGACCGGATTCTCCGCGCAAAATACCAACTCTCTTAAATTTGGGTGTTTGAAAGAAATTTGCAGGTGCGCAAAGCACACCCGCGTGTGAGTGTGTGATTGTGTGAATTTTCCAGAATGGAAGAAATATGAGCGGAATGCCAGTTTAAGGAAAGCAGTAAAGCATGTAGCAACTAAAATAAATAAACAAAAATACAACACACAAAATTAAATGCAAAAAGTAATGCCAAATAATAACCCTAGGTTTGTTGTGGTTAAGAACCTAAAATCCCCAGTGGAGTCGCCATTTCTGTCACGCCCTTTTTCGACCGCGACATTTTTAGCGAATCCTGCTTAATAAAAAGTGTTAGGAAATAAATAAAAAAAATGCTAAATGTTAGAAGGGTGCTAAAATGTAAAAGGGTTCGCGGAGTCGCCACCTAATTAGTTTGGGTGAATTAGGACACCTAAATGTTAACTGGTTTAAAGTAAACATTAACTCCATTTAATGGTCTGCTAAACTTAATGAGATTCTGGGCAAGGGTTCCTTATTATCCTAAAGGGAAGGGGTTAGGCATCCTAAAGGATCCGCTAACTTGCGGTTGTCCGTTCAAACCTAGGGTTAATTATTATTGCTAAGAATGCATGTTTAAAAAAAGTATTTAATAGAAAAGTATTTTTTGGCAAAAGATTAATAAAATTACTGCTATAAAACACATGTAAAGTTTAAAGCATGCCCTATGTTATTTATGAAAAATAGGTGATGCAAAGTGAATTTATTGACTAATGTATATATTTGTCTACCTTAATTAGTATCCCATATGCTTAAAGGGGTTCCTTAGTATACATAAACATAAGATTTCTATATAGATTTTGTAGCAAATGGGTTAAGAGTTTTGAAAGATAATATCCTAGCTACATAATTAATTATGCAAGTTAAGATTATTAGGTGGTTTAATGTAGCTTAAATTATCTAAAGTATTTAATTCGAGAGGAAAACAAATTGTTAATTAACTACTTTCTAACATATTGACTTAAGGTTTGGCATTCTAAGAGTTCTACTAATAACGTAATGTTAGACAATTAATTACAATAAATAAACGGGGCGGGGTAGGAAATAAAAGAAGATGACTCGAAGGAAAGGCGATGTCTTTTCGCCGGCGGCTTGGAATTTCTGGCACAAACATAGATGCATATAGATGTGGATTTTCACGTTTACTCTGATCTCGCCATGAGACTCTTTGTTGCTCCGATGCGTTTCATGCAAAAGTAAGAAAATAATGATTAGAATATATTCCAAATTTTATTAGGAGGAAAATAGATAAGAATGCTTGTTCAACCCAACACGGGGACTTTCTGACGCAAAAATAAGCGAGGAGGGGGCGATCAATCCAATTTCAAATTTTGAAGAGGGTAGCGGATATGCGGATGCAAATAAAGCCCAAATTCATTGGACATCACGGATGTGCACTTGAAATATATCATATGATCTTATCCATATTTTAAGGAGAATCTCGCCCAATTATGAGCAAATATTAATTGTTGCGAACAAGCAACCAATACAGAAATATAAACACATAGATGAGACCTTATGAATTTGTACGAAATTATTTGGTTCATAGCAAGCAGTGCAGGAGAAGGAAGAAGAGCATGTTAACGATATGGCAGTTAGAATTTCCCAACAAAACATGCATGTTTAATCGGTTGTAAAAATAGGCATGACCATATGAGCTAATTTTACGGATACTAAGAGATATGGGTGATTAATCCTATAGTAATTTAAAAGAAAAATCTTATAGACTTAGATATTAGAAAAGAGGGCCAAAGCCATAACAAACGAGAGATGTCACTTAACCTATGTTTTCCGACTTGGACAATAAAATAGGCATAAAGTACATGAATCGAAACTTAAATAAGTTGGAAGTCGAGCTTACACAACTTACATAGACATGGACAGAAATGCTAAGGATTTCATGAGATGGAAATGATATGAAGAGATGCATACAAAAGTACCACGAGTAAGGCTTAACAAGTTTTGAATGTTGATGGAGGTGACATACATGTCAGCTAAAAGGTCTTATATCACAAAGTAAGCTCCTAGACGATCCCTAAATCATTGTATCAATTTAAACAAGAATATACATCCGTCAAGGCTTCAAATTAGGACACTTGACATCTGATTTACCTAACAGGACATTTACGTTTCTGGATCTAAATCATATTTTGTTTTTTTTTTCTTTGGTTAAACTAAGAAGCATCTAATAAACATGGAACTCTGCGGTGATTAACCAAACATATACAGACCTAGGTAAATTAATGCAGGCCAATCCAACATTACACTTAGAGCATTTAACAGAAGCAGTAATAATACAACGAGTCTAGTTAAACACGAGCAGTCCACAGAAAACACATAAAGCACGTAAAACAGAGGAATAAACTAGCGTCGAGAGGAAGTCGAGTTTACCTTCTCGAGCGTGACAGAGGCGTATCAAGTCGTCGGTCCACTCGACGGGTTTTGGTTTTGCTATGCGATTGATTTAGGGTGAAGCCTGAATTGAAGATTTTCTAACAGCCTCTATCGTAGAATTGATCGAGTTCGTCCTCCTAAAAGCAGAAAAGAGTGTAGATGTGTGGGAGTTTGTTCTCTGAAAAATTGATACCTTTCTGAATCCCTGAATCGATTAGTTGCTCACTGATTTTCCCCCTATTTCTCGATGATTTTCAAGTGTCTAGGGATCGGTTTATATAGCTTCAAACTGGGTTCTAAAATAGGTGCGATTTGGACTGCATGTAAAAGCTTTGGTAAGGATTGATTCGTGAGGTATTTCCTACCATTAATGGGATATTTCGCTGCTTATTTGGATGAGATTTGTGCTGATTTAGGCTTGATTCGTGCGATTTAGCACTGACTTCGTGTGATTCGATAAGGTAACGATTTGAAGGATTTGGGTGATGGATATGGTAAGGAAAGCTGGCTGGGGTGCGTGGATAAAGGAAAGCCCGGATTCTCCGGCGAGAAATCCGGGCATGGCGGCGATTGCGTTTTTAGGTTTAGGGTTCGTGGGTTTTGTTTGTTGAGTGGACGACGAGATGGGGAAGGAAATAAGGCTGATATGGGTAGAGTGGGCGTGGGCTGATATGGGTAGAGGGCGGGTTGGGCTTGCGAATTCGCGGGTGTTGAATTTGAGGGCAATGTGGGCTGGGGTATTGTTTAGGTATTGGGTATTAAGTATTAGGTTAGTTTTAATTAGTTTTAGGCTAGTTATTTAATTAGTTTAGTGGTGAATTAAATTAGTAAATTGTGATTAATTATTTTAGGTGCTTTATTAGTAAATTAATAAATTGTGCTTAAATTGTTCAGGTGATTTATTAACCTAATTGTTATAAATGCGGGCGTGCTATTTAATTAATGCTTAATATTTTAGAATGCGGCACTATTATTTAAAATCTTATTATTGTGCATTATTGCGAAGTTAAATTAAAATTGAATTGAGTTCAGATTAAATTATTTAAATGCTAAATGCAAGTATGATATTTAAGAATTGTTTAAAGCTTTTATAAATGCGTATTATTAAATGCATGTATTAGATTAAAATTGATTTTAAATTACAAATGATTGTGAAATTCTCTTGCGTATTAATAAATGCGGATATGCTATTTGACACGACGTCATTGCTAAATTATTTATTTTATGTATTTATTAATTATTTAAGAATTACGACAGAGCTTACAATTAATAAATGCGGGCGCGAGACTCTAAGTGCGTAGGACGCGGTACCATTATTAAATTGCTTATTTATGCCTGTATTTATGTTTTATCGCTGTATTTTATTATAAGAAATCATAAAAATTATTTTTACAAAATTAATCTAATTTTATAGTTAATGACTGGACGGGAGAGTCAAAATTGGGTGTCAACATCCTTGATGAAGGGTCTCTTCGTACTTGATCTAGCAATTCAGCACTCGACTCCTCATCTGCACCTTATGTGTTCTTGGGTTCAGGTTCAGATATTGCTTCGGATGTGGTAACATTTGGGGCAACATCTGATTCTTCAGCAATCGGCTCATTCTCCACTGAAATTATAGTGTTATCTTCTGATGTATTCCTTGTAAAATTAGAAAACTCATCAAATACAACATTCACAGACTCTTGTACAGTTTTGGTCCTAAGATTGTACACACGATAAGCATGACTATTTTGAGAATAGTCAACAAAGATTCCTTTCTCACTTTTAGAGTCAAACTTCTCCAAATGATCTCTATCATTTAAAATGTAACAAACACACCAAAACACATGAAAGTAACACAAATTAGGTTTCTTTCCATTAATTAGCTCATAGAGTGTCATTTTTATTCCAGGACTTAGATAGGCTTATTTGTGATGTGACTTGCAGTGTTCATGGCTTCAGCCCAAAAATATTTTTATATTTTCTTAGAACTAAGCATGACGCTAGTCATTTCTTGTAAAGTTCTATTCTTCCTTTCTGCTACACCATTCTGTTGAGGAGTTTTGGGAGCATAAAATTCATGGAAAATACCCTTTTTCTCACAAGATTTTGAGAACAAATTATTTTCAAATTCTTTTTCATGATCGGATCTAATTCGAAAAAATAGGAGAATAGAACAAATTCCTAATTCTAGAATGCAAAATTTTAAATATGTCAAAAGTTTGTGATTTTTCTTTCAAAAAAATAGATCCATAAATACCTAGAAAAATAATCTACAATCACATAGGAATACCTCATGCCTCCTAAACTGTCTACTTCGATTGGACCTATAAGATCCATATGTAGTAATTGGAAACAATGAGACATACCTGAATGTTGTCCGTTATTATGGACAACATTATGGAAAACACGATTTTGCTTACTTTTTAGACAATCTTCACAAACCACTGTTTTATCTTTAGGACTCAGTTAGGAATACATCTTACCGCCTCATAAGAAATTAATCTTTCTAAGTTACAGTAGTTGACATGTTCTAATTTTTGATGCCACAAAGTTGTGTCATCAGTCCTAACATTATTGAAAATTTCCTGTTATCCAACAAGATAACAATTATCGCATGTCCTTGTACCTGACATTAAACATTTGTTAGCATCATTTATAACTATACAAGCATACTTATTAAACTTTACCTCTAAATTGTTATCACACAATTGACTTATACTGCCTAAGTTAGCCATTATTTTGTCAACATGTAAGACATTTTCCAAGGCAGGAACACCAGAACATTTAAGGTTCCTTTTCCTATGATTTTACTTTTGTCGCTACCTCCATAAGTTACATTACCGCCACTGAGTGGCTCATAGTTCTTTAGGCACTCATTTGTCCTTATCATGTGAGCACCCACTGTCAAAGTACCAAGAACCTGAAATGTTAGTCCTTAAGGCAGTTATAGCTACATTACACTTCACATTCATTTTGGGAATCCAAACTCTCTTAGAACATTTTTCCTTTCTGGACTGAGGAATGTTGCTTCGAGTGTTGTCCGAGATGTTGGACATTCGTCTTGACAACATTCTGCTCCTGGAATTCTGAAGTTTGTGATAATATTGTCTTATGTGTCCAGGGGAGTTACAATAGTGACACACAAACTTCATATCTTTTGACGTGACTGAGAACTTATCTTTTGATCCTTTTTCTTTTACAAAACCTATTCTCCCAGTTTGTCAAATAAGTTAGAGCATTTGCATTAAGATAGTTCTTATACCCAATACCTGCGTGCGGTGGTTGACTAACACTTAGTATCTCATTCAGTTTGAAAGTACCTGTATTGAGCTTACGAAAGGCTGCTTCAGCTAGATCCAACTTTGCACTTATCTTACCCAATTCAAGATCATTTTTGGTAAGTGTAACCTCTAAATGAGTTATTGTGTCTTTTAAACCTGCATTCTCAAGAGTTAAAGATCTCACTTTTGAGTCAAGTTTCTTGAATTCTAGAATTAAGTCCTTACAAAGTTTTTGTAAATCCTTAATCATTTCGTCCTTAGAGTCAACTCGATCATCAAAGTTAGTCTCACTACTAGAAATGACACTACTAAAGCAATTAACATCATGATAATTGAAGAATTCATATCTTTCGGATGTTGCTGAAAATGTCGATGTCGTTGCAGATGTTGACGCAAATGTGGTGACATTTGGGACAACACGGTGATGACATTTTATTCGTCTGAACATGACTTCTCAAAACAGTGGCCAGCATTGCTTGTGACTCTATTTCTTGATCTCCTTCCTCTTCTCCTTCGTCGTCACTAAAAGTGACCCACGAACTTTTACCAAATTTTCTGAAGGTGTTTGCACATTCATTTGCATAATGACCCCATCGTGAACATGCATGACATTTGTAACGACCCGTCCCGGGGCCCGTTACTGGTGCCTTATCCCGGGCACCCTAGTGACATAACATCAGAGAAAACCAGCGGAAAATAAAACTTTAAACAAGAAACAAGATATATGATCATAAAACAGGCCAACCAGTTACGCTTCCAATAACATATATAAATACAACTCTTACAAAGCGAGCAGTTTAATCCTTTTTACAAACCACACTTGCGATTACTACAGGACCTCTAAGATTTACAACAACTATGGCGGGACGGGGCCCATACCACGAATGTACAGAACCTACAACTCGAGAACACGTACCAAAAGATAAGCCTCGGAAAGCGGAGCTTCCAAGCTTGGCCCGAGATCTAGGCGAGGATCCACGGCCGATGTACCTCTACTGCGGCATGAGCGCGGCCCGAAGGAGTCGATGCAGTGTACAGTATGTGAAAGCTGTAAAAATGCGTAATGAAATCATACTAGTCTATATAAAGCGGGAGACATGTATGATAACCAAACTACGATTCCTGACATAAAAGCGATCATGTCGATCGGGGACTCGCCTCAGTCATCACTCAAATATAACTATGGGTCTCACGCCCGCAGCATCAATCATGTTCGCGTCGTGGCGCGTGCCGGAGTGCATCGGTGTAGACATGTCCGTGATGCAACAATAATACCAATGCCCGGCGCGCGTGCCGGAATTCTACCTCGGTGTAGACCGTCCGTGTGGCATCAACAATAATATCTTGGGTGATCAACCTGCCGCGTAGCCACGCCCGAATTCTACCTCGGTGTAGACATGTCCATGTAACCACAATATGATATATCGGGTAATCAACGGCGCGTGGCGCGTGCCGAATCTTTGCGTCGGTGTAGACATGTCCGTGTGACATCAACAACAAGGCGATAATCAAAATGGAAACATACGGTGGAATTCTCCATCACTGCGACGCGTCGAGTAAGTTCTCGACAAGTCGGCCAGGCCTGCATCGAGAGGCGGTAACACGAAATACCACACTTGCGCACAAAGGCTATCATCACAAGCATAGGCAAGTTTCACAACAACAAGCATAGGCAAGTTTCACAACAACAAGCATAGGCAAGTTTCACCTGACTCAAAGTACTTTCATTTTATGCCAAAGTCAGGGTTTTAACCCCAAAGTACTACATCGTTAAGTTCTTTTAAAGAGATCCATTACTTTTATAAAAGTCACCTATGCAGTAGTATTAGAATGACCAACCCACATTCCTTTTCAAAATCAAGTAACAACATTCTTTTCCTAAGTTCGGTTTGCCTAGTTTGATTACTCGAAGCTTACCGTTTTCAAATGCTCAAGTCACTTATTTTAGAAAGGTTTCATAACTCATAGTCTTAATCTCTTTTAAAACAATTGAGTAACATATGTCATATATGTGAGTAGTTTATTCTTGTTTATAACGATCTTATTACTGACCGTGATCTAGAAAATGTAATATCATTTTGTCTCGTCTTAAACATGCGGATGGAGGTTTCTCTTGGTTTTAATACAACACATCATTATTCAATACATTTTCCTTTATTAACGCTGCGGTGGTGCGCCGATACGTTACGATTTCGAAATCGGTAAAACATTATCCCTTTAAAACCAAGTACTCATTACTCACGAATGAGGTTTCACACAAACATCCACATTAAAACAAATAAGTTAAGTCTCTTATCTTATAAGATCAAGTCTCTTAACTTCTAACATGATAAACCATTTTCTTACCTACGTAAAGTTTATTATAACCAACTTCCCATAAAGCGTTATAACACTTTATGTTTAAACAAACAAATACACTTGCTTTGTCGTCCGCGTCTTACATAGCTACACATATCATGCTAGAAACGGATAGGAAGAGGTTCACATACCTCGCGACAGTATCGACAATAAGCAAAATGCTCCAAGTACTACTGACGCACTAGCGCTTTCCACTCGCCGAGTAGAATCGCTACTCTTAGTACTTTCACTAGAAAGGTCACTGGCGTCTATTAACTTAAACACAAGGTTCCATTTCTCTGAAAATTGTGACACCTCACACATGCAGCGTAAATCTCCTCTCTATCGAGGCCGTGACCATCAAGCCAACGGGGGTTTACATCTAACGGGGCGTGTACAATTCTACTCGATAATACTACAAGTCTACTGTCTGATCTATGTAAATCTGATGCGATTCTTTTCTTTATTCTTGGGCTTAAGTCAAAAGACATTGCGCGATACTAAGCAGTTCTATATATAGTATACTTCAACTATATATTCTAATAACATGTAATTTCCAATTACAAATAGAGGACAAGATAATTACCTCGATAAGCCCATAATTATCCAAGTTAAATGTCGATCCTTAGCAGCGTTTAGCTCGACTCGGTGCTCCGTCCCGCTCGAACAACCATAGAAGTTCTAACCAACACTTAAATCTTGATCAATCGATGAAGATTTTCTTAGGGTTTCGGTTTGAGACTAAAGGGACAAAGGGTAGTATTTTGGGCTCTACGTATAGAGGTATCTTTGGAATACTACAAGGTACAAGGCTAAGGTATTTTGGGCATTATAACAATACTTGGAAGACAACTTTCTACCAAGGGGTAGGCTCGGCTAGCACACTAGGCTAGGGGAGGGTGTTCTCGGCCAAGGCCACGAAAAGGGGAGGAAGGCTCTCGGTTTAGAGCTCACAAAGGGGAGGAGAGGGTTTGAGACTTGGAAGTTTTGGAATGGATGAAGTCTTCACATTTAGGGGTATTTATAGCAAAACCAAAGGCCAACGAGGGCGAAGATCCTTCCAAGTGTATAGCAAGTGTAAGGACAAGATTAAGCCAAGTGCACCTAAACCTACTCCACAAAACAAGGCCTGAAACATGGCACCAAACAAGCCACAAAACAAGGCCAAAACAAGGAGCCGATAGGCCATAGAAGCGTGACCCAATCGTGACCCAAGCGCCAGCAGGGTGACAAGTGTCACCCTCCGTTGATCTAAAACATTTATCTCTCGGAAAAATTCGCAAAAATACTAAATGACATAGCGGAATTTTCCCAGCGTAAGTAATGGAAAGCGTTTCGTCGGAAAACGACTCTATTCGGCACTTGTGCCCAAATTTCGAACCAAAGCCTAACTTAAGGCTCAAATTCTCCACGTACGTCCTTACGTACATACTCTGGAAATACGGGGTATAACATTCTCCCCTCCTTAGAAACATTCGTCCCGAATGTTCCTTCTCAGTCTCAACCTGACATGCGCTAGTATAGCGCTTGACTTATCTGTGCGAAAACAATCATGCCACGCTGGCCATAAAAATAACAAGCGCGCAATACTTAAGCCGGTCAGCGAAACACCTCTAATCATCACAAAACCCGCACACGAGGTCTAAAATATACTCCTTCGCGCCCGTTTCACAAAGAAAGCGATCACCTGCGTTCACTTTACCTATCTTGTTGTACCGCTTCCGAATACTCGAACTCTTTCTAGTATACGTACCACTTCAGTCAGCGCTTACATTTCCAACCCTTGAGTCACTACCTCCAAACTTGGTCATCTTACTAACCCGATCTTTTCTAAGGCCGTTCGGCCTCGCGATCGACACGGTCGAACATATCCACCAACTCATCGATGGTCAAACAAACTTGGGCCTAGCATCCTCGTGACCCTACCACTGGAGGACCACTGAGCGGCCCCACCCCAAACCGGGTTCTGGGTTGACCATGAAATGGTCCTCAACCCGACCCCACGCGCCAAACTCTTGTTCCCGATCCGGAACAATCTTACTAATTCGCGTCATGAAAGCTACCACTTCCGTCTCACACTACCGGACTTATCACACAAATAAATCCCGTATACTACTACTCGATAAGGGTCAAACATAAAATAAATCTTTAACTCAAGCGACCTTACCACAGGTCTCGGTCGTGACATAGTCTAAGGTTCACACTTACCATGCCCATCGTATCCTCCCGACTAAGCATGTTTTCTAACTCACAATTAACCTGGCGCTATTCGTACATAGCACACGTAATAATGAGACCATCATAACAAGCATACCAAAACTCTAGAGGTTAAGGATATACGAAGCTCTGGCTCCACTCTAATCATAGGCGACCACTGCGGTAGCATGCTATGAAAGCGATGAACGACCAGCGATCCGGTGAGTCGTAACATCCGTGCTACCGCAGTCGGACGTTCCTGCAAAATGGCCTGCTGTCGCCAAAAATAACAAGCTCCACTGGCACGCGACACTCCCGAAATGCGGTCTACCACATCGACCACAGAGGTAGGGGTGACGCGTCGCCAACACCGCACTTCCGCAGAGCACTGAACCGCGGAGCCACGACGCTCCGAATACTCGAAGGTTGTGGAGGACCACTCTGCCTTGGCGGAGGTACAAAACTAGTATCTTCTTTGAGGCGGTCCGCCTCGAAAGTCACAAAGGACCACTGTTGTTACGGCCTCTTACGCTGATCTTGGTCATTCAGTCGACCTCTCGTGCCTCGCGTCGGTCGTGAGCTGCGTGCGGGCAATGTCGTGCGGTGAAGAGCTACTCACGAACATGCCTCGACATGTAATCATCGAGCCTGTAACATATCGGTGCACTCGATCCTCCATACTAGCTACAATATTTGGGGCGTCTGGGCGATGAGTCGAACTCCACATTGTACTCCCGAACCGTCGCGCGCTCTGTCTAAGCATCAAAAATCGCCGGCCGTGCCTCGCCATCTGCGGAGGCAAGAAGTGAGTGAGAAAGCCCGAAAACTCATCCCATCTGCTGGAGTGCGTACTCTCCCGGGAAAGCTCCATGAATCAAACGATCATTGCGGTATCACGCGGCCGATCACGAACAAAGGTCCGAACTTCGGTCTCTGAAGCCTTGATCACCGCGTGATCGGCTAGCTGCGGATGAACTCCTGCGGATCATCCTCGAGCCTCGACCCGTAAAACTCTGGCGGGCTCTGACTCGAGAAAGTCCGTAGCCTCAAACTATCTGCTCGGGGTGAACGGCTGGTGCTCTTTGGGCTGGGCTGCTGCGTCGGCCTATCCTCATATCGGCCCACGACCACGGCGGCAAGCGAACCATCTCGCGTAACCCGTCTCCTGCCCTTGGTGTGGGGTGGAGGCTCAGTGCTGCGGTCTCGGCGGCCATTCTTTGCGGCTCTAACCTCTGCTTTGGTGGCGGCTTCACAAAACCGCCCGTCGAAGCCTGACCTCAGTCTTTATGCGGGCTGCGCCACCGTACTCCTCTGTATCTCACTAGCGGTTCCTCGGTGTCTTGCCGCCCGGGGCTCTGGTTGCCTTGGCGGAGGCATAGCGGTAAAAGCGAGATCGTCGGAGGGTCGACTTACAACACGACTCAGGCACGATCTCGGAATGAGAAGAATGAAACCAATCCTAAATGTCCTGCGACCTCACGATTATAGATGTGGTGCCTGACACGCCGATAATCAAGACTCTACTGAACCGCGATGCGTAGACACTTTCAGGATTAAGCGCTCGATACCACTTTTGTAACGACCGTCCGGGGCGATTCTTGGTGCCTTATCGGGCACCCTAGTGACGTAACATCGAGAAAACCAGCGGAAAATAAAACTTTAAACAAGAAACAAGATATATGATCATAAAGCAGGCCAACCCAGTTTACCTTCGATAACATATATAAATACAACTCTTATAAAGCGAGCAGTTTAATCCTTTTTACAAACCACACTTGCAGCGGTACTCTGGACCTAAGATTTACAACAACTATGGCGGGACGGGGCCCATACCACAGAATGTACAGAACCTCTGACTCGAGAACACATGCAAAAGATAAGCCTCGAGAAGCGGAGCTTCCCAAGCATTGGCCCGAGATCTAGGCGAGGATCCACGGCCGATGTACCTCTACTGCGGCATGAGCGCGGCCACGAAGGAAGTCGATCTGGCGGTACAGTATGTGGCGTAAAAATCGTAATGAAATCATACTAGTCTATATAAAGCGGGAGACATGTATGATAACCAAACTCTGATTCGCGACATAAAGCGATCATGTCGATCGGGGACTCGCCTCAGTCGTCACTCAAATATAACTATGGGTCTCGCGCCCGCAGCATCAATCATGTTCGCGTCGTGGCGCGTGCCGGAGTCTGCATCGGTGTAGACATGTCGTGATGCAACAATAATACCAATGCCCGGCGCGTGCCGGAATTCTACCTCGGTGTAGACCGTCCGTGTGGCGTCAACAATAATATCTTGGGTGATCAACCTGCGCGTAGCCACGTGCCGGAATTCTACCTCGGTGTAGACATGTCCGTGTAACCCGATATAACAATATATCGGGTAATCAACGGCCGGCGTGGCGCGTGCCGGAATCTGCGTCGGTGTAGACATGTCCGTGTGACATCAACAAGAGCGATAATCAAAATGGAAACATGCGTGGAATTCTCCGTCGCTGCCAGCGTCGAGTAAGTTCTCGACAAGTCGTGAGCCTGCATCGAGAGGCGGTAACGCGAAATACCACGCGCACGCAAGGCTATCATCACGAGCATAGGCAAGTTTCTGACAACAAGCATAGGCAAGTTTCACAATGACAAGCATGGCAAGTTTCACCTGACTCAAGTACTTTCATTTTATGCCAAAGTCGGGTTTTAACCCCAAGTACTACATCGTTAAGTTCTTTTAAAGAGATCCATTACTTTTATAAAAGTCACCTATACGTAGTATTAGAATGACCAACCCGTTCCTTTTCAAAATCAAGTATGACATTCTTTTCCTAAGTTCGGTTGCCTAGTTTGATTACTCGAAGCTTCGTTTTCAAATGCTCGAGTCACTTATTTTAGAAAGGTTTCATAACTCATAGTCTTAATCTCTTTTAAAACAATTGAGTAACATATGTCATATATGTGAGTAGTTTATTCTTGTTTATAACGATCTTATTACAATGACCGTGATCTAGAAAATGTAATATCATTTTGTCTATCTTAGCACATGCGGATGGAGGTTTCTCTTGGTTTTAATACAACACATCATTATTCAATACATTTTCCTTTATTAGCTTTGCGGTGGTGCAGCCGATACGTTACGATTTCGAAATCGGTAAAACATTATCCTTTAAAACCAAGTACTCATTACTCACGAATGAGGTTTCACACAACGTCAGCATTAAAACAAATAAGTTAAGTCTCTTATCTTATAAGATCAAGTCTCTTAACTTCTAACATGATAAACCATTTTCTTACCTCGTAAATTTGTTATAACCAACTTCCATAAAGCGTTATAACCTTTTATGTTTAAACAAACAAATACACTTAGCACTTTGTCGTCCACGTCTTACATAGCTACTACGTATCATGCTAGAGCAGATAGGAAGAGGTTCGCGTACCTCGCGGCAGTATCGACGATAAGCAAAATGCTCCAAGTACTACAACGCGCTGGCCACTTTCCACTCGCCGAGTAGAATCGCTACTCTTAGTACTTTCACTAGAAAGGTCTGGCGTCTATTAACTTCAAAACACAAGGTTCCATTTCTCTGAGAAAATTCGCGACCTCACGCATGGGCGTAAATCTCCTCTCTATCAGTAGGCCATCAAGCCAACGGGGTTTTACGTCTAACAGGGCGTGTACAATTCTACTCGATGTCTTACACAAGTCTCTTTGCAATCTGATCCTATGTAAATCTGATGCGATTCTTTTCTTTATTCTTGGGCTTAAGTCAAAAGACATTGCGCGATACTAAGCTTAGTTACATATATAGTATCTTGACTATATATTCTAATAACATGTAATTTCCAATTACAAATAGAGGACAAGATAATTACCTCGATAAGCCCATAATTATCCAAGTTAAATGTCGATCCTTATGAGCGTTTAGCTCGACTCAGGGTGCTCCGTCGCTCGAACAACCTTAGAAGTTCTAACCAACCTGCTTAAATCTTGATCAATCGATGAAGATTTTCTTAGGGTTTCGGTTTGAGACTAAAGGGACAAAGGGTAGTATTTTGGGCTCTACGTATAGAGTATCTTTGGAATACTACAAGGTACAAGGCTAAGGTATTTTGGGCATTATAACAATACTTGGAAGACAACTTTCTACCAAGGGGGTAGGCTCGGCTAGCACACTAGGCTAGGGGAGGGTGTTCTCGGCCAGGCCACGAAAAGGGGAGGAAGGCTCTCGGTTTAGAGCTCACAAAGGGGAGGAGAGGGTTTGAGACTTGGAAGTTTTGGAATGGATGAAGTCTTCACATTTAGGGTATTTATAGCAAAACCAAAGGCCAACGAGGGAAGATCCTTCCAAGTGTATAGCAAGTGTAAGGACAAGATTAAGCCAAGTGCACCTAAACCTACTCCAAAACAAGGCCTGAAACATGGCACCAAACAAGCCACAAAACAAGGCCAAAACAAAGGAGCGATAGGCCGTAGAAGCGTGACCCAATCGGCCCAAGCGCCCGGCAGGGTGACAAGTGTCACCCTCCGTTGATCCAAAACATTTCGTCTCTCGGAAAAATTCGCAAAAATACTAAATGACATGGCGGAATTTTCCCAGCGTAAGGTAATGAAGCGTTTAGTCGGAAAGCGACTCTATCGGCACTTGTGCCCAAATTTCGAACAAAGCCTAACTTAAGGCTCAAATTCTCCACGTCGTCCTTACGTACATACTGCGGAAATACGGGTATAACATTCTCCCCTCGCCGAAACATGCGTCGAATGTTCCTTCTCAGTCTCAACACAAGCATGCGCTAGTATAGCGCTTTTCGCTATCTGTGCGAAAACAATCATACCACGCTTTGGCCGTAAAATAACAAGCGCTGATACTTAAGCCGGTCAGCGAGGAAACACCTCTAATCATCACAAAACCCGCACGAGGTCTAAAATATACTCCTTCACGCGCCGTTTCCTGAAAAGCGATCACGCGTTCACTTTACCTATCTTGTTGTACCGCTCTCGAATACTCGAACTCTTTCTAGTATCGTACCAGCCAGTCAGCGCTACGTTTCCAACCCTTGGAGTCACTACCTCGAACTTGGTCATCTTACTAACCGATCTTTTCTAAGGCCGTTCCGGCCTCGCGATCGGCACGGTCGAACATATCCACGGCTTCATCGATGGTCAAACAAACTTGGGCCTAGCATCCTCGTGACCTACCACTGGAGGACCACGAAGCCCACCCGCTGCGGGTTCTGGGTTGACGCGAAATGGTCCTCGGCCCGACCCCCGACGCGCCAAACTCTTGTTCCGTCCGGAACAATCTTACTAATTCGCGTCATGAAAGCTACCACTTCCGTCTCACGCTACCGCGGACTTATCACACAAATAAATCCCACGTATACTACTACTGCGATAAGGGTCAAACATAAAATAAATCTTTAACTCGAGCGACCTTACCACAAGGTCTCGATCGTGACATAGTCTAAGGTTCACGCTTACCGTACCCCATCGTATCCTCACGACTAAGCATGTTTTCTAACTCGCGATTAACCTGGCGCTATTACGTACATGTACGTAATAATGAGACCGTCATAACAAGCATACCAAAACTCTAGAGGTTAAGGATATACACAAGCTCTGCTCGCTCCTCTAATCATAGGCGACCTGCAGTATGCGCTATGAAAGGCGATGAACGACCAGCGATCCGTGGTGAGTCGTAACATCCGTGCTACCCTTGGTCGGACAGTTCCTCGCAAAATGGCCTGCTGTCGCCAAAAATAACAAGCTCCTGGCACGCGACACTCCCGAAATGCGGTCTACCACATCGACCACGCGAGTAGGGGTGACGCGTCAGCCAACGCCGCCTTCCGGAAACACAGACCGCGGAGCCACGACTGCTCCGAATACTCTGAAGGTTGTGGAGGACCACTCTGCCTTGGCGGAGGTACAAAACTAGTATCTTCTTTGGCGGTCGCCTCGAAAGTCCTGAGGACCTGTTGTTACGGCCTCCTGGCTGATCTTGGTCGTTTCGTCGACCTCTCGTGCCTCGCGTCGGTCGTGAGCTGCGTGCGGGCAATGTCCATGCGGTGAAGAGCTACTCTGAACATGCCTCGACATGTAATCATCGAGCCTGTAACATATCGGTGCACTCGATCCTCGTACTAGCTACCATTTGGGGCGTCACAAGACGATGAGTCGAACTCGCATTGTACTCGAGCCGATGCGCGCTCTGTCTAAGCATCAAAAATCTGCCGGCGTGCCCTCGCCATCTGCGGAGGCAAGAAGTGAGTGAGAAAGCCCGAAAACTCATCCATCTGCTTTGGAAGTGCGTACTCTCCCGGGAAAGCTCGTGAATCAAACCAATCATTGCGGTATCACGCGGCCGATCACGAACAAAGTCCTGACTCGGTCTCTGAAGCCTTGATCACGCGTGATCATTGTAGCTGCGGATGAACTCCTGCGGATCATCCTCGAGCCTCGACCCGTAAAACTCTGGCGGGCTCTGACTCGGAAAGTCCGTAGCCTCAGCTATCTGCTCGGGGTGAACGGCTGGTGCTCTTTGGGCTGGCTGCTGCGTCCGGCCTATCGCCGTATGTCGGCCCACGACCACGGCGGCAAGCTGGGCCATCTCGCGTAACCCGTCTCCTGCGCCCGGTGTGGGGTGGAGGCTCAGTGCTGCGGTCTCGGCGGCCATTCTTTGACTCTAACCTCTCTTTGGTGGCGGCTTCAAAACCAGCCGTCACGAGCCTGACCTCAGTCTTTATGCGGGCTGCGCCTCCGTACTCCTGTATCTCACTAGCGGTTCCTCGGCTGTCTTGCCGCCCGGGGCTCTGGTTGCACTTGGCGGAGGCATAAGCGGTAAAAGCGAGATCGTCGGAGGGTCGACTTACAACCTGACTCTAAGGCACGATCTCGGAATGAGAAGAATGGAAACCAATCCTAAATGTCCTGCGACCTCACGATTATAGATGTGGTGCCTGACACGCCGATAATCAAGACTCTACTAGACACGATGCGTAGACACTTTCAGAGGATTAAGCGCTCACGATACCACTTTTGTAACGACGTCCGGGGCGTTCTTGGTGCCTTATCCGGGCACCCTAGTGACGTAACATCGAGAGAAAACCGGCGGAAAATAAAACTTTAAACAAGAAACAAGATATATGATCATAAAGCAGGCCAACCAGCGGTTACCTTGATAACATATATAAATACAACTCTTATAAAGCGAGCAGTTTAATCCTTTTTACAAACCACGCTTGCAGCGATACTACGGACCTCTAAGATTTACAACTATGGCGGGACGGGGCCCGCCATACCACGAATGTACAGAACCTCTGACTCGGGGAACACATGCAAAAGATAAGCCTCGGAGAAGCGGAGCTTCCAGCAATGGCCCGAGATCTAGGCGAGGATCCACGGCCGATGTACCTCTACTGCGGCGTGAGCGGCCCGAGAAAGTCGATCTGGCAAGTACAGTATGTGAAGCGTAAAAATCGTAATGAAATCATACTAGTCTATATAAAGCGGGAGCATGTATGATAGCAAACTCTGATTCGCGACATAAGCGATCATGTCGATCGAGGACTCGCGCCTCAGTCGTCACTCAAATATAACTATGGGTCTCGCCCGCAGCATCAATCATGTTCGCGTCGGCGCGTGCCGGAATCTGCGCCGGTGTAGGCGTGTCGTGATGCAACAATAATACGATGCCCGTGGCGCGTACCGGAATTCTACCTCGGTGTAGACGCGTCCGTATGGCGTCAACAATAATATCTTGGGTGATCAACCTGCGCGTAACGCGTGCCGGAATTCTACCTCGGTGTAGGCATGTCCGTGTAACCCGCGATAACAATATATCGGGTAATCAACGGCGCGTGGCGCGTGCCGGAATCTTTGCGTCGGTGTAGACATGTCCGTGTGACATCAGCAATGAGCGATAATCAAAATGGAAACATGCAGTGGAATTCTCGTCGCTGCCCGGCCGCGTCGAGTAAGTTCTCGACAAGTCGGCCAGCCTCTATCGAGAGGCAGCGGTAACACGAAATACCGCACTTGCGCACAAAGGCTATCATCATGGCGTAGGCAAGTTTCCGCGACAACAAGCATAGGCAAGTTTCACAACAACAAGCATAGGCGAGTTTCACTGACTCGAAAGTACTTTCATTTTATGCCAAAGTCGGGTTTTTAACCCCAGTACTACATCGTTAAGTTCTTTTAAAGAGATCCATTACTTTTATAAAAGTCACCTATGCAGTAGTATTAGAATGACCAACCAGCGTTCCTTTTCAAAATCAAGTATGACATTCTTTTCCTAAGTTCGGTTGCCTAGTTTGATTACTCGAAACACCGTTTTCAAATGCTCAGTCACTTATTTTAGAAAGGTTTCATAACTCGTAGTCTTAATCTCTTTTAAAACAATTGAGTAACATATGTCATATATGTGAGTAGTTTATTCTTGTTTATAACGATCTTATTACAATGACCGTGATCTAGAAAATGTAATATCATTTTGTCTCGTCTTAAACACATGCGGATGGAGGTTCTCTGGTTTTAATACAATGCGTCATTATTGATACATTTTCCTTTATTAGCTGCGGTGGTGCAGCCGATACGTTACGATTTCGAAATCGGTAAAACATTATCCGCTTTAAAAACCAGTACTCATTACTCGCGAATGAGGTTTCACACAACGTCAGCATTAAAACAAATAAGTTAAGTCTCTTATCTTATAAGATCAAGTCTCTTAACTTAACATGATAAACCATTTTCTTACCTACGTAAATTTGTTATAACCAACTTCCCGTAAAGCGTTATAACACTTTATGTTTAAACAAACAAATACACTTAGCACGTGTCGTCCGGCGTCTACATGCCATTCTGTACGTATCATGCTAGAAACGGATAGGAAGAGGTTCGCATCGCCATGACAGTATCGACGATAAGCAAAATGCTCCAGTACTCTGACGCACTGGCCGCTTTCCACTCGCCGAGTAGAATCGCTACTCTTGATACTTTCACTAGAAAGGTCCTGGCGTCTATTAACTTCAAAACACAGGTTCCATTTCTCTGAGAAAATTCGGCACCTCACCCACATGGCGGCGTAAATCTCCTCTCTATCAGTGGCGGCCATCAAGCTTGACGGGGTTTACGTCTAACGGGCGTGTACAATTCTACTCGATGTCTTACTACAAGTCTCTTTGTCTGATCTATGTAAATCTGATGCGATTCTTTTCTTTATTCTTGGGCTTAAGTCAAAAGACATTGCGCGATACTAAGCTTAGTTACATATATAGTATCTTGACTATATATTCTAATAACATGTAATTTCCAATTACAAATAGAGGACAAGATAATTACCTCGATAAGCCCGTAATTATCCAAGTTAAATGTCGATCCTTAGCAGCGTTTAGCTCGACTCGGTGCTCGTCGCTCGAACAACCGCCAGAAGTTCTAACCAACACGCTTAAATCTTGATCAATCGATGAAGATTTTCTTAGGGTTTCGGTTTGAGACTAAAGGGACAAAAGGGTAGTATTTTAGACTCTACGTATAGAGGTATCTTTGGAATACTACAAGGTACAAGGCTAAGGTATTTTGGGCATTATAACAATACTTGGAAGACAACTTTCTACCAAGGGGTAGGCTCGGCTAGCACTAGGCTAGGGGAGGGTGTTCTCGGCCAAGGCCACACGAAAAGGGGAGGAAGGCTCTCGGTTTAGAGCTCACAAGGGGAGGAGAGGGTTTGAAGACTTGGAAGTTTTGGAATGGATGAAGTCTTCACATTTAGGGGGTATTTATAGCAAAACCAAAGGCCAACGAGGGCGAAGATCCTTCAAGTGTATAGCAAGTGTAAGGACAAGATTAAGCCAAGTGCACTACAAACCTACTCCACAAAACAAGGCCTGAAAACATGGCACCAAACAAGCCACAAACAAGGCCAAAACAAGGAGCGATAGGCCGTAGAAGCGTGACCCGATCGACCCAAGCGCCCGGCAGGGTGACAAGTGTCACCCTCGTTGATCAAAACATTTCGTCTCTCGGAAAAATTCGCAAAAATACTAAATGACATAGCCGGAATTTTCCCAACGTAAGCTGTGGAAACGTTTCGTCGGAAAACGACTCTATTCGGCACTTGTGCCCAAATTTCGAACCAAAGCCTAACTTAAGGCTCAAATTCTCCACGTACGTCTTTACGTACATACTCTGGAAATACGGGGTATAACAACATTGCACAGTTTCAAGTTGCTTGGGATCAAATTTGGTGTGATCTGAGTTGGTTCTCTTAAGTTGATTTTCTCGTTGTACTAAAGGAAGAGAGTTAGTTGACTTTTGATTGAAGCCTTGGTTATGGTTCTCTTTGGATTTGAATTTATTTTTATCATTGTTAAACTTCCTTACCATCGAATTGAACTTTCGAGTAAGGAGGGCAACATTTGCACCATCACCAATTTCTCCAAGATTCTCATCCTCTTTATCGATTTGATTCTCGAAGGATTTCACTTGAAGTGCTATATCTTTGCGTTTATACAATGTCCTTTGATTCTCCATATTCATCTCATAAGTTTTGAGAATACTCATTAAGGTATGGAGGTCCATTGTAGCAAGATTGCGTGCTTTTTCAATCGCACAAATATTTATATTGAACTTTTCAGGAAAGGAACAAGATGTTTTTTCCACAAGTTAAGGGTTGGTTAACGGAGAACCAAACACTTTACATTTATTAGAAATGTCAATCAACTTTTCAAAATAGATTTTAATGTCCTCCGTCTCTTCCATCCTTAAATGTTCATAATTACTCATGAGCATACGAAGCTTCGTTCGACGAACACTAGAGCTACCTTCACAATGAGTTTGTAAAGTATTCCAAGCATCCTTGGATGTAGAACAGTTTTGTATGAGTTTGAACATATAAAGATCAATCCATCAAAAAATGGCATTTAAGGCCTTTTCGTTGAAGCTTGCATTGTTGGTTTCTTCCGCATTCCATTCGGATTTAGGTTTAACAAGAATGTTGCATTCATCATCCGGTGGTAGCATTGGAAGAACAATATATCCATTGGTAATAGATCTCCATGCTTTAACATTAATGGATTTGAGATGAGAGCGTATGCGAATTTTTCAATAGGCATAATTTGATTCATCTAATATAGGAAGTCTACCAATTATTGAATTAGCCGAATCCATAGTTTATATATGGAATAATTAAAATGACACTTAGATAACAGAAAAATCTTTGAAGAGTAAAATGCAGCGGAAATAATAAAGAACACAAAAGTTTATATTTACATAATTTATATATTAATGTAACCTATGACGGTCAATGACCGAAAGTATTGTATATATATATATATATATATATATATATACAATTGAATATATTCCTTTTCTTACAATATTACAAGATAATACAAAAGGAATAAAAATGTTAAGTATATATACAATTGAATATATTCCTTTTCTTACAAGGAATAAAATGAAAAATCTAACAAAGTAGACATAAACAACATCTCATTATAATCGCTCGATACAAAGCTAATCTAGAATCTAAACAACGTCTATAATGTTGGACAAAATGTTGGAGATGAAATCTCTCTTGGTATTTTTACATTTTGATTCTGGATATCGATTCCTTGATGCAACCTCACTATTTATAGTAGAGAGTCTTCCTTGAAATGCTCAATGAATCGTTGTAGAAGTTGAGGGAAAGGTGGGCAGCCGATAAGGTTTGTTGGAGAAGAATGTGGACTTGGTCTTCCTACATTTTTATCAGCTCTAAAACTCCTTGCCAAGTCACTTTTACCATCGTGGTAAAGTAAAGTAGTGACATTTATTTCAATTTAACTTAGAGCTGAAAATGATTTGTTGAGAAAATGTCACAACACTAAACATATATATATATGATCCACAGTATGACATACTTGGTATTTTCAGTTTAAAAATTTGGTTTAATTATTTTATTTTTTTTTATTTTTATTTTTATAATATATATATATATATAATATATATAATGTATAATTTTATAAATTCTAATATATATAATTCCTAATTTTATAAATTTCTAATATTTAATATTATATAATTAAAATTGAATTTACAATACTGAAATTGACATTCTATAATTTTACGTTGAAATCTATTGTAAATCGCGAGATATTTAGATTTGAAAATTGGAAAACGTAACAATTTGGGGAAAAGAGAAATTGAGGGGCAAGATGGACGTTTTTGCAGAAATCGTCGGAATCAAACTGCATAGCAGTTTGGCCACCCCGTATCGAAAAATACGCGAAATCAAAAAAATTTAGGTAAAGCGGACGTTCGGCGCAAAGTTATGACCGTATAAAGTTTGATCAATTTACAACCTATATTTCATATGTCAATACGTCCGGGCTGGCAGGGGGGGCTGGCGGGGGGGGCTGGGGGTTGGCTGGGGGGACTGGGGATCAAATTCGGTCCATTCGGTCCGAAAACCCGGACCGGGCCAAAATGACCCGGGCCGGGCCGGGCCAGAAAGTCGGGCCGGGCCGGGCCAAGAAATCGATCGATCTTGGTCGGATAATCCTCGATCGGTCCTCGGTCGGTCGGTCGGTCCGGTCGGTCGATCCGATCTGACCCTTTGTGCACCCCTACTTGGTATCATGAATCCCTTTTCTAAATTATCTTCCTGTTGCTACTTAAATTCATTCAGCTCTGTTGGAGCCTTTGTGTAAGGTAGTATTGAGATTGGTTGAGTGTCTAGCAAGGTGTCTAGACTGAAGTCCATCTCTCTATCTGGTGTCATTCTTTTAATATCTTCTAGAACCACTTCTGGATATTCTCCAAGCTCTAATTACTACGAGCAAAATAAGTTACGATGACAGTTTACATGTGATAGAAATGCAAGTGTCACATTACGTTTTTTCTTGACATTCATGTGACAGATTTTTAAGTGTCATATAATTATGACATTTGTATGACGGATTATTTAAGTGTCATATAATTATGACATTTGTGTGACGGTTTTTTTAAGTGTCATTTATTTATGACGTTTGTGTGACGGATTTGTAAAATATCACATAAATAAGTGACTTGTGTTTTAAATTGACCAAAAACCTTTTTTTTTTATTCAAATTAAGACTTACGCGTTTTTTATTTTAAAAAAAAATTATTTTTAATAAAAACAAAGTAAATGTTGTCGTTTTAACATTATAAAAAGTAAAATATCAAAAATAAATAAATTGTATGCTTCCTACAACTACAAAAAACACTTTGATTTGGTGAATATTAAAAACAAAAATATTTGATTGTTGCATGTTTCGATCCTCTTAACTCAATTGAATAGAATATAGTGCATGCTATTATCTTATCTTTTCTTTACCAGTTAGTTGCCGCTACAATAAAAAAAAAATCATTGATTACAATTTATAGTTTATACTCTTCTTCTTCTCCTTCAAAGTAAGATAAAAAATTAAATATAATTTTGATTGTCATGGATTACAGTGAGGTAAATAATGAGGGCTGATTTTGGAAAACGAGAAAGTCACAGGGCCAGTGTGACACAAAAAAGAAAAAAGCGAACTGAGAAGACTAGGGTCTCACAACACTCGTAAGGCACAAAAACCGACACCTCATTGCTTTCTAAACTCGTCGGAGAAAAAGACGAAAATGCTCGTCACAATTCTCCGGCGTCCCTAATCATTTCCGGAAACAACGTCATCCAGATCTCCGGCAGCAACAACAATGGCGCGCCATAAGAAAACGACGTCGTCGTTGGTTACTCAACAACAAGTACCTCTAATCATAACTCTCAATTGCATCGAAGACACAACGCTAGAACAAGAATGCCTCTCCGGCGTCGAAATAATCGAACATGTTCCGCTCAGCCGGTTAGACGAAGTGCGGATCGAGTCAGCTACATTCGTACTTTTTCACTCACTGGCGTTCCTTCCACGCGCCGCACAACGCCGGCTCCGTTCATGGCAGCTCATTCGCTGTGTCGGCTCCTCAGACTGCGCCATCGACTCAGCTCTCGCTTCTGACCTTGGACTTACTCGGCTTGTTCATGTCGATGTTAACTGCGCTGAAGAGGTTGCGGATACTGTTATGGCTCTTATCCTTGGTTTGCTTCGTCGTACTCATCTTCTATCTCGACATACCTTATCGGCTTCCGGATGGCTTGTCTCCATTCAGCCACTATGTTGTGGAATGCGCCGATGTCGTGGCCTTGTACTGGGAATTATAGGTAGATCTGCATCAGCAAGGTCTTTGGCTACTCGGAGTTTAGCATTCAATATGAGCGTGCTCTATTTTGATGTTGAGGTAGTGAAATTGATGTCCTTCGTTTAAATTTTTTAATATTGACTAAATATTCATAGCTTAACTGAAATATATCAATCAGCCAATATGATCCTGCTATATATTTTGATGTTGAGTGTTATATTTGCAGATTTCAAGCTTCATGAGTAGATTTTTTATTGCTTAAGTGAAATGTATCATGTAAAACTACTGAAACTTCAATTTGGGTTCCTCTTATACACATTGGAGTGAAGGGGATTGCTGAGATAAGTATTAGTGTTTCATATCAATGCGTGTTAACAAAGTTTTCATCTCTTAAATGTTTTTAGGGAAATGGAAAAATGAGCAGACACTCCATTAGATTTCCACCTGCTGCAAGGAAAATGGATACCCTTAATGACTTGTTTGCAGCAAGTGACCTTATATCATTACACTGTGCTCTAACAAATGAAACAGTTCAAATTATCAATGCAGATTGCTTGCAGCACATAAAGCCTGGTAAATTTTTTGAAATTTGGTTTTGTGCATCCTGGTGTTGTCTCTACTAACAAGAATGACAACGGCAAACCTACGAGTCCAGTTGATGTAAGGGCACACACACTTTGTGATCGGCTTCGGAAGGGGGACAAGGGACAATATCTTTTCATGCCATATAATTCAAAGTAAGATAATCACATTACACATATATGTCAGTTTAATTTTAAGAATGCATTACTATTAGAATTTAATGAAATTTCACCTTTAGGGCATTGAGTTTTAGTAGTGTTTAACATGAAGAAGAATGATGTGTTTTATTTAGATCCTCTCGGTAAAGCTTTGTATACAAATTTGGAAGGCTACTAAACATGTATGTCACTCTATTTAATGAAATATGCTTCTATAGTTACTGTTTTGAATCTAATTTGTTCATCAAATTTCTCACAGCGGCATGCAAATGTTTACAACTACAGTTGGTCAAAGACAAAAGTGGACTTACTCGACTGTGGTGAAATATGTTAAAGTATGACTTGTTTTATTTGGTCTGCATACTTGAGTGATTATATATTTAGTGAATTTTTACAATTTTTGTTTTAAGTTATATTTACCTGTCGATATTTAATTCAATGGCAGACACCACTACAACCTGGTGGTATCGAGTGTGGCTATTGTGCGATGCGTTTCATGAAAGAGTTGATGTTAGACTCGACTTTAACGACAAATAATGTAAGTACTTCTATACTTAAATGATAGACCACTAATCATGTTAATTGTTACATCATTTCAAGCATTATTAATTATTTTCTTTTTGTGGTTTATAGTTCTACGACAAACACATGTACTCACAAGAGGAACTTGATGATATTCGTGTCTAGTGGGGATTGCATTTTTCGAAGATACTTGCTGACACAGAAGTTGGTACACTAAATGCTGATGAGTGAACATTTTAGATTGATAAGATACTTGATTAACAATGTTTTAGTCTTTAATTAAACACTTTTATAGCACTTTGAATGGTTATCCATTTCGAGAAGACTTTGTACAACGGATTCTAGCTATTCAATGTATATTTTTGGTGTTATTTAAATCTTTAGTCCATTTCATCGGTGCACTCAATTCGCAATATTGAAATTAAATTGCCAAAAAAAAAAAAATCCCGCCAAATTTAATTTTCCCGTGAAATTTAATTTTTCCGCTATATTAAAATAAATTATTAATTTAATAGAAATTTTAAAAAAAATCGAATAAAAATTTAAATTTATGTGACTTTTGTTTTGTGTGACGGGTTTGAACTATCATATGTCGTGTGACAGATACAGAAACGTAATCCTTTTGTGACATTTGTGTGACGGGTTGGAATCATCATATGTCGTGTGAAAGATACAGAACCGTCATCCGTTTGTGACAATGACAAAGATGACACTTGCGGGAACCATCATCTTAGGGGTTAGATGACGATTTTTATCCGTCACTGTAGGATATTTTTGTAGTAGTGAATGCTAAAGTGGCATATGCATGAATATTTCTAACTGGGTGCACACATTTAATAAATAAAGAATAGGTGGGTCACCATACATTATATATACATAAATCTAAAATTTTAATCTAGCTAAACAGTGTATTTTTCTGACGAAAATAGATACACTTACACCCATATCAGTACACGTCCGTCCGCCTCTGCTAACTCATGTGTTGGGAGTTGGCCTTTGTATCTGCACATTGCTAGATACGCGAAACACCCGTTACATATCAACTTTCTACCCTTAAGGTAGGAAATAAACATACCCACAAGTATTCCAGCTTCACCTCTAATTGTAATTGAATCTTTATCAAGGAATTAAAACATGATTGTGTTGGCATGACATTCAACTGCCGCATGACAAAAAGCTAATCAATCCATGCCTTTTATAACATCAAAATTCACCATGTTTAGCGAGTGCAAGTCTGCTAAATTTTCTTTTTGTTGTTAAATTAAATTACATAATTTTTGTAAACACTAGCAACTGACACTGAGTCTCTAATATATGTATTGAAACCTCAAAAGAATTTTCTGATTGTTCGACTTTATAACATTCCAAAAATTTGGGCGATAGTTTGAGCACCTAATTGTAGGCAAGTGGACTCGAGATAATTTTGGACATAACAAGAGTGACAACGGGGATGGAGAATTAATTTTAGGTATAATTGATTAATTGTGGGATTGATTAATAATTATGGAGGGAACAAGCTTAGTGGGATTTGTACGTGTAACATTGCTAAATTAGCAACCTAATGACTAATCCTCTTAGGGGGGCATGTGTCATTAACTAATGCTCTCCACTGCCAAATATGGCTAGGTGGGAGATTAGTAGTAACACTGACATGCTAATAAGTAAGTATAAAAAGGGAGTGATTGTCCCTTTTTATCTCTCGACTTCAGTATACATTAGACTTATGCCCCTATTTTTGACTTCTGTAAACATTAGCATTTATGCCTCTACTTCTGCAGTCATTAGCACTTACGGTAATTGGCACTTAAGACCTTATTCGACCAGTACATTTGAAGGAAAAAATTCTGGCAATTTCTCCTACTCATTTTCTCGATTAACGAAGGTATGTCAATATAAATTATTTCTTTCTTTTGGCATGTATTATATAATGAAACGTAACTGTGGTATTGTTCCATAATTTATTCTACTCTTAGTATTTAAGAAATGTTCATATTATTGATTCCTATGCTAAAAACATGTCTAAAATTATTCTAAGTCCTTATTGAGACATACGAAAAAGATGTTATTCACAGCGTTAGCCGAAGGTACACGGATATTATTGTCATCCGATAAATTCAAGAAATGTTTTTTTGTCATTCATGCATTTTCATTTGCATTGCATTCATATATTACACTGGACCACTTGTGCTATGCACACTACTATATGATAAATATTATATATATGTAGGGTATATGGGAAAAAAAGGGAAATGTGTTATATACGCACACCACCTGTAGCTGGTACAGACTATCACAAAAGAGCCCTAAGAGGCCAAAATGATTCAATGCATGTGTGGCCAATATTGAAGCATGTGTGACATGTCTGTGTGACTGATATCAGGTTATTTGTGTGACCGATAAAACTTGATGCCCCTAAGAGGCCAATATTGAAGCATGTGTGGTATGTCTGTGTGATTGATATCAGGTTGTCTGTGTGATCGATATAACCTGAAGCCCAGAGAGAGATATCAGGTTGTCTGTGTGATCGATATAACCTGATGCCCACAGAGGTACTTATGGAAAGTAGGATTCATGTATGGACATTTGTATACCACATTTGCATCATGCATACATTCATTAACCATTATAAGGTATGATGCCCACAAAGGCTGTTATGAAAAGGAAGATGCATGTGTGGCCAATATTATACCCATTTGCATTGCATAACATGTAGGCATATGTATTAGGGTCTCAGAGGTATTTACTGTTGGTCAGTTGTTCCTGTTTCAGTTATTGTTATATTCCTGTTATGCTATTATTAATTTTCGACATACTCAGTACATCAATCGTACTGACGTCCTTTTTGTCGCGGGACGCTGCGTTTGATACCCGCAAGTTCACATAGACAAGAAGACGATCCACGTTAGTAGGTTGTGGATTCAACAGATTTTGTAGCACTCCTCTTGTTTTGGAGTGTCGGTCTATTTTGGTATGTTATAGTTTTGCAGGTAGATATGGGTATGACGGGCCCTTTCCCGGTCTTTTGATGTCATATACTCTTTAGAAGCTTGTAGATTATGTCTTGTGGGTGTAGTAGACTTGTATGACATTGTTGGCCTTGATATGGGTGTATATATATAAGTTAGTTTTCTGGATAAAGATTTCACATAGTTTTCTTTCGTCTTAGTTCGTTATTAATTATGATTAGATGTTAAATGTACGAATGGAGCTTCCCGACGGGTAGGATACAGGTGTCCGTCGCGGCCCTCCGATTTGGGTCGTGACAAACATTTTTTCCAAACTCGTGGCAGAGATGTGTGACACACAACATTTATCTATTAAAATATAAATAAGACATTTACACACTGATAAACAACATGTGATGACTATAATGTTGTCTTTGCACTTTGTTGGTGTATAGAGGAATAAACTAGTCGGTCCAGCACTTGCCTCAGCTCCTCATCTACCTACATCATGATCAGCCTGATTATTAGGTAGAGCTGGTGGAGTGTTACGTAGATTTTAGTACTATTTTAGAGTGTGTTTTAGGGAGTCTTTTGTTTGTCTTTTAGTTGTTTTGTGCAGTATTATGCGTATTGTTTTATGTTTTCAGATTTTAAGCGATTTAGAAAGGAATAAGGGAATTCAAATGAAATAGGCGGTTATTGAGGACAAAAATGCATTTCTGGTCACAAGAGATACGTCAAAGAAGATCTGAAAAGCTCGGGAAGCAGTTTAAACAAATTACATAGTCGACTTCTCGCGGTTAATAATTGAATTCGCAAAGCCCCAAAATTACATAGTCAACCTCTCGCCGTCTACAAGGCTGATTGGCAGAACTTACTCGGATTTAGATCCGCGGTGCTGAAGGGCCGCGACGCCCGCTATTAGAGCGTCGCGGTGCCCCACTGACAGAGAGTTCAGAGTTGAATTAGCGTCGCGGCGCCGACAACGTCAGACAGTGAAAAACCTAATTTTAACGAAGGTAAAAAAATCCATTATGGGTTTTTTCGTTATATATGTTGGGGAGGCGAAATTTAGAAGAATATCTCACATTGGAGGCAAGAAACAAGAGGCCATGGAGCAATTAAAGACATATATTGTTCAAGTTCTTTTCCTTTCTTTATTTTAATTCAGTTCATGTTGGATATTGAGTTAATTAGTTTTCTTAGCATGTATATGAACTAATTACTTTTATTAAGATTTTTTGTTGATTCACTTGAAACTCTATTATGACTTTAATGCATTGCTAGTGTTTCTTCTTCGTCTATTAAGATATATTCAACTTGCGTTTATTGAATGAGAATTAATTGTCCATTCATTTTCATTATCATAAATCGTGATCTGAAAAGGGAGATTTGAATATACTATAGTTGATTAGACATGGGTTTAATCTTGAACGAGAGTATCATGATTGACTATGTAGCTTTGAAGGTTATTAATCTTAACCGTCCTATGTGATTGAATTCATCATAGAAATATAAAAAATTCTCAATTAGGTTGAGTTTTTTTATGTCCTAACCGGAATAGAGAACATCTCAGTTAATCTGTTATCTTAATAAGTAGAAGAATCGCTAGTCTAACATTTATAAATGACAGAGTGGGAAGTTGATGAGATTGGAAACCCTAATTTCCTTCATTACTGAATTAAACTTCGTGTGTTTTCACTGCTATTTTATTCCTGCAATTTATTTTAATTTGTTAATTCTTTAGTTTAGAAATCACCACTTGTATTCGTTCGCCAAATAGACACTAGATATTAGTTAATCGGTAATTGATAAATCAGTCTATGTGAACGATACTCAATTTTACCGAATTATTATAAATTGTGATACGTACACTTGCGTAACATCTAGAAATACTGCAACAAGTTTTTAGCGCGGTTGTAGGGGATTAAAGTATTATCAATATCTAAATAATTAAACTTATTTCTATTTGATTGTGCCTAAAACACATTTTTGCGTAGATATGCGTGCATTATTTTTTTATCAATTTTAGGTAGCTTTGTTATATGCGAAGCAGAAGAGGGGTAGACAACCTTGTTTCTCTGAATTCGGAGATTGAAAAAGTGTGCAAGAAGAACCGAAAGAAGATGATAATGATGGGTTGAATGGAGGAGTATCGGCAGGGATGGTAGACCCAGCTCAGAATCCTGATGCGAGGAGCTTACAGGACTATATATTGCCAAATGTTACAGGAGTGCAGACATTCATAAGGCCACCAGTTGTGGGAGCAAATAATTTCGAGATTAAGCTATCAATCCTACAGATTGTCCAGAACACAGTTCAATTTGGTGGGTTAACGACAGAAGATCCACACATGAATTTGGCAAACTTTTTAGAGTTATGTGCAACATTTAAGTATAGTGGTGTTTCTGATGATGTCATTAGGTTGAAGCTCTTTCCATTCTCACTCAGGGACCGAGCCAAAAGCTGATTGAACACTCTGCAAGCTAACTCTATCACTACATGGCAGGACGTAGCTCAGATATTTCTTGCAAAATTCTTCCCTTTATCAACGACTGCAAAGCTAAAGGGAGAACTAAACAACTTTTATCAGCTGGAAGGAGAATCTCTGTATGATGATTGGAAAAGATTCAAAGAGTTGCAGATGAAGTGCCTTTATCATGGACTTGAGTAATGAATGTTAGTCCATAATATTTACAATGGTTTGTATGGTACTACTCGTACCATTATTGATGTTGCTGCTGGAGGGACCTTTATGAGCAAGAGTGCTAATGAGGCGTATGAACTGTTGGAAGATATGGAACAAATAACCATCAGTAGTCCGATGAAAGATCTATCAGAAAAGTGGTTGGAGTACATGCGTTGAATGATATCACTGCGTTGACTGCTTAGGTTTCTTCTTTGACAAAGCAGACACAGGTGGGATGTGAAATTTATGGGGGACCACATACTTTTAATCATTGAACAATAGTGGATCCCAACAATATCTCTATGGATCAAGCACAAGTTCAGGCAGTTAGAAATTTTTAGAGACCCTACAACAACCCTTTCTCCAACACTTATAATCTTGGGTGGAGAAATCACCCTAATTTTTCATGTAGAAACAGCCAGAACTAGCAACCATGGTTTTAAAGGCAATATCAACAGAGCAATCAACATCAGCCCATGAGTCAAGCTTCGTCGTCTCAGCAGCCCAGACCACAAGCAGACTCCAATGAATTGCAAGCAGCTTTGTTGACCCTTACCGATTCCCATCTCAGTTCATGACTAAAACGAGATCATCTATTCGAAACTTGGAGACACAAGTAGGTCAGCTAGCAAATATGTTAAACAATAGATAGCAAGGAAATCTCCCTAGCAATACTGTTGTATATCTGAAGGAGCAGTGTCAGGCCATCACTTTGAGAAGTGGTAAACAAGTTGAGCAGTCTGCAGCTCAACCACATGTTAAAAAGAATGACGAATTGGGAGATACATCTATTCTAGAGAAATATGGGGTTACTGAAGATCACCTATTACAGAAAAGGCACCACCAGCGGTTATTATGGAACCTCAAATTAGAATTTCATACCCTCAAAGACTTCGGAACAATTCTCTTGATAAATAATTTTTCAAGTTTTTAGAAGTGTTCAAGAAGTTGCACATCAACATTCCCTTTATTGAGACCCTAGAGCAAATGCCTAGTTACGTAAAATTTATGAAGAAAATTCTCTTTAAAAAGAGAAAGCTAGAAGATTATGAAACTGTGGCATCAACTGATGAGTGCAGTATTATTTTGCAAAAGTAGTTTCCCCAAAAGTTGAGAGATCAAGGGAGCTTCACTATTCCTACACTATCGGGAATGTTGAATGCAAGCAGGCCTTGTGTGATTTGGTGGCAAGTATCAACTTGATGTCATATTTTGTGTTTTGTAGACTTGGTGTGGGAGGAAGCAAGGCCTACAACCATTACTTTGCAATTAGCAGATCATTCGATCAAGCATCCACGAGGTATGATTGAAGATGTTCTAGTAAAAGTGGATAAAATTATCTTTCCTGCTGATTTAATTATTCTAGATATGGAAGAAGATGAAAATGTGCCCATCATCCTAGGGAGACCATTTTTAGCTATAGGGCGAGCAATTATAGATGTTGAGAAGGGCGAGTTAAAACTCTGAGTCCAGGGAGAAGAATGATTTTTAATATATTCAGGGCAGTAACTTATCCAAGAGCAAGTGTCAACTGCTTTTCCATTGATGTGATTAAAAAATCCATTTATGAGAAAAACTTTAAGAGTATTGAGGCTCTTGAAGTGGCATTAATACATTGCAAGAAAGATGACATTGAAGACAATGAGCTTGTGGAATATGACAAGTGTGTGAACTCCTATGAGCCCGTCTATAGAAAGAAATATAAAAATCTATGGAAGAAAAAACAAGGCAGAGTCTGTTATCCTCTTGAAATCAATATGAAGATAAAATTTGTGTCCGACTAAATGACGTTAACGACAACGCTATTGGGAGGCAATCCAATATTTTAATTACGTTATTTTATTTTGTTTGTTTTGTTTTGAACAATCTCATTGTCTTGTTTTTTCTTGGTCTGTATTTTTATGTTAGGTGAATTGTGAGACAACTCTGGGGTGAAAAGATACCGCGAGATATTGTGGCTATCCTCCACCGTACCAGCCTTATCAGCCACCACCGTCGCCACCACCATTCTGAGATCGTTGTTGTTATTTATGTAAGTCTTCGCTCCCTTGCTTTCCCTTTTCATATTGGGGACAATGTGAACTAAGTTTGGGAGGGGAGTCTTAATATTTTGTGTTAGTAGTCTTTAATTGTTTATTGTTAGTGTCTTTGTTTTAGTTTCTATGTTTGAGTGTCTGATGTCAATGAATCAAGTCAATAATAATAGCACAGGATATTGAGTGAACATATGTGATAAAATTAGATGAAATTGATAGCCATGAAATGCATAAATATGTGTGCTTGAGTTGGATAGGTCTTGAGTTTGCTTTTGGTTATTAATAAGTATGAAAACTTGATCATGATTGGTGAATTTTGTGTACTCAAATATTGGTTTATGCATGATTGAATTTTGGAGTGAGGAAAGATAGTGGAAAATTTTAGAACTTGTTTGCGTGCTATTTGAGACGAAATCCTAGATGATGCATGCTTAGAAAGATGATTTAGGTCATTTTTGGAATGATTGAACTTTTCAAGCCACCATAGATTACATTAATCCCTAGTTACCTTTTTAGCCTTAAATAATCCTTCGTTGATTGATCCCTATTCTGAGCCTACTTGAAACTAGGGCTGGCCGGCCGACCGACTCGCCCTGGCCCCGACCCGACCACACGACACCTGATTAAAAAAAAAAGGCGGGGCTCAACCGGGGCGGACAGTATGGTCCCGCCAGCCCGACCGCAAGCACCCGATCCCGCCCCGACCCCGCCCCGTCCCCGCCCCAAATCCCGCCTGGGCCGACTCAGACAAAATAGCCGTTGTCCAACGGCCATTTTACATTTAGTCGTTGACAACGCCATTTTAGGCCTCCTCCCCTCCCCAACCCCCCTACCCCCTTTATATTTATTTTTAACCCCTATAAATACCTCATTCCTCTTCTTATTATTTTCACAAATCTTTCTACTCTCTAATCTCTCAATCAATCTCTAATTCTCTTATCTCTATACAACATTGTCTACATATTCAATCTATTTATTAATTTGAGAATTGGGAGTGAAGTTGGCAACTAGCTTGAGGATTATCTATCGAGCAAAGTTTCAATTTTCAACCTCTCGATTACACGTCGACTCTACGTCGGCGTTTGGTACATTCGTTCTCTCATTAAATTATTATTTTGTCTTTATTTCATTTAGCACATTTAATTTCATTATCTTTAACTATTTATTAGCATAATTAAAATGAAAGGACTAAGAGGCATGTTGGGTAAGGGTAAGGGTCAGGCTTCTTCTAGTAGGTGGTAACAAGGGCAGTGGTACTTCTTCTAGTATTCTGCTCCAGCTTATTCCTAGACAAGATGATTTTATAGATCCCAAATGTTTCTGAAATACCATATGATCTTGACACAAATGATTATCCTGAAATTGAAGAAGATTTTAATTTAGATGACACTCTAGTTGATGATACACCTATTAATGAAGATGATGATACACCCACTAGTGAAATGTCTCCTATCCGCCCTACTATGAGACGAGGTCCGGCAAAACGACCATTAAAATCAGTTGTATGGAAATATTTTGACAGGGACGTAGCTAATCAAGTAGCTGTATGTAAAACTTGTAAAAATGTTTATTCTTTTAAAATCGACAAGGTCATGGTGGACGGGGTTTAGGAAGACACCTATTGCAAAAACACAAAGCCTTGCATGCTCAATACATTTTTGAAAAAGAAGGTGAGAAGACGTCCTCTCAATCGGGACAAGGTTCACATACTACTGTCCCGGAGAAAGTACAGGGTCAAATTAACCCTATGACGGGGAGTCAGAGGCCCTAAATACGATAAACATAAAGATAGGGAAGCACTAGCAAAATTAGTTCTTTGAGGGTTTGCCTTTTTCATTTCTGAATCTCCGGTTTTATTCATTATATTAGAGATATGTATAATCCTCGCTTATAAAGGTTTTCCTAGATCAATTGTTAAAAGAGATGTATTTAAATTTGCACATGAATATCAACGATTTACGTTATGCATTATATCATTTAAATTGCAAAGTCGCTTAACTTCGATATAGTCGTAGTACTAACGACCATGATTATTTAACGGTAACTCGTCATTGGATAGATTATAAATGGTCTATGCAAAAACGTATTTTAGCATATAGATATATAGATAGTAGGCAATAATTGGTGAGTTTATTTGAAAATATTTATTCATCGACATTATTACGGAATAACCGATAAAGTTATGAGTATTACATTAGATAATGCATCTTCTAACAATTACGCTATTAGTATTTTAAGAAATGTTTTAACTCGTCTTTTCCAAAACATTTTCATATCAAATGTGCGTGTCATATTTATAACTTAGTTGTAAAGGATGGTCTTTCACTTTTTCAAGATATTCTTGAAAAATACAATTTGCTATACACTTTATTTTTAAAAATAATAGAATTCAACAAAGAAAAGAATATAAAAACTTGCCACGATTGTGGACTATCTTACGTAAAATTCAGAAGTACCAACTAGGTGGAATTCTTTATATGACCAACTAGTTGTTGCTTATGACTATAGAAAACCTATTACTTTATTTTTAACGCCCATAATCAAAATCCAAATGATATGATTGTGGATACCGATTGGGAGAAAATTAGAGAACTTATTGTATTTTTAGAAAATTTTCAACGAGCAACAAAAGAATTTTCTACTTTATATTATCCTACTATTTCAACTATGTTGTTTTATATAGCTATAATATTTTTACTTCTTAAAGAATATATGGAAAACACGCTTATCTGCGGCTATTAAAAAAATGTTTATGAAATTAAAAATATTTTATTCCTATTCCCCTATTTATATTATTGGTGTTGTATTAAACCCGACTATTAAAGTAGAGGGTTGTAAAAGTCTTATTGAAAATATATATAATCAGATGGACGACTACCACCTCCAACTCCCAAAAATTTAAATGTTGAACCACCTATTGAACTAACGCTAGAAGAAGTGTTGAATAGCGTAGAAGATGAATGCAAAAAGTATATCGGCATTACCAAAGAAGAAAGTGCTAGTAACCAACCGACTTTTGTATCATCTTCTTCAACACAACCTAAAAAGACAAGCGCTTCGTGGCTAGGCCTAATATTAATTCTATTGAAAGCCTCGTAAATAAATGTGCGTGGTAGCAGTGCTAACCAAATTAGTGAGTTCGATGTTTTTGTTTTGCGGTAATTTACCTTACCAAGCGATTATCAATGAAGAAGGAAAGGAAGACTTGTCAAAATATTGAGCGAATGAGAAGACATTTCCGACACTTTCAATGATGGCCCGAGATATTTTGAACATTGGCATCATCGCCGCTCGAAAGCGCTTTTTCGCAGCAGATTTCAAATAGAGAGCACGAGACACTCATTAGCCGGAGACACTTGGAGATGGCGGTACTATTCAGAGATTGGATACGAGCGGAGCGAAGGAGGCGCATCAACCGTAGATTAACGAAGATGACGACAACTACAACGACATTTTATCCAAGGCATGAGTAGCGACGTGGAACAATTTGATCAAGATATACCAATTCCAACCAAGAACCACAAGAAATTATAAAGAAATTAGAAAAATATTTTCAAATTGGTAATTTATTTCATTGCAATTTTAAATTTTTCTATGTCTTTCACTCTTTTGCAAATTTTTTCAACAACAAGATAATTACAATGTAATTTTGAATCTTGTATATTTGATATTTCAATGAAATTAATAATATAAAAGACACAAAAACAAATTGGGATGTTTTTACACTATTCTTGTCTTTGTTTAATTATTTAGTTTATAACTTTATACTTTATACTTTATAGTTTATACTTTATAAATATATTATATATATGAGTATAATACTATAATACTATAATTATAAATTATAATACTATAATACTATAAGTCTATAATATTATAGTATATGTATATGACATTATGACTATATGACAAGTATATGTTAATGTTACTTTGTTAGTACTTAGTAATTTAGTATTTTTAATTTAGTGAAAAAATTTTAAAAAAAAAAAAACCCGCCAACCCGTCCCGTCCCGACCCGACCCGTCCCGACCCGGCCCCGACTTCTACCCAACGGACCGGATCGGACGACATGGTATGGTCCCGCCCGACCCGACTCTCCAGTGCCCGCCCCACCGACCCAATCCCTTTCTCCGCCCCGACCCCGCCCCGACCCCGCCAAACCCGACCCCGGTGGGCCCGTCCCGGCCCACTGGCCAGCCTTACTTGAAACCCTTTACTATTTTTTCCTTCCCTTGAAAAAACTACACTCTCCTTGTACATATATTGAAAAACAAGTTTGGGGGAGTGTAGTTCAAAAAACATATATATATATATATATATATATATATATAAATGTGTAAGCGTGAATTTTCTGAATTTAGAAAAGAAAAATTAGGGATTTTTGTTGGTTTGTAATGTGGATATCAAGTTTGGTTAGTTTGTTCCTATGCTTATGGTTTAAAATGACTCTCATACTTGTGAAAGGTACATCTGGCTCTATTTTATATGGCACGGTTGGATCTGCTATTTGATTTCATACTTGCTCCTGTCATTCTTTTGTACAGTTATGATCATGTCTATTGTACTTCATGTTTACATACTTGGTACCTGTTGTACTGACCCCCTTCGGGGGGATGCGTTCATGTCCGCAGGTCTAGGTACTCAGTTGTGGATCCGCGAGCTTAGGATCCTTGTTCAGCGTTTTTGGATAGCTCCGATGTTCCGGAGCTTGTCATTATGGCTAGGTATATTCAGAGGTACGGCGGGGCCTTGTCCCGTCATAGTATTTGTCCAAACTCTTAGAGGTTTGTATTCATATATGGGCTGGACTGGTGAGAGTTGTATTTACATTGTTGTACGGTTGTAGACCTATTCGGGTGTTATATATCATGGCAGCCTTTCCGGCTTTTCCTTTGTTTAGAAAAAAAAGAGAGTATTATTTACCTTCCGCGAGTTACTTATGTCAGATGTGTAGGCGGTGCCTGGTAGGGCACCGCCACGCCCGGGTTTGAGGCGTGACAGAGTGGTATCAGAGCAGTTAGTCCTCGAAATGTCTATAGACCGTGTATAGTAGAGTCTTGTTTATCAGTGTGTTGTGCACCACATCTATAAACAGGAGGCTATAGTACATTTTGGATTGGTTTCCCTTCTTCTCACTCTAATATCGTGCGATAGAGCTGTATTGTTAGGGTAGTCTCTCCCTAACGTATTATTGTGACGCAGCTATGAGAAAGACAATAGTGACCCAAAAAGGATTATATGAATTGTGTATCCAGGTTGGTAAAATTATCGTACAGATGATATTATGATGATGTATATCTGTACGAGCATATTCATTTGGAGCCATGTGTGTTGTCTAAAGTGATTATGAATTACCATGAGTTGGTTAAGCCTTAATAATTTCTTGGAAGGTGTGAAACAGTTTATTAAATCCACACCTAGGCTTAATATATGTACTGATTTGGAATAGTCAGGAGGTAATGAATTGTCTAAGATTATGAAAGACTCTTAGGAGATCATGTTCAATTGACTTAGGAAATACCATGTTGATAGATTAAGATATGTTGTACGCTTAAGTGATCTGTGTGAATAATATTGGTATGGAGTAAATAGAGTTGTTGTGAGTAAGACAACAAGATTTTGAGATTTTGAGAAGCTACCTTACCCGTATGTGGGGACTGATAATGTAAGCTTGGGACATAGAATAATTGTGAATCTTGGAATATTGATAACCGCTGATACCTTAGATGTACAAGGCCTTCTCGGGTAGTAAGATGTATTTCAGACTAAGAATGAGAGTTAAGTACGACGATGGGTCATATTGTGGGCCAATTGCGGGTCAACCCATAGCATGAAATGTAGTGAGGTCAGTTGGGGGTGGTCCCACTATGTGATAGGGTCACGAGGGTGCAAGGCCCAAGTCTAGTTAATCGTTGTACGAGTTCGTGGACGCGTTCCACCAGAACCAGGTCGTGGGAGCCGAAAATGGCCTTAAAAAAATTGTTGGATGTAGTGACTCCAAGGATTAGAAAACAGAAGCAATATTTGAAATGATGTACGTATACTAGAATAAGTTTGGAAGTACGAGAAGAGTACGACCAATAAGAAAAGGAGCGAACAAGTGTTAAAAGAATTGAAGTGGTTATAATTATGAGTAATGAAGGTACGAAAAGAGAATCCTTTTAGGCCATGAATGAGAGTTAATAGTGGTGATATACCCTCTAGATGTGATTCCTCGTTTGGATTTTGATTGATGTATATGCATGTGTGATATATTGTGGCCATATGTGGCATAATTGGTTTCGTTGAGTGTAGTTTAAGGAGACTATACCAAGATTTGTTTAGCATGAACCTAGTATGAACATTCGGGACGAATGTTTCTAAGGGGGGAAAGATGTTACACCCCGTAATTCCAAGGCAATGAATGAGAACGTGCGTAAGAAATTGAGATTTGAATTTTGGAAAGAAAGAAGAATTATTTTTTCTTAAGGAAAAATCTCGGAAATTTGTGAAGAAAAAAGTTTATAAATTGGAGTTTGGTTTTCAAATTTGGTATTTGAGACTTTTGGAGTATATTGGATTTATGGATTTTTAAGTTCGGATTTGGTCACGTGGGGCCCACTGGAAAATTTTACGGTTTTGTGGGGCCCACAATATTTTGAGATATTTTGGCCAATTATGGATTTTTGGGAGATGAAATAATTTTGGACCAATCATAGGGTGACACGTGGCACCCCCCCCCCCACTTGTCTTGGTCTTGGAAGACTGAGACTATTTGACCTTAGATATTTTGGTAGACTTGGCTAGATATTTGTGAGACAAGTGGGCCATGTGGGTCCCACTCCACTTGTCTTGGTACTTGGATATGTATCTATATACATAGAGGGAGTGCAAGACTTAGCCAACACTTAGCCAAATATCACACTCCCTCTCTTGCATTGCTATCGACCAAGAGGCCTTTTTGGAAGATCAAAATTGTTCAATATTTGTTGATAAATCCTCAAACTCAAGACTAAGATCCCTAATGGAGTACTAAGCCAAGATAACCCCTTAAACCCCAAGAATCATGTGTTGGCCGAGAATAGAGGGTGAAACCCTAGGAGTTCCGTCGACTTTTTGGAAGTGAAATACAAAGTGAATTTGTGTATAAGTTCATAGAGGTCACATATATGTGATTGAAACTTGAATAAGTGGAGCAAAACGAAAATAACGGACCATATACCCCCGGACGGTTTTTGACGATTTTTGGCACAAAAATGAGGTAATGATTCTTCTTCTTTTAAAGTAATTGGATATTACTTATTGTTGATATGTATAGATGAGCATGTGCTAAAATTAATGAAGATTAAAAAGTATTTGAGCCATTTTTGGTGAGTTGGCCGAGAGCTAGTTAGTATGCGACATTGGATTCGTTGATTTTTTATTGTCGTAATTTACACGTGTTGCATGTTATATTATGAAGAAAATATTTTTGTTGATAGTTATTATAACTTATATAACATGTTGGAATGAGAATTGGATAAAAATGAATTAAGGAAAAAGATTTTGGATTGTTGTAGTTGTTGTTGGCCGAAAACTGCCTAAAACTATTAGACGTCGTTGTGTCGTTTTATGGACTGTTTTGGGGTGTTGTAATGCTGGAAAATCAGCCCCTAACATGCATGATTAATGTGGTAAAATGAATAGTTAAAGTCCTAAGGAATAAGGGTATAAGAAGGGTGTTAAAGACTTCACATTGTACCCTTAATGTTGGTTTATTATGGACTGTTTTTGTTACACCCCGTAATTCCAGGACATGAATAAGAGAATAGACGCGAGAGCGCAAGACTTGAAAATTGGTACGAAAGAAAGAATTATTTTTCCGAATGAAAATCTTCCGAACGTCGGAAAGGAAAAATGTTCGTTGATGAGAATTAGATTCTTAAAATTTTGAGGAGTATGGAATTTATTATCATTGTGGAAATGTATTTTACGGATTTGGTCATGTAGGGCCCACCGGAGAAATTTTACGTTTTGTGGGGCCCACGCGGGTTACAAAATTCTATGGACGAATGGGAGGGCGACACGTGTCACCCCTACATGGGCTTGTTCGAATTATGCCAAGGGAAAAATGGTCATTTGACCAAAGTATAGATGACCAAGTCTTGCAAGCTAAGAGCTTGAGATAATTGACTAAATCAAGAGCCCACTTGGCTTGATCTTTAATCCTCTTCATCCAAACCCAACATGTGTTGTAATCTAGACCCTCCAATGTTTTATATAATCATCCTAAGTAGCAAGACTTGTCTCTAACACTTAGAAAATTTTAGAGAAACTTGAGCTAGGCTTAGCATGCTCTCGGGTTTGGGCATCAATGGAGAAGAAATTTTTTCATTTGTGGTTCATTATTCACAAGATTTTAACCCAAGGTCCCTAGGGGTATTGTAAGGATATCTCAATAGAAAGATCCCGGAAAAAAGACGTTTTTACGTTAGTCGCAAGACAAAAACCTAAGGTGTTCTTCAACTTTGAAGATGGAACTTGAAGAGGAGTTCTTCATGAGCTTCTAAGGAGTGCTTGGAGCGGATTGAAACATAAGAAGAGGAGCTAAAAGTTGCTAAGGATTGACTTTTACGCTTGGACATTATTAGGGTTTATTGAGGTAAAATCTTCATCTTCTTAATGTAATTGAAGATTACATGTTATAGTAGTTAAGAAATGAGCATGTGGTATATAGAATGAAGTTTGAAAAGATTTGGATCATGTAGAAATGTTGAAAACCGAAAAT
Source organism: Przewalskia tangutica (assembly GCA_029844215.1). Taxonomy (NCBI): domain Eukaryota; kingdom Viridiplantae; phylum Streptophyta; class Magnoliopsida; order Solanales; family Solanaceae; genus Przewalskia; species Przewalskia tangutica. The sequence goes on along the minus strand of CM056736.1, from coordinate 65,162,862 downwards.
GGACAAGTTAGCCATTAATGTTGTAATCAATTTGGACGGTAGTTACAATCGTCGCATGTTAAGGAAGAAAGGATTTATAGTTGTTGTAATTATTACTATGTATGTAATATGTTGGAATAACAACTTGGATTGAAATATGAATTGAAAGGAAATTGATAATTGTTGTGACATTGTAGCCGAATATGGCTTGGAATTTTGGACAGTTTTATATTGATTGTGGGGCAGAATTTTACACGTCCTATTAGACGTGTAATCCCCTTTGTATTTGCTGAATTGTTGGGCCTTAAATGTGGCGTTTGGTTATTGATTTTCGGGCCTTAAAAAAGGTGGAAAAGTACGTAGAAACAAAGGAAGTGCTGCCCGATTTTTCGTAGAATAAAAGACCTTACACTTAGTATGATTCTACGTTAAAAAGTGAGGAGTTGATAGGCATGTTATGATTAATATAGGTTGAAGTACTACGAGTAGCGTATTCTACTTAAAGGATGGAATAACTATCAAGGTTGAAGTACTTTGGAGCATTTTGCTACTTGTCGATAATCGTCGCGAGGTATGTGAACCTCTCCTCCTTTTGGCATGATTCTATGTATGAAATATACATGTGGTGTTATTTCATGGTTCCTTCTACTCTTAGAAGTAAAGAGGTATGTATGTTGATTTACTCTATGTGAAAGTTATGTCTAAGTTATCCTAAGTTCTTACCAAGTCTTATGGGGGATGTTGGTAAGAGTCGTTAGGAAAGTATTTGGAGTCGAGTTAACTTTGCTAATTTATTGCACGAATGAGAATAAGTATCGAACAAGCCATTGCAGCGTTAATAAAAGAAAATGTATCGACAATCAATTATATTAAAATGAGTAGAATTCTCCATCTGCATAGAAACTGAGATAAGACAAAATGGTATTACATTTTCTAGATCACGACTGCTTTATTAAGATCGTTATAAACAAGTATAACCTATTCACAACGCATAAAAGTATATGTTACTTAATTTAAAGAGTTTACGTTATGAAGTTTTAAGACTATGAACCTTAAATTCTTAAAAGGTTAAGAGACTTTATTTTTCAAGTTATGAGACTTGATTCTTAAAGGAAGAAATGACTTGATTTAAAAGTATAGAATACTTGATTTGGAAAGTAATGATTTCTTGATATTCTAAAGATAAGAGACTTGATTTCTAAAGTTAAGAAACTTGATTTCTAAAGATAAGAGACTTGAAGTATTTTGAAAGTTATGTAACTTGATTTGAAAGTATAAGTCTCTTGGTTATAAAAGGAATGAATTTGTCTAAAGCATAAAGTTAGTATAACGGCTTTCTGGGAAGTTGGTTATAACAACTTTATGGAAGGTTAAAAGAATGGTTTTCTCTAGTAATGTAAACAAATAATGACTTGAAATAAAGAAGGGAAATTTGATTTAAAGGTATCAATTGCTTAAAGTTTTAAAGTAAGAGTCACTTGATTTAGAAGCCTAAAAATGTATTTCAAAAAATGTAGTGACTTGTTTGAAATGTAGACATGCCTTGATACTACGGGTGTTAGTATCTTGGGGTTTTATATGAAAATGAGTCTTTTGAAAAGAATGGAAGTACGTAGTACTTTGGGTTAAATTCCCGGATTTTTATGTGAAACGAAAAAGTGCCTTGAGTATATAAGATGAAAGTCTAAAGATTTTATGAACTTGCCTATGTTTGCTTGTGATAGCCTTGAGTGCAAGTATTATATGTTTACGCTGCCGTGACTCTACCGAGGGTCACTGTCTTGTTGTGAATTTACTTGGACGTACCGACAGTGACGGAGGCTTCCACGGGTATGCTTCCATTGTGATTGATCCTTGGACATGCTTATACGATGTGGGATTCCGGCATGCGACTGAGACGCGTTAAATTCCCGAATTGTTTTATTACTCCTTGGACACGCTTATACGATGTGGGATTCCGGCACGCAACTGGGGCGGGTTAGATTCCCGGATTTATTTTATTACCCCATGGCCATGCTTATACGATGAGGGATTCCGGGGCATGCGACCATGTTATATACGATTATCACTCCATGGACTAGCTCCCCATGAAGACATGTACCCGAGATGAGGGATTCCACGGGCATGTTATATACGATTATTACCCCATGGCCATGCTTATACGATGAGGGATTCCGGGGCATGCGACCATGTTATGTATTATTACTCCATGGACTAGCTCCCCATGAAGACATGTACCCTAGATGAAGGATTCCACGGGCATGTTATATACGATTATTACCCCATGGATTAGCTCTCCATGAAGTCATGTACCCGAGATGAGGGATTCCACGGGCATGAGATATATATATATATATATGTATTGTATATGTGTACGCCGACAATGAGGTAGGATGCCACGGGCGCGTCACATGGTTATATTTTACACTTACGGCTGTCGGCAGTGATGGGGGATTCCACGGGCATGTGATATATATATGTATTGTATGTGTGTACGCCGACAGTGAGGTAGGATGCCACGGGCGCGTCACATGGTTATATTTTACACTTATAGCTGTCGGCAGTGATGGGGGATTCCACGGGCACGCTTTTATATTTGAGGGCTTGTGTCCATAGCCCTGATGTGACTATTGTTCTTGTGTTGAAATAGTCTTTAAAAGGTAAAACTGACTTTCATTACTTTCACTTCGGCAAGGCACAATATACTGTCATTTTGGTTATCATACATGTCTCCAGCTTTATATAGACTGTTATGATTTCATTACTGATTTTCAGCCACATACTTGGTACATATTTCAGATCGACGCCCTGGGCCGCTCATGCCGCAGGTTGAGGTAAATAGCTTGTTGATCCTCATTCTTAGGATCACTGTTCAGCTGGTTGGAAAGCTCCATTATTTCGGAGACTTTGCATTTTGGTACAGTTTCCTGAGGTTGTAGATTTATGTACATTCAGGGGTATGGCGGGGCCTGTCCCATCACAGTTGTTATGTTAAGAATTCTTAGAGGTCTATAGTCATATCTTGTGGATTGGGTTGTGTAAAAAAAAAAAAGAGGTAACTGCTTTTGGGTTACGTATATATTTTTGGAAGGTGGCCTTATCGACTAGCCTGTTATTTTTTTCTTTTGAGATGTATGTATGTTCCGCTACTATTCTCTGATGTATACCTGTAAGGGTGCCCAGGTAGGGCACCAATCGCGGGCCCGGGGTCGGGTCGTGACAAAAGTGGTATCAGAGCAGTTAATCCTCAGAAAGTGTCTATAGACCGTGTTTAGTAGAGTCTTGATTATCGGTGTGTTGTGCACCACATCTATAATCAGGAGGCTGCAGGACATTTAGGATTGGTTTCCATTCTTCTCACTCTGAGATCGTGCGATAGAGCTGTGTTGTTAGGGTCGTCTCTCCCTAACGGGTTATGTTGATTGCAGCTACGAGAAAGGCAGCAGTGACCCAGGAAGGACTATGTGGATTGCGTATCCAGGTTGGTGGTAATTGTTATATAGTTGGTATTATGACGTACAGCTATACATATTTATGTATGAGGGTCATTTATGGGTTGCCTAGAATGATTTTAGATTATCAAGAGTTGGTAAGGACTAACTAGATACCGGGAGGGTATGAAACAGTTAATGAATTCTCATCGAGGTTTTTACGTATTATTTTGAGATAATTGGGAAATGATGAGCTGTCTGATAGGGTAATGAACCCTTAAGAAGTCATGTTAAGAAACTTAATGGAATGTCATGTTAATAGATTAAGCTTTGTGGTAGGCTTAAAAGAATTGTATGGATGAGATCCGTATGGAGTAAGTAATGGTTGTTGTGATCAAGACAACATGATTATGGTATTATGAGAAGTTATTCTACCCGTTACGGGGGGACTGATAAGGTAGGCTTGGAGCATGGAAATTGCGAGCCTAAGAATATTGATAACCGTCGAGACCTTAGGTATATAAGGCCTTCTCAGGCAATAGGATTTTATTCAGACTAAGGGTAAGAGTTAAGTGCGATGGTGGGTCGGGTTGAGGACCTATTACAGGTCGCCCCATAGCCTGAAATGAAGTGGGATCAGTTGGTAGTAGTTCCGCTACGTGACAGGGTCATAAGGGTGCAAGGCCCAAGTCTAGTTAATTATTTTACGGGTTCGTGGACGCGTTCCACCGGAACCAGGTCATGAGAACCGGAAATGGCCTTATGTTGTTTAATAAAGTGGCTCCAAAGATTGGAGGCCAGAATCGGGATGGATGTTATGTAAGTATGCTAGTATAAGTTGGAGGTACAGAAAGAATACAACCAGTATGAAAGAGTAGAATCGCCGATTGGTTGGTTTCACGTAGGCGAGGTTCAGATAATTGGCCCAGACTTGATTCAGCGGGCTGTGGATAAGGCGAAGTTTATCCAGGGAAGATTATTTGTAAAGCTCAGAGTCAGCAGAAGCTTTATGCGGATAACCGATGTCGACACTTGGAGTTCAAGTTGACGTTTTAGTATAAGTATTGTTATGTGGCCATGAGTGGCATATTTTGTATGAAGGGTGTAGTAAAAGGAGACTATGTCGCTATCTAATTGGACTCCGAAAGAACATTCGGGGTCGAATGTTTCTAAGGGGGGAAGAATGTTACATCCCGTAATTCCAGGACATGAATAAGAGAATAGACGCGAGATCGCAAGACTTGAAAATTGGTACGAAAGAAAGAATTGTTTTTCCGAAGAAAAATCTTCCGAACGTCGGAAAGGAAAAATGTTCGTTGATGAGAATTAGATTCTCAAAATTTGGAGGAGTATGGAATTTATTATCATTGTGGAAATGTATTTTACGGATTTAGTCATGTAGGGCCCACCCGAGAAATTTTACGTTTTGTGGGGCCCACGAGGGTTACAAAATTCTATGGACGAATGGGAGGGCGACACGTGTCACCCCTACATGGGCTTGTTCGAATTATGCCAAGGGCAAAATGTTCATTTGACCAAAGTATAGATGACCAAGTCTTGCAAGCTAAGAGGTTGAGGTAATTGACTAAGTCAAGAGCCCACTTGGCTTGATCTTTAATCCTCTTCATCCAAACCCAACATGTGTTGTAATCTAGACCCTCCAATGTTTTATATAATAATCCTAAGTAGAAAGACTTGTCTCTAACACTTAGAAAATTTTAGAGAAACTTAAGCTAGGCTTAGCATGCTCTAGGCTTTGGGCATCAATGGAGAAGAAAAAATTTCATTTGTGGTTCATTATTCACAAGATTTTAGCCCAAGGTCCCTAGGGGTATTGTAAGGATATCTCAATAGAAAGATCCCTGAAAAACGACGTTTTTACGTTAGTCGCAAGGCGAAAACCTAAGGTGTTCTTCAACTTTGAAGATGGAACTTGAAGAGGAGTTCTTCATGAGCTTCTAAGGAGTGCTTGGAGCGGATTGGAACATAAGAAGAGGAGCTAAAAGTTGCTAAGGATCGACTTTTACGCTTAGACATTATTAGGGCTTATTGAGGTAAAATCTTCATCTTCTTAATGTAATTGAAGATTACATGTTATAGTAGTTAAGAAATGAGCACGTGGTATATAGAATGAAGTTTGAAAAGATTTGGATCATGTCGACATGTTGAAAACCGAAAATGGACAAGTTAGCCATTAATGTTGTTATCAATTTGGACGGTAGTTACAATCGTCACATGTTAAGGAAGAAAGGATTTATAGTTGTTGTAATTATTACTATGTATGTAACATGTTGGAATAACAACTTGGATTGAAATAGGAATTGAAAGGAAATTGATAATTGTTGTGACATTGTAGCCGAATATGGCTTGGAATTTTGGACAGTTTTATATTGATTGTGGGGCAGAATTTTACACGTCTTATTAGGCGTGTAATCCCCTTTGTATTTGCTGAATTGTTGGGCCTTAAATGTGGCGTTTGGTTATTGATTTTTGGGCCTTGAAAAAGGTGGAAAAGTACGTAGAAACAAAGAAAGTGCTGCCCGATTTTCCGTAGAATAAAAGACCTTACACTTAGTATGATTCTACGTTAAAAAGTGAGGAGTTGATAGACATGTTATGATTAATATAGGTTGAAGTACTACGAGTAGCGTATTCTACTTAAAGGATGGAATAGCTATCAAGGTTGAAGTACTTTGGAGCATTTTGCTACTTGTCGATAATCGTCCCGAGGTATGTGAACCTCTTCCTCCTTTTGGCATGATTCTATATATGAAATATACATGTGGTGTTATTTCATGGTTCCTTCTACTCTTAGAAGTTAAGAGGTATGTATGTTGATTTACTCTATGTGAAAGTTATGTCTAAGTTATCCTAAGTTCTTACCAAGTCTTATGAGGGATGTTGGTAAGAGTCGTTAGGAAGTATTTGGAGTCGAGTTGACTTTGCTAATTTATTGCACAAATGAGAATAAGTATCGAACAAGCCATTGCAGCGTTAATAAAAGAAAATGTATCGACAATTAATTTTATTAAAATGAGTAGAATTCTCCATCTGCATAGAAACTAAGATAAGACAAAATTGTATTATATTTTCTATATCACGGTTGCTTTATTAAGATCTTTATAAACAAGTATAACCTATTCACAACACATAAAAGTATATGTTACTTAATTTAAAGAGTTTACGTTATGAAGTTTTAAGACTATGAACCTTAAATTCTTAAACGGTTAAGAGACTTTATTTTTCAAGTTATGGGACTTAATTCTTAAAGGAAGAAATGACTTGATTTAAAAGTATAGAATACTTGATTTGGAAAATATTGATTTCTTGATATTCTAAAGAAAAGAGACTTGATTTCTAAAGTTAAGAAACTTGATTTCTAAAGATAAGAGACTTGAAGTATTTTGAAAGTTATGCAACTTGATTTGAAAGTATAAGTCTCTTGGTTATAAAAGAAATGAATTTGTCTAAAGCATAAAGTTAGTATAACGGCTTTATGGAAAGTTGGTTATAACAACTTTATGGAAGGTTAAAAGAATGGTTTTCTCTAGTAATGTAAACAAAGAATGACTTGAAATAAAGAAGGGCAATTAGATTTAAAGGTATCAATTGCTTAAAGTTTTAAAGTAAGAGTCACTTGATTTAGAAGCCTAGAAATGTATTTATAAAAATGTAGTGACTTGTTTGAAATGTATACATGCCTTGATACTACGTGTGTTAGTATCTTGGGGTTTTATATGAAAAGGAGTCTTTTGAAAAGAATGGAAGTACGTAGTACTTTGGGTTAAATTCCCGGATTTTTATGTGAAACGAAAAGTGCCTTGAGTATATAAGATGAAAGTCTAAAGATTTTATGAACTTGCCTATGTTTTCTTGTGATAGCCTTGAGTGCAAGTATTATATATTTACGCTACCGTGACTCTCAGTTGGAGGATCGGCTGTCTTGTTGTGAATTTACTTGGACGTACCGACAGTGACGGAGGCTTCCACAAGTATGCTTCCATTGTGATTGATCCTTGGACATGCTTATACGATGTGTGATTCCGGGGCATGCGACCAGGATGCGGGTTAGATTCCCGAATTATTTTAATTACTCCTTGGACATGCTTATACGATGTGGGATTCCGGGGCATGCAACCAGGAGGCGGGTTAGATTTTCGGATTTATTTTATTACCCCATGGCCATGCTTATACGATGAGGGATTCCGGGGCATGCGATCATGTTATATACGATTATTACTCCATGGACTAGCTCCCCATGAAGACATGTACCCGAGACGAGGGATTCCACGAGCATGTTATATATGACTATTACCCCATGGCCATGCTTATACGATGAGGGATTCCGGGGCATGCGACCATGTTATGTATTATTACCCCATGGAATAGCTCTCCATGAAGTCATCTACCCGAGATGAGGGATTCTACGGGCATGAGATATATATATATATATGTATTATATATGTGTACGCCGACAGTGAGGTAGGATGCCACGGGCGCGTCACATGGTTATATTTTACACTTACGGCTGTCGGCAGTGATGGGGGATTCCACGGGCATGGGATATATATATGTATTGTATGTGTGTACGCCGACAATGAGGTAGGATGTCACGGGCGCGTCACATGGTTATATTTTACACTTATAGCTGTCAGCAGTGATGGGGGATTCCACGGGCACGCTTTGATATTTGAGGGCTTGCGTCCATAGCCCTGGTGTGACTATTGTTCATGTGTTGAAATAGTCTTTAAAAGGTACAACTGACTTTCATTACTTTCACTTCGGCAAGGCACAGTGTACTGTCATTTTGGTTATCATACATGTCTCCAGCTTTATATAGACTGTTATGATTTCATTACGATTTTCAGCCACATACTTGGTACATATTTCATCTTGACCTCTTCGGGCTGCGTTCATGCCGCAGGTTGAGGTACATAGCTTGCTGATCCTCATTCTTAGGATCACTGTTCAACTGGTTGGAAAGCTCCATTATTTCGGAGGCTTTGCATTTTGGTACAGTTCCATGAGATTGTAGATTTATGTAAATTCAGGGGTATGGCGGGGACCTATCACATCACAGTTGTTATGTCAAGAATTCTTAGAGGTCTGTAGTCATATATTGTGGATTGGGTTGTGTAAAAAAAAAATAGGTAACTTCTTTTGGGTTACGTATATATTTTTGGAAGGTGGCCTTATCGGTTAGCCTGTTATTTTTTTTCTTTTGAGATGTATGTATGTTCCGCTACTATTCTCTGATGTATACCTGAAAGGGTGCCCAGGTAGGGCACCAGTCGCGGGCCCGGAGTCGGGTAGTGACAAAAGTTGTATCAGAGCAGTTAGTCCTCGAAAAGTGTCTACAGACTGTGTCTAGTAGAGTCTTGATTATAGGTGTGTTGTGCACCACATCTATAATCAGGAGGCTACAGGACATTTAGGATTGGTTTCCATTCTTCTCACTCTGAGATCGTGCGATAGAGTTGTGTTGTTAGGGTCGTCTCTCCCTAACGAGTTATGATGATTGCAGCTACGAGAAAGGCAGCAGTGACCCAGGAAGGACTATGTGGATTGCGTATCCAGGTTGGTGGTAATTGTTGTATAGTTGATATTATGACGTACATCTATACGGATTTATGTATGAGGGTCATTTATGGGTTGCCTAGAATGATTTTAGATTACCAAGAGTTGGTAAGGACTAACTAGATACCGGGAGGGTATGAAACAATTAATGAATTCTCATCGAGGTTTTTACGTATTATTTTGAGATAATTGGGAAATGATGAGCTTTCTGATAGGGTAATGAACCCTTAAGAAGTCATGTTAAGGAACTTAATGGAATGTCATGTTAATAGATTAAGCTACGTGGTAGGCTTAAGAGAATTGTATGGATGAGATCCGTATGGAGTAATTAATGGTTGTTGTGATCAAGACAACACGATTATGGTATTATGAGATGTTATTCTACCCGTTACGGGGGGACTGATAAGGTAGGCTTGGAGCATGGAAATTGCGAGCCTAAGAATATTGATAACCGCCGAGACATTAGGTATATAAGGCCTTCTCGGGCAATAGGATTTTATTCAGACTAAGGGTAAGCGTTAAGTGCGACGGTGGGTCGGGTTGAGGACCTATTACGGGTCGCCCCATATCCTGAAATGGAGTGGGATCAGTTGGTAGTAGTTCCTCTACGTGATAGGGTCACAAGGGTGCAAGGCCCAAGTCTAGTTAATTATTTTACGGGTTCGTGGACGCGTTCCACCGGAACCAGGTCATGAGAACCGGAAATGGCCTTATGTTGTTTAATAAATTGACTCCAAAGATTGGAGGATAGAATCGGGATAGAGGTTATGTAAGTATGCTAGTATAAGTTGGAGGTACAGAAAGAATACAACCAGTAAGAAAGAGTAGAATCGCCGATTGGTTGGTTCCACGTAGGCGAGGTTCAGATAATTGGCCCAGACTTGATTCAGCGGGCTGTGGATAAGACGAAGTTTATCCAGGGAAGATTATTTGTAAAGTTCAGAGTCAGCAGAAGCTTTATGCGGATAACCGATGTCGACACTTAGAGTTTAAGTTGACGTTTTAGTATAAGTATTGTTATGTGGCCATGAGTGACATATTTTGTATGAAGGGTGTAGTAAAAGGAGACTATGTCGCTATCTAATTGGACTTCGAAAGAACATTCGGGGACGAATGTTTCTAAGGGGGGAAGAATGTTACACCCCGTAATTACAGGACATGAATAAAAGAATAGACGCGAGAGCGCAAGACTTGAAAATTGGTACGAAAGAAAGAATTGTTTTTCCGAAGGAAAATCTTCCGAACGTCGGAAAGGAAAAATGTTCGTTGATGAGAATTAGATTCTCAAAATGCATTATTTGAGGAGTATGGAATTTGTTATCATTGTGAAAATGTATTTTACGGATTTGGTCACGTAGGGTCCACCCGAGAAATTTTACGTTTTGTGGGGCCCACAAGGGTTACAAAATTCTATGGACGAAAGGGAGGGCGACACGTGTCACCCCTACTTGGTCTTGTTCGAATTATGCCAAGGGCAAAATGGTCATTTGACCAAAGTATAGATGACCAAGTCTTGCAAGCTAAGAGCTTGAGATAATTGACTAAGTCAAGAGCCCACTTGGCTTGATCTTTAATCCTCTTCATCCAAACCCTACATGTGTTGTAATCTAGACCCTCCAATGTTTTATATAATAATCCTAAGTAGAAAGACTTGTCTCTAACACTTAGAAAATTTTAGAGAAACTTAAGCTAGGCTTAGCATGCTCTAGGGTTTGGGCATCAATGGAGAAGAAAAAATTTCATTTGTGGTTCATTATTCACAAGATTTTAACCCAAGGTCCCTAGGGGTATTGTAAGGATATCTCAATAGAAAGATCCCGGAAAAACGACGTTTTTACGTTAGTCACAAGGTGAAAACCTAAGGTGTTCTTCAACTTTGAAGATGGAACTTGAAGAGGAGTTCTTCATGAGCTTCTAAGGAGTGCTTGGAGCGGATTGGAATATAAGAAGAGGAGCTAAAAGTTGTCAAGGATCGACTTTTACGCTTGGACATTATTAGGGCTTATTGAGGTAAAATCTTCATCTTCTTAATGTAATTGAAGAGTACATGTTATAGTAGTTAAGAAATGAGCATGTGGTATATAGAATGAAGTTTGAAAAGATTTGGATCATGTCGACATGTTGAAAACCGGAAATGGAAAAGTTAGCCATTAATGTTGTAATCAATTTGGACGGTAGTTACAATCGTCGCATGTTAAGGAAGAAAGGATTTATAGTTGTTGTAATTATTAATATGTATGTAACATGTTGGAATAATAACTTGGATTGAAATAGGAATTGAAATGAAATTGATAATTGTTGTGACATTGTAGCCGAATATGGCTTGGAATTTTGGACAGTTTTATATTGATTGTGGGGCAGAATTTTACAAGTCCTATTAGGCGTGTAATCCCCTTTGTATTTGATGAATTGTTGAGCCTTAAATGTGGCGTTTGGTTATTGATTTTCGGGCCTTGAAAAAGGTGGAAAAGTACGTAGAAACAAAGGAAGTGTTGCCCAATTTTCTGTAGAATAAAAGACCTTACACTTAGTATGATTCTACGTTAAAAAGTGAGGAGTTGATAGACATGTTATGATTAATATAGGTTGAAGTACTACGAGTAGCGTATTCTACTTTGTTATACCCCGTATTTCCAGAGTATGTACGTGAGGGCGTACGTATAAGAATTTGAGCCTTAAGATTAGGCAAGGTTCGAAATTGGGCACAAGTGCCGAAAAGAGTCGTTTTCCGACGAAACGTTTCCACAGCTTACGTAGGGAAAATTCCGGCTATGTCATTAATAATTTTTGCGGATTTTTCCGAGAGACGAAACATTTTGGACCAACGGGAGGGTGACAAGTGTCACCCTCACATTGGAAGCAAGTGGACGGCAAAGCTTGACCATTGGCACGTTTTTGGTGTTGAAATTTTGGTCAAGGGTTAGGTAGGATATTTTGTGTAGATGGATAAGGTAGCACATGGCTAAATCTTGGCCTTACACTTGCTATGCACTTGTCTTCATCTTGGCCATTGGTTGGCCTTCACTTGACCTATAAATACCCCTCTAAGTTGAAGACTTTCTTCATCCTCACTTGAGAAATCTATCTAAGTCTCAAAATACTCCCTCCCTCTTGTTCTTTCGTCCACCACACCCCCCTCCCCCTTTGAGAAGGCCCTTTGGCCGAGAGCTTCCTCCCCTCAGTGGTTAGCAGTGGGTACCCCCTAGCCTAGTTGTTTTCGTATAATACCCCTTGTTGTGGTATAGAAATACTCTCCTAGTATTGTTATAATGTCCAAATACTTTAGCCCATATACCTTGTAGTACTTTCCAAAGTACCCTTTTATACAAAAGCCCAGAAAATACTATTATACTTCCTTTAGCCACTAAACGAAACCTAAGGAAATCTTCATTGATAGTTGAAGTAATTGAGTAGAAGTTGGTTAGAACTTCTAAGGGTTGTTTGGAGCGGGTTGGAGCGCACGGAGTAGGAGCTAAACCTTGCTCAGGATCGACATATAAACTCGGATAATTTTGGGCTTATCGAGGTAAACACTCTTGACCTTCTATTGTAATTGGAAATTACATGTCAGAGGAATATATAGTTGAAGTATACTATATATAGAATGTAACATTATAATTGTGCGCAATGTCTTTTGACTTAAGCCCGAATAATACTTACTGAATGTCTTGCGACTTAAGCTGAATTTAAAGAAGAGAATCGAATCAGAATTACATAGATCAGACATGATGAGACTTGTGTAGCATTACTGTGAGTAGAATTGTACACGTCCGGTTAGACGTGCAAACCCCGGTTGGCTTGCAGCCGCCTCGATAGGAGGAGATTTACGCTGCCATGCGGGGAGAGTCTTGCGAATTTTACGTAGAATATTCTACATTGAGATCTAAGATGTTAATAGCGCCTTGTGGCCTCTATAGGTTGAAATCTGCGTGTGGCGTGGTCTACTTGGCTTAAGGTGTAGCCGAGCGGTTTGAGGTACTTGGAGCGTTTTGCTATTAGTCGATAATCGTCGCGAGGTATGTGAACCTCTTCCTATCTTTTCTAGCATGATATGTGTGTAACTATGTAGTACGGTAGACGTACATGTGCTATATGTATTTGATTGGTTTAAAACATAAAGTGTTATAACAGCTTTATGGGAAGTTGGTTATAACCGCTTTATGTAGGTAAGGAAATGCTTTGTGGTTTTAAAAAGGTAACTGATTTGACTTATAACTGACTTGTTGTGTAATAGTAAAGGATCTTGAAGTATTTCAAAAGAATGCTGAATCATCTTTAACAGAAGAGTAATACTTGGTTTTGAAAACATAAGAGTTATACTAGCTTTATGGGAAGTTAGGTATAACGTCTTAAGAGAGAATGGTTTTACTAATTTTTAGAAGTTAAGAGACTTAATCTTAAAAGATAAGAGACTTGACTTAATATGGATGTTAGTGTGAAACCTCATTCGTGAGTAATGAGTACCTGGTTGTAAAAGGAATAATGTTTTACTGATTCGGAAATCAGAATAAGTATCGAACAAACCACTGCAGCGCTAATAAAGGAAAATGTAATGACTAATGAAGTATTATTAAAACCAGTAGAAACCTCCATCTGCATAGAAGCTAAGATGAGACAAAATGAGATTACATTTTCTAGATCATGGCTGCTTAATAAGATTGATTATGAACAAGAATAACCTACTCGCCTAGGGCATATGTTACTCAATTGTTTTAAAAAGAGATTAAGACATTGAACTATGAAACTTTTCTAAAAAGAGACTGGCGTAATTGAAATTAGGCAAACTGGAACTTTAGGGTAAAGAAAGGCATCGTGTTGTCTTAAAATGGTTTAAAACATAAAGTGTTATAACAGCCTTATGGGAAGTTGGTTATAACGACTTTATGAAAACAAAAGAAGGGTTTTTATCACTGGTTTTAATGTGGTAACTTGACTTTAAAAAGAGAAGTGTTTTGGTCTAAAAAGAAGGCATGGTATTGCCTTAATTTGGTTTTAAAAAGGATAGTATGGAAGTGGTTTTGGTTTACTTAAAAGATATAAGTCACTCTATTTTATGCTACGGGTATCGGGTGACTTTTATAAAAGGGAATGGATCTTTAAAAGGAATTTAACGTACGTAGTACTTTAGGGTTAAAACCCGGACTTGGCATAATTGAAAGTACCTTGAGTTATGTATAACTTGCCTATGCTTGTTGTTGTGTAACTTGCCTATGCTTGTTGTTGTGTAACTTGCCTATGCTTGTTGTTGTGTAACTTGCCTATGCTTGTTGTGATAGCCTTTGTTATGCAAGAATTGTGTTCTATATTATCGCGTCTCTCAATGGAGGGCCGGTTGACTCGTTGAGGACTTACTTGGACGTACCGGCAGTGACGGAAAATTCCACGGGTATGCTCCTGATGATAGTGTTATTCCATGGACTAGCTCTCCATGAGGTTTCTTCGCTCGCCTTGGTACCGGTGGTCGGCCAGATTTGCCCCGCCTCGTGGCTGATTCGGCCTTAGTACCGTAGTTAGCCCTCACACTTGCCCTGCTCAACAGTAGTGGCGAAGTCTCGTGATACGGCCTTGGTACTGTGGTCACCAGACTTGCCCCTGGCCGCCTACGTGACCGCCTTGGTATCCGTAGTCGGCTCGTGACTTGCCCCGTCGCCTTCGTGGTTTGGTTGTATTGTATTGTTATTACGGCTTTGGCATCGTAGGACTTGGTGTTCGGTGTACTTCTTGATGTTATCATATCATAGATCGCCGGCGGTGAGGAAGGTATTCGCGGGCACGATCGATGTTGTGGGCGTGAGACCCATAATTATATTTGAGTAAATGACCCGGAGGGCGTGAGACCCTGACTTGATATAACTGTTATATGTGTGTACTGAAGTTTGGTTATCATACATGTCTCATGCTTTATATAGACTATTATGATTTCATTTACGATTTACATTCACATACTGTAATTGCCAGATCGACTCCTTCTGGCCGCGTCACGCCGCAGTAAGTACATCGGCCGCCGATCCCCGCTTTAGGATCACCTTTCACAGTATTGGAAGCTCCGTTCCTTGGAGGCTTATCTTTGGTATGTTACCCTCGATGTCTGTAGGTTCTTGTACATTCGTGGTATGGCGGCCCCGCCCCGTCATAGTTGTTGTAAAAATCTTAGAGGTCCAGAGTAATCGCCAAGCGTGGTTGTAAGGATTGTAATCGTCAGACGCTTATATATATATATGTTGAAAGGCAACCGCTTTGTTGGCCTCGCTTATTTATAATATCTCTCATTTCATGTTCATGTTTTATTTTCCGTGATTTTCTCTCGATGTTGTATCACTAGGGTGCCCGGTAGGCACGACCACGCCCGATTCGGTCGTGACAAAAGTGGTATCGAGCGCTTAGTCCTCGGAAAGTGTCTACTGCACCGTGTTCAGTAGAGTCTTGATTATCGGTGTGTTGTGCACCACATCTATAATCGTGAGGTCGCAGGACATTTAGGGTTGGTTTCCATTCTTCTCATTCCGAGATCGTGCCTGTAGCCGTGTGTAATAAGATTGACCCTCCGACATACTTCGCTTTTACCGCTTATGCCTCCGCGTAAAGGCAACCCGCCCGTGGCGGCAAGGCGCAGAGGAGTCGCGAGTAGAGCAAATGCGCAGACCACAAGACTGAGCCTCCATCCCCGCACCGGAGCAGGCGAGATGAGTTACAAGGAGCGGGCCCGCGAATGACTGTGGTCAGGCTGACTTGAGGATAGCCGGACGCAGTAGCCCAAAGAGCACCGTGGTTCACCCTAGATCGATAGTTCGAGGCTACTGGATTTTCCGAGTCAGAGGCCGCGAGTTTTATGGGACGAGGCCCGAGGATGATCCGCAAGAGTTCATCCGGCGCTGGATCACGAGAGGTCAAGGCATCGAGACCGAGTCGGTGGTCCTAGGTTCGCATAGGCTGCGTGATACCGCAGTCGATTGGTTTGATTCGTGGGAGCTGTCCAGGGGAGAGCATGCACTTCCAGCGGTATGGGACGAGTTCTCAGAGGCCTTTCTTGCACATTTCTTTCCTCCACAGATGAGGAGGGCTCGGGCCGACAGATTTTTGGTGTTGCGGCAGAATCCGCGCACGGTCGGAGTACAATGTGGAGTTCGACTCATTGGCCCGGTACGTCCCCGCGTTGGTAGCTAGTATGGAGGATCGAGTGCACCGATATGTTACAGGGCTCGATGATCACCTAGCCGAGAGTTGTTCGGGTGTAGCTCTTCACCGTACGGACATCGCTCGCACGCAGCGTATGCACTTGGATGTGAGGAGCGGATAAATCGACGGAATGACTAGGGTCAGCAGAAGAGGGTCAGAACAGCAGGGTCCTTTGGTGACTTTCGAGGCGGACCGCCTCAAGAAGAAAGCGCTTATGCGCCCACCAAGACTGAGTGGTCCTCCACAGCCTCCGGGACCTTTGGGATATTCAGAGCGAGCCGTGGCTCCTGTGTTTCAGATTTTCGAGGGAGTAGAGTGCTCGCGGATGAGGTTGCCCTTTGTCTCGGTGGCTGCCAGGAAAACTTCATAAGGGAGAGTGTCGATCGACTTGGGAGGTTGTTATTTTTGCGCCAACAGGGCCATCTCGGCGAGATCGTCCACCAGGTAGCGCTGGTAGGATAGCACAAACTACTAGAGCGATTGGGTTCTACACCTTCCATAGCCAGCAGATGTTCGACACCTACAGCCCCTGAGAGGTCGCGGTGGAGTTCAGCTTTAGCGGTCCTTTGAACCGCCTATTTTCAGGTATGTCCTTAACCCTCTAGAGTTTTGTATGTATTGATGTTATGGTGATGTGTTTAGTGTTATGTTCGGATAGCCTTGTGCAAAAATGTGATTTAGAAACCTGGTGGGTAAAAAGGGTAAGCCTGGGGGTGAGAAAGTGATGAACCTTAGAATATTACAGTTGAGACCTTGGATGTAAGGCCATCTTGAGTACAAGATTTCATGGGGATCTTTGTCAGAATGTGTAAGTATGCGTGGTGTAATTGTGGAAAATTTTCCTTGGGTGGTGTAAATGGAAGTGGTAGCTTTCATGACCTGTATAGGTAAGATTGTTCCGGATCGAGAAACGAGAGAGTCGACGTGACAGAGGCTCGGGTTGAGGACGTGTTGCGTGTCAACCCGTAGCCGAATGAGCGGGTCGATCGAGGTGGTCCCGCCAGGTGGTAGGGTCACGAGGGTGCTAGGCCCAAGTTTAGATGACCGTCGTATGAGTTCGTGGTTATGTTCGACCAGAAGCGGATCGTGAAGGCCGGGAATGGCCTTAGAGAGGAGTGAAGCTAGTAAGATGACCAAGTTCGAGGTGGTGACTCCAAAGTTTTGGGAACCGAGCGATGATCAAGTGTGGTACGATACTAGAAGAGTTCGTGTGTTCGAGAAGCGGCACGACGAGTAAGGAAGAGAACGTGTTATTTCGTGGCGGTGTGGCGTTGGCAATTTGTTAGAAGAACTTCATCGTTATCCGTCTTAAGAAGGAACATTCGACGAATGTTTCAAGGAGGGGAGAATGTTATACCGTATTTCCGCAGTATGTACGTGAGGCGACGATAAGAATTTGAGCCTTAAGATTAGGCAAGGTTCGAAATTGGGCACAAGTGCGAAAAGAGTCGTTTTCCGACGAAACGCTTTCCACGACTTAGGGAAAATTCCGCTATGTCATTAATAATTTTTATGGATTTTTCCGAGAGAAAACATTTTGGACCAACGGGAGGGTGACAAGTGTCACCCTCACATTGGAAGCAAGTGGACGGCAAAGCTTGACCATTGGCACGTTTTTGGTGTTGAAATTTTGGTCAAGGGTTAGGTAGGATATTTTGTGTAGATGGATAAGGTAGCACATGGATAAATCTTGGCCTTACACTTGCTATGCACTTGTCTTCATCTTGGCCATTGGTTGCCTTCACTTGACCTATAAATACCCTCTAAGTTGAAGACTTTCTTCATCCTCACTGAGCAATCTATCTAAGTCTCAAAATACTCCTCCTCTTGTTCTTTCGTCCACCACACCCCTCCCCCTTTGAGAAGGCCCTTTGGCCGAGAGCTTCCCCCTCCCCTTGTAGTGGTTAGCCGTGGGGTACCCCCCCCCCCTAGCCTAGTTGTTTTCGTATAATACCCCTTGTTGTGGTATAGAAATACTCTCCTAGTATTGTTATAATGTCCAAATACTTTAGCCCATATACCTTGTAGTACTTTCCAAAGTACCCTTTTATACAAAAGCCCAGAAAATACTATTATACTTCCTTTAGCCACTAAACGAAACCCTAAGGAAATCTTCATTGATAGTTGAAGTAATTGAGTAGAAGTTGGTTAGAACTTCTAAGGGTTGTTTGGAATGGTTGAGCGCACGGAGTAGGAGCTAAACCTTGCTCAGGATCGACATATAAACTCGGATAATTTTGGGCTTATCGAGGTAAACACTCTTGACCTTCTATTGTAATTGGAAATTACATGTTGTAGGAATATATAGTTGAAGTATACTATATATAGAACAGAACATTATAATTGTGCGGCAATGTCTTTTGACTTAAGCCTGAATAATACTTACGGCAATGTCTTGCGACTTAAGCCTGAATTTAAAGAAGAGAATCGAATCAGAATTATATAGTGTATCAGACATGAGACTTGTGTAGCATTACTGTGAGTCGAATTGTACACGTCAGGTTAGATGCAAACCCCCTAGTTGTCTTGGTAGCCTCGGCGAGAGAGAGATTTACGCTGCCATGTGGGGAGGTGCCGAATTTTCTCAGAATATTCTACATTGAGATCTAAGATGTTAATAGCGCCTTGTGGCCTCTATAGGTTGAAATACTGCGTGTGGCGTGGTCTACTTGGCTTAAGGTGTAGCCGACGGTTTGAGGTACTTGGAGCGTTTTGCTATTAGTCGATAATCGTCGCGAGGTATGTGAACCTCTTCCTATCTTTTCTAGCATGATATGTGTGTAACTATGTAGTACGGTAGACGTACATGTGCTAAATGTATTTGATTGGTTTAAAACATAAAGTGTTATAACAGCTTTATGGGAAGTTGGTTATAACCGCTTTATGTAGGTAAGGAAATGCTTTGTGGTTTTAAAAAGGTAACTGATTTGACTTATAACTGACTTGTTGTGTAATAGTAAAGGATCTTGAAGTATTTCAAAAGAATGCTGAATCATCTTTAACAGAAGAGTAATACTTGGTTTTGAAAACATAAGAGTTATACTAGCTTTATGGGAAGTTAGGTATAACGTCTTAAGAGAGAATGGTTTTACTGATTTTTAGAAGTTAAGAGACTTAATCTTAAAAGATAAGAGACTTGACTTGATATGGATGTTAGTGTGAAACCTCATTCGTGAGTAATGAGTACCTGGTTGTAAAAGGAATAATGTTTTACTGATTCGGAAATCAGAATAAGTATCGAACAAACCACTGCAACGCTAATAAAGGAAAATGTAATGACTAATGAAGTATTATTAAAACCAGAGAAACCTCCATCCGCATAGAAGCTAAGATGACAAAATGAGATTACATTTTCTAGATCATGGTCGCTTAATAAGATTGATTATGAACAAGAATAACCTACTCGCCTAGGGCATATGTTACTCAATTGTTTTAAAAATAGATTAAGACATTGAACTATGAAACTTTTCTAAAAAGAGACTGGCGTAATTGAAATTAGGCAAACTGGAACTTTAGGGTAAAGAAAGGCATCGTGTTGTCTTAAAATGGTTTAAAACATAAAGTGTTATAACACTTATGGGAAGTTGGTTATAACGACTTTATGAAAACAAAAGAAGGTTTTTATCATCGGTTTTAATGTGGTAACTTGACTTTAAAAAGAGAAGTGTTTTGGTCTAAAAAGAAGGCATGGTATTGCCTTAATTTGGTTTTAAAAAGGATAGTATGGAAGTGGTTTTGGTTTACTTAAAAGATATAAGTCACTCTATTTTATGCTACGGGTATCGGGTGACTTTTATAAAAGGGAATGGATCTTTAAAAGGAATTTAACGTACGTAGTACTTTAGGGTTAAAACCCGGACTTGGCATAATTGAAAGTACCTTGAGTTATGTATAACTTGCCTATGCTTGTTGTTGTGTAACTTGCCTATGCTTGTTGTTGTGTAACTTGCCTATGCTTGTTGTTGTGTAACTTGCCTATGCATGTTGTGATAGTCTTTGTTATGCAAGAATTGTGTTATATATTATCGCGTCACTAAATGGAGCGTCGGTTGACTCGTTGAGCACTTACTTGACGCACGGCGATGACGGAAAATTCCACGTATGCTCACGATGATAGTGTTATTCCATGGACTAGCTCTCCACGAGGTTTCTTCGCTCGCCTTGGTACCGTGGTCGGCTTCGACTTGCCCCGCCTCGTGGCTGATTCGCCTCGTACTGTAGTTAGCCCTCGACTTGCCCCGCTCGGTGTAGTGGCGAAGTCTCGTGATACGCCTTGGTACCTGGTGGTCACCAGATTGCCTTGCCGCCACGTGACCGCCTTGTATCCGTAGTCGGCTCGCACTTGCCCCGTCGCCTTCGTGGTTTGGTTGTATTGTATTGTTATTACGCTTTGGCATCGTAGGACTTGATGTTCAGTGTACTTCGATGTTATCATATCATAGATCGCCGCAGATGGCGAAGGTATTCCGCGGCACGATCGATGTTGCGGGCGAGACCCATAATTATATTTGAGTAAATGACCGAGGCGCGAGACCACGACTTGATATAATCGTTATATGTGTATCGAAGTTTGGTTATCATACATGTCTCGCTTTATATAGACTATTATGATTTCATTTACTGATTTTCTGATTCACATACTTGGTACATGCCAGATCGACCTCCGGGCTGCGTTCACGCCGCAGTAAGTACATCATTGCCGATCCCCGCTTTTAGGATCACCTTTCAGCGTATTGGGAAGCTCCGTTCCTTCGGAGGCTTATCTTTGGTATGTTACCCTGATGTCTGTAGGTTCTTGTACATTCAGGGGTATGGCGGGGCCCTGTCCCGTCATAGTTGTTGTAAAAATCTTAGAGGTCCATGAGTAATCGCAAGTGTGGTTGTAAGGATTAGAATCGCTCAGACGTTTATATATATATATGTTGAAAGGCAACTGTTTTGGTTGGCCTGTTTATTTATAATATCTCTCATTTTATGTTCATGTTTTATTTTCCGCTGATTTTCTCTGATGTTGTATCACTAGGGTGCCCGGGGTAAGGCACCAGTAACGGGCCCGGATTCGGGTCGTGACATACTTAAAGGATGGAATAGCTATCAAGGTTGAAGTACTTTGGAGTATTTTGC
The DNA here is from genome assembly GCA_029844215.1 of Przewalskia tangutica. Lineage (NCBI taxonomy): Eukaryota > Viridiplantae > Streptophyta > Magnoliopsida > Solanales > Solanaceae > Przewalskia > Przewalskia tangutica. The sequence continues at coordinate 65,141,575 of CM056736.1, read as the reverse complement.
TACTTGTCGATAATCGTCGCGAGGTATGTGAACCTCTTCCTCATTTTGGCATGATTCTATGTATGAATTATACATGTGGTGTTATTTAATGGTTCCTTCTACTCTTAGAAGTTAAGAGGTATGTATGTTGATTTACTCTATGTGAAAGTTATGTCTAAGTTATCCTAAGTTCTTACCAAGTCTTATGAGGGATGTTGGTAAGAGTCGTTAGGAAGTATTTGGAGTCGAGTTGACTTTGCTAATTTATTGCACGAATGAGAATAAGTATCGAACAAGCCATTGCAACGTTAATAAAAGAAAATGTATCGACAATCAATTATATTAAAATGAGTAAAATTCTCCATCTGCATATAAACTAAGATAAGACAAAATTATATTACATTTTCTAGACCACGGCTGCTTTATTAAGATCGTTATAAACAAGTATAACCTATTCACAACGCATAAAAGTATATGTTACTTAATTTAAAGAGTTTACGTTATGAAGTTTTAAGACTATGAACCTTAAATTCTTAAAAGGTTAAGAGACTTTATTTTTCAAGTTATGAGACTTGATTCTTAAAGGAAGAAATGACTTTATTTAAAAGTATAGAATACTTGATTTGGAATGTATTGATTTCTTGATATTCTAAAGAAAAGAGACTTGATTTCTAAAGTTAAGAAACTTGATTTCTAAAGATAAGAGACTTGAAGTATTTTGAAAGTTATGCAACTTGATTTCAAAGTGTAAGTCCCTTGGTTATAAAAGGAATGAATTTGTCTAAAGCATAAAGTTAGTATAACGGCTTTATGAGAAGTTGGTTATAACAACTTTATGGAAGGTTAAAAGAATGGTTTTCTCTAGTAATGTAAACAAAGAATGACTTGAAATAAAGAAGGGCAATTTGATTTAAAGGTATCAATTGCTTAAAGTTTTAAAGTAAGAGTCACTTGATTTAGAAGCCTAGAAATATATTTCTAAAAATGTAGTGACTTGTTTTAAATGTAGACATGCTTTGATACTACGGGTGTTAGTATCTTGGGGTTTTATATGAAAAGGAGTCTTTTGAAAAGAATAGAAGTACGTAGTACTTTGGGTTAAATTCCTGGATTTTTATGTGAAACGAAAAGTACCTTGAGTATATAAGATGAAAGTCTAAAGATTTTATGAACTTGCCTATGTTTGCTTGTGATAGCCTTGAGTGCAAGTATTATATGTTTACGCTGTCGTGACTCTCAGTTGGAGGGCCGACTGTCTTGTTGTGAATTTACTTGACGCATCGAAGCGACGAGGCTTCCACGGGTATGCTTCCATTGTGATTGTTGGACATGATTATACGATGTGGGATTCCGGGGTATGCGACCAGGATGCGGGTTAGATTCCCGGATTGTTTTTATTACTCCTTGGACATGCTTATAGGATGTTGGATTCCGGGGCATACAACCATGAGGCGGGTTAGATTCCCGGATTTATTTTATTACCCCATGGCCATGCTTATACGATGAGGGATTCCGGGGCATGCGATCATGTTATATACGATTATTACTCCATGGACTAGCTCCCCATGAAGACATGTACCCGAGATGAGGGATTCCACGGGCATGTTATATACGATTATTACCCCATGGCCATGCTTATACGATGAGGGATTCCGGGGCATGCGACCATGTTATGTATTATTACTCCATGGACTAGCTCCTCTGAAGACATGTAACCGAGATGAGGGATTCCACGGGCATGTTATATACGATTATTACCCCATGGATTAGCTCTCCATGAAGTCATGTACCCGAGATGAGGGATTCCACGGGCATGAGATATATATTTATATATTGTATATTTGTACGCCGACAGTGAGGTAGGATGCCACGGGCGCGTCACATGGTTATATTTTACACTTACTACCGCTTCGGCGATGGGGATTCCACGGGCATGGGATATATATATGTATTGTATGTGTGTACGCCGACAATGAGGTAGGATTCCACGGGCGCGTCACATGGTTATATTTTACACTTATAGCTGTCGGCAGTGATGGGGGATTCCACGGGCACGCTTTGATATTTGAGGGCTTGCGTCCATAGCCCTGGTGTGACTATTGTTCATGTGTTGAAATAGTCTTTTAAAGGTAAAACTGACTTTCATTACTTTCACTTCAAGGCACAGGCATCGTCATTTTGGTTATCATACATGTCTCCAAATTTTTATATAGATCGTTATGATTTCATTCTGATTTTCATTTTCACATACTTGGTACATATTTCGTACTGACCTCCTTCGGGGGGCTACGTTCATGCCGCAGGTTGAGGTACATAGCTTGCTGATCCTCATTCTTAGGATCACTGTTCAACTGGTTGGAAAGCTCCATTATTTCGGAGGCTTTGCATTTTGGTACAGTTCCATGAGATTGTAGATTTATGTACATTCCGGGGTATGGCGGGGCCCTGTCCCGTCACAGTTGTTATGTCAAGAATTCTTAGAGGTCTGTAGTCATATCTTGTGGATTGCGTTGTGTAAAAAAAAAAAAGGTAACTGCTTTTAGGTTACGTATATATTTTTGGAAGGTGGCCTTATCGGCTAGCCTGTTATTTTTTTCTTTTGAGATGTATGTATGTTCCGCTACTATTCTCTGATGTATACCTGTAAGGGTGCCCAGGTAGGGCACCAGTCGCGGGCCCGGAGTCGTGTCGTGACAAAAGTGGTATCAGAACAGTTAGTCCTCGGAAAGTGTCTACAGACCGTGTCTAGTAGAGTCTTGATTATCGGTGTGTTGTGCACCACATCTATAATCAGGAGGCTACAGGACATTTAGGATTGGTTTCCATTCTTCTCACTCTGAGATCGTGCGATAGAGTTGTGTTGTTGGGGTCGTCTCTCCCTAACGAGTTATGTTGATTGCAGCTACGAGAAAGGCAGCAGTGACCCAGGAAGGACTATGTGGATTGCGTATCCAGGTTGGTGGTAATTGTTATATAGTTGGTATTATGACGTACAACTATACATATTTATGTATGAGGGTCATTTATGGGTTGCCTAGAATGATTTTAGATTACCAAGAGTTGGTAAGGACTAACTAGATACCGGGAGGGTATGAAACAGTTAATGAATTCTCATCGAGGTTTTTACGTATTATTTTGAGATAATTGGGAAATGATGAGCTGTCTGATAGGGTATTGAACCCTTAAGAAGTCATGTTAAGGAACTTAATGGAATGTCATGTTAATAGATTAAGCTACGTGGTAGGCTTAAGAGAATTGTATGGATGAGATCCGTATGGAGTAAGTAATGGTTGTTGTGATCAAGACAACACGATTATGGTATTATGAGATGTTATTGTACCCGTTACGCGGGGGATGATAAGGTAGGCTTGGAGCATGGAAATTGCGAGCCTACGAATATTGATAATCGCCGAGACCTTAGGTATATAAGGCCTTCTCGGGCAATAGGATTTTATTCAGACTAATGGTAAGAGTTAAGTGCTACGGTGGGTCGGGTTGAGGACCTATTAAGGGGTCGCCCCATAGCCTGCGTATGGCATCGCCACTCCCTTTGGCAGCATCCACTAATTCGAAACGGATCAGTTGGTAGTAGTTCTGCTACGTGACAGGGTCACTAGGGTGCAAGACCCAAGTCTAGTTAATTATTTTACGGGTTCGTGGACGCGTTCCACCGGAACCAGGTCATGAGAACCGGAAATGGCCTTATGTTGTTTAATAAAGTGACTCTAAATATTGGAGACCAGAATCGGGATGGAGGTTATGTAAGTATGCTAGTATAAGTTGGAGGTACAGAAAGAATACAACCAGTAAGAAAGAGTAGAATCGCCGATTGGTTGGTTCCACGTAGGCGAGGTTCAGATAATTAGCCCAGACTTGATTCAGCGGGCTGTGGATAAGGCGAAGTTTATCCAGGGAGGATTATTTGTAAAGCTCAGAGTCAGCAGAAGCTTTATGCGGATAACCGATGTCGACACTTGGAGTTCAGGTTGACGTTTTAGTATAAGTATTGTTATGTGGCCATGAGCGGCATATTTTGTATGAAGGGAGTAGTAAAAGGAGACTACGTCGCTTCTAATTGGACTCCGAAAGAACATTCGAGGACGAATGTTTCTAAGGGGGGAAGAATGTTACACCCCGTAATTCCAGGACATGAATAAGAGAATTGACGCGAGAGCGCAAGACTTGAAAATTGGTACGAAAGAAAGAATTGTTTTTCCGAAGGAAAATCTTCCGAACGTCGGAAAGGAAAAATGTTCGTTGATGAGAATTAGATTCTCAAAATGCATTATTTGAGGAGTATGGAATTTATTATCATTGTGGAAATGTATTTTACGGATTTGGTCACGTAGGGTCCACCCGAGAAATTTTACGTTTTGTGGGGCCATGAGAGTTACGAAATTCTATGGACGAATGGGAGGGTGATACGTGTCACCCCTACTTGGGCTTGTTCGAATTATGCCAAGGGCAAAATGGTCATTTGACCAAAGTATAGATGACCAAGTCTTGCAAGCTAAGAGCTTGAGATAATTGACTAAGTCAAGAGTCCACTTGGCTTGATCTTTAATCCTCTTCATCCAAACCCAACATGTGTTGTAATCTAGACCCTCTAGTGTTTTATATAATCATCCTAGTAGCAAGACTTGTCTCTAACACTTAGAAAATTTTAGAGAAACTTGAGCTAGGCTTAGCATGCTCTCGGGTTTGGGCATCAATGGAGAAGAAATTTTTTCATTTGTGGTTCATTATTCACAAGATTTTAACCCAAGGTCCCTAGGGGTATTGTAAGGATATCTCAATAGAAAGATCCCGGAAAAATGACGTTTTTACGTTAGTCGCAAGGCGAAAACCTAAGGTGTTCTTCAACTTTGAAGATGGAACTGTAAGAGGAGTTCTTCATGAGCTTCTAAGGAGTGCTTGAAGCGGATTGGAACATAAGACGAGGAGCTAAAAGTTGCTAACGATCTACTTACTCTTGGATATTATTATGGCTTATTGAGGTAAAATCTTCATCTTCTTAATGTAATTGAAGATTACCTGTTATAGTAGTTAAGAAATGAGCATGTGGTATATAGAATGAAGTTTGAAAAGATTTGGATCTTGTCGACATGTTGAAAACCGAAAATGGACAAGTTAGCCATTAATGTTGTAATCAATTTGGACGGTAGTTGCAATCGTCGCATATTAAGGAAGAAAGGATTTATAGTTGTTGTAATTATTACTATGTATGTAACATGTTGGAATAACAACTTGGATTGAAATAGTAATTGAAAGGAAATTGATAATTGTTGTGACATTGTAGCCGAATATGGCTTGGAATTGTTGGGCCTTAAATGTGGCATTTGGTTATTGATTTTTGGGCCTTGAAAAAGGTGGAAAAGTACGTAGAAACAAAGGAAGTGCTGCCCGATTTTCCGTAGAATAAAAGACCTTACACTTAGTATGATTCTACGTTAAAAAGTGAGGAGTTGATAGACATGTTATGATTAATATAGGTTGAAGTACTACGAGTAGCGTATTCTACTTAAAGGATGGAATAACTATCAAGGTTGAAGTACTTTGGAGCATTTTGCTACTTGTCGATAATCATCGCGAGGTATGTGAACCTCTTCCTCCTTTTGGCATGATTCTATGTATGAAATATACATGTGGTGTTATTTCATGGTTCCTTCTACTCTTAGAAGTTAAGAGGTATGTATGTTGATTACTCTATGTGAAAGTTATGTCTAAGTTATCCTAAGTTCTCACCAAGTCTTATGGGGGATGTTGGTAAGAGTCGTTAGGAAGTATTTGGAGTCGAGTTGACTTTGCTAATTTATTGCACGAATGAGAATAAGTATCGAACAAGCCATTGCAGCGTTAATAAAAGAAAATGTATCGACAATCAATTATATTAAAATGAGTAGAATTCTCCATCTGCATAGAAACTAAGATAAGACAAAATTGTATTACATTTTCTAGATCACGGCTGCTTTATTAAGATCGTTATAAACAAGTATAACCTATTCACAACGCATAAAAGTATATGTTACTTAATTTAAAGAGTTTACGTTATGAAGTTTTAAGACTATGAACCTTAAATTCTTAAAAGGTTAAGAGACTTTATTTTTCAAGTTATGGGACTTGATTCTTAAAGGAAGAAATGACTTGATTTAAAAGTATAGAATACTTGATTTGGAAAGTATTGATTTCTTGATATTCTAAAGAAAAGAGACTTGATTTCTAAAGTTAAGAAACTTGATTTCTAAAGATAAGAGACTTGAAGTATTTTGAAAGTTATGCAACTTGATTTGAAAGTATAAGTCTCTTGGTTATAAAAGGAATGAATTTGTCTAAAGCATAAAGTTAGTATAACGGCTTTATGGGAAGTTGGTTATAACAACTTTATGGAAGGTTAAAAGAATGGTTTTCTCTAGTAATGTAAACAAAGAATGACTTGAAATAAAGAATGGCAATTTGATTTAAAGGTATCAATTGCTTAAAGTTTTAAAGTAAGAGTCACTTGATTTAGAAGCCTAGAAATGTATTTCTAAAAATGTAGTGACTTGTTTGAAATGTAGACATGCCTTGATACTACGGGTGTTAGTATTTTGGGGTTTTATATGAAAATGAGTTTTTTGAAAAGAATGGAAGTACGTAGTACTTTGGGTTAAATTCCCGGATTTTTATGTGAAACGCAAAGTGCCTTGAGTATATAAGATGAAAGTCTAAAGATTTTATGAACTTGCCTATGTTTTCTTGTGATAGCCTTGAGTGCAAGTATTATATGTTTACACTGCCATGACTCTCAGTTGGAGAGCCGGCTGTCTTGTTGTGAATTTACTGACGCATCGACCGATGACGAGGCTTCCCGCATGCTTCCATTGTGATTGATCCGACATGCTTATACGATGTGGGATTCCGGGGCATGCGACCAGGATGCGGGTTAGATTCCCGGATTGTTTTTATTACTCCTTGGACATGCTTATACGATGTGGGATTCCGGGGCATGCAACCAGGAAGCGGATTAGATTCTCGGATTTATTTTATTACCCCATAGCCATGCTTATACGATGAGGGATTCCGGGGCATGCGACCATGTTATATACGATTATTACTCCATGGACTAGCTCCCCGTGAAGACATGTACCCGAGATGAGGGATTCCACGGGCATGTTATATACGATTATTACCCCATGGCCATGCTTATACGATGAGGGATTCCGGGGTATGCGACCATGTTATGTATTATTACTCCATGGACTAGCTCCCCATGAAGACATGTACCCAAGATGAGGGATTCCTCGGGCATGTTATGTACGATTATTACCCCATAGATTAGCTCTCCATGAAGTCATGTACCCGAGATGAGGGATTCCACGGGCATGAGATATATATATATATATATATATGTATTGTATATGTGTACGCCGATAGTGAGGTAGGATGCCACGGGCGCGTCACATGGTTATATTTTACACTTACGGCTGTCGGCAGTGATGGAGGATTTCACGGGCATGGGATATATATATGTATTGTATGTGTGTACGCCGACAGTGAGGTAGGATGCCACGGGCGCGTCACATGGTTATATTTTACACTTATAGCTGTCGGCAGTGATGGGGGATTCCACGGGCACGCTTTGATATTTGAGGGCTTGTGTCCATAGCCCTGGTGTGACTATTGTTCATGTGTTGAAATAGACTTTAAAAAGTAAAACTGACTTTCATTACTTTCACTTCGACAAGGCACAGTGTACTGTCATTTTGGTTATCATACATGTCTCCTGCTTTATATAGACTGTTATGATTTCATTACAATATTTTTCGGTTTCACATACTTGGTACATATTTCGTACTGACCTCCTTCGGGGGGCTGCGTTCATGTCGCAGGTTGAGGTACATAGTTTGATGATCCTCATTCTTAGGATCACTGTTCAACTGGTTGGAAAGCTCTATTATTTCGGAGGCTTTGCATTTTGGTACAGTTCCCATGAGGTTGTAGATTTATGTACATTCAGGGGTATGGCGGGGCCCTGTCCCATCACAGTTGTTATGTCAAGAATTCTTAGAGGTCTGTAGTCATATCTTGTGGATTGGGTTGTGTAAAAAAAAGAAAAAGAGGTAACTGTTTTTGGGTTACGTATATATTTTTGGAAGGTGGCCTTATCGGCTAGCCTGTTATTTTTTTTCTTTTGAGATGTATGTATGTTCCGCTACTATTCTCTGATGTATACCTGTAAGGGTGCCCAGATAGGGCACCAGTCGCGGGCCCGGGGTTGGGTCGTGACAGTTTTGCTGACTGTTTTGTATAGATTGTGGGGCAGAATTTTATACGTCAAGTTAGGCGTGTAATCCCCTTTTTGGTTAACTGTTGATTGTGCCTTAAATGTGGCTTGTTGGTTGATGAATTCGGGCGTTGGAAAAGGTGGAAAAGTACGTAGAAACAAAGGAAGTGCTGCCCAAATTTCCGTAGAATTAGAGGGCATTATTCGGTATAAGTCTTATACTAGTAAGCTTGAGGTTGATAGGAGTGTTATTGCCATTTTAGGTTGGAGTACTACGTGTAGCATAGTCTACTTGGCTAAGGTATAGCCAATGAGGTTGAAGTACTTTGGAGCGTTTTGCTACTTGTCGTATTGGTTAGTCGTCATGAGGTATGTGAACTTCTTCCTTCTATCGGCATGATTATTTGGAGTATACTTGACTTGTTTCTTGAAGTATACTTGCCTTGTTATTGAAGTATACATGACTTGTTTGTTGAAGTATACTTGACTTGATTTTATAAAGAGAAGTGATTCTACTCCTAGAAGTTAGGGGTATTTGTGTTGTTGATTTTATACTAAATGCATGTCTAAATTCTTTCTAAAAGTCCTTATCAAGTCTTATGGGAGATGTTGGTAAGAGTTTTAGGAAGCATTGGAGTCGAGTTAATTGATTTAAAGAGAAGAAGTACCTTGATACTACAAGTGTTAGTATCTTGGAGTTTATTACATGAAATGATTCTTTTATAAAGCATAGATGTGCGTAGTACTTTGGGTTCATTTCCCTAAAGTTACATGACTTGATAATGCCTTGGTTTTATTAAAAAGGAAAGATGTGATAGTGCCTTTGTTTTCTAAATGAAAGGTTGTTATAATAGCTTTATAGGAGTTTGTTATAATGGCTTTATGGAAAGTTTGTTATAACAGTTTTGTTGAAAGTCAAGAGATGGTTTAAAATGTTATATGAAAATCAGGTGAGAATGTCCATGATTAAAATCCTTAACATAGTACATGAAATGAAAGTGCCTTGAGTTTTAAAGTGATAGTTCATTATGTGTGTATGGTACATGACTTGTTGGTACCTAGGGTTGTCTAAAACGAAGGTTCATTATATGTGTTTGGTACATGATGTTTTGATACCTTGGCATAGCAAAATGAAAGATTTTATATGTGTTTGGTACATGATGTTTTGGTACCTTGGCATAGCTAAATGAAAGATTTTATATGTGTTTGGTACATGATGTTTTGGTACATTGGCATAGCTAAATGAAAGATTTTATATGTGTTTGGTACATGATGTTTTGGTACCTTGGCATAGCTAAATGAAAGATTTTATATGTGTTTGGTACATGATGTTTTGGTACCTTGGCATAGTTAAATGAAAGATTTTATATGTGTTTGGTACATGATGTTTTGGTACCTTGACATAGCTAAATGAAAGATTTTATATGTGTTTGGTACATGATGTTTTGGTACCTTGGCATAGTTAAATGGAAGATTTTATATGTGTTTGATACATGATGTTTTGGTACCTTGGCATAACTGAAATGAAAGTTTGTATATGTGATTGGTACATGAGATGTTGGTACCTTGATTTTTTTCTAAAAGGGAAAGTTATTTTAATGGTTGGTATATGAGATGTTGGTACCTTGGTTTATTTCCTTTGAGAGTAAAAAGATGAGTTAAATTACACAAAGTTGCTATAATGCGGGTATAGATACCCATAACATTATATGATTATATGAAAAGACATTTGTGGTTTTAAAATGACTCACATACTTGTGAAGGTACAACTGGCTCTATTTTATATGGCACGGTTGGATCTGATATTTGATTTCATATTTGCCCCTGTCATTCTTTTGTACAGTTATGATCATATCTATTGTACTACATGTTTACATACTTGGTACCTTTTGTACTGACCCCCTTCGGGGGGCTGCGTTCATGTCTGCAGGTCTAGGTACTCAGTTGTGGATCCGTGAGCTTAGGATCCTTGTTCAGCATTTTGGGATAGCTCCGATGTTCCGGAGCTTGTCATTATGGCTAGGTATATTCAGAGGTACGACGGGGCCTTGTCCCATCATAGTATTTGTCCAAACTCTTAGAGTTCTGTATTCATATGTGGGTTGGACTGGTGAGAGTTGTATTTACATTGTTGTACGGTTGTAGACCCATTCGGGTGTTATATATCATGGCAGCCTTTCCGGCTTTGCCTTTGTTAGAAAAAAAAAGAGTATTATTTACCTTTCGTGAGTTACTTATGTTGTATGGATAGAAGGGTGCCCAGATAGGGCACCGATTACGGGCCTGGATTTTGGGGCGTGACAACAAGTTTGGGGGAGTGTAGTTCAAAAAACATATATATATAAATGTGTAAGCGTGAATTTTCTCAATTTAGAAAAGAAAAGAAAAATTGGGGATTTTTGTTGATTTGTAATGTGGATATCAAGTTTGGTTAGTTGGTTCCTATGCTTATGGTAATTTTAAACCTAAATGACATTTCATCTACCCATGCCTAAGCCTAATGATATAACCTATAAACGTTCTATTGATTCTTGAGCATGCGTTATCTACATTAGTGGAGAATAGCAAGTTAGCAAACTTATAGAATTTTGGTCTGATGGACCGTTGGTGAGAATTCGTTGTGCATAAACTAATATTGAATACGTGTTTAAGTCAATAATCATGGTTGAGTGACCATATGCCTTAATAACTCGAAGCAAATTTGAAGAATATCTGACTTGAAATTCTAGATAGCAAATTAGTGGCTAGAATGTTCCTGAAGATGATATTGCATGTTGTTCATGATCTTCGAGGCATAATCTATTGTGGTTGACATGAATTATTTTTTTTGAGTTGTGTATTTTTCTTTTTAGGGTGTCTAGAGTTCTTTACTCGAGGATGAGTAAAATTTATGTTTGGGGTGTTTGTTACATAGATTTTAATATTGTTTTTAAAGTATGTTTTAGGGAGTCTTTTGTTTGTCTTTTTTGTTGTTTTGTGCAGTATTACACGTCTTATTTTGTGTTTTCAGATTTTAAGTGATTCAGAAAAGAATAAGGTGAATTCAAAGGATATATGCGGTTATTGAGGACAAAAATGCATATCTGGTCAAGATGTCAAAGAAGCCATGAGAAGCAGTTTAAATAAATTACATAGTTGACCCCTCGCGGTCTAGAAGGCTGATTGGAAGAAGTTGCTCGGATTTAGAGTCACGACGCCCAACATTAGCGTCGCGACGCCCCACTGGAAGAGAGTTCAGAGTTGAATTAGTGTCGCGACGCTCTAATAGCTGAGCCACAACGCCGACAACGTCCAGACAGCGAAAAACCTAATTTTAACGAGGATAAAATGGTCTATTCTGAGGTTTTTCATTATATATGTTGGGGAGGTGAATTTTAGAAGATTATCTCACATTGGAGACAAGAAACAAGAAGCCAAGGAGAAATTAGAGGCATCTATTGTTCAAATTCTTTTCCTTTTCTTTATTGTAATTCAGTTCATGTTGGATATTGAGTTAATTAATTTTCTTAGCATGTCTATGAGCTAATTATTTTATTAGGATTTTCTGTTGATTCACTTGAAACTTTGTTATGACTTAATGCATTGCTAGTGTTTCTTCTTCATCTATTAAGATCTATTCAACTTGCGTTTATTGAATGAGAATTAATTAGCCATTAGTTTTCATTATCTATATGATTTTAAATCGAGATCTGAAAAGGAGGATTTGAATATGCTATAGTTGATTAGACATGAGTTTAATCTTGAACGAGAGTATCACGATTGCATGTGTAGCTTTTTAGGTTATTCATCTTAATCCTCCTATGTGATTGAATTTATCATAAAAATATAGAAAATTCTCACTTAGGTTGAGTTTTTATATGTTCTAACCGGAATATAGAACATCTCAGTTAACCTGTTATCTTTATAAGAAGAAGAATCGCTAGTCTAGCATTAATGAATGATATAGTGGAAAGTTGATGAGATTGAAAACCCTAATTTCCTTCATTACTGAATTAAATTCGTGTGTTGTCACTGCTATTTTATTCCTGCAATTTATTTTAGTTTGTTAATTCCTTAGTTTAGAAATCACCACTTGTATTCGTTTGTCAAATAGAAACCAGATATTAGTTAATTGGTAATTGATAAATCAATCTTTGTGGACGATACTCGGTTTTACCGAATTATTACAAATTGCGATACGTACACTTTCTAAGTAGTCATGACCTTTCCTACGGCATATCATAAATTAGAGCGATCTCTATTGTTGTGTTCCCGATCATAGCAATAGTAACACCCTTTCTGGACCAAACAACACATTCTAGAGTGCCTCTTCTAGAAAGTAGGGAAAATGGGATGAGATTGTAGTGTCTTAGGGAGGGTGTATGTATTGTACCCCTACTGGGCCTGACGTTGAACTTATTATTTTTGTCTGAATAAATTTGGGTAATGATAGTAATGAGCCACAACTTGACTTTGAGCTACGTGATCTCATTCTTTTGTCCACCTGTTTGTTAGCTATAACCTCCTGTAGTATTTGCCTTTCTTCTAGCTTCCCAGATTCTGTGATAATTCTATCAAAACCCATTTTATGTCTGGTTATGTCATGACCTGAAGATAAGTCTTATCATCTACGTGAGAAGGCATATCTAGGGTCATCCACAAACCTTATGACTTTTTAAAATTCAACCTCATAATTTGTAATTATTATTGTGCGTTGTTTGAATTTTTGTTTGGGTTGATCATGCCAACTTTCTAGTAGAAACTTTTCCATGAAGGCCTACTTCAACTGCGGCCAAGAGATTGGTGGAAATTTTAGACCTCTACTTTACTTGTATAGGTTCTCCATGTTGGAAAATTTACCTGATTGAGGCCCCGCATGTCGGAAATACGATTTCCATACACGTGCATACGTCGTACAACGTCTAGCTAAATTTCACGTTGTGAAAGAGATGTTGGTACACATGTTAAAATGTTCTTAAGTTAGGTAAGGATGGACGATTAATTGGCCAAATTGATGTGTCTCCCACGACGGTATACGCAAAGAAGAAATGTGCAAGATACGAAAAATGGAGAAGAGTCGCGGCACCGTAACAGGTCCGCGGCATCGAGCCACGACGGGACAGAGTCGTGGCGCTACCTGGCCAAGGGTCGCGGCACTACGGCGCCACGGCGCCAAAACTCCTGAGGCTCGAGGTTGGTTTCTGACAGGTCAGCACCGCGGCGCTCCAAGTCCAGAGAACCGAGAATTGTCCAGAATCTTCTGATTCATGGACAGATTTGAAGAGCCAAAGCTCAGTCAACCCTTGGCATGATCAAGGTGTCCTTTGGTGAAATCTATGCACCCCATTCAAGACATTCACATGGTATGTGAATGATCATTTTGCAACTATAAAAGGAACTTCAAATTTCAGATTTAAAAATTCGTTCACAACACAAAATCTGGAAATTTATTGAAAGTTTTGCTTCTTCTTCTAGCAATCTTTTGTTCTTGTTTCTTCTACAAGGATTCTCAAGTATTGGGCTTGCGCTTGAGAAAGTATTGTCGTTTTATCTTGGGAGACTATTATCCATCTACCATAAGCCATTATATACGGGGATAATTTTATCTTAAGGAGAGATTGTCAAACAATCGACTCGACAAAGATTGAACTAAACTTCTTTTTGTCTAACCTTTCAGTTCTTCTGTTTCCATTCATACCCACACTTTTACAACAGTTAATACAAAATTAGTATTATTACGAAGAACTAAATATGGTGAATGGAAAGGAACAAGTCTCTGCTTCCAACAACGCCACATCCTCTGGCACGGCTACCATTGGGAATACTATGATTCCTCCCAACTTCCAAGCTGAAAGACCCGAAAAGTTTGCGGACACCAACTTCAAAAGGTGGCAGCAAAAGATGTTGTTTTATCTCACCGTACTAGGTATGGAAAAATACTTACCTGAAGATCCTCCTACTGTTGAAGATGATATGGAGGTCCAAACCGACAACACGGTTCAGACGGGCCAGGATACCCAGGCTACTAGTGGCCTGATGATGAAATTTGACCCCTGGAGTCAAAACTACTACATGCGCAGGAACTACATCCTGAATTTCCTGTGCGACCCACTCTACACGGTATATTGCACTACAAATACCGCAAAAGAGTTATGGGATCTTGTTGCAGAAGAAGTACAACACTCATGATGTGGGTGCTAAGAAATTTATAGTTGAAAAGTTTCTGAAGTACCAAATGGTGAATGACAAATCAGTCATGTCACAAGTGCAGGAGTTCCAGTTAATCATCCATGATCTGGATCTAGAAGGTATGAAGACCAATGAGTCATTCTTGGTCGCTTCGCTTATTGAGAAACTGCGTCCCTCGCGGGTTGAATTCACTAGTTATCTCAAAATCAAATCCAAGGAAATTAGTTTTGAAGAACTTATCATCAAACTTCATATCCATGAAGATAATAAGAAGACCTTGATCAAAGGCAAGGCAACAACTGATGTCGATGCTACTTGGTTGAGACCAAAGGAAACTCGAGTAAGAAACGCAAGTTTCTCAAAGATGAAAGACTCTGGCTGTTGAGAAATTCAAGGGAAAATATCACCATTGTGGCAAAGCTGGCCACATGTTCAAAGAATGCCGCCAGTTGAAGCGCGAACAGTAGGAGAAGGCCAAAGGAAAGAAGAAGGCCAAAGCCATAATGGTTGAAGACAAGATCCTTAATGATCTCTGTGAAGACTTCTCGGCCGTCGTGCTAGAATAAAATCTCGTTGAAAACCCCAAACAGTGGTGGTTGGATACGGATGTAACCCGTCACATATGCTCCGACCGCAATTCTTTCTCTACCAATGCAGAAGTTGACGGTAATAAGCTATACATGGGAGACAATGCTACCTCAGATGTTCTGGGAGAAGGCATTATAGTACTCAAGATGTCTTCTGGCAAAGACCTCAAGTTGAAGAACGCCATGCATGTTCCGGACATCCGGAAGAATTTAATTTCTGTTAATGTTTTAGCTCAAGCCGGATTTCGAATCCGGCAAGTTTGTTATTACTAAGAATGGCGTGTTTGTAGGAAGGGGGTTCGCCTGTGAAGGCCTCTTCAAATTGAACGCCATGTCTGTAATTCGTAACATTAATGAAAGTGCATCTTCTTACTTGTTTGAGTCGCCCAGTATGTGCCATCATAGACTGTGATATGTAAACTATCAGTCAATTAAACGATTGGTAAAGTTGAAGTTATTGCTGTCTGACGCTATAAACCCTCAATCCAAGTGTGAGGTATGTGTAGAGGCAAAACATACCAAGTTGGCTTTCCGTTCAGTAGAACGAGATACCGCCCCTCTAGAACTTATACACACGGACATTTGTGATTTAAAGTTCACTCAAATTAGAGGGGGGAATAAGTACTTTGTGACTTTCATAGATGATAGTACAAGGTATTGCTACCTTTCTTACTCAAAAGTAAGGACGAAACGTTCGTGCCTTTAAGCTCTATAAAGTCGAGGTTGAAAACCAACTAAGTCTACGAATTAAAGCAATTCATAGTGATAGAGGGGGAGTGTATGTAGCTCCGTTTGAGGAATAATGTGCTCAAACTGGCATAATCCATCAAACAACTGCACCATATTCTCCATAGTCAAACGGTGTGGCGGAATGCAAGAACCGTACACTAAAAGAAATGATGAATGTCTTGCTTATCAATTTCGGCCTTGCGCAAAATATGTGGAGAGAGGCAGTTCTTACTGCTAACATGATACTCAATAGAGTCCCTCACAGAATCAAGGAGAAAACTCCATATGAACTGTGGAAAGGAAAGGCACCCTCTTACAAATACCTAAGGGTATGGGGTTGTTTGGCCAAGGTCGAGGTACCTAAGCCAAAATAGGTCAAGATAGGACCTAAGACTGTAGATTACATCTTCATTGGATATGCAATTAACAGTAGTGCTTATCGCTTTCTGGCACACAAATCAAATATACCAGATATTCATGGGAGTACAATAATAGAGTCAAAGAATGCTGAGTTCTTTGAGACAATCTTTCCTAAGAGGGAAAATGAAGTCGTCTCACGCAAAAAGAGTCATGATTCCCCGGGATCTAACGAGTCTGACCTAATGGATACATATGTGGATGAGAATCCAACTGATCCTGAAACAGAACCTAGGTCAAAAGGGCCAGGAAAGAGAAATATTTTGGTCCGGACTTTCTAGCTTACTTGGTTGAGAATGAACCTCGGACAATTGCAGAGACATTGTCAAGTCCAGAAGCACCGCTTTCGAAAGAAGCTATGAAAAGTGAGATAGAGTCCCTCATGCACAATCACACCTGGGTGTTGATTGATCTTCCTCTGGGAAATAAACCACTAGGTTATAAGTGGGTACTTAAACGTAAGTACAAAACTGATGGATCTATAGACAAGTACAAGGCTAGGTTGGTAGCCAAAGGATACCGACAAACCGAAGGTCTTGACTACTTCGACACGTACTCCCCAGTATCGAGAATGACTTCCATAAGGGTGTTCATTGCCATTGCAGAACTGCATGACTTTAAAATCCATCAAATGGATGTTAAGACAGTCTTCCTAAATGGTGATTTGGAAGAAGAGATTTACATAGAACAACCCGAGAGGTATGTAGTTCCAGGACAAGAGAAGAAAGTATGTAGACTTATCAAGTCTCTGTATGGGCTGAAACAAGCCCCAAAACAATGACATGAAAAATTTGATAGTACACTACTATCAAAAAGTTTCTCCATTAACGAGTGTGACAAGTGTATCTACGTGAAAGGAGACTTTGACTTCTTCATCATGATCTGCCTCTATGTAGATGACATGTTTATCACAGGCAGTAGTCGAGCCTTGATCCTGGAAACAAAGAACATGTTGAAATAATATTTTGACATGAAGGACATGGGTATCGCAGATGTCATCTTAGAAATTAAGATTTCTAAGTCATCTGACGGACTAGTTCTATCTCTGTCTCATTACATAGAAAGTGTATTGAGAAAGTTTGAGATGTTTGACTGTCCGCCATTAAGGTCACCAATGGATATGAGTCAAAGCATTGACAAGAATCATGGTGCACCCGTGCTCCAGGAGCGATATGCACATATAATTGACAGTTTGACGTATGTAACAAATTGTACCCGACCTGATATCGCTTATGTCGTCAATAAGTTGGCGAGGTTTACACGCAATTCCGAAGATGGCCATTGGAAAGTGCTTAATCGAATACTCCGGTATTTGAAATATTCAATGTCATATGAATTGCATTACTCGAGGTATCCAGCTGTACTAGAGGGGTACAATGATGCAAACTGGATATTCGATATACGGAACACCAAGTCCACCAGTGGGTATGTGTTTACAATTGGTGGTGGGGCTGTGTCCTGGAAGTCCTCCAAACAAACTTGCATCGCCCGATCCACCATGTAATCAAAGTTCATCGCTTTAGACAAAGCAGGTGAAGAAGCTGAGTGGCTTCATGACTTCTTGGAGGATATCCCATGTTGGGATAAACACGTACCTTCGATGGTGATCCACTGCGATAGTCAGTCGGCATTAGGAAGGGCACGAAGTAGCATATACAATGGCAAATCTCGACACATACATCGGAGACATAAGACCGTTAGGCAACTGATCTCCACGGGTATTATCTCCATCGATTACATAAAATCAAAGGAGAATATAGCTGACCCTTTGACTAAGGGATTACCCAATGATCAGATGAACTGTCTTTCTAGAGGAATGGGCTTAAAACCCAATCAATAAGGACCGATATGGTGGTAATCCATCCATACTGACTGGAGATCCCAAAAATTTGGTTCAATGGGAAAACTAAGTTGTAAAGGTCCAGTTGAGCGCTTATAGAAAAGCAAGAGCACTTTGGATATTAGTTCCTTATGGAAACACTAATCCAAAGCCTTCCCGCGAGACCTGCATGGTGGGTACATGTTAAGTGTCAAGTCTTAACATAACACTCGAGAGTCGAGGTTGAGATAAGGATACTTTTAATGACTCCTAGCACTGACACAGTGGGGTACTGCAAGGTATCTTGTAGGAGGTCACCTATTTAAGTGCGAGGACAGGCTGCCTCAATTGAACGCACTTAAGAATCCAAGCGTGTCCACGACCACAACGGACAAAACATAAGAAGAAATGAGAGATTGGACTATTATTTGTGTCTCTATCATTGTCTTGGCATATACTAAACACTGACGGTTCAAGACATCATGTTCACCGCTTAGTAAAATGTACGATGGTAGTTGACTAGGAAAGGTTCAAAGCTACATCCTGCCTATTCCAATGCAATACACTTCCACTACTAGATTGCTAATGATTGGCACTCCGCGTGCACCAGCACCTCATTCAAGAGGGGATTGTTGAAAATTTTACCTAGTGGATTGAGTTTATCCCGTTCTTAATAACTTGAACACATGGGGCCGCGCATGTCGGAAATATGATTTCCATACACGTGCATACGTCGTACAATGTCTAGCTAAATTTTACGTTGTGAAAGAAATGTTGATACACATGTTAAAGTGTTCTTAAGTTAATTAAGGATGGACGATTAGTTGGCCAAATTGATGTGTCTCCCATGACGGTATAAGCAAAGAAGAAATGTGTAAAATACGGAAAACGGGGAAGAGTCGGGCACCGTAACAGGGCCGCAACACCGAGCCACGACAGGACAGCGTCGCGGCGCTGCGGCGCCACGGCGCCAAAACTCCTGAGGCTCGAGGTTGGTTTCTGACATGTCAGCGCTGCGGAGCCGCCAGTACAGCGTCGCGGCACCGCCAGTACAGCGCCGCGGCGCTCCAGGTCCAGAGAACCGAGAATTGTCCAGAATCTTCTGATTCATGGACTGATTTGAAGAGCCAAAGGTCAGCCAACCCTTGGCATGATCAAGGTGTCCTTTGGTTAAATCTATTTACCCCATTCAAGACATTCACATGGTATGTGAATGATCATTTTTCAACTATAAAAGGAGCTTCAAATTTCAAATTTAAAAATTCATTCACAACACAAAATCAGGAAATTTATTGAAAGTTTTGCTTCTTCTTCTAGCAATCTTTTGTTCTTGTTTCTTCTACAATGATTCTCAAGTATTGGGCTTGTGCTTGAGAAAGTATTGTTTTTTTATCTTGGGAGACTAGTATCCATCTACCGTAAGCCATTATATACGGGGATAATTTTGTCTTAAGGAGAGATTGTCGAACAATCGACTCGACAAATATTGCACTAAACTTTTTTGTGTTTAACCTTTCAGTTCTTCCGTTCTCATTTATACCCACACTTTTACAACACTCCACCAGGCACATATCTCATTAGTCAAATGGTACCCAATCAATTCAGTAGCTTAAGTATCAAGACAACAAAGGAATTAAACCTTTCTTCAATTGTAAAGTCTTGAAAAAGAAATCTGCATGTTTTCCCCCTAAACTAACCCCTCTCCATCAACACCTTATTTCACTCCCTCCACTCTCACAACACACACAATATACAATATATATACTTTTCATATCATATATTATTCATATCACAAAAAGAAATTTACGAAGCAACAAAAGGTGAGTTTTCTCACTCAGCCCCGGATGATAGGGCTGATTCTTTATTTAACATATTTTAGAAAAGCGCGATAAAGGAAAAGTTCCGCAACTGGGCTAGCGATCATCCCGCAGCCTCATTGTCCCAACAATCCATTACTTCGGATTTGGTGAAAGTTATTATTGACTAAGTATGTTTAAAGAACTAAGTTTCATTATCTCAGGGAATGCCCCACATGAGATTGCTCTTCGTAAACTTCGAATTGCTTATTATTATATATATATTATTTCCGCACTTAAATACATGTATAACTTAGGAAGAAAAGAAGTTAAATGGTTCGCCTGAAAACGGATAGTTGTCCAGGTGTCATCACGCCCTAAGAAAAGACTTGAGAAAAGTCGGGGCGTGATAAGTTGGTATCAGAGCTAAACCAGGTTAGGAGATTCTAGGAAATTTCTTTGATTTGGGTGTTTGAACGGTTACTTATTGCGACGGTGTGCGCGTCACCTTAGTAATAAGTGAACGAGAGAACATCCTAAACAATTTCCCTTTCTTTCATACTTTTCTCGTGCCTATCTTGAGTCTTTTCAAAGAATTGGTTCTCGTACTACCTTATTTAAAGTATTGTGAAAGAGGATGTGCAACGATAAACTATGGATGACGCATGAGTGTGGTGGAGAAATTTTAGAATAAATCATTCCCCGATGTCACCACCGATGACGTGGGGGGATTTCAGAGCCGCATTCATTGAAAAGTACATGGCTAACACCCGAAAAGATGCGCTCTGGCGTAAGTTCGATCAATTGAAACAAGGAAATCACAGTGTGTAAGAATATGATACCTAGTTCATGTGATTGTCGGCATACAACGCACACATTATTCATACGGAAAGGGAGAAAGTCAAAAGATTCGTTGAAGGTTTAAACCTGAACTTGGCAGAGAAGGTAGTGGCATTAGCCGATGATCGGACTTACCTTCAAGTGGTCGACATGGTGATGAGGATAAAGGTTTTTCTAAAGCAAAAAGAGAGTATTCACATAAGAGGTTTCGATCATCGGGATCCTTTAATCAGAATCCAAACCAAAGGCAAGAAGGTAGTAGGGGTTCTTCAAAACCGAGTCAGTCAGTAGTCCAGTCTTATTATAGGCCCCAAGAGAATAAATGGTTCAATCATCAAAGTAGCAACGCCAAGGCCACCAACCACAACGTATGGAGTGATAAACCAGTCAGTAAGGTTTGTCAAAATAGACATTATGGAGAGTGCAGGCTCTCGCAACAAGGATAGAAATACTGGATAGACAGATTAAGTATCTTAAGAATAAAGATATTGTTTCTGTGAAAGTTCTATGGAGAAATCACTCCACAAAAGAAGCAACCTGGGAAGTCGAAGACGCGATGAAAGTCAAATATTCATTCATGTTTGAGTAAGGTAATAAAATGTATTATGTTGTGCTTCATATGTGTGCAGTTGCATGTCTATGTGCATGTGTTATGACCTTATTCACATTCGAGGATGAATGTTGTTTAAGAAGGAGAGAATGTAAAGTCTTGGAAATTTAAAAATGTGTTATGTTGTGTTTCATGTGTGTGCAATTTGCATGTCTATGTGCATGTATTACGACCTTATTCACATTCGAGGACGAATGTTGTTTAAGGAGGGGAGAATATAAAGTCTTGAAAAAAACAGAAAAATAAAAAATAATCTGCACGTTTCCCCCCCTAAACTAACCCTTCTCCCTCAACCCCTTCTTTCACTCTCTCAACTCCCTCCACTCTCACAACACATAATATATATTTTTTTTTTCATATCATATATTATTCATATCACAAAAAGAAATCAGACAAAAATAACATTCAAAAATTAAAGAGAGCAATTAAGGGGTCTCAAATAAAGGCTTGGTTGAAGGATAAGTTGAAGTTGCGTCATTCGCGGTTACGAAGCAACAAAATGTGAGTTTTCTCACTCACAAATACTTAGTAAAATCCTTTGTTTTGAGTTACAATGCATGTTAAAACATAGTATGTATGTTAAAAGAAAAAAATATGTGTTTCTGAAAACATAAGTTGTGATGAATTAATTGATATAAGTATTGTCTTGTAAGAAGTTTGAGTTATATAATTGTGGACTATTTTCGCTGAGTTATCCTTGTTAGAATGAGACAAAATTTTCCAGTGTTTTACATCTTTTCTTTACGGTCAGTTTGAGACCTTACTGAGCCAAAACCGACTTACGGTTTGAGAGTTATAGTTATTTAAAGTTTCTGCCTCGGATCAACCGAAATTCAAAAGGGCAGAGCGTATAACATAAAAAAATGTACAAATAGGTAAAGAATATGAAATTTTGTGCTGAATAAAAGTTCTAAATTACTCTATTCTCGACAGTTTGAGACTTTACAGGGATATATCCGACTTAAAGTTTGAAAGTTATCACTGTTTAAACTTTCTGCCTCGGATCAACCGAAATCCTGAAGGGGCAGAACGTATAATGTAAAAACTGTACAAATTGGTTCTGAATCTGAAAGTTGGTTCTAAATAAAAGTTCTAGATTTCTATTTCTAGACATTTTGATACTTTACGGGGATTAATCCGACTTACGGATAAGAAGTTATGACGATCTTAAGGTTGTGTCTTGTTTCATAAAAAAATTCTGGCGAGACAGTTTTTGTAGAGTTGCTTCCTGCGTGAATTTGTACTAGTTACCCTAAGTATTTCCAGAGGAAACTTGAGATAGTGTTAGGTCTCCGTGTTACCTTCGGTTCGGCGTAAAAATACCTTATTTGGAGTTACGTTTGAGAGATTATAATCCTTACAAGTGGGAAGGCCAAAAGTTGAAAGAAAGAATATTATTTGAGTCTTTTGATAAATATGACAATTTATATATATATATATATATATATATATATATATATCTGTGTGTGTGTGTGTGTGTGTGTGTGTGTGTGTGTGTGTGTGTGAATTTAATTATACAGTCGAGATGATAGAAATCTTGGTAAGGTAAATAGTTTTGCTATCACCTACGGAGCTATATTGTTACACATTTTTGCCTTCGGGGCTATTTAAATACATTGCCTTCAGGGCTATTCAAGGACATTTGCCTTCGGAGCTATTAAGGACATTTGCCTTCGAGACTATTTAAATACATTGCCTTCGGGGCTATTCAAGGACATTTGCCTTCAGGGCTATTTAAATACATTGCCTTCGGGGCTACTCAAGGACATTTGCCTTCGGGCCTATTTAAATACATTAGCCTTAGAGGCTATTCAAGGACACTTGCCTTCGGGGCTATTCAAGAACACTTGCTTTGAAGCTATATTTTAAGTGCATTGAATCAGGTTGCACATTCTAAATAAATATATAATATACTATATGGGATAAAACATGTATGTTGGTTAAGGTGAGTACTTCCTGGAACGAGTTGAAAGAGAATATTAGTATGTCAATACTTGATTGTGGTACATTGAAAGTGCTGAAGTTTGTTTCATAACATGTTTATTGTGTTCTAATATGATTGTATTTGATATTGTGAGGTTACTTTGGATTGTAAGGCGAGGTTCTCACTCAGCCCCGAATGGTATGGTTGATTCTTTTCTTTAACATATTTCAGAAAAGCGCGATAGAGGAAAAGCTCCACAACAGGGCTAACGATCGTCCCGCAATCTCATTGTCCCACCAATCCATTACATCAGATTTGGTGAAAATTATTCTAGACTAAGTATGTTTAAAGAACTAAGTTTCGTTATCTCGGGGAATACCCCACATGAGATTGTTCTTTGTAAACTTCAAATTGATTATTATATATATATTATATTATTTCCACACTTAAATACATGTATAACTTAGGAAGAAAATAAGTTAAATGGTTCGCCTGAAAAGGGATAGTTGTTCAGGTGTCATCACGCCCTAAGGGAAGACTTGAGAAAGATCCGGGTGTGACATCAATGTTTGTGACATCAGGAGGAATATGCTTGGTAAAGTCCAGTGGTCTGACCTTTGTAGTTGATCTTTAATAACAGTCGTCAGTGCAATTGAATGTGGTGCTCCATGAGCTGGGGGAACTTGAAAGTCATCTTCCAACACTTCAGCATTTGAATCATAATGATCCTAAATCGTCACGTGAATGGGACAAGCTTGACCACCACCAAGATAATCTAGTGACTCTGGAAAGTTAAGAATATTTCCAATCCGGTCATTTTGTTGTTGGGGTATGGCTGGAATAGGGAGAGGAGTAACATGTATATTCTCCTTGACCGACTGGATGATCTGGAGCCTGAGTTCCTCTACGGTCCTCCACAACCTTGGTTATCCCTAACACTCTCATATTTTCCCCTACCCCTCTAACTACAGTTGGTACTTAGTACCTCTTGATGATTACCTGTTGGTATGCCAACACTGTTAGCAACAGAGGAGGAAGTCGATCTTGTTCTAATCGTTGGGTTTTTTAATGAGACGCTCATCTAATAGCCCTTTCTTCGGCAACGGTCTTTCCAGATAGAAGAAATTATTAATAAGGAGTGTTCAACATTTCCTGTCCAGCGACTTGTATCGCCATTGATTCTTATATTTTTGGTTTTAGTAGACTCGCTTCTTCTGATCTACGACCACCCTTCTCGTTTCATGATTTTTGAGGGCAGCCTTTGTTTCCGTGACAATGGCTAAGAGCTCCCCCAGTGTTTTAAACTTCAAGCTCAAAACCTTCAACCCTTCTTTCTAAATGGGGGTGCCTGAGGCACCTCATCTTCTTATTTCGTCGTTGCTCATTCCCATTAAGAGTTTTAATTGTTCGAACTCTAAAACATTAGCTCTATGACATGCTATAAGAAGTAAAAAGGAAATTTTCTTAATATGTTTTATAGCCTCTAAAGTATTGATGTGGTGCACTATACACCCATATATATGACTCTATTATAAATGGCTCATGACTCCATATGATTCCTAAATATTGTTGCTTTGATACCAATTTGTCATGCAACTAAACTAGGGCGGAACCTGATTGACACTTAGCCTTTACTACCCATCGATTGAACCCTATACTAGTTGGCTAAAATCAAAATTGAACATAACGTTCAAATAACTACTGATGAAGTCTTTTGATATTATAACTTGAAATGTGAAATAATAATTCAACCGTTAAAAATCTCAATAAAGATAAAATCTATTATCAAGTCATGAACTTCTAACTGAAATATGAGTGCATAAGCCTTCGGGACATTCTCCCAGAATAATATAAATATAAATATCTGAAACTAAACAAAAGAGAAAATGACTAAAATACACCCCAATCTTTGGTCAATGGCTGTGGCGTGGCGGAAACTGGATATGGGTTGTAGGGCCACGCCCACTGTTCCCAGCCCATGACCAAGGGGCCCAAGGTTGAGACCAGTGGGTCGGTGGCCCACTATATCCGGGAGGGGTCCATTGCCCCTGGTTTAGCCACCGTTACCACTACCTGAATCAAGTTCATGTTGACGTGGCAAAATTCCTGCTCAAGTGTAACAACTCTAGAGTTCTGATTATCTTGGAATATGTCACGTATCCTATCCCAAGCAGCCACAGCCGTAGTGTCCGGCTTAATAATCATTTGCAATAGGTCGGTAGAGATAGTGGAGTAAATCCACTAAAGGACGGTGTCTCAAGAGTTGTCCATAACTTAGGATCATCCTCGCATTTGGGCACCTCCGTATCCTCAGGGGCCGCGGGGATTATGTGATGGATGATTTGATTTGAGCGTGCGTGAATTTTGAACAGTTCGGCCCACGTCGCATATTAGACGTTTTCTATTTCAAGAACAAGAGGGATGTGATTCTTGATGTTAGAAATTGTAAGGGCATGATGAAACGTGTTCTTTGATGTAGATATAATGATAGAACAATATGTGATGGAGAGATTTGGAAGAAAGAATTTTAGGTTGGAGAAAAACTCACGGAAACCGAGGACAAACTCTCGGAATCCGATGGATGAGCTCGGCGGAAGCTAGAGAAAAAGAACCTAGACTTTTGATACCATTAAAAGAAATAATCCCTTGATTATTTTCATTAATTGAAAGACAATATATACACTTTACATATTTTCATAATTTATTCCTATTCTACTCCTAAAATCTTATTTTATTTGGAGATTAACTATACAATTATGGTAAGTGTACAAGACTAATTTATGCCCAAACCGTGGGCTTGTGCTACAGTAACCCATGACACTGTTCATCTGATATACACATGTATATTGTGTATAATGGAGGTATATTTACCAAACATAATTTCTAGAATAAGATACGCTTTCCATCTTCTTGCCCACTTGACTTTTGTCATTTGTAAACCCCATGTGTTATTTACCAAACTAACTAATCCCATACATTTTCCTTTCTTGTTATATGTCTTTTCAAGCATCTGCGCTTTCCGTGTTTCAATTTCAAAACCGCGTGCTTTTTTTGTTCTTTAGGAAACATCCTTCATCATCGATATAGTCGGATGATAGAATTCTTTCATCTTTAATTAGAGCTCTGAATATGAAAATATCTGAGGCGCTTTTCTCTTAAATGAATTTTACGCAGTGTAAATTCAAATTGTGAATCCTCTTTTCATGGAGACTTATATGTAAATAAGTACTCATGTCAATTTATGTGATACCTTTCGAATTTCGAGAGTCAAACGTAGTTTATTTAATTATCCGTAACTTTTACAAATGTCTTTTAAATATTTTAAATCGTTATTTTCTGTAACTTATAATACTTCTTATTTAATTTCTAAATAAATAAATTCTATTTAAAATCTTAGAGACTCTATATGCGAATTCACGGTTAAAATTAAGAAATTTGACTCACGAAATATAAAATGTGTCACGTAAATTGAGATAGAGAAAATATTATTTAGGTAACATATAATTTTTATTTACTTAAAACTCTAGAAAAAAAATTAAACATATATAGTTGGAGCAAGTAGTGGATAATCAATGAATCCCTTAGAAATTGGGCCTAAAACATTATCTACACTCTTCATAATAATCCTCGTGGGTATTAATTAAAAACACTCACACACATATATACCGGACCCCTTTCATTCCGTACACATTAGTTTCATTTTTCTTTCGACAACTTAATTACTTACCTTCCTTAGCTTAGTAGGATAAACATGATTAGTTCATCGGAGATTGAGAATTCAGGGAAGAAGAAGTCCCACTTCTCCCAGACTTGTATACTGTTGAGCCAATACTTGAAAGAGAATAACAAGACTTTCTTGGCTGATCTCAGTCGCTGTTTGGGTCCTCCTGGTATGTACTTGCATCTTTTTTCTTCATTTCTTCCTTTGACCAGTTTTTCAAATTGAGGCGTAGTAGTAGGAGTTGTAAAATATGTTGTTTGGACTCTTGAAAAATGTCGACATGCGTGTATGGGGTTCTTCAAAAATTCTCCAAAAATAGAGAATCTGACACATGTACGCCAACATTTTTGGATGGTTCGAGCAACATAGGTTGTAAATATAAGACACATAAAAAAGAAATAGAATTAGCTATGATGAAGTCATTTATTCGTCGCTAAATCGCTCGTAGTTAAAAAAACTTATGATAATCTATAGCTAAATAGGATTAGCTATAACAAATTTTATTGTTTAGCTATAGAATTTATCTGTCGTTAATTCATGTTTGTTTTGTCAGTGAGATTACTCTAAATATTGATTTAAACTCAACATTAGTATATGGTTTTCCAAATAATATTTGTTCTCGTTATATATGGAAGGAGTCGAAAATGGATTTATGCCACTAGCACTCTCTGTAAAGAATGAATTTTGGGCCTAACTCAACCCCAAAAGTTAGCTTGTAGAGTGAGGATTGTCCAAGTCCATATAAGGAGTTTATGATCTCATTCCATATCCGACGTGAGACTTTTAACACTCCCCCGCACGTCCAGACCTTGTTAACTGGAGCGTGGCTAATATAATTTGAGGGCCCGACATCGGTGAACAAAGAATTGGAATGAGTCTGACTCTAATACCATGCGGACATGACACCAACTCCCACGTCTTATTTTCAATAAGAGCATTATATTCGTCATCCATGACAATTTTCCAATTCGGATCATAAAGGGAAGACACCGGTTTTGTGGTAGGGGTGATTTAGTGACATTAGAATTAAGATTAAAATATCGTTTTGGATTAAAAATACCTCGTTGAATACGAATAACGGGCCCTTGACTCGAGATAGAAATGGATGGGATTTTGGTATTTGCCAGGTAGGCAGTGGGCCTGCTGGCTCAACATTAGGTGGCTAAAAAAGAGGATGCTGGGAAGAATTATTTGGGCCAGAAATTGGACCCAAACCGCACCGAGACTAGGAGGCAGAAGCTGCCGAGACAGGACGTGACTCGGGAACAGTCCCGAGACTGGGCCGAAACACGAGAATCGTGCCGTGAAAATGTGGGCCAGTAGAATCAGGGACTGGACCGGTCGTAGTTGGGTCAACAATTAGTGGGCTGGCGAATTTGGGTTACGGAATAGCTCGGAGAAATGGTGGATAATATACGGTGATAGCTCATAATCCAAAAAATTATATAAACTAGTCACGGAATTATACAATTTAGCAAATAGAAATTGAGTTTCATAAAAAATAACATGTCGACTAATTATGATTTTATTAGAGGATAAATCAAAACATTTATAACGACGATGATTAAATGGATGACTCAAAAATACACGAGGGGTAGAACGAGCTTGAAGTTTGGTAATTGTAGTTGACGGGAAAAGCGGATAGCATAAACACCCAAACACCGTAGGCTAAGAATATGAGGGATCTTTATTGTAAAAAATTTTAAGTGGGGATTGATATGCTAAACCTTTGTTAGGGAATATGTTAAGGAGGTATGTAGTCATTTGTAACGCATGATGTCAAAAAGATGGAGGTAAGGAAGCATGAGCTAGTAAGGTACGAACAATATTATTAATTGTACGAATTTTTCTTTCGGCCTTTTGATGTGTGATTTATCCACACGCTTAACGCAAGTGCACGTATCGTACAAGAAATATAGTCTGGGTAAGACCGAATATCGTCCTCAGAGACTGGTTTCAAGTACCGATTATCTATGCTTTAGTTTCTATTTGGTTAACGTTAATTCGTTTGGAATTCTAGACTAATAATGCAGGAAATAAACTAATTATGAAAATACTTTGATTTAAATAAGTTATGACGGGGAATTAGGGCTTCCAATATCATCAACTATCCACTCTATTCAATCTTTAATACAATTAGACTGACTTCTTCTTCTACGTTAAGATAGCAGGTTAACTATACCGTTTTATATTCTGGTTAGGATATATAAACACTCACCGATGCAGAACCCTTCTATCTTTCGATGACAGGATTTACCACAAAGGAGGATTAAGAACAATAACCTATAAAACTACACAAGTATCGGGGTACTTTCGTCCACGATTTTAACCTGTGTTTATTCAACTATAGCATATTCAGAATCTCCCCTTTCGGATTTCGATTCGAAATCATATAAGTGATGATAATTAGTAGCTAATTAATTATCAAGCAATCAAAACAACCATTGAATAAATCTTAATCAAGTGAAGAAGAAAACAAACTAATGCATTAATTCATGAATAAGAGTTTCAAGCGAATCACAAGGAAATCCCTAATAAAGTAATTAACTCCTAGCCATAGTCATGCTAAGAACTAATACAATCTCTATACATGAACTGAAATAAACAAAGAAAAGAGAAAGAAAAGAAAATACTTGAACTAGGTCTCAAATCTTCGCCTCCTAGAGTTGTGTTGTATGTCTGATGGATGGAATGAATAATGAAAGCGTGGTTTTAGGGATTATATAGGTTTTGTAGGTAGGAAAAGTTATCCCTTATGCACTCTGAAAACTTGTCACCCGCCCAAAACGTCAAAATCCGCGTCGCTGGTAGCCGAGATTGGCGCCACGGCGCCAAAAATCTGCAAGTTTTCAAAAATTCAAGCGGCGGTGGCGGTATTTTGCGATTTTTGTTTAAATCGTCGATTTTAAATCGACCGTCGATCTCCTCTATACTTCCCGGGACTTCTTCGACTTCATTTATTGGCCCTTTTAGTGTGCAATTACATCTCAATTATGCTCATTTCGTCTTCTTTTCGTGATTTCTCCATTTCTGACCGCTGTGACACAAAAGGAAGAAAAATGACTCTAATACTATACTAAACATCAACAAAATGAGTAAAATACTAATTAAAATAACTCAAAAAGTGTATACAAAATACACCGACCAAACACCCCCAAATTTAAACTTTGCTCGTCCTCGAGTAAAGCATCAAAAATACAATAAAATATACGAAAGAAAAGAAAATAAAAGACTCAAGACTCTGATCAATCTGCTTCACAAATGTAACTAGAAAACGTGAAGGTCAGTTGGATAATATGCAGGAACATGTATAGCATGAATTTTTAGCACTCTAAACTTTCAAATAAGATATTTCGCAAATTCATTCAAATTCTAAATTCTATGGCATGTTCACTTGTTATTCTCCACTAATCATAGATACACATGCTAAAGATCTTCAGGACTTTTCAGGGTTGTAATGTAGGCTTAGGCAGAGGTAGGTAAAAGTAGGTATTTAGGCTCAATTTACGTACCATAAGCTCTTTTCATTCAACTATTTTTCTTCTTTTTGATTTTTTTTCTTTAATCCCATACCTATCTTTCCTTCTTTTTTTTTGTTTTGAGAGAATGTGGTGCATTATGAATAACAGGCACTCCCAAACTTAGGCTTTTGCCTATTTATTTTATTTTCATTGGGGTGCATGAATTTGTTCACTCTCTTTTTGTCTCTTTTTCAACACTTTTCATTCCAAACATCTTTAATTTTTCACTTGTGGCACAAACATGGAATTATAGGGTGTCAAAGAAAGATTTTATTTTTGGCTCAAAGGGGCTGACTAGGGATACATTTTATTGTTGTCAGGGATAGGCAGTGAATGGTAAGAAGGGCTACAAAGAAATGTCTGAGTCATCTTCCTAACATGTTTATCTTAACTATTTCGCCTCAAATAACAAGTAAGCAGACACATAAGCTTTATTTTTTAACAATGCATAAATCAAGCACAGATACCCCAAATAATTTGATTTCATGAATTCTTGGCATATCTAACTTAAGCGTTCAGATTTTCTGCTTTTAATTCCATTACATTATCTCACTTTACTTCACTAGGCGTTTCAAATAACTACAGCATGCATGATCATAAAAAAAATTATGACTCAAAAACACACAAAACAAATCAAAAAGACTCAAAAACAATAAGACACCCCCCAAACTTAAATCACACATTGTCCCCAATGTGTGAAGACTAAAAATAGGGACAACTTACTGACACAACACAGTGGTCATAACGGAGGTCTGGGAGGAAAAATTCTGGAATTTGCATGGAATATGGCTCTCGGAACTTTCGGCGCCACGACCCTGAGATTCGGCACCGTGGCGCCCAAATTTTTGCGGGCTTTCTGAACTCTCGGTGCCACGGCCCTGATATTCGGCGTCGTGGCGCTGATGATGACTTTTTCTTGTTTTAGCATTTTTGCTCCTTTTTCCTCAGAGTTAGTTTTCAGTCCACCTGTCATCCTACAACAAAAGACAAGAACCCAATACCGTGAGACTGTTCAAGATAAAATAAAACAACAAAAACAAAAACTAAAATAACATAATTAATAGCATTGGGTTGCCTCCCAACAAGAGTTGTCTTTAACGTCTTTTATCGGACGCAGTTAACCTTTACTAGTGCATGACGGCTCCGTCTGCGAACTGCTTGCAATCCGCACAGTTATTGTTGCAGGTCTCACTTTTCCTACTACACATTTGTCAAACAAGGGCCTTAGATCTAAAATTATCCCCCAATTCCACAAGACATGCTTGTCTTTTAGGCTCTCTATAATGTAGGGATCAGTGAAATTCCCTACATCTCTCAACTTTTGGGGGTGCCCTTGAGGGTATGGACTTTCTTTCTGGGGATCAACAGTGACAGCTGGTGGTGTTTCTTCTGCAATAGGTACAGGAAAAAGGAACTCCAAGAAATCCAAAAAGGTGAAAAATTAGCTCTTAGTAACCTTTTCCTTCTCTACACCAACTATCTCTCCAGATTCCTCAACAGCTGGGTGTGGTTTAGGTTCCTCAATTTGCTTACCACTTCCCACCATGGTGTCGCTAGGCAGAATTGCTTGAGGTGTATTGATCATCCTATCCATTAGCTGCCCTATTTGTGTCTCCAAATTGCTGAGTGACACCCTTGTCTCAGCCATAAACTGAGCTTGACACTTGGTGAGCCTGAGTATGTCTGCCTGCAACTCATCTAGATCTTCCTCTGGAACCTGTGTGTTAAGCTGTTGTTGATGACTCCACTGCCCCTGATAGTAGTAGTAGTCCATGTGTCCTGATTTTTTTTTTTAATAAAACAAACTAACTTTACCTGCAAAATAAGAAAAACACAAAAAAACACTGATAAAAAGATGCTTTTCTTGGAGAAACCAAATTAGAAATAAGAATAGATAAATCGATATTGAAAGTACGATAGTCCCGACAACGGCGCCAAAAACATGATGTGCAATTTATCCACACGCTTAACGCAAGTGCACGTATCGTACAAGTAATATAGTCTGGGTAAGACCGAATATCGTCCTCAGGGACTGATTTTCAAGTACCGATTATCTATGCTTTAGTTTCTATTTGGTTAACGTTAATTAGTTTGAAATTCTAGACTAATAATGCAGGAAATAAACTAATTATGAAAATACTTTGATTTAAATTAGTTATGACGGAGAATTAGGGCTTCCAAGATCATCAACTATCCACTCTATTCAATCCTTAATACAATTAGACTGACTTCTTATTCTACGTTAAGATAGCAGGTTAACTAGACCGTTTTATATTCTGGTTAGGATATATAAACACTCAACCCCGATGCAGAACCCTTCTATCTTTCGATGATAGGATTTACCACAAAGGAGGATTAAAAACAATAACCTATAAAACTACACAAGTATCGGGGTACTTTCGTCCACGATTTTAACCTATGTTTATTCAACTATAGCATATTCAGAATCTCTCCTTTCGGATTTCGATTCGAAATCATATAAGTGATGATAATTAGTAGCTAATTAACTATCAAGCAATCAAAACAACTATTGAATAAATCTTAATCAAGTGAAGAAGAAAACAAACTAATGCATTAATTCATGAATAAGAGTTTCAAGCGAATCACAAGGAAATCCCTAATAAAGTAATTAGATCTTAGCCATAGTCATGCTAAGAACTAATACAATCTCCGTACATGAACTGAAATAAACAAAGAAAAGAGAAAGAAAAGAAAATAATTGAACTAGGTCTCAAATCTTCGCCTCCTAGAGTTGTGTTGTATGTACAATGGATGGAATGAATAATGAGCAGGGTTTTAGGGATTATATAGGTTTTGTAGGTAGGAAAAGTTATCCCTTTTGGACTCTGAAAATGTGTCAAATTTGGCCCAAAACGTCAAAAAATCTCGCGTCGGCGTCGTGGCCCTGAGATTGGGCGCCACGGCGCCGAAAAATCTGCAAGTTTTCAGAAAATTCAGGGGCGTGGCGATATTTGGCGATTTTTGTTTCGTAAATCGATTCGTCCGGGCATCGTCTGACCTCCTCTATACTTCCCGGGACTTCTTAGACTTCATATATTGGCCCTTTTAGTGTGCAATTTCATCTCAATTATGCTCATTTCGTCTTTTTTTTGTCATTTCTCCATTTCTGACCGCTGTGACACAAAAGGAAGAAAAACGACCCTAATACTATACTAAACATCAACAAAATGAGTAAAATACTAACTAAAAATGACTCAAAAAGTGTTTATAAAATACACCGACCACCTTTCCATTTTGTGAGGACGTATGAGGACACAGGAAAACCGAAAGATATGTCATGAGTATCACAAAATTCCTGAAATGACCCATTATCATAATCCCTACCATTATCACATTGAATGTTTTTTTATTTTTTCGTTCAAATTGGGTACGGATAAAAGCTCTAAATTTTAAGAATGTGGAAAAACATGAGAGTTTTTAGACAAAGGAAAAATCCACAAAAACTTAGAATAATCATCTAAGAATAAACATAATAATGATGGTCCAAAAGCTCAAAACAGGAGATCCCGATAAATCACTATAAATAATGTAAAAAGGCATCGACGTACTAGAAGTAGAAGCTTCAAAATGTACTATAACATGTTTTCGTAATGGACAAGAAGGATAAATTGGAGTACTACGCGTACCCTTACAATCAATAAAATTATTATTTTGCAGAGAAGAAATAATTATGACCCCGAATGACCTAATCGTGCATACCACAAAGAAGGAGCAAGAGCGGCAAACGTCGAAGGTGTGGCTTGACTCGTGGAAATGGTGGTGGTGGTTATTAGATAAAGCTCTTCCCTACAATTACATCTCATTAGAGGTATATCCGACGTGAAATCCTTCACAAAAAATCTAAAAGGGTCAAAATTAACAGAAACCAATTATCAGTTGTGAATTTTTGGACAGACACTGAACTTTTAATTAAGTGAGGGGCATGAAGAATATTTTTTAAGACTAGAAGTGGATGCGGGGAGAAACATTTGTGTGACCATAACCACGAATTGGAATTTAATGACCATTACCAACAGTTATACCACGATTGTTGCTTAAATTGAAATAAGATGAGAGATTATCTGATGCGGATGTCATGTGAGAAGTGGCACCAGTGTCCACATACCAATTTGCTTCCGCAGATTTAATCTAAGTGTATGCATTGCAGCCTCGATATCCGTGGGCATCAGAATTGTCGTTGGGCCCACAGCAGGGAAGACATGCTGCCATGACCCAACAGGTCGAGTGGATGCATTCTGGAACTGGACCAGAAAATTGGGCCTGAAAGCATTCTGGAACTGGGCCCAAGGAGCTGGAAAATTTGACGGGTAAGGCGAGTTGGGCCACTGGCCCAGCCACACAGCCAGTTGGCTCAAGGCTGCGGCCCAGCCGACCAACTATCACCACGTCCGCCACTGACGCCACTATTCCGACCATCGTCACTGCCGCCACTATTCCGACCACCTCCACTACCGCAGCCGTCGCCGCGGTTCTTGTCACCATTTTTCTGATTTTGATCCTTTTTGCTACCATCGGTATTACGGTTGTCGCTAGAATTTTCTGAGAACTAGTGAGGGTTGTATGACGTGGCCATCATCATGATGAAATTTGCTCCGGTAGCTGTCTTTTTAGCCAAGTCGGCTTCTTCTAATGTGAGCATGGAACGGGCCTGATAGAATGGTGGGAGAGGATCACTTTGACGAAGAAGCGTCCCATCGCCATTATAGGCCTCAAATAGTCCTACAACAATTTGAAGAACAAGACGATCATTGGTGGCGGGCGCACCAACGTTTTTGAGTTGATCCGCCAATTCCTTCAGCCTTTTACAATAGGCTGATACATTTGAAAAATCCTCCATGTTGACATGGGAAAATTCTTGATCAAGAGTGACAACACGAGAATTTTTGTTATCTTGGAAATAATCACGCACCTTATTCCAAGTTTCCATTATCGTGGCGTCGGGTTCAATAATCGTCTGTAAGAGGTCTGTAAATATAGTGGAATAAATCCAGTGAAGAACGGTAGTATCAAGGGTTGTCCATAATACAGGATCATCGTCGGGAGTAGACACTTTCTCATTTCCTGTTACCGAGGGAATGATGTGATGAAGGACATGATGCGAGCGTGCGTGAACCTTAAATAATTCCGCCCACATCGCGTAATGGACTTTTTCCATCTCAAGAACAATAGGAATGTGGTTCTTGATGTTGAAAACTGTAAGGACGGGATGAAACGTGTTCTTTGAGGTAGACATAAGAAAAGAACAAGAGGAGAATTAGACATTTGGAAAGAAATCGGAAGGAAAACAAAGTGACCATCACAGAAACCGAGAGAAAGAGGGCTGCGAAATTGTGGGTTTGGAGAAGGAAAATATTTACCGTACACTCTCATTCTACCCCTGTCGACAACCTTTACTAATTTTGGCTTATTTGTAAAGACTCGAGTTTGATTTTCAAGTTTCAAACATATCAGCATCTTTCTTTTTCAGTTTACTTGGTACTCACTAAAGGAATGATGGTTAATTAAAAATTACTTTCTTGTTCTTTTTACTTGCAGCTACAACAAATTTGTTACCAATGATAGAGAAATCAAGAGAATCAGTCTCAGGAAACCTTCATAAGCCCATGAATCTCTTCCCTCAAGCAGTTATTTCTGGAAAGGAAAAAGGAGAAGAGATGGCTGATTCCTGCAGGTTCATTCTTCTTCAAATTTAAACCTGCGTTAGTGGATTAAAATTTTAATCAGTGGATAGTATCACTGTATTATATGTTTCACTTTAGAAATTTTCTTTTTAGTATGTTAAAAAGAAAATGAGTCATTTCAAAATGAGAGAAGGATCATATTTGTCATCATACTCTCGAAAAAGGATCATATTTGTCTCACCCTCCACGTAGATCCCATGTGTCATCAACCTTAGCATATCTATTAGATTGGACAAATACAACAACTTTAATAACGGGAAGGATATATTTATTCATACTTTAACGGAGGATAAATATGATCATTTTCCGAAAGTATAATAGCAAATATGACCCTTTCCCTTTCTAAATATACTAACTTTTAAATTTTAAACTTATCGTTTTGCCTGAATGATATTTTTTTAAGAAAAAGGGTCAAATATATCTCTCTACTTAGGAATTGTGAACAAAAATATTTCTCTCTTTTTCAAATTCTACACTTATATTCCTATTTGGATGAAAACATCAAAATCCTTTTAAATTATCCAATTTCAAAAAAATTACCACCCTTATTAACTAGCCCCGACCCACCTATCATGATCATAGAGCTTCTTTTGATGAAATAAAGAAAGAAGCAAAAACAACACCCCACATGATAAACGCTGAAGGTGAAATCTGAGTATAACAACTCCATAATGCAAATTTAGGTCATGACCATGTAACAAAGCAAATTTCAGCCAATAAAAAATAAATTCTTTATTGATGAATCTAAACAATGATAAAACGGGTCAAAATGAAGCAGAATGTATATTGAGGATTCAAATCTTGAATTGAGGCATATAGTAGCAGTTGTTAAACAATCAATAGGAGTACACCTAATTAACTGCTATGATTTTCACAATTCAATACTAAACTTTGATAATGGGAACTGAACCGAATGTGTTACCTACACTAAAAGCAACAAATACCCGATACTTTATCCTCAGCAAAACCAATTTAAAGATCATCAAATTTGATAACCTGGAACAAATCAATTGAACCGATTAACAAACAAAGAAGATGTCTATCTCAATTGAACCGAAAGTATTCCGCCTAGGAATAGGAATGGAATGGACAAAAAAGTAAAGTCAAATTTCTCTGGGGTATTATCTCAATTCCAATAAAATGCACAATTGATTTCTAACAGGATTGGCAAATGTCACTGTGCGTAACACATCTAATTGGAAGTAGAATGAAGATAATGTGCTTTACTCTTTCATTTGTAGTTGGATTAACCCTTGTTGGGTTGGGCTAACTTAACAATACTGAAGAGATATTCTAAGCATTCTAAATATTAGAAACCCCAAACAAAAAAAACAAAAAAAGGACTTTTCTTGAATCTTGATGATCCAAAAGATGAAATCTGGGGTGAGTTTTGGGGTTTATCATTTGGTGTGTGTTTTGCTTCTTCTTTTTTTTCTCCATGAAAGAAGCTGAAGCTTGATGATGATAGGCAGGTCGGGGTGGGTCAACAACGGAAGTGAGTAATTTTTTTAAATCTGATAATTTAATAGGATTTGGAGTTTCCATCGAAATAGGGATATACATGTGAAGTTTGAATACGGCAGGAGAATATTTTTGTTCATAATTGCTAATGGAGGATAAAATTAGCTAATAAGACAAAGTAGAAGGGTATATATGACACTTTTCCTTTTTTTTATAATCATTTATGATATGCTAAAAGCCACAAGTTATAAAAGTTAGTATGTGCTAGATTTGTCCATCGGGCCGGGGACCCGAACCGGCCCGGCCCGACCCGAAAAATCAGGGTCAGCTTTTTTCTGATCGGAGAGCTACCTGACCCGAAAAAGCGGGGACCCTAGCATGTCGGACCAGGGTCAGATTTTTTTACCCACTCGGACCTGTCCGACCTCGACTCGCCACTAATATAATTTATATTATTTTTCCTTTATTAATATTTACATGTTTTAAGAATATATGTGATACAGACTTTATGTTTTAACGTGAAACAATGACATAAAATGTAGGGAAGGGAGAAAAGAAAATAGTTATAAATTGGTGAAACTTTAAATGATCATAACTCTGCACTCGGACGTCCGTTTCACCTAATTTTTTTTTTGATTTAGCGTTTCCCCCAAGTCGGTTTCTAATTTTCCCTTTTCTTCACTGCAGATCTCGCGATATACAATAGATTTTAATGTACGAATTTTGTGGTAATGTAGGTGAAGGTCAATTTCAGTTTTGGAAATTCAATTAAAAAAAAAACTGTCGGGCCTCCGACTCGACCCGACCCGTCCAAAATTCCCATTTTTTTTGTTTTGTAGGGCGGGTCAGGGCCGACCCGAGGCCCGTAGGGTCAAGGCCAGGATCGAGAAATCTAAAAAAACTAGGATCAGGGTCGGGCTAGGATCGGGCAAGTAGGGAAAAAAAGCCACCCGATACGACCTTGGCCCGGCCCAACCCGAGCTCTGAACAGGTCTAGTATGTGCCAAAGTTTTTCTTTCCTTTTTAAACTCTGTTAGAAGGGCTATGCACGGATCATATTTGGAAATTGTCTCTTTTGTATATCGAATTTCACAAAATGCAATCTGCATCCTATCCAAATAAACTCGTATTAAAGTGGATTTTTTATGTTTGGTTTCGAATTAATTGATCTGAATAGATTGAATTTTTAGTTTTGAGCCTATTATTTGACTTCGTTCGTCTTCTTAAATAATGAACATTCAAATAAAGTACTCATGCAAATTGCCTAATATTTCCTCCATTCCCACCGAAATCATCAACCAATGAAACCATTACAAAGAAAATGCAAAAGAAGCATTTATAAGGCTCTATGAATGAACAAGTTCGACATAGTAAAACCATGTCAAAAGAAAAAAACATTCTAACAATGACAATAAAAAAATAAAAAGTAATCATCTAGAAAATTAACAAAAGTCAAATATAATGAACTTAGTAATTTATATTGGATATATGAATTAATAGCTAATGAGTAGGTTATACTTGACTTGCTAGATTCAACAGATATATAGATAATGCACTAATGTTTATGGATAGTCG
Organism: Przewalskia tangutica; assembly: GCA_029844215.1. Lineage (NCBI taxonomy): Eukaryota > Viridiplantae > Streptophyta > Magnoliopsida > Solanales > Solanaceae > Przewalskia > Przewalskia tangutica. The sequence goes on along the minus strand of CM056736.1, from coordinate 65,102,463 downwards.
GATAGGGCGAAATATAGGATAGAAGATATTTTAAATTCAAACTTTCAATTCAAAAGTCCAATTCAACTATCATCACCATCATCATCATCATCATCATCTCGCACACCATCAGATTCATCGAAGATCACATGGACATTTTTTTCAGCACATAATATCTTTTTGGTATAGATTTTTAAGTCTTGCTATATGAAGAGTATCCAAGAAAAATATCTTCATCAGTCTTTGTATTAAATTTTTTTTGAGCTCTTTTCCATTATTGTGGACAAGATATTTAGTGCCAAAAGCTTTTAGATGAGTTATATTGGATTTAAGCCCTTTTAGTAGCTTATAGGAGTCTTCTCCAACAATGGTCTTATTATACAACTGTTGATAATGTTGTAAATCTTGTGGTTGTGAACGGAGACGAAGAACTGGAAGAAGGATAGATTGAATAAACTACGAGTAACGTTGTCGAGTGTTAGCACTCTTTCTTTAAGACAAAATTACCCTCATATATTGTGGCTTACGGTAGATGGATAATAGTCTCCCAAGATAAAACGACAGTACTTTCTCAAGTACAAGCCAAATACTTGAGAACTCTTGCAGAAGAAACAAGAACAAAAGATTGCTAGAATAGAAGAGAAGCTCTCAACAATTTTCAGATTTTGTGTTGTGAATGGATTATATAAATCTGAAAATTTGATGCTCCTTTTATAGTTGCAAAATGATCATTCACATATCATGTGAATGCCTTGAATGGGGTGCCTAGATTTCACCAAAGGACACCTTGATCATGCCAAGGGTTGGGTGATCTTTGGCCTTTCAAGTTAGTCCATGAATCAGAAGATTCTGGACAGATTTTTCGTTCTCTGAACCTGGAGCGCCGTGACCCTGCACTGGCGGCGCCGTGGCGCTGTCAGAAAAATCTTGAGTAGCAGGAGTTTTGGCGCCATGGCGCCTGACTGCAGGGCCACGACGTTGTAGCGCCATGGCGCTGGTCCATCGTGACTCGGCCCCATTTTTCGTATTTTGCACATTTCTTCTTTTCTTATATCGTGGTGGGAGACACATTAATTTGGCCAATTAATCATCCATCCTCACCTAACTTAAGAACACTTTAATATGTGTACCAACATCTCTTCACTTCGTGAAATTTAGCTAGACATTGTACGACATATGCATGTGTGTGAAAACTCGTATTTCCGACATGCGGGACCCCATGTGTTCAAGTCATTAAGGACGGGATAAACTCAATCCCACTAGGTAAATTTTTCAACAGATAATGTAGCATGTTGTGTTGACAGCTTCAGCGCAAAATATCTTAGGAAGACCCCTGACAATTGACATAGTTCTTGCCATGTTTTTCAAGATTCTATTTTTCCTCTCAACAATACCATTTTGCGGAGGGATCCTAAGTGCTGAAAAAGTATGATCGATCCATGATTCACACAATATCCAAGGAAGCTAGCATTCCAAATGTAATACCATGATCAGATATGATACTAGCTACTTGAACATCCAACTTTCTTTGTTAGTTCTTCACAAATAAGTCGAATGTTTCATCTTTTGTAATAAAAAACAAGGTCCATATAAATTTGAAATAATCATCAATAATCACTAACATGTATCTCTTTCTTCCTTTTCTTTGAACCCTTATGGGTCCACATAGATCCAAGTGTAACAACATCAGTTGATGAGTCGTACTGATCACCGTTTTTTATTTGAATGAGTGTTCTATATGCTTTCCTCTTGCATGGACAACACATGCCTTGTCTTCATTGAACGGGGATTTTGACAGGCCAAGAACCAGGTCCTTTGTTATTAATTTGTTCAGTAGAGATAATCTTGTATGTCTTCGTCTTTGTGCCATGCCCATACTAATCAATCAATTTTATGTGTACTAAGACTTATAGCTTGATTCTTCGAAGGAGCCATTATATTAGCTTTATATACGTGTTTGTGTCTTTTTCCTCTAAGAACTAGATTTCAAAATTTGAATCTTGTAACAGTACAATCACTTGAAGTAAAAGGAACTTGATTTCATTCGTCACACATTTGTGATATGCTCAGCAAGTTGTGTTTCAATCACTTGACATAATACACGTTTTCAATTGGATAGGAGTGGAATTTTCCAACCTTTCAATTCTTACTATATCTCTTTTTTTTTTCATTGCCAAATCCTGCACTCCCTGCTTTATAGACTTTCAGTGGAAGAAAATTTCTCTTTTCTACTGCCATGTGTCTAGAATTGACACTATCCACATACCACATGCTTTTGCTTACGGCGCTAGCTTGAGTCCTTTGATGAATTAAGTATTTATAGTCCATCCTGTTAATCTTACACTTTGGAGTGCAGAATCAGGTTCAGTGTACGTTTTCTCAACATACTGTCCGTTCGTCTGAATTGCTTTGAATTTAGTCATGCATGCATCCTTGAAGTGCATATTATTTCCATTGTGTGTGCCTAAACAATTATCAGGGCTAGAGACATACATACTTTTGGGATTTTAGGTTTTTTTTTTACCATTTTTATGTCCTAGACCTTGTTTGTTACTACTGTGATTAGTATGCAAAGGTGTTAACACTTCTGAGGACCTATTCCATTTAAGAGTTTTGTTCACTTCATACTTAGTCTTGTTTAGATCTTCTCGAAGCACCCTATTGCTTTCATCTTCAGCAGAGAGATCAGCCTTAACAATTTTTAGTTCATGCTCAAGTTTCTCCTAAATGTCATTAGCATAATATTTGCCTTTAGAAGGTACACCTAGGAGTTTGCGGTTTTCAGTCTTCAAACTGATTTTTTATTGCCTAGTGTGAAAACCTAGTCCTTCAAAGTACTAAGGGTGTGTTTGGTTCGCGCAGGATAAACGGAATGAAATCCAGTAAGAGAATGGAATGGAAAGGAATTACCTGATTGTCCCTACATGTTTGGTTCTGGGTGGTCCGGAGTCCGGGGTGCGGAGTCCGGGGTCGGGGGTCCGAGGTGGTCCGGGGTCCGGGTTGGGGAAAGGAAATCAAAATACCTAGGGGGGGTGGGGAATCAAGGAAAGGGAATGAAAGTGGAAAAGGGGTAAAGGGAATGAAAAAATAAGGCCAAACAAACAACAACAAAGAGGAATTCCATTCCTCCATTCCCTTTTCTGTTTACCCCGAACCAAACGCACCCTAATTGTCTTTTTCAGGTTCTCTTTATTTTCTTCTAGGTTTTGTTATCAATTTCGAGAGCAATATATACATTCATCAATTTAGCCTTTCAACATCGAGATTTTCAAAAGCATCAATCACTATGTGAGCTACCCATACTAGTTGCTCTTAGAATACATATGAATAACATCTTTAATTTCAATAAAGTTTATCTCAGTCATTCTTTTCAACTTCTGAGTCAGAGTGGGTCACTAGTGCAAGGATTTTCTCTGAGTCAGATTCCTCTTTGACATTGATGATTAATCATCCTTTTCACCTTCATCATCAGTTTCATCAATTGATGAATTTCCCATTGCAACCAGTGTTTTTCTTACGATTTGATTTGCCTGATTAATGGATAATCTATTTCGAGGAACTTGGTTCTTACTTTCTATGTCAGGATTATTCTGTTTCCACTCAAATTTTCTTACTGGACACTGCTTAATAAAATGGTTAGGAGTACTCCCACCCCTATGATACTTCAGTATTGCAATTTAGAGGTACTGCCCCTATTAAAGAAATTACATTTACAGCAGTGCTACTTCATCTTCAGCAAATTATTGATTCTGAGTGGCCTTGAGAATCAGGTACACCTCCTTGCGAGGTGCAGTTGTTTTGTGATCTTGAAGATCTTTCATCTCATAGGTCCTTAAGTTTCCTATGAGTTCATCCATAGTAAGAGTTTTCAGGTTCATTGCTTTCATTATTGTATTGATCTTGCTTTCCCAAGACTCACGAAATATATCCAAAAGTTTTGTAATATGTTTGCTTCTAGGGATGACATCTCCAAGAGAATTTAGCTTGTTAGTAATGTCAGTGAATCTATTGAATATCTCTTGAATGATTTTTCCCTAGTTCATCTTGAAGAGTTCATATTGCCTGTTTAGAAAGTCGATCATTGATTTCTTAACATGACTGGTACGAGCAGTCTACAGTGTACCCATACTTGTTCATCAGTATTACAAGTAGAGATTTGATTTTACTCATAAGGTCTAATGCCATAAATAAGAATCTTCTTAGCCTGAACATTCTTTTGAACAACCTTGATGTCTTCCTCATTAAATTGAGCTCTTGTCTTAGGACTAGTTTCTCTTGAAAGAACTTACTCTAATACTCATTGTTATTTTTTCTATCACCTAATGAGAAGTGAATTGCAGAATATAAGAACATAAGGAATTTTATGATGAAAAATACATTGCTCAAGGCAGTGACTGGAACTATTGATGATTCTATGTTAGCTCTAAAGTAAGGAGACCACTTAAAAACACACTGGAGAAGTCCTCTCTCGGGCTAGGCTCTATTGGGCGGAGGATCACCTTTCTTTACTAGAGGAGCAGCAAAGAAGACACTTACATAATACGTAACTCTAGAGGTGAACGGTAGAATTTTTTCGAATCTAGCAAAAGGAAGGAAATGATGCTTTTCTTAAGGCAATCCATAAGATCAAGGTCTGTGAATGAAATGCCCTCTACTCGGTAGTAGTAGGAGGAACAAGATGTAACTGATTAATCCGTGCCAACGAGAAGGGGGGCTTCACCTGATAGCTCTGAATCCGCTGATCAGGAAGAGAGAAAGGAAAGGGTTTTTTCTTTAGATAAAGCGGAAGCTTTTCCCCAAACAACTTTACTAAGCTCGAGCAGTTTTAAGGTTATAATTTAATAACCAAACGGACTGAAAACCTTAGTATCTTTCACCCTAGAATTCACCTAATTGTAGCTACCCCCTTCAAGACGAATCCCCTCGTCTCAAAAGCTTAAACAAATTCTCTAACGATTGATCACCCATTACTAAACTTCTAAGAAAACAAATAGGTTACAATTCAAGATCACAAGACTCAAACCTGACAACTCATGAACCAAGCAACAACTTTGTTGAACAGTTTGAATCTCTCAAAGTACTCCTCATAATGACTGCTATTTGCCAAGAATAATTCTCAATCTATGTGAATAGCGTATGATTTAATAAAATCAATGTGATGCTTTATATAAGAGTAAGAATGACCGAAATTTTCTTGTCTTCGATCTCCATATCCAAAGGAATTTGGTTAAGCAATTCAATCCTACTTGCTTGGAATTGGTTTCCTTATTTGTTTTCATCCTCCACACGGTTTACTCCTATTTCCATAGCTCTTTCTATATATGCAAGTGTAACAATATTTTTATGTTAAACTCATATTCCTTGTTCCACGCATTTATACTATAGACCAAACTCCTCAAAAGAATCCTTCTTATAGAGTCTACTTTGTAGCTTCTGATCGCCATTAGTCGCCAGGCGATTTGAGGACATAGTTCTTCAATGTGTGGGTAATATTTCTACAACCTACTTGTCAGCATAATCAGTTCCTTCAAGAGTCCCGCTAAGGACCTGATTATTCTGTAGTTGTTTGTCAATCATCAAAATTAATTTCAGCTCAGCTCAATAAGGGAATCTCCACTTGAGTGGAGTTTCTATTATGAGCAACAAAACTAACTCTTACAAAGAAAGCTAACTAATTATGTTGGTGACAAACAAACGAATTAACTCACCAATTATATTATCTAGTAAACTAACTACGTAGAAATTGACATAGTTAAGTTTATATATGATCAGCTAGTTACGAGCTATTCACACAGTACAACAGCTAAGACACATTGGTAAAACAATTTAACTCCTTTACAACAGGTTAGAATTAGTAGTATAACTTCAATTATAATTACTTTTTCTCAATATGCATATAACTCGAGTCGATAGTAAGTGGGACCCCATATTAGTTATATACATGTGCACATGTCAAAAAAAGGATACAATGCTAATATGATATTTGTTTTCTTCTTCTTCTATAGTGTGGCTAAATTGGAGAAGGCACAAATGACCATATTCTATGCAGGTCGAGTTATAGTATTCAATGAGTTTCTTGCAGATAAGGTGAAGGAAATCATGCTCTTGGCTGGCAAGAAAACCGATAGCAACAACATTTCTTGCGCAATATTCCCTCCAAAACCAAATCAATCTGCCTCTCAATGTTTCAAAAATACTCTGATTCAAGAAAGCTCTCAGAGTCAAGTACCTTCCCAGCCAATTGTTTCTGGTAATTTCTTTGTCATTTTTCTCTTTTGGATCTTTCTAATTTCTCTAGGCTTTGTTGCTCGGACTCTCCAATAATGTTATTCCACCCCTGTCAGATTCTCCAAAAGTTCACTAAAGAATCCCACACGCACCGGTCTATATTTATGAAAAGTCCGAGCAACATAATCTCTAGGTAGTCATTGTTGAAGATACATGAATATTGTTGCCCCGTTGCAGATTTACCAATTGCAAGAAAAGCTTCCCTTACAAGGTTTTTGGGCAAAAGAAAAGATAGGTACACATTTGATTGAATAATCAAAGAAGACTTACTGTAATTGATTGTTTTTCTTTAAAATAATGCTGGTACTGTCTTGTATTTTACAGGCTGACTGCAAGTGAACCATATCCGATAAGAAGCCATTTTAATCAAGAAGCTCCTTCTAATCTGGAAGAAAGCAACACATGGCTTGGATTGGGTCCATTGAAATCTGATAACTAGTTGTATCATTTTTTTACTTTGATTTCTTAGTAGACATGTTTTTGATATACTAGTAATTGACCACATATGGTTTCAGTTTTATATATGGTTCAAATTTTATTTAAGCAATTTATAATATCTAACTTTTTAATTAATAAATATTACTAGTATGTGGTTGTTTAATATTGTCGCGACCCAAAAATCATGATAGTCATGATGGAACCTACCCCAACACCGCATGCAAACTCGAATTCAAGTTTAAGTCCTCGTAACCAATATTCAAGCGGAAAGTAAAGTGAGAATAGAATTCTGAGTTAATAACATTTTTGTCACGACCCAAACCGGAGGGCCGTGACGGGCACCCGGACCCGACCCATCGGGCACCACTAACCATGCATATCATACTTAACCATATTATCCACGGACTAAGCCGAGAAGGATTAGGTAAAGTTTCAACCTGAAAGCTCTAACTTTTGTAATAATGTCAAGGCCAACAAGGCCATGCATGACAACTCTGAAATAACGTACCACAATCAGAATGCAACTCTGAAATAAATAGAGTGCTCCCACAAAGCTGAACCAGCAACCTCCACCCGTCACCTAATCAGAATGCAACGCTGAAATACCGAGTATGTTAGTCATAATAAATAACATAGCAGAGATATATCAGAATCTGAAATAGAAACTTCGATGTGGTTCTCATTGATTGAATCGATCCCGAGACAAAGCAAAGGGAGTTCCGTGGGTTCAGTTTGCTTAGAGGCAGAAAGCCTAGAAGAGGCCTAGAAGTCATAAGGAATAGGCACTGTACCGGCAGCGAACTCTAAGGTTTGACTTTTTCTTTTATTGACTTTCCTTTCTTGAGTCAATGTCGCATTTCGCGTGCTTGGTTAGATCTCCTAACCTAATGTAATGAATGAGAAGGTGCAAAATTCAGTCTTAGCTAAGCGGGTATCGGCCCAAGCTTTAGCGGGACCCTTGTACTTGGCTACATGATCGCCCCCCCCCTATTTTTGTTGGTACCAATAGACTTTGGGCGCTAAAAAGAGACCCATTTTTGCTTTCTGGAAAAACCTCTTACCAGATGGTTGTTCGCTAAGCACCTTTCTTAGTAAGGTTGCTTATTTCCACTCATTGAAGATTCGAAAACATTCCGCATCGCATCTCACGGTGATAGTTCTGCGCCAGTCTCTTCTCCTTAATAGACAAGGACATGTGGTTCATTGCTATAGATCTTTTTCAAGCAATTCTTTTATCCACTGCGAATAAAGCTTTCTCTTATCTAGTAAGGCTCAATGTATGAATGAATTGATAGACTATATATCACCTCGCTACCATACTACTCGAAAGGAAACGTAGCGAAAGCGGGTGCTTGAGCGAGTGATTGTGTAGTACGGTTTATAAAGACAAACAGTAATTGCCTCATGGATATGCCTAAATGTTATGCACAATGCAGTATGCACATACCTCAGCTAAATCGGGCAATCTTTATTACCATAACAACCTTTGTGGGCATCATAATATGCCATATGATGGTTAATGAATGTATGCATGATGCAAATGCGGTACAATATTGGCCATACCGTAATCTTCCTTTTCATAACCGCCTCTGTGGGCATCAGATCACATCACATCATCACATCATATTGGCCTCTTCGGGCTCTTTTGTGATAGTCTGTACCAGCTGCAGTAGGTGGTGTGCGTATATAACGCATTTTTCTATATATATATATATATATATATGCATACATATAGTAGAGTATATATACTCTGAATGACATAATACCATTTATACCTTTGGTTAACATTGGGAACATCAACATTTTTTCCCGTATTGCCTCAATAAGGACTTAGAGTCATACTTAGACATGCTTTTAGCATAGAAATCAATGATATAATCGTTCTTTAACTACTAAGAGTAGAGTATTATGGAGCAACATGCTGGTTATGTATTGTACATAGAATTATGCCAAAAGAATGGAATGAATTGCCTTCACATACCTTGTTGTCGAATTTATCTAAGTTCCCACGGGTCCTTGTAAGCTTTACGAATGATTATCTACATCATGATTTACATTATAATCGGATCAATACACTAATAACAAACTCATTAAGACATTTTATCGAACACCTTATTCGCGTAGAATCTATGTTTCTTCTATGTGAAACCCTATACATGTAGCAACACAATCAACCTTCCCAATTCTCCTCCTTATGTTTCAATGTCTAAAACAACCCAGCAATTTCACATGCAATTTCCTATTTCATATCAACAACCCCAATAGTACCCAACTAACCTAGTATTTACGTTAATCACCCTAGAATTAGTAAGAGTCGTGCTCTATGATTCATATAATTTTGGAAACAAGAAGGATTACCTCTGTTAGACGCAACGATGAGAATCGTCGAAAAACATGTCGCCCAATTCAGTTTCCGACGAGAAGAAACAGGACTTCCGGAAATTGGCCTCCAATCTTCTCTCGAAACTCTTGCTCTCGACTTGTGTTTCTGAGGCCTAAGCTTGTTCAAGGCTTCAATTTCGCTTAGATTAAGGCCCAGAACACTTTGAATCTTCTACCTCTTTGGGTATGTCAGGTTTACCGAATTTCCCCAAATTCAGCTAAAAGTTGCAGGACTTAACAACTGAGATTACTCTTGAGGGAAGGGTGAGAATTTTCCTTCAGAGGATGACTTCTACAAAGTTTTGAGAGATGGAAGTTTTGAAGAAATAGGGGAGCTTTGAATAGGTGAAGCTATGTTAATGTTAGAGAATGGTGAAGATTCTAATGATCTGGAAGCTCCCAATTGCAACCGATCGTTGGTTTAACAGTTTAACTTAGTCACCTAGGTAGTGGGCTTATAACGCCACCCATAATATCCCACCAAGTTTTGTCCCCACAATTAATTAATTATACACACTATTAAATTCTCAATCCCAATTTTACTTAAATCCCGATGACATCTAAAATCCTTTTATACCTAATGGCATAATTTTCGTAATATAACACTAGTTTGTAACCTCTTTGGGGATATAAAATTGTTATTATTGATCCCCGTCATCGCACTTGTTAAATTCAAAACTATTACGAGATCACATTCTTTTATGTACTAATTTCCCTATTAGTATACGCCAGCCCAACATAAATTCCCCGGGATTTGGGTCCACTTGCCCACGTTTATGTGCTCAAACCATTACCCGAAAATACGAGGTGTTACAATTTCATAACCATAAGTATGCGGAAAACAAAATAATACTATTAGTGAATATTATAATATATTCACCATATATTTTGTAATTATTAGTTGTATATAATTATGGTAGAATTAAGATCCTTATTATATTATGATTCAATATTGTACACACTATATATATTTGTATTAATGAGAAAGTCTCCCCAATGGAGATTAATACAATCTTACATGATATTAACAGCCAACAATCCCTAACCTTAAATTGGTCGTCGTATACCGCCTTTTTTTCGGCGATCCCCTCTCCCTTTTTTTTCTAGCAATCCCCTCTCCTTCTTTTTTTCCGGCGACATATGTTAGGTGTATTTTGTATACACATTTTGTGTCATTTTTAGTTAGTATTTTCCCATTTTTCTTTCAAATAAGTGTCGTGTTAGGTTGTTTTTCTTTCGTTTGAGTCACAGCGGTCCTAAGTGGAGAAAATGACAAAAAGAGGAGGAAAAAAGCTTGATTTAGATGGAATTGCACACTAAAAGGGCCAAGGAATGAAGCCTAAGAAGTCCGGAAAGTGTAGAAGAAATCTGACGAAATCCGGACGAGAAAATGATGAAAAATCGCAAAAATCGAAAGTGGACAATTAGGCACGCGGTGCGATCAGTGGACGCGGTGCCCAAGCTACCGCGGCGATTGGCTCAGATTTCCGGCAGCAGTGCTGGCCAGGCCATGCGGTCCGAGGCGCTTTTTCTATTCGGGCCGGTGACACGCTTTAGGGTCCACAAGGGCAACTTTCCCCAGCTATAAAACCCTAAAACCCTGCTCATTACCTGGCATTTGGGATCTTACATCTCACATCATACTTTGAAGAGGAAAAAGAGGCTACAACACAAGATTGGAGACAACTTTGGTTCAAGTTTCTTTTCTTTTCTTTCGTTTTATTTCAGTTCATGTTGGATTATGTATTAGTTCTTAGCGTGACTATGGCTAGGAGCTAAACACTCTATTAGGGTTTTCCTTATGAATAGCTTGAAACTTTTAGTCATGAATTAATGCAGTAGTTTGATTTATTCTTCACTTGATTAAGATTTAGTCAATATTTGGTATGAATGTTTGATAATTAATTGATCACTAATTATCATAACCTATATGATTTCGAATCAAAATTCTGAAAAGGTGAGATTTGGATATGATGTAATTGACTAGACATAGGTTAAAATCGCAGACGAAAGTACCCCGATACTTGTGTAGCATTATAAGTTATTGTTCTTAATCCTCCTATGTGGTAAATCCTATCATAGAAATATAGAAGGGTTATGCACTGAGGTTGAGTGATTATATTGCCCTAACCGGAATATAAGACAGTCTAGTTAACCGCTATCTTAACGAAGAAGAAGAATCATTCTAGTTGCATTAAGGATCGAATAGAGTGGATAGTCGAGAATTTTGGAAGTCATAATTCCTTCATAACTGATTTAAACCAAAGTATTATCATAGTTAGTTTATTTTCTGCAATTACTTAGCATTAGTTATTAGATAAAAATACAAATCAATTAACGTTCACCAAATAGAAACCATAGCTTAGATAATCGGTACTTGATAACCAATCTTTGAGGACGATATTCGGTCTTACCAGACTATATTACTTGTAACGATGCATGCGCTTGCGTGAACAGTCAAAATATCGCTAACAACATACAACCATATACTACCGTATACATGTGATATACTGCCCCATATACCGCATATATCCCTGATATATTCCCCTTCCTCTCCAATAGTCTCTGTATACTGTTGATATACAACAATATACGCATACAACCAGCCCCTATATTCCATTCCTAGTAGACCGTATACATCAAGTATACTGACAGTATACACCACCCGATACCCTTCTCACATAAGCTGCCCGGTATATCGTTGTTAAACATCTGTTATACGATAGTTTTTCAACCTATATTCTTTCACAAAATTATCAGTAACCCTCATGCATTCTCCCGCTTTCTCAACTCCCAGCGTCTTAAATCCTTCTTATGGAAATAGGGCCACCAGTACATACAGTCTGCAACAGGCCCAGCAGCCTAGCATCGGTCCAGCATAATTCCATAACCAGTGGGCCGACTCGAATTGGGCCAACACATTCGGCAGCCTTCTAGTGGCCCACATGCAGCGGCCCAACCGTGTTTCGGTAGTGCCTCAACAACAGTGGGCCAAGTCGGACTGATCCAGCCCTTCCCGCGGCACTCTGTGGCCCAACAACAACACTCTCAATGGTGTACACCAAGACCCAGTATGCCGCTAGCCTATCTGGCGCCCCCTCAGGCAGGCCCAAGCCGTCGGGCCCACTACACAGCGGCCCAAAAGTAGTCGTCCAACCTTAATCCAACTGATTTGGGCCTTACTTTAAGTTCTCTCAAATTGCAGCGGCCTGAAAATGCATGGTATATGGATATAGGTGTCACGTCTTACCTCACCAATAATTCTAGTAATCTTCCACAACTAAGCAATTTAAATACTTTTCAATCTATTATGGTCGGCAATGGTCATCACATTCCAATACAAGGGTTTGGCCATACACTAACCCCACCGTCCATCCCCAATTCTCCCTTAAAATGTCCTATATACCCCTAATATTATCAAGAACCTAGTCCCCGTTAGAAAATTTGCCACCGATAATTCTGTATCCATCAATTTTGACCAATTTGGATTTTCTATAACAGACCTACGTAGAGGGAAACTTCTTACCAGATGTAATAGTGAGGGGGACATCTATCTCTTTCTATCCACGCCCACTGCCCATGTCCCTCATCCCAATGCTTTAGCTACAATATCTCTATCAACGTGGAATAATAGACTTCGTCATCGGGGTGCTCATGTTTTTTATTCCCTTAGAAACCGAAATCTAATCCAATGTCATAACATGGAACTTTCACATAGTTGCTCCTCTTCTCATCTAAGGAAACATGTTAGACTTCCATTTACGTCTTCTCTAAGTATTATTTTCTCTCCCTTTGATATTATTCATACGAATTTATGGACTTCTCCTATAACTAGTAACCTAGGCCATAAATATTATTTGGTGTCTTTGGATGATTTCTCTCACTTCATTTGGGTCTATCCGCGTAAACTCAAATCTCAAGTATTCTCCAAATTCCTTGAATTTTGTATAATGGTTAAAACGCAGTTTGAAAAAGACATCAAAATATTTCAATGTGATAATAGTCGTGAGTTCAATAATTTCCTTTTTCATAACTTTTGCGCAGCTAATGACATGGTCTTTCAATCCTCGTGCCCCCATACCTCCCCTCAAAATTATAAAGCTGAAAGAATTCTCTGCACCATTAATAATATGATTTGCACCCTTATTTTTCATGCGTCTCTCCCCCTACCTTTTGGGTATATCCATTAAAAATGGTAAAACACATTCTTAACATCTTACTTACCCGTATGATTCAAAATAAGACACCCACCGAAATACTCTATCGTTGTATCCCTACCTATGATTACCTTAGAATTTTTGATTGCCTTTGTTACAAAAATTTGACATCCACGGCGCCCCACGAATTAGAACCTCGCTCCACTCCGTGCGTCTTCCTAGGTTTTGTGTCAAATCATAGGGGGTACTTGTGCTATGAGTTATCCATAGATAAAATCATAATCTCACACCACGTCACATATGTTGAGTATATTTTCTCGTTTGAAACATCCAAAAATTTTGAGTCACGGATTACAGATTCCTTGATATTTCGAACACCTCGCATCTAGTCCAAAATGCACTATAAAACACACTGCATGTCGTCCCCTGATCGGTGTATTTTATATACACCTTTTGAGTCATTTTTAGTTAGTATTTTACTCATTTCATTTATGTTTAGTATAGTATTAGGGTCGTTTTCCTTTCTTTTGTGTCACAGCGGTTAGAAATGGAGAAATGGTGAAAAGGAGATGAAATGAGCATAAATGAGATGGAATTGCACACTAAAAGGGCCAAGAAATGAAGCCTAAGAAGTTCCGGGAAGTATAGAAGAAATCAGACGAAGACCGGACGAAAAAAGGACGACGAAACGAAAATCCGCCAGAAAAACGCCTCAGGCGCCGCGGCGCCTGGCAGCAGCGCCGCGGCGCCCAATGTTCTGAATGTTCCGAAAGTTGCAGGTTTTTCGGCGCCGTGGCGCCGGATTGCAGGGCCGCGGCGCCGACGCGGGATTTCTGAGTTTTGGGCCGAATTTGACACATTTTCAGAGTCCAAAAGGGATAACTTTTCCTACCTACATATTCCTTAACCCTTTTCCTTAACTTTTCCTAAACCCTTTACCTAAAAGGATTCCATAACCTTTCCTACCTACATAATCCCTAACCCTTTACCTAAAGGATTCTTGGGTTATAAATAGTCTCTACATCATTAGAAGAATTCATCCAATTCTCATTCCATTCTCCAATTCCCATCCTACAATCCATCACCCATCCCATTCTCCATCCACCATTCCATTCCATTCTATCTTGTAAATATTCCACAACACAATCCTTGGATGCTAGAAGGCTTGGAGACTTGTTCTTGAGTATTTTTCTTTTCTTTCTTTTGCTTTATTTATTTCAGTTCATGTATGGATATTGTATTAGTTCTTAGCGTGACTATGGCTAGGAGTTAATTACTTTGTTAGGGATTTCCTTATGATTCTCTTGAAACTTTTATTCATGAATTAATAAATTAGTTGATTTCTTCTTCACTTGTTTAAGATTTATTCAATAGTTGTTTTGATTGCTTGATAATTAATTGATCACTAATTATCATAATCTATATGATTTCTAATCGAAAGACGAAAGGTGAGATTGTGAATATGCTATAGTTGAATAAACATAGGTTAAATCATGGACGAAAGTACCCCGATACTTGTGTAGCTTAATAGGTTATTGCTCTTAATCCTCCTTTGTAGTCAATCTTGTCACTGAAAGGTAGAAGGGTTCTCCATTGGGGTTGAGTGTTTATATTACCTTAACATGAGTATAAAACGGTTTAGTTAACCTGCTATCTTAACGTAGAAGAAGAAGTTAGTCTAATTGTATTAAGGATTGAATAGAGTGGATAGTTGATGATCTTGGAAGCCATAATTCTCCATCATAACTGATTTAAATCAAAGTATTTTCATAATTAGTTTATTTCCTGCATTATTAGTTTAGAATTCCAACTCAATTAACGTTAACCAAATAGAGACTAAAGCATAGATAATCAGTATTTGAAAACCAGTCCCTGAGGACGATATTCGGTCTTACCTATACTATATTACTTGTCACGATACATGCACTTGCGTTAGTGTGTGCATAAATCGCGCATCAAGTTTTTGGCGCCGTTGCCGGGGATTGACGTACTTTCAATATCGATTTATCTATTCTTATTTCTAATTTGGTTGCTCCAAGAAAAGTTCTGCAAGCATCTTTTTATCACCTTTTGTTGTTTTCTTATTTTGCAGGTTAAATTCAAAAAAAAAAAAAACAGGACACATGGACTACTACTATCAGAGACAGTGGAGTCATCAACGACAGCTTAACTCACAGGTTCTAGAGGAAGATCTAGATGAGTTGCAGGAAGGTATACTCAGGCTCACCAAGTGCCAGACTCAGTTTATGGCTGAGACAAGGGAGTCCCTCAAAAATTTGGAGACTCACATAGGGCAACTAATGGATAAGATGAGCAATACACCTCAAGCAAATCTGCCTAGCGACACCGTTGTGCAAAGTGATAAGAAAATTGAGGAACCTGAACCACACCCAGCTATTGAGAAATCTGGCGAGATAGTTGGTGTAGAGAAGGAAAAGATTACTGAGATCCAATTATTCACCTTTTTGGATTCTTTGGAAATTCTTTTTCCTGTACCTATTGCAAAAGAAATACCATCAGCGGTCACTGTTGATCCCCAAATAGAAAGTCCATACCATCAAGGGCACCCCCTAGAGTTGAGATGTGTTGGGAATCTCACTGATCCCTATATTAGAGAGAGCCTAAAAGACAAGCATGTCTTGTGTACTTGGGGGATAATCTTATATCTAAAGCCCTTAGTTGAAAAGATTGTTGTAGGAAAAGTGAGACCTGCAACAATAACTTTGCGGATTGCAAGCAGTTCGCAGAAGGATCCAATGGACACTCGTAAAGGTTAATTGCGTCCGGCTAAAAGACGTTAAAGACAACGCTTGTTGGGAGGCAACCCAATATTTTTAATTATGTTATTTTAATTTTTGTTTTAGTTGTTTTATTTTGTCTTGAACAGTCTCACGGTTTTGAGTTCTTGTTTTGTGTTGTTGGATGACAGGTGGACTAAAAGCTAAATATGAGGAAAAAGGAGCAAAAATGCTGAAAAAAAGGAAAAGTCGTCGTCAGCGCCACGGCGCCGAATCTCAGGGTCGTGGCGCCAGAACTTCAGAGAGCCATATTCCGTGCAAATTCCAGAATTTTTCCTCCCAGACCTCCGTTATGACCGTTGTGTTGTGTCAGTAAGTTGTCCCTATTTTTTTTTGAGTCTTGCACACATTGGGGACTATGTGTGATTTAAGTTTGGGGGGATGTTTTATTGTTTTTGAGTCTTTTTGATTTGTTTTGGTATTTTTGAGTATTTTTTTTAGTCATAATTTTTTTTTAAGATCATGCATGTTGTAGTTACTGGAAACGCCTAGTGAAGTAAAAGTTGAATAATGTAATGGAATTAGAAGCAGCCATCTGAACACTTAGGTTAGATATGCCAAAAATTCATGAAATCAAACTATTTGGGGTATCTTTCTTGATTTTTACATTGTTAATGATGAAAACCTATGTGTTTTCTTGCTTGCTATTTGAGGCGAAATAGTTAGGATATGCATGTTAGGGAGATGATTCAGGCATTTCTTTGTTAGTCTTTTCTTACCATTTTTTTGCCTATCCCTGACATTCAAATTATATCCCTAGCCAGCCCCTTTGAGCCTAAAAATAAGACCTTTCTTTGACACCCTATAATTCCATATTTGTGCCATAAGTGGAAAAAAATTGAGATATTGGAATACAAAGTGTTGAAAAAGATAAAAAAGAGAGTGAATAATTTTTTATGCACCCCAATGAAAAAGAAATAATAAATAGGCAAAAGCCTAAGTTTGGGGGTGTCGGCTATTCATAATACACTTCATTCTCTCAAAACAAAAGAGGGGAAAGATAGGTATGAAGTGAAAAAAAAATCAAAAGAAAAGAGAAGAATTTAAAGCAAAAGAGCTTATGGTACGTAAATTGAGCCTAAATGCCTACTTTTACCTACCCCTGCCTAAGCCTACATTACAACCCTGAAAAGCCCTGAATATCTCTAATATGTGTATCCATGATTAGTGGAGAATAGCAAGTAAACATGTCATAGGATTTTGAAATTAACATGCATAGTTAGGTATTCTTACTTCCATTGAGTATGATTAAATTGAATTTGCGAAATATCTGATTTGAGTGTTTAGAATGCTAAAAATCCATGCTATATGTTCCTCCATATTATCCTACTAACCTTCATGCTTTTCTAAGTGACAATTGTGCAGCAAAATGATCAGTGTCTTTGAGTCATTTTATTTTCTTTCGTGTCTTTGTTTATATTTTTTATCTTTGCTCGAGGGCGAGCAAAGGTTAAGTTTGGGGGTGTTTGATCGGTGTATTTTATATACATCTTTTGAGTCATTTTTAGTTAGTATTTTACTCATTTCATTTATGTTTAGTATAGTATTAGGGTCATTTTCCTTTCTTTTGTGTCACAGCGGTCAGAAATTGAGAAATGACGAAAAGGAGATGAAATGAGCATAAATGAGATGGAATCGCACACTAAAAGGGCCAAGAAATGAAGCCTAAGAAGTTCCGGGAAGTATAGAAGAAATCAGACGAAGACCAGACGAAAGGACGACGAAACGAAAATCCGCGTAACGCCGTGGGCCATGGCTACAATGTTCTGAATGTTCCGAAAGTTGCAGGTTTTTCGGCGCCGTGGCGCCAGTCTGCAGGGCCGCGGCGCCGACGCGGGATTTCTGAGTTTTGGGCCGAATTTGACACATTTTCAGAGTCCAAAAGGGATAACTTTTCCTACCTACATATTCCTTAACCCTTTTCCATAACTTTTCCTAAACTCTTTACCTAAAAGGATTCCATAACCTTTCCTACCTACATAATCCCTAACCCTTTACCTAAAGGATTCTTGGGCTATAAATAGTCTCTACATCATTAGAAGAATTCATCCAATTCTCATTCCATTCTCCAATTCCCATCATACAATACATCACCCATCACATTCTCCATCCACCATTCTATTCTATTCCATCTTGTAAATATTCCACAACACAATCCTTGGATGCTAGAAGGCTTGAAGACTTGTTCTTGAGTATTTTTCTTTTCTTTCTTTTGCTTTATTTATTTCAGTTCATGTATGGAGATTGTATTAGTTCTTAGCGTGACTATGGCTAGGAGCTAATTACTTTGTTAGGGATTTCCTTGTGATTCTCTTGAAACTCTTATTCATAAATTAATAAATTAGTTGATTTTTTCTTCACCTGTTTAAGATTTATTCAATAGTTGTTTTGATTGCTTGATAATTAATTGATCGCTAATTATCATAATCTATATGATTTCT
Organism: Przewalskia tangutica; assembly: GCA_029844215.1. NCBI lineage: Eukaryota > Viridiplantae > Streptophyta > Magnoliopsida > Solanales > Solanaceae > Przewalskia > Przewalskia tangutica. Next base: position 65,083,980 of record CM056736.1, on the reverse strand, counting down.
AATCGAAATCCGAAAGGGGAGATTGTGAATATGCTATAGTTGAATAAACATAGGTTAAATCGTGGACGAAAGTACCCCGATACTTGTGTAGCTTAATAGGTTATTGCTCTTAATCCTCATTTGTAGTCAATCTTGTCACCGAAAGGTAGAAGGGTTCTCCATTGGGGTTGAGTGTTTATATTACCTTAACAGGAGTATAAAACGGTCTAGTTAACCTGCTATCTTAACGTAGAAGAAGAAGTTAGTCTAATTGTATTAATGATTGAATAGAGTGGATAGTTGATGATCTTGAAAGCCCTAATTCTCCATCATAACTGATTTAAATCAAAGTATTTTCATAATTAGTTTATTTCCTGCATTATTAGTTTAGAATTCCAACTCAATTAACGTTAACCAAATAGAGACTAAAGCATAGATAATCGGTACTTGAAAACCAGTCCCTGAGGACGATATTCGGTCTTACCTAGACTATATTACTTGTCACGATACGTGCACTTGCGTTAGTGTGTGCATAAATTGCGCATCATCCCCCGGGCACACCCACCCATCCCACAAACTACCGCAACCCAACCACTTGTCCCACACTTCCCCAAAAGGATTCGTTGCTCAATAAGTGCCAACGATACTCCAAACCACAACTCATCGCCTCCAATGTCACCCCGCCTCTGCTCGCCCACCCAATACGCCGCCCAAAGACACCCAACTAACCCACAGTACAACGCCACCCAGCCCTGCATACCCCAGCTTCCTTCCGCCACGCAATTTCGTACCGCCATCCTAAAACTCTCACTACCCGCCACTGCGAGGCACTGCACACTCTACACACACATGGAAACTCATTCTAAACACGGGACTTTCAAACTCAAAGTCCACTTTAACTTATCCACCCAATCCATATCACTTTTACCTAAAACCCAAAACTTGTAAACCTTGATCCAAATTGGAATGCGGTCATGTGTGAGGAATTTAATGTGCTTACCTCTCAGCGCACGTGAGATCTTGTTTCGAGGCCATAAGGGGTGAATGTGATTCATTGTGTGTGGCTATTTTGTCATAAGCTCAGAGATTGTGGTGATCTTGAACGTCACAAGGATAAACTAGTGGCAAATGGCACATGGAAGTAAGAGAGTGTTAATTGTGCTGAAACTTTCAGTCCGGTGGTTAAACCGGCTACTAGTCGCATTGTTCTGAGCATAGCTATGGGTAAGAACTGACTGATTCATCAGCTTGATGTGAAAAATGTGTTCTTACATGGAGATTTGAAAGAAATGGTTTACATGCATCAACTGCTAGGCTTTGCACATCCAGAGGCTCCTCATTATAGTTGTCGTCTCCGTAAGTCCCTGTATGGTTTGAAATAGGATCCTCGGGCTTGGTATGAGTGAATAGGCTCCTCGGGCTTGGTATGAGTGCTTCGCTACATACATTATGCGAATTAGGTTCGTGTGCAACAAATGTGACAATTCCTTATACATTATTCATCGAGGTAGTGATATTGCGTACTTGTTATTATATGTGGATGATATTGTTCTGACTGCCTCGTCTAATGTATTGAAAAATGAGATCATTCGACTGCTCAAATCCGAATTCGCTATGACTGACTTAGGGAAGTTGAGTGTTACTTATTGGGAATTTTTGTGACTAGAACTGCAAATAGCATGTTCCTATGCCAGTGTAAGTATGCGGAAGAAATTGTGTACAGGGCTAAAATTGTAAATTTTAAAATTAGGCCTACTCTGGTCGACTCGAAGTCGAAACTTAGTGTCGTTGACGGTGATCCAGTGTCTGATTCCACTCTCTACAGGAGTCTTGCAGGTGCACTTCAGTAGCTTACATTCACCAGGCCTGATATTGCATATGTTGTTCAGCAGGTGTGTTTGATTATGCATGCCCCCGGAGAGCCTCATTTTATAACTCTTAAATGTATCATCTGATACGTTAAGGGCACCGTTGATTATGGATTCCATTTCTACCCCTTTACACCGACCAGGTTGTTATCATATATGAATGTCGATTGGGCAGGATGTCTGGACACACGACACTCCACCTTTGGCTACTGTGTGTTCTTAGGATATAATCTCATTTCGTGGTCTGCCAAGAAGCAAGTCATCTTATCCCAATCGAGTGTAGAAGCGGAGTATAAAGGTGTTGTGAATGTTGTTGCTGAGATCTGCTGGCTCCGATTTTTTTTTGAAGCTTCAATGTCCATTGTGTAAGGCGTCTATGGTATATTGTGATAACATATCTGCGATATACTTATCTCATAATCCGATTCAGCATCCGTGAACCAAACACATTGAGATGGATATACACTTTGTTCGTGAGAAGGTTGTTATAGGACATGTTAAGGTGTTGCATGTGCCTTCTTCATATCAATATGCATATATCTTCACCAAATGACTTCCTAGAAATCTATTCATCGACTTCAGATCCAATCTTAGCGTCTGGCCTCCTCCCGCTCCGACTGAGGGGGTGTATTAGTGAATATTAGAATATATTCATCATATATTTTGTAATTATTAGTTGTGTATAATTATGATAGAATTCAGATCCTTATTATATTAGGATTCAATATTGTACACACTATATATATTTGTATTAATGAAAAACTCCCCAAGAGAGATTAATGCAATCGTATATGTACATCTCTCAAGACCTGGTGTCATAAGTACAAGAGCTACTAATATGCGAATGTAAGTCTGAAGTGAATAATACATCTATCTAGAAATAAGAAGACATAAATGATAAGAGAAATGGAGTCCGGGGCTAAGGATCCTCCGCACTTTATTAGCTATCAGCTCAAAAGATTTCACACTTTTTCTGAATTAATAAGAGATATAAAAGTTATGCAGTCAAGTTATGTTCAGAAAGCAACAACTAAACAGATAATCATGGATAATTCAGAGTCTGATAATAAGCTCAACAATTACAATGAATTAGATAAATGAATGATATACAATTCAATGGACAATTGCATCTAGTATAGATACGCTCTTGCAGTAGGTATCACGTGACCCATGGGGAACTCACAATGTCCATATATTCACCCAAAATCAGGTCCAACCAAATCACGTCGGGCACCCAGCCAATGGCGAATATAACATTATCACTCCATTCGGAATCAGATCACATTGGACCATAATCATATGATTCATCAAGTATTTCATGTATGAGATATCATATGAAGGCATAAAAGTATGATGCACACACGTGGCACATACACAATACATGTAAAATAATTTCCAACCAATTAATTACGTCAATTACGAGATATAATGAGTGATGGGAATCAAGTAGTCAAATATATCACAAACCAACTAATAAATCAAGTAGTCATGCTTCACCATTCACTAGTATAATTAATCAGTCACAACCGATAATTACCCGATAAATACCTATAACATAAACTGATACCCGAATACGCATTTATCCCTTCACTTACGAACCCCACTACCCTTATTCCATTAATTTATCAACTATCAACACAAACACTTCAAAGAGCCTAGAAAGTCTTAATTTGCCTTAGTTTCAAAGCTCAGATGATTAGAATATGGCATTGCCCTTTCTCAAAGCCTTCGAACGATTCCAATCTATTCAATTATGTAATCTCTATAAGCATATGAGAATGTAGATACACATATTGCTATATCACTATTCCGGGCCCAAAAAGTCCACCAAAAGTCAATCAAATTCGTCGCAAAATCAGCTTGCCATATCTTATAGGTCATGAATCTCAAACATCATTCAATTTTGTTCACGAATCCTTACCCAAATAAACAATTTAATCAATTCTCGATTCTAGCGAAAAGATCTCAATTTCTACAACTAAATCATGGAAGAAAATGCTAAATAAATGATTGAATCATGGGGAAATACCAAAATCAAGGCAAGAAACTTAGTCCCTATCCAAAACATGAAGATTGCCTCCAAAATCGCTCAAATCCAAAACCAAAAGCTCCCAAAATTGAGTTACGAGATAAGACCTCAAATTGGGGATTTAACTGCCAGCGACCCCATATGTGCGACACACGCACGATTGCAAGTGTAGAAACCCCACCTTCTCCCCTTCCACAGATGTCGACAATAACTCGTAGGTGCGACATCACTTTTATGGAATTATGATTGCAGGTGCGACCCCTTGTCCCACTGCATTCTCTTCTCACCTGTGATCCACTTACGCATGTGTGACATCGGAGATGCGGAAAATTTCCCACAGGAGCGGTTGTACTAAACACCAGTCAAACCCAAAATCTCTCCAACATTCCGATTAATGCATTTAACCCTCGAAACTCATTCAAAATCCCCGGACACAAACTAAATATGCAAATCAAACATAAAACACGCTATGAACCCGTTGAAATGCTCAAAATATTTTCTGGGATATTTTTGACCGATCTCAACTGTGGTAAACTAAAATTTTCAAACTTAATTAGAATCCAAACCTGTTATACCCCGTATTTCCAGAGTATATACGTAAGGACGTACGTACGACAATTTGAGACTTAAAGTTTGGCATAGGTTCGAAATTTGTGCACAACACCCGGTTAGAGTCGTTTTTCGACGAAACGTTTTACAAAGCTTGCGAAGGGTAAATTCCGGCTATGTCCTTTTTAATTTTTGCGGATTTTTCCGAGAGACGAAACATTTTTGACCAACGGGAGGGTGACACTTGTCACCCTCAAGTGGACGTTGGGTTGGCCGATTGGGTCACGTCTTCTTGGCCAATTGGCTCCTTGTTTTGGCCTTGTTTTGTGCCTTGTTCTATGGCTTGTTTGGTGCCTTGTTTTGTGGAGTAGGGTTAGGGTGCACTTGGCTTGATCAAGGCCTTACACTTGCCTTGCACATGGCTTGATCTTGTCCATTGGTTGGCCCTTGGCTTCCCTATAAATACCCCTCCCTTTGTGAAGACTTCATTCATCCACAAATATTTCCAAGTCTTGAAATCTCCCTCCCCTCTTCTTGTTGTGTTCGTCCGCCACACCCCCTCCCCCTTTGAGTGGCCTTGTGGCCGAGAGGGGTACCCTCCCCCCCTTGGTAGTGTTCTAGCCGAGGGGTACCCCCTAGCCTTGTTGTTTCGAAATATACCCCTCTTTTGTGGTATTGAAATACTCCTCCAAGTATTGTTATAATGCCCAAAATACCTTAGCCTTTACCTTGTAGTATTCCAAAAGTTACCTCTATACGTAGAGCCCGAAAATACTACCTTTTGTCCTTTTAGTCTCAAACCGAAACCCTAAGGAAATCTTCATAGCGAGTTGAAGTATTTAAGTAGAAGTTGGTTAGAACTTCTAAGGGTTGTTTGGAGCGGATTGGAGCGCACGGAGTAGGAGCTAAACCTTGCTCAGGACCGACATTATAACTTGGATAATTTTGGGCTTATCGAGGTAAATATTCTTGTCCCCTTGTTGTAATTGGAAATTACATGTTGTAGGATATATAGTTGAAGTATACTATATATATAGAACTGAACATAGCTTTGCGGCAATGTCTTTTGACTTAAGCCTGAATATAAAGAAGAGAACTGAACTGTAATTACATAGGACTGTATTACAGTAGACTTGTGGTATTACTGTATAGTAGAATTGTATACGTCCGGTTAGACGTATAACCCCAGTTGGCTTGGTAGGCCTCGATAGAGGAGGAGATTTTCTGTTTGTTGCGGGGAGGTCGCGAATTTTCTGTAGAATATGGAACCATGCGGTTAGAAGTTAATAGACGTTGTGGCCTTATAGGTGGAAGTACTACGAGTAGCGTATTCTACTTGAAGAGTGGAAAAGGCTAGCCAGGTTCTGATCGTGGGCGTTTGCTTATTGTCGATAATCGTCGCGAGGTATGTGAACCTCTTCCTATCCTTCAGCATGATGCTTTGTAAACTATGTAGTACGGTGAGCGTCATGTGCTAAGTGATTTGGTTGTTTAAAAACATAGGGTGTTAAAATAGCTCTAGGGGATTTTTGTTATCACGACTCTATGTAGGTAAAAGATTGGTTTATTGATTATAGAAGTTAAGAGACTTGATCTTGAAAGATAAGAGACTTAACTTGTTTTAATTTGTAATTAACATGTTGTTAAAAGTGTTGTGAAACCTCATTCGAGAGTAATGAGTACTTGGTTTTAAAAGAATAATGTTTTATTGATTTGGAAATGAGAATAAGTGTCGAACAAGCCACACAGCTAATAAAGGAAAGTGTATTGACAAATAACAAATTGTTATTAAAACCAAGTAGAAACCTCCATCTGCATAGAAGCTAAGATAAGACAAAATTGTATTACATTTCCTAGATCATGGCTGCTTTGTAACAAGATTGTTGTAAACAAGAATAAACGGCTCACGTCTGAGACATATGTTACTCAATTGTTTTAAAAGAGATTAAGACTATGAGTTATGAAACCTTTCTAAAATGAGAAACTTGAGCATTTGAAATTAGGCAAACTTGAACGTTTGGAAAATAATGTTGTTACTTGATTTTACAAAGGGAAGTATTTTGGTTTACTTAAAAAGATAGTCACTCTATTTTACGCTACGGGTATTATGTGACTTTTGTGAAAAAAGCGGATCCTTTAAAAGAGTTAATGACGTAGTACCTTAGGGTTAAAACCCGGACTTTGATACTGAAATGGAAGTACCTTGAGTTGTGTGTAACTCGCTATGCTTGTTGTTGTGTAACTCGCCTATGCTTGTTGTGATAGCCTTTGTTGTGCAAGTGTTGATATCAGGTGACTTCTTGGGAAGGAGTGGATCTTTTTATAAAAGTCTAGAAGTATGCTTGAGCTTGTTTGTGATAGCCTGGTTGTGCGGTATATTGTTGTTGATGTCACATGGACATGTATACCTGCCGTCTGACTCAGGGGCATGTGGCCATGCGGCGGGGTTGATTACGATATATTGTTATTGTGGTTACATGGACATGTCTACACCGTCTGCAGTCGGGGCGTGTGGCGTGCGGCGGGGTTGATCACCCGATATTATTGTTGTTAATGTCACGTGGGCGTGTCTACCGTCGGTCGGGGCATGTGGCCATGGGGCATTGTTATTATTGTTGCATCATGGACATGTCTACCGTCTGAGAATTCGGGGCATGCGGCCGTGATGCGAACATGATTGATGTTGTGGGCGTGAGACCCATAGTTATATTTGAGTGATGACTTGAGGCGTGAGTCACATCGACATGATGCTTTTATGTAGTGAGCGTAGTTTGGTTATCATACATGTTTCTGCTTTATTTAGACTAGTATGATTTCATTTCTGATATTTTCTGATTTCACATACTTGGTACTGTCTTGACCTCCTTGGTGCGTTCATCTGCGCGAGTAGGAGTACATCGGTAGTGGATCCTCGCCATAGGATCACGATTCGGCGTATTGGGAAGCTCCGTTCTCGGAGGCTTATCTTTTGGTATGTTACCACGAGTTGTAGGTTCTTGCACATTCGGGGTATGACGGCCCTGTCCCGTCATGTTGTATAAAAACTCTTAGAAGTGCAGAATCTTGTTGTGGCGGGGTTTGTAAAAAGGATTAAACTGTTCGTTTTGAAAGAGTTGTTTATATATATTTTATTGGAAGGTAACCGTTTGGTTGGCCTGTTTTATGATCATATATCTTGTTTCTTGTTTAAGTTTTATATTCCGCTGGTTTTCTCTGATGTTGTATCACTAGGGTGCCCGGGGTAAGGCACCAGTCACGGGCCCGGGATCGGGTCGTGACAAAACCAAGTGTCTGAAACACTCTCGGCCCCCTAAGGATTAGTCCAAATCATCAAACTAAGTTATAAACCACATTTTGTACCTAACAAAACTGTCAAAACTCATATCCGAGTTCGTTAGCTCCAGTTGTTGACTTTGGTCAAACCTTTTTCTTATTTCAACTTAAAAATTTCTTCTTCGATACTCACCTAATTGCCCTGGGACTATGTCACTCATCCTCGCAAATCAAAACACCATTTTAAAGATATGAGAAGGGTCATTTAGTGATATAGAGTCCTAATGCTCAAAACGGTCAAACAGATCGTTACATTATCCACCACTTAAATAAATGTTTATCCTCAAACGGATAAAGAAGATATCGAAATTATCGAGCAACTATAAATATTCATTATAAACCTCATGTAAGCATCCTCAGGCAAGGATTACACCGATAGCTGTTCACTAAATTTTCAAATTTCTTTATAATTTTAACCTTAAAGCCTTCTTTTCTTTTCTTTTCTATTATTCAAATCTGGAACCTCTTCAACAGCTGGTTGTCATTTATTGGAATAGTCTTCGTATGACATAATTGATTTAAATAAAAAGCGCATTTCTGAATGTAATTGATTGATTCAACTATAATCATCATAGCCACCACAATCTCTTAGCAAGTACCGTAATTCATTGTCAAATTTGTATCGGTAAAATATTCTGATTCTACTTATCTTTCTTTCATACTTTCCAAAGCCTTCATTAGTACCAATTTTTTTTAGAAAATACGTTGTCTCATACCGCAAGTCTAAATCATAACTTTCTCTCGCTAGAAAAGAATCCTAGCTTGTTCTGAGCCAATTTTAAGCATTTTTGTCATAAACTAACCTTATCCTAGGTCGATTGCATTAATTCTAGATCCGTTAGTTTTATTTCATTGAGATGAAGCTTCTGATTCAACACTCGCCGTCCATTTCCTCATAAACCTTCAAATGAAGTATTTTGCGCATCATTCTAGTTATTAATTTATCGTGCCAAATATGTAGAAAATCAACTCATCACCCCTAAAGGCTTCCATATCCATTCATACCTCCTTAAATACATCACCAAGTAGCTGTGTAAAACATTAGAACTTTCTGTATAGCTATCATCAACAAAAAAAATTAAATCCACTTGCAAATTCACAAGGCATGGTAAATCTGTCATACCTCTATTCTGAAACTGTCAATCTATTGAACCTGGTTGAAAATGGGCTACTAGTAACCATAAATCTTCCTAGTAATCATATCTATATATTCTAAAATTAGGAAGACCCTTATTGAAAGTTGAATTACGATAATACCCTTCAAACGTTGAACGACATTTTTGCCCTTCCAATAAACACTACTCAAATAATTTTTGGTACAAATATGTAAATATACCCTTTTAAAACTCATTGAAATTTTTTATTCCATATATCACGTTCATAGTATATATTAATTTTAGTCATTTGCTATTAATGATTGTAATGACTAAATTAACTTCTTTTGGGAGTTGAATTGTTGTTCTTACATTAATAAATACAATGGACGTTCTAATTGTATACATTTTTATACCCTCTTGGCATTAATAGTGATGAAATTTAACAGTCACTTTGGTGACTTTTCTACTCCTTAATTAATATATCGCTCATGGAAAATCAATCATATATTCTCTCATTCATGAAAATGCATTTATAAAGTTTTCTTCATTTTTTTTCCAAAAGGTGGATCTCCCACCTCAGGAGCCCCCACTCCCCGGTCCGACAGGATTGTAAAGGAGTTAATCATGGTAACTTAACTAATTTCAAAGATTAGACCACTATCACGCTGCGCACAAGGGACCCTCCTTTATTTCAAGAAGTAACCCCCACTCTGCCGCTGGCGGGATTCGATCTTGGTCATTTTTCCAATTATTCCTTTGAGAACCAGTTGAGCTGTACATGCGGACACAAAGTTTTCTTCATTGACTCTTGCAACAGAGGTGCAAACAATCAAATGTGCTTTATTTAGGCGAAAGAAAGGTAAATCTTCCATGCAAGATATTAATGAATATTAATGATTATATGTGTTAGGATTCGTCTAAATCTATTTTTTGTCGTTAAGAAGTTTTAAAATCTTAAATTCTTAAGAACGCATAATTCTTGTCTCCGGATCTGTTAAACAATGATGTAATCGATGAAGTTATTCCAATCTAACTCTTCTAAGTCAACGTGCGTAACCGGTTCGTTTTCGAACATGGTGCACTGAAACGAAGAACGAGAAGGGATTGGATAATGATCGATGAACGAGGATGAAGATGAATCTGGAAATTTGACCTTGAACCAGTTTTAGGGCTTCGAAAATTCCTTTCGATGACCTATGTTGAAGGGATATCTATCTAAATACAGATTTCGCGTTTCTGGGATCGAGGCGTCGCGACTCCACGTTGGAGCACCGCGGCGCCGACGGTGTTTTAATAAAAAAAAATCGGAATCAGAAACTGAAGTTTTAAATATTCAGATTCTGATTCTGAAGTTTAAAATATTCAGAATCTGAAATTAAAACGTTTTAATTAGACAAATTTGATCCGTTCAGACAATGCTATAATTAAATAAAGTTTATGAAAACTGAAGTTTTAAAATCTAGAAATTGCAAACAGGTCCTTGAAACCTGAAAATATTTTCTGAAAATTAAAATTGTATTTTCTGAATTTAATAGAGTTCAAATTGAATTTTAAATTATTGAGGGACTAAACTGTAAATTATGAAAGTTTACAGAATCTGCTGAAAATTAGAATTTAAAATCAAAAAATATTTAGGGACTGTTTGGCATAGACATAGATTTTAGAGTTTGGACAAATAGACTCATGATTATCATTAATTGTATATTATTAAATAATATATGTATATGCTAAGTGTTTTAAATGCAATCATTTAATTATTAGCATAATGTCCACTATTATTGTCTGGGTAGGCGGCACCCAGTAGTTGATTAAAACCATATTTTATCATGCTTATTGGGTTGATGGTTTCTCATCTAAATGTGTTCTAGAAATTGCATGATAGGATGCCGTATGAAATATGACATGTATGTTGATCTTGGTTGAAATTCCTGAAAACTGAAAAAAAAATATTCCCCAACTTTTGAATACAAGTCTAAAATTAAAATGCGTCGTCCATTATAATTGTTAGAGTGCAAAATTCTTTTCGGCGATACGAATATTTATGCCAAAGCATTTGCTCTAAGTCTACGAGGACTCAGACTCTTTCATAGATGTGTTAAATGTAAAGTAGATGAGAAACTTTGTAGGTATTTACACCAAAGTGTTTGCTCATAAATGTCAAGTTTACTTAGATGCATAAACGAGTCGTGTAATGGAGTTGACTTTCTTAGACAAATCTTGGCGCCAAAGTGTCGGACTAATCTAAGGACGCAAGATTTAAATTGAATTATTTAATCAACCAAGAGTTGCAAATAAGTTTTGCAATTGGTTTAAGACCTACCGAAATATGCTATTGAAATGATCAGCCAAAGTAAACGCGGATATAACACATTTTTTATCTTGGCCCATTATGACCTTAAAAATATTTTAGGTCCATATTCTACCTTGGGGTCATAGAAGTATGCTAAAATAGTGGGAGCTGATTAAACAAAAGGTCATGTTAAATTAATTTAAAACGAATGTGTATAAAAAGGAAAATAAATTTTGATTGTATTTTTCTAGTCTGTCTAAATCTTCAGATCTTCAGAATGTTGAATCTATCACTGAAAATGCTTATTGAAATGAACAAACTCACCAGACAAAATTATCTAGATTGGCTTAGGAATCTAAAGATTGTCATAAGGCAAGAGAACATTGAGTATGTATTGGATAAGGTTTTCCCCATAGTGCCTGTTGAAGACTCTGCTGAGTATGTTGTTTTTTATTAGGTTGTTTATCAAAAGTATCTTGATGATGCCACATTTGCACAATGTGTTATGCTATCTTACATGTCAGTGGAACTGCAAAGACAACATGAGAACATGGATCCTAATGAGATGCTAGGACATTTAAAGAGCCTCTGTGACTCTCATTGATCGAAGAAGGCCAAGTGGCTCAACACGTGCTGAAGATGATAGGGCTAATTGAAAGGTTGGCCTCAATTGATATTGATCTGCAGAGTAGAGTTGCTTCCATGTTGATCCTAAATTCACTTCCTCGTTCGTTTGAGAGTTTCATCATTAACTACAACATGAATGGAACTAAAGTGAGTCTGTCGGAATTGCATCATAGGATACAAACTTTTGAATCTTCGATCTCTAAGGGCAAAGCTATACTCATGGTAAGCTCCTCTAGTCATCCCAAACTGAAAGGTAAGGAGTGGCAGAAGAAGAAGGGCAAGCTAACGTTGCGCCCAACGCAATGAAACCGAAGGGAGGGGCGAAGAAGAAGAAAGTTATTTCGGCTAAGTATGTGTGCATGAATTGCAATAGGAAGGGGCATTGGAAGAAAAATACTGCTCCAGGAGGAGGGAAGGCACCTGGTGCTTCAGCCTCTAGTGGACAAAAGGCTAACTGACAGCAGGAAGTTCGGACCTCGAGAGGTGGACCTGCGCATTGAAAACGGAGCACCAATTGATGTTTAGCACGTGGGAACTTATAGATTAGATTTACCTTCTGGAAAGTGTTTAGTGTTGAACAATTGTTTTTATGTTCCCTCGTTAATGAGGAACATCATTTCCATTCCTGTTTTAGACATGGAGGGTTTTTCCTCAAGCATATTTAATGGCGTTATGATATTGTCTTTTAATGATGTTGTATTTGGAATTGCGTCTCTTGTGAATGGATTGTATACACTAAACTGTTGTCGAGAAATTTGCAATATACAAAATAAACGAACTAAAATAAGTAAAGAAATTCTACCTACCTGTGGCATTGTAGACTTGGTCATATCAATCAAACAAGGATAGAACGGTTGAGGAAACTTAACTACCTCGAACCATTTGACTTAGAATATTATGATAACTGTAAATCCTGTTTAAAAGGTAAGATGGCCAATAAGCCTCTTTCTAGAAAGGGGATACGAGCCAAGGAGGTGCTTGAGTTGGTACATACTGACTTATGTGGAACATTTTCGACTCAAGCTAGAGGAGGTTTCTCTTACTTCATCACTTTTACAGACGACTTGACAAGGTATGAATATGTGTATCTATGTGTATCTTATGAAACACAAGTCTGAGGCCTTCGAAAGGTTCAGGGAGTACAAGTGTAAAGTGGAAAAACAACTCGCAAAGAGTATCAAAACGCCTCCTGGAACACCACAAATGAATGGTGTTGCCGAGAGGAGAAACCAAACCTAACTTGATATGGTTCGATCCATGATGAGCTTTTCAGTTTTACCAACATACCTTTAGGGATATGCTATACAAACCTCAATATATGTTCTGAACAAGGTTCCTTCCAAATCAGTTAAAAAGACGTCATATGAGATATGGTATAGAAAGATGCCAACTCTTAGACACATGAGGCCCTGGGCGTGTCCTGCATATGTCAAGAAGATGCTCACTGATAAATTGGAATCCAAGAGTGAGAAATGTTACTTTCTAGGGTATCCAAAGGTAACTAAGGGATACTATTTCTACCTTTCTAGTGAACATAAGATTATTGTTTCTAGGAACACAACTTTCCTTGAAAAAGAATATGTCTACAAGGAAGATAGTTGCACAGAGATAGAACTTGAAGAAATTCAAGAACAACAAAGTAACATAGAGGTTGAATCTTTGCCGAATGATTAAGGCAAGAATTTAGTGGGAGCTTTTGGCGAAGATTGGGTACTTAGGATACGCCCTTCCGGTAGTCTAAGTGTTGCGGGGAATGATACAAAAAGGCAAGACCCTCCCACACAGACCTTGGGAGCAAGTACAGTGATTGCACCTCCCCCCATTCAGAAAGACATGAAAATGATATTCCTGAAAGCTCTCATGTTGGTGGATCAACCAACACACAAGTACCTTCTCACAGCCAGAACATACTTAGAACTGAACTACAAGACAATCAACTCTGTAGATCGACTAGAACTCATCGTCCTCCAGAAAGACTAAATCTACTTGTGAAAACACATAGTGAGATAGATATTCCAAATAATGATGAGCCTATAACCTACAACGAAACAATGGTAGACATTAATTCGAAGAGATGACAATAAGCCATGAAATCTGAAATGGAATCTATGTATGTCAATCAAGTGTTGAACTTGGTTGATTTGTCAAATGGAGTTAAACCCATACGATGCAAATGAGTCTTCAATAAGAAGATTGATGCATTTTGCAAGGTTCAGACTTATAAAGCTAGACTGGTGGCTAAAGGTTATAATCAACGTCTTGGTGTGGATTATGATGAAACCTTTTCACCAGTTGCTAAGATAAAGTCTATTCGAATTTTGCTTGCTATAGCTGCACATTATGACTATGACATATGACAGATGAACGTCAAAACTGTATTTCTCAATGGTAATCTAATTGAGGAAGTGTATATGAAACTATCCCAGGGTTTTTCATCCGAGTCCAAACCAAATGTGGTGTGCAAGATGAAGAAGTCCATTTATGGGCTTAAGAAAGCCTCTAGAGGTTGGAATATTTGCTTTGAAAAGGCTATCAAGTCATTTGATTTCGTCAGAAGCAAAGAAAATCCTTATGTTTACAGCAAATGCAAGGATGGGGGTATTGTCTTCATTGTTATATATGTTGATGACATATTGATAATGGAAGACAATAAGACTCTCATGCAGTCAGTTAAGGAATGGTTGTCCAATACCTTAATGATGAAGGACTTAGGTGAAGCTTGCTACATTCTGAGAATTAGGATCTATAGAGATAGACCTAATAGATTGTTGGGGTTGTCACAGTCGATCTACATAGACAAAGTGCTTAGACATTTTTCTATGGAGAATTCCAAGAAAGGTGGTCTTCCAATGGGTCAAGGAATCAAGTTATCTAAGAAGGATTTCCCTTCTAGTGTTGTAAAACTTAAGCGCATGAAGAGGATCTCATATGCTTCGGCTATAGGATCAATCATGTATGTCATGACTTGTACTAGGCCAGATGTGGCTTTTGCACTTAGTATGACTTGCAAGTTCCAACAGAATCCTGGTGTGGAACACTGGAAGGCAGTCAAAAGTATTCTTAAGTATTTCAGATGTACTAAAGATTACCTCTTGGTCTATGGTGGAGAAGAGAAGCTAGTTGTTACTGGATACACTGATGCTAGCTTCCAGACAGATGTTGATGACTTCAAATCTCAGTCTGGTTACACGTTCATTTTCAATGGTGGATCAGTGAGTTGGAAGAGTTCCAAACAAGCTACAACTGCTGATTCGACTACTGAAGCATAGTACATTGCTGGATTGAAAGCTGGTAAAAAGGATGTCGCGATTTCTGAGTTTCTGAAGGAACTAGGGGTTGTTCAGAGTGCTAGTTGTCTAATAACCATTTATTGTGACAACACTGGTGCAATTGCACAGGCAAATGAACCAAGATCAACAAACAGAAACAATCATGTACCAAAGAAGTACCACATACTCAGAGAGATGGTGAAGACTAAAGATATTAGATTAGATTATGTTCCCACAGACAATAATCTAGCAAACCCATTTATTAAACCATTAAGTTTGGTTAAGCATAATGGTCATTTTGAGAACATGGGTATTAAATATGTTGGTGATTGAATCTAGGCCAAGTGAGAGATTGGAATTATATTTATATCCTAGAGACAATATGTATTAGGAAAAATATACTTTATACACATTCATATTTATATTAATGGAAATTAATATTATGACATTTGTAGTTATTGAATTATTTGTTGATTGTCTATAATATTCTATAATTGCATCCCTAGAGGTTACATGGTTATTAATAATGTGAGCGATTAATATTATAGTGTAACTCTTAAACTGTCTCGACTAATGATCATCGAGAATGGGATATCGATGATATGTGATACGTCAACATGTGGTCTGCATCATATCCTTTGGGGATGTAGTATGTCTCACCTGCTACGAGATATGACAACCCGTGATGGACACATGGATACTTGTGGAAGTATTGATATACCCTGCTGATGTAATGTTTGTTATAGATATCTAAAGTATCAGCAGTGTGTGCGAGATAGAAGTCCTTAGACTTGATGTCGATATGTACCTTGTTTACAGAGTAATATACTTTGATCCTGTCATAAGCTCAAATGTCTTATAGGTTGAGACGCGACTTGTATTGGGTATATTGCGACGTAGATTAAATGTGGTAGTTGAGCAAAGATCAGGATTCATTCCTCGAATGTATCTTCGAGAGAACACTCAGATTCTCATATGGTATCAGGTTGACTAAGTCGTTGGCCAACGCAGTAGACATATCTATGATATGGTCTTGTTGTCAGCTAATATAGATGAGATATAATGATCAATCCATTTGGATAGACACTTGGCAGATCCTAAGCTTGATCGAGTGTGTCGTGAATGAAAGGAATTTATCTACCCACATAGAGGTTCAATTCACAGGTTTCGTGTAACTATACTTCACATATTGAGTTCGTCTTCCGGTGCCATCTAGGAGTTCCGTGTAGACCCTAATGATATTAGTGTCGATATGTGAAGGCATGTAGGGTAACACTAAGTCAATTGTTTTGTCAATTCAAGGATGTAACCAAAGAGAATATATATGTTCGGTTTATAATCGAGACATTATAATAAATAATGATTATTTAATTAAATCGAGATGATGTTTCAGATTTAATTAAAATAGAAACGATGCAGAATTGGACCAGGGGCGCGGCTCGTGGGACCCAGGGCCCTGGCGCCTCGACGCCTCCCACTCAGGGTCGCGACACCACGTGTCCAGTGGGTCCGAAGTGATCCACTTTGTCTCGGGTTTTGGACCTGACCCACTTGGAAACCCTAGCTTATTTTTTCAGCTATAAATAGAGGATTTAATCATTATTTTAATACACCCAATTCACAAAAATTATTCTCTGTTGAAACTCTGCTGGATTTTCTAGCTTTCCAAAGGAGTAATTACATCGGAATCTTAGACTTGCAATGGAGGAACAATTATGTACTCACCTTCGGATCACACCCTTGAAGTTTGAAGATTCCAGATTTGCTAAACTGTAAGTATTCGTTCGAAGTATTACAGTCATCTATGTATTTTACATTATTTAATCATCCATCAGTTTGACCGCCCGTCGGATTTGAAACATAAATTTTTAAATTCTGTTGCGTGTACGAATCCGACAAAACCCTACAGAAGGATCAGAAAAATGGACCAAAAAAATTCAAAGTTTTATCGTATCGGGTGATTCTAATGGATAGGAATTAATTAATGTGATGCTTAATTTACGTCTTATATAACTTAAAATACTAACTGGTATGGTGAATCATATTTAGTAATCCATTGCTCTATAATTTATTAAAGACTTTTTCCGTTGATGGCACAACATACGTATATATGGTTAATTTCGGAGTTTACTCATTTGTTTTCATTGTATGACTAATTCAATTTAAAATTCTGCTTCTAAACCTAGAACTACGACAACCTAGCCCGAAAAGAAAAAAAACAATACTATTGGTAAAACTTTTAAAAAAAATCAGATTTCGTTATAAAGAATCTTAATGACTGCTTTTAATTAGTTTGACTTGATCTAAAATTTAAATTTATTTTGTCTAAATTGGTGTTGTATGCTCGCACAAGACATGTTGATGGCGACCTATTATCGTGTATATTTCATAATATAATTATATATATATATATATATATATATATATATATTGTTGGGTCCCGAGGGTTATACTATGGATTAAATAAAATTAGATAGCAAAGTAAAACTGAAACGTATGCAGAAACAGTGTCAAATGTCAGCTGAAATGTCGTCTGACATAAGTAATGACATTTGGATAAAAATAGAAAACCTTTGAAAGAGTTAAAGTGCGTGAAATAATTAAAGAACACAAATATTTAATTTTCATAAGTTATATATTAGTATAACTCATGATGATCAATGACCAAAACTATTGTATGTATATATATATATATATATATATATATATATATATTCCTTCTCTTACAAGATTTACAAGATGATACAAAAGGAATAAAAAGGTTTAAGTCGCAGATGACTTATGCCTGAAAAAACTATCTAAATAGAAGTGATCAACACCTCATTACAATTGCTTCAATGAAAGAACAAATCTAGAATCTAAAGAGCAATTATAATGTCGGACAGAATATCGTCACAAATACAGGCAACACAGCGATCCAGTCTACTTGATCGATATTTGTGGAGATAGATCTCTATATCGTTTTCACTCTGAAATTCTGGATATTGAATCCTTGAAGTGACCTCTCTATTATAGTAGAAAGTTCCCTTGAAAGACTCATCAATAGGTCGTGGACGTTGAGCTAAAATACGACACGATAGGCAGTAGCTTGGGGCACAAAAATCTCAACTGCTTGGACTTTTTATTCCCAGGTCTTGCTCCTTAAGTTAAGCTACCTCTTGGACTTGGTCTTCCTCGTTTGCAATATGCTTTAAAGACTCCTTGCCAAGTCAATTCTTCTGTGATAAAAAAGGTCACACTTTCCTGAAATTTGTCCGTGAAGATAGACAAAACAGTTACTAGAATGTCGTCCCGAATGTCAAGACATTTGGTCCAACATTTTCTGATTTTAACTTAGCTCTGAAAATGATATGTTAGGAAAAATGTCATGACACAAAACCTAACATTAACATTCTCCCTCTTTTTGCCTTTCTTCACAAAACCTAAGCGAATAAGTGCAAGTGACCTATAGCGACGACAAGTCCACATACATGCTCTTCCTCAACCTGAAATTGGCATAAACACAATATATACAAATATACACATATATGCCATTTTTATGGAATTTGTAATAAATCATCCATAGCAAAATACATTAGTAGTATTACAAATCAAATAGAATACTATAACCAAAAACAAAATATCCCAACATAGAACATCAACAACAACGTCTCAGCAATAACATAGTATCAACAACAACTCATCAATAGCAACAGTCTTCTCTGAAATGAGACATAAGTAGTGGATTCCAGCCTCTTTCTACATCAGTCGACTTCACTGCCTTGATCCCCCTGCAAGAGTACCAGGTGATCGACGAGTTCTACTTTGAGTAGTTGCAGTCCTGCTGCTTTCCACTTATTCTTTTTCCTGCACAGCTTCATCTTCCTCTCCCCCTTTATCCTCAGCTTTCTCTCCACCTTTCTCCCCCTGCATATCATCATCATCTCCCTTTTTTGTGAAGAAAGCAAAAACAAAAAGTGATCTCTTGCTTGAACCAGTGCATCCCTGACTTGATCAACCCCATCAATTTGCGATTTGATTTTAGCAATTTCCCTTACTAACCAAGCACTCGACAGCACAGACTGCTGTGTGTTTCCTAGAATGTCAGGAACATTCCTGGCAACATTTTCACTTTCAACTTCTCTTTTCCAGGTAAGATTAATTATTCTATCCTTGCTCCTCAACACTGTTTTGTTAATAGTATATACATCTGGTTCATTTCTTATCATATTCTTCTTTAGAGGTTTGAACCATTGAGTTGTAAGGATTTTGAAGATCAAGGAGGGAAACGGTAGGATTAGGTTGGAGCCTTTCTCTGCCAAATTGACAATTTGTTGAAAGATTATCTTTCCCAGGTTGACTCATACCTTTCCCTATTTTGTAGAGGAGGATTGCTTGCTCGATGGTTACAATTGACTCGTTCATTGAAAGGAGCCAATTATATATAGCAATTTTGTGTACTATAGCAAACAATGCAGTAAGCTTTGACGCAGGACACCTTGAGACCCATCTTTTCAAGACACCTCCAGTTATGTAGTCAACTACTTCATCCTTATCATTCACAACATCCTTTTCTTCCTTTTCATCAAATTCATTACTCACATTCAAACAATGGTTTATCATGGTAGGTGTGAAGTCATAAAACTTATTATAGAGATATATCTTGCCAAATTTTCTTGACTTGACCTTCTCCATATTAGGTTCCAGATTTGCATAGAATAACCTCACAATATCATCAATGTATGGACATTTGTTGTTCACTGAGCCTAGTAGATTTCTTTCTGTAAAGAAATCCATCAGGCCATACTCGGTGCAAGTTAGGCGATTTCCACACGCGTAAAACGCAAGTGTACGTATCATCTCAAGTAATATAGTCTGTAAGACCCAATATCGTCCACAGAGACTGGTTTCTAAGTACCGAACATCTATTTTGTGTTATCTATTTGGCGAACGAATATTGATTGGGATTTTTATTTAACTACTGGAATGATTGCAAGAAATAAGTAAACTAATTAGGTTGTATTCAGATTATGAAGGAATTAAGGCTTCCAAAATCATTAACTATCCACTTTATTCAATCCTTAATGCGTTCTAGAATGATTCTTCTCCTATGTTAAGATAGCGGTTAACTAGACTGTCTTATATTCCGGTTAGGATATATAATCACTCAACCCCAGTGCAGAACCCTTCTATATTTCTATGATAGGATTTACCACATAGGAGGATTAAGAACAGTAACCTATAAAGCTACACAAGTATCGGGGCACTGTCGTCCACAATTTTAACCTATGTCTATTCAACTATAGCATATCCAAATCTCTCCTCTCGGTTGTTGATTCGAAATCATATATGTTATGATAATTAGTGATCAATTAACTATCAAGCATTCACACCAATTATTGAATAGATCTTAACAACTGAAGAAGTAATCAAACTATTGCATCAAATCATGAATAAAAGTTCAAGTGAATCATAAGGAAAACCCTAATTACGTGTTTAGTTCCTAGCCATAGACATGCTACGAACTAACACAATATCCAACATAAAACTAAAATAAAAACTAAAGATAGAAAATTACGAAGATTAAAGTCTTCAATTGTTGCTCCAAGTTCCTTGTGTTGTTCTTGTGTTCAAGAATGGACTCCCATCCTAAAAACTGATCCCTAGGGCTTTAAATAAGTATAAATTTCGTGCCCTAGAGACCCTATTACCCTTGGCCAATTCCAACTCAAAACTGAAAAAATCCGTACCGACACCGCGGTTCTGCAGGTCAGCACCGCGGTGCCGAAACTCCTGTAGCTCTCTAAATAAATGGCACCGCGGTTCTGTCTGAATGCACCCCGGTGCTGAAGTCCTGCGGGTTTCTGCTGTTTTGGCACCGCGGTTCTGCCTCTGGGCACTGCGGTGCTGCTGTGGTTTTTTCCAGTCATCGATTTTCGACCTTTTTCTGCCTCGGGACCTCCTTTCATGCCCACTTTTCGTTCTTTTTTGCCATTTTGCCTTTTTGAACCGTTGTGACTCAAAAGAAAGAAAAACAACCCTAAAAATGTACAAGACGCAACGAAAATGGGTAAAATACTAATCGAAAATGACTCAAAATAGGTATATGAAATATGCCTAACAGTGCATGAGGCTATGTCCACTACCTTTTCTGTTCTTATGATGCAATTTTTATACCAAGACCAATGTTTAGACTTTTCTTTAGTTAAAACTTCTCTAAGTAAGGATTTACCTCTGTCTTGGATTCAGTTGCAGATTTGCTCGACGAGGTGGGAGTACTGGATTCCTTTGTCTCTGGTTGGGATGTTGAGGGAGATGTTGTGACATGTTCGGCAACAACTGGATTATCCTCTGGTAACTTCTCACTCACTATTTTTTGCAAGAATTCTTTTGGGCAAAACTTCTTTAAAAGAGTATCATCCAGAATTTCATGTTCTTCACTCGACTCCACAATATTAGGAACAAAGAGATTAGAATAAGATGGTGATGTTGGAGTTTCTGTTGGTAGTTCAGTCGATGGCGTCTTCTCAGCATCATTATCAGTGGACAGATCAAAGTCTGAACCATTCCAATCATTGCTAGATACGGCAGATGCAGCTGTATCGACCTTCGATCTTTTTGCAGCAGAGTCATGGCTGCTGAAACTTCTCTCAAAATTGCGAGTGGACCTTCGAGTGGGAAACTTGGATGTGCTTTCCCTCTTGGGTAAAACAGTGACATCAGGAGTTTTCTCCAAGTCGATTGGGTTGTTGGTGTCTCCTGGGTAAGCTATTCCGAGTGGTTCTTGGAACTCACTTAATACAATGGTTGTGCAATCTGGCGGACTTGTGCTCATTGGTGTGTGTTCCGGAATGTTTGGTGACATTTTGGATGACATTGGTGAAATATCAATTGGTGAGAATGGTGAGGAAGATGAAGGGTTTTTGAGGGTTTTGGATGATGGAGTGTTTGAGAATGGATCCATCGGTTTTGGTGTTTAAACCGAGATGATGTGATTTTCTTCCTTTTTTTTATTTTTCGGAAAAAAAACTAGACAAGACAGAATACAAAATGAAGATGAAATTATATACTTGGCAAAAAATTTGTTTCCAGATTTTAAGAGTTTGTATTGTATTCCAATACTTGTTCCTAAAATTTGGAGTTTTAACAGATAGACATCAAGATTAGATCATTCTCAACAAAAGCATTAAAATATGTTCAAACCCAACGGCACACAGTAGGGAAAAGTATAACTAAATTTTCAAAAATCAGTTACACATTGCATCCTAACAAATATCAGTATCTGAGAATGTCAACAGTAATGGTAGCAACATTATGAACAACACATGTGTTGACACCCAATTTTGACCCTTCCGTCCAGTCATTAACTATAAAATTACACTAATTTTGTAAAATAATTTTTTAGGATTTTTATAATAAAATACAACAATAAAACATAAATACAGGCATTAATAATTAATTTAATAATGGCATCGCGTCTTACGTAGAGTTTTAAGCACTTAGAGTCCCGCGCCCGCATTTACTAATTTTAAGCCCTGTCACGATTCCTAATTAATAAATGCATAAAAATAAATAATTTAGCGATAACATCGTGTCAGGTAGCATAGCCGCATTTATTAGTAATCAGTTGTAATTTAAAATCAATTTTAATACATGCATTTAATAGCGTCGCGTCTATAAAGCTCTAAACAATTCCTAAATATCATACTTGCATTTAGCATTTAAATAATTTAATCTAAACTCAATTCAATTTTAATTTAACTTCACAATAATGCATAATAATAAGTTTTTAAATAATAGCGCCGCATTCTAAAGCGTTAAGCATTAATTAAATAACACGCCCGCGTTTATTATAACAATTAATTTTAATAAAGCACCTAAATAATATAAGCAATTTATGTTATTAATTTATCACTAATTAACTCCTAAAGACTAACTAATTAAATGCCTTAACTAATTTAATACTACCCAGCCCAATTCGTCCAAATTGATCCAAATAACCCAAGGCCCATTCCCTACCCTTTATCATTACCCGCATGACCCATCCGCCCCATTTCCCTTTTAGACCCTAAGCCTCATTCTTTCCCTTCCTCGTCGACAACACCAAAGGAACACCTAAAGAAAACGAAGAACCCTAAAATTTCAAAACCGCCGCCAGCACCTTACCCATCACCCAGCCGAGATTCTCGCCTGAGAATCCGGCGTAATCAAGCCTTCCTTACCTTCTCTTTCTCCGACGATTTCTTACCATAACCAGCACCCAAATCCCTTCAAATCAGAACTTACCTTAATCGATTTTACACCCAAAGAATCGTCCAAAATCAATATCGAATCAATACCCAAATAGCACAAATCTGGTCGAATCAGCACCAATTTTAGCCCATTCTCAGCCTTACCAATTTTAGAACCCGAATGAGGGCTATAAATACAGAGGCTATATGCATGCAATAGGGGTGTTTTTGAGGGGGGATAGCATCGACCCTTAGCAGCAGTTAAAGAACCACCAGGGCGAAGCACAATAGAGCATACCCATAGCACAGAAATAGGAGGAGGTCACAGAGGTAGACCCAGATAGCATCGGGCAGGGAATAACCCTTAGCAGCAGTTAAAGCACCACCATAGCAGAGTTCAGCTTGGAGAGCATCAATCGAGGATCGATCGAACCTTCTCTCGATTCTAGCCAAAATCGCAAGCATTTTACCCTTCTATTCGCATCGCAAACCCAAAACCCGGCGATTGGACCGACGACTTGATACGCTGCTCCGGGTCGCTGTCCGGAGAAGGTAAACCTGTCCTCTTTGTGAAATTCTGATTTCGTATTCGATTATGTGAAGTTTGTTTTATCCTGATTGTTGTTGTATCGTGTATATTCGTATTTATGCTCTCGATATGTGGGTATCTTGCCTTCAAGCATTTCGGAGGAAGGTCGGCGTATGGTATGTTAAATAACTAACGCAGAGATGCGAATGTATGTGTATGCTTGGTTTGGTTATTAGTCTGTCTGCTAGAAGTACCTGTCTGTGCCGGGTGCTAAATTTGTTCATGTTGAAAATGGTTGCTAGGTAATGGTCCTGTTTTGATAGGGTTTCCTTTTAGATTATAACTCTTGGTCAGTCAAAACACAGTATAAGAATGTATTCTGCATCCTGTTGGCAGTGACAGAATTCCTGGGCTGATTTTCTGTATGTATTCGAATTGGATCTTCATGTCTAAAAACTGCCTGATGTTACTGTAATGATCTGCTTGCTGGGAAAGATAATGGATAGTAAAATACTCTCATTGATGTTTATGGCTTGCCGACCTGTTTTACTAACTAATATTTAAATATGAGATATATACAAATATTGAAGCATGCTACTGTACATCTGAATATATTACGACCCTGGGTCTCATTTGTATGAATCCATCCCTGTGTCTGTCCCGTCTATTAAACTGATTTTATACTTCCCATATCTTCTTAAGTGTTAAAACATATCCATAATGAGGTGATATCTCTTAAGGTATGTTTTGTGCTAAGCTCATCTGTTTAGCTATCCAAATGGTGTCTACTATAGCATTCTGCATTTAGGGAACCAACTTAGATCATATTAAGTCATGGTTCCTGTTGCACTCTATCCTGGTGTGTGTTATGTCTGCATATGTCGATATGCATAGGGTATGATTGGGTATTAAAATTGTCAAAGGGTTCAGTTGAAAGGATTTGAATAAGCTTTGTATGTACAAGATGTCTATGCTCTCTGATAAGTTGTACACGTGTGTCTAAATTGCCTATTATAAGTATGTGTTCATTGTACCTCGGTTTCTAAATTGTCCATGCCAATCATTTTCTAGTGACTGAAGCACACCTTTAGAAGTAGTCTTGAATACTTGCACCTGTGTCTAAGTTGGCCCTTCTGTGAAAATTGGAAATGTTATGTTTGGGGCTTATGTCTACCCCCCTTCTACTGCCTACATCTGGCCAGTATAGTTTCAGCCTGTTTGAGCAATTATTGTGGCAGATATGCAGGTATACTATATGTGTACCTGACGGTCCCCCATCTGTTTACTTGATTAAATGACTTCAAGAATAAGAAGTCACTTCTTATTGCCTACTTGCTTATCACTTGAAATAAAATCGTTTGTCTTTCTGTATTTCAATGTTAAGATCGAATCTTGGGCAGTATGTATTATGGGCTCATATCCCTAAGTGCATAGGGGTAAAAATTGGATTGGAAAATTTGTTCTAGCCTAGGACAGTTTCTGGACCACGGTGGAGTATTGAATATTTGTGTGTACTTTAGCTTCAATGACTCAAATATATTTGGATATATACTAATCCTTTTCTTTCTTTGTTTTTTTTACATGGCATGCATCGGAGCAATAAAGAGTCTCACGGCGAGACTCATCGTGGCAAATTAACACCCGCATCTATGTGCATTTCTCTATCCGCATCGGAATTTCAACCCGCCGGCGAATCACATCGCCTTCCTTCGAGTCGCCATTGTTAATTCATATCCTCTCCCTATTCATTTATTGTAATTAATTGTCTAACGCTATTAATTAATTATGTATTTATAATGGTTAAACCTTGAATCAATAGCTAGAAATCAGTTTGATTTACTTACTCTAGGCTTACCTCGCCTCGTTTAATAGTTATAATAAATCATTTAGCACCCTACACTTGCATAATAAGCTGAAATATTATTTGCCTAGATATCCTAAAAACCGTGGTATAATTTCCTATTAATACAAGAAAAGAATACTGTTTTTGCATAATAGACATGTCCTCCCTCTTATCACAAAAATATTATATCCTCATGCTAAGCAATATATACCCCTTGGATAAAGGAATACTTGCATACATTTTACTTCTATTATATTTATGACTAAGATAGTATCCAGGCATTCTAATTGCACGGTTGTAAAAACTAACCTTGGCTTTTGCAGATAAATCTTACAACTTTCTCTTAGTAAGAACACATTTCTTTTCTCACGAAGATCTTTTCTTAAATACCCTTCAAAACATGCATTTTTTAGTATAATAATTAACCCTAGGTTTGGCAGGACAACATGAGTTAAGCGGATCTTAGAGGGTGCCTAACCCCTTCCCTCTAGATTAATAAAGAACCCTTACCCAGAATCTCACTAAGTTTAGCAGACCATAAAATGGAGTTAATGTTTTACTTTAAACTAGTTAAACATTTAGGTGTCCTAATTCACCCAAACTAATTAGGTGGCGACTCCGCGAACCCTTAGCATTCTAGCAACCCTTTAAAACCTTTTTAGCACCCTTTTAAACTTTAGCATCTTTTGCAGTTTTAGCATCCTTTTAGCATTTTTAGAACCTTTAAGCCTCTTAAACTTTATCAGCATTTTATTATTTATTTTCTAACATTTGCAGTTTTAGCAGGGCTCGCTATAGAAAATAAAAGTCGCGGTCGAAAATGGGCGCGACAACATGTATCATATCTCTAAAGAACATTTATATTTCGGCAATAAATCAAGACACGTCTCATATATGATTTTATGAGTTCAATCTCCAGACCAATGTAATATTTTCCCATTGAGTCCTAGATCTAATCATAAAATACATACGAAACTTATTTTTCGTGTCCTAAAAAACAAGAATACTTATGTAGCATCCTCATAATTTATTTTTATTTAGCACTTTGATACTCGTATAGTATAGGAACGGTATCAATTTCTAAGGGCTATGCCCGATTTTCATAATTGTCGATAATTACAAAGGCTTTGCCTTATTTTGATACTCCCTTTTTATGATATCTAATATCATCGCAGAGAACTGTATCACATTAAAATCATATTCTTATTTGAAAACCATACCTGAATGAGCAAAAGTTAGACATAACAAAATACTGAAAATCAGATTTTGATATTACAAGGTTAATGTCACCCGAAATGTTAGAGACATTTCAGACGACATTTGCCCAACAGTGTCAAATTCAGAAATTACAGAGATCAAGAAAGATTTTCAAACTGGAAAATCTCTCAGGATCTAAAGCTTTTGTAAAAATATCAGCTAGCTGATGAATTGTGTCAACATAATCAATTTGTACTAGTTGTTTTTCAACCAAATCTCTCAAAAAATGATGCCTAATATCTATATGTTTTGTACGAGAGTGTTGAACTGGATTTTTTGAAATGTTAATGGCACTCATATTATCACAATATAAAACTAAGATATTATTTGAAAAACCATAGTCGTCTAACATGTGTCTTAACCATATTAATTGAGAACAACAACTCCCAGCTGCTACATATTTAGATTCAGCAGTTGAGAGTGAAACACAGTTTTGTTTGCGACTATACCAAAAAACCAAATTATTGCCAAGGTAAAAACATCCTCCACTTGTACTCTTTCTATCCTCCACATCACCAGCCCAATCCGAGTAACTATATCCTATAAAATTACGTTTAGTGTCTTTGGAATACCAAATTCTCAACTCACATATGCCGACAACATATCTGATGACACGTTTATGGCATTTAAGTGAGAGATTTTGGGACAGGCTTGGAATCGAGCACATACACATACACTAAACATTAGATTAGTACGACTCGCGGTGAGATACAAGAGACTACCTATCATAGAGCGATACAAAGTTGACTCGACATTTTCCCCAACATCATCTTTGCATATAGTCTGTGTTGATCCCATTGGAGTCCTCATATGTTTAGCATTCTCCAATCCAAACTTCTTGACCAAATTCTTGGCATACTTACTCTGGGAAATGAGGATTCCCTCCTCATTTTGCTTTATCTGCAAGCCTAATAAAAAAGTTAATTCCCCTATCATGCTCATCTCAAATGTTGAAGACATAGCTTCGACAAATGTCTTAAGATGGGACTGTGAAGTCGAACAAAAAACTATGTCATCTACATAGATTTGAGCAATGACCATATCTACTCCGTGGTATTTTATAAACAAAGTATAATCATCTACACCACGTTTGAAACCAAATTCAAGAAGAAACTGAGTTAAACGACCATACCATGCACGTGGAGCTTATTTTAACTCATACAAGACCTTTTTCAGCTTGTATATAAATTGTGGATGGTAGGGATCTCCGAATCCTTTAGATTGTTCAACATACACTTCCTTATCAATATATCCATTCAAGAAAGCACCTTTTACATCCATTTGATGGAGAGTGATCTTCAAACAACAAGATATGACAAGAAACAATCTAATTGACTCAATTCTAGCAACTGGAGCGAAGATTTCATCATTGCGAGAGCAAAATTCTGACTTGGTGGAATTCCGGACTGTTTTCCAACAAGTAATAGTTTTCTTAGAACAGCGTAGCAGTTCGAAGTTATAGTCAATTCCTTCCACTTTAGAGTATCATTGAGCAACTAGTCTAGCCTTATTTCTCACAACGGTTCCAGATTCATCTGATTTGTTTTTAAAGATCCATTTAGTTCCAATAACATTAGTATCATTGGGGCGAGGAACTAAATCCTAGACTTCATTTCTGGATTGTTGGTCCGCAGCCCCGCCCTATAGAATGAATAAGGAGAGGCTTATCGATGACCAAACTTACCAAGGGCTATAGTCATAGTGATCCTCCTATTCAACTACTTCGACCATTTCCGAGCACCTCATATCTTTTTCGGGGCGTCCGAAGATTCGATCATTTTTGTATGATTTCTCTTGCACTGCCCTTTCCAATGGGTTTACCCGTATCTCGTTTCCAAACGGGGCCAGCAAAGGCTCGAAGAATTTATTGATGCCCGGGTTATAGAATTTTCCCGCTAAGGGGCTTTAAGCAACTCGACTAAAGACTCGGTCATAGGAATTTAGAACACCTACGTGCTGGTAAACGAAAACCACCTCTTTCTCCTTCTGATAGACTAGCTTGCGCATCTTCTCTTTGTCACTTCTTGCTTCAAATCAAGTGGCCGAGTGGTCAAAAGCGGCAGACTGTAAATCTGTTGAAGTTTTTCTACGTAGGTTCGAATCCTGCCTCTCCCACTTGTTTGTTGTAGACTTCAGAGAAGAGAAAAGAGGCATTCGTCAGCGTTGTTCTAATTCTTTTTGTATAGCTTGTATCCACCAACTATCCTTGAGTGCTTCATTGACATTCTTTGGTTCTAATGTAGATACATAACAAGAATGACTTACCTTATGATATACGGTGGACATGCACGCATATTTCACCATATCTCGATAATTCCTTGGTTCCTTCCTTCTTGTTCTAACACCTTCGAACACCTCTCCTATCACTTGTTCTGTAGGATGATTTCTCCTAATCCTGGATGAGGGATCCCTGCATACTGGGTCATGAAGTTCATCTTCTGATTCCTCATCTGAACCTGCAGTGTTATCGGTTTCTGCTTCAGGTGTTGCTGCAGATGTCGTGACATTCAGAGCAATATCTGGATTTTCTGCCTTCTGCGCATCTTCCACTGTTTTGATAACATCATCTACTAGTTTATTTCCTGTAAGCTCAGCAGAATCATCAAAGACAATGTTAACAGATTCTTGTACGATTTTGGTTCGAAGATTATAAACTCGGTAAGCATGGTTATTTTGGCAATAGCCTACAACATTCTCTTATCACTTTTAGAGTCAAATTTAGCTAGACGATCTCTATCATTAAGAACATAACACACACACTCAAACACATTAAAGTAACGTAAATTGGGTTTCTTTCCATTCAAAAGTTCATAGGGTGTCATTTTAGTTCCAGGCCTAAGATAGACTCTATTCTGATGTGACTTGCAGTATTTAGAGCTTCTGCCCAAAAACATTTTGACAATTTTTTTGAACTAAGCATGACTCTTGTCATCTCTTGTAAAGTCCTATTTTTCCTCTTTGCTACACCATTTTGCTGTGGGGTTTTGGGAGCAGAAAACTCATGGAAAATACCTTTTTTTCTCACAAAATGTAGAAAATTGACTATTCTCAAACTCTTTTTCATGGTCGGGCCTAATCCAAAAAATAGAGGAATTATATAGATTTCTTATTCTAGAGTGTAGTACTTTGAACATGCCAAACATTTGAGACTTTTCCTTTAAAAAGAATATCCAAGAATACCTGGAAAAGTCATCCATAATCACATATGAGTACCTCATGCCTCCTAGGTTATCTACCTCGATTGGATCCATAAGATCCATATGAAAAAGCTGAAAATAGTGAGAGACGTACCTGAATTTTGTCCATCATTCTGAGCAACATTGTGGGAGACACGGGTTTGCTTACCTTTGAGACAATCTTCATAAACCACTATTTTATCCTTAGGACTTAGTTTAGGGATGCCTCTTATTTCCTCATAAGAAATTAATCTTTTAAGGTTGTGTAGCGTGCCCTAATTTTTGATGTCACAAGGTCGTGTCATCGGTCCTAACACTATTGCAAATCTCCTGTTATCCAACAAGATAACAATTATCGCTTGTTCTTGTACCTGTCATTACACATTGGTTAGCTTCATTAGTAACTGTACAAGCATACTTGTTAAACTTTACCTCTAGATCGTCATCACACAATTGATTTATACTAACTAGATTAGCCATCAAACCATCAACGTGCAAGACATTTTCAGTGCTGGAACTCCAGGAACACTCAAGGTTCTTCTTCCTATGATTTTACTTTTTTCCTCCACCTCCGTATGTAACATTACCTCCACTTAGAGCTTCGTAGTTCCTCAAACACTATTTTGTCCCCGTCATGTGTCTAGAACATCCAATGTCGAAGTACCACTATCCTGAAATGTTAGTTCTCAACGCAGTTATAGCTACATTACATCTCACATTCATACTGGGAATACAAACTTTCTTTATCTTTTTCCTATTTCTGGATTCTGAAGTGTCGCCTCGAGTGCTGTCCGGAATGTTGGACAGCATTTTCGACGACATTCTGCTCCTGGACTTCTGTAGTTTAAAGCAGTAAGGTTTTAAATGGCCAGACTTGTTACAGTGATGACACACAAAATTTCTCCTTTTTATGAAGCCTATTTTCTCATTTTTGTCAAATAAGTTGGAGCATATTGCATTAATGGAGTTCTTGTAGCCCAAACCTGCATGTTGTGGTTGACTAACACTTAGAATTTCATCTAGTTTGGAAGTACCGGTGTTGAGCTTTCGGTAGGTAGCTTCGGCCAGCTCCAACTTCGCACTAATCTTACCAAATTCAAGATCCTTTTTGGTAAGGGCCACCTCTAATCGGGTTATTGTGCCTTTCAAACCTGCATTCTCAAGAGTTAAAGATTTTACCTTTGAGTCATCAAGTTGTTTGGATTCAACAATTAAGTTCTTGCAAAGTTTTTACAATTCTTTAATCATGTCGTCCTTCGAGTCAACTTGAGTCTCAGGGTCAGATTCACAATTAGAAATAAAACCACTAAAGCAGTTAACATCTGGATAGTTAAAACATTAATACCTGTCGGATGTTACTGGAGCTGAAGATGTCATCGCTGATGTTGCCGAAAATGTTGTGACATTCGGGACAACACAGTCAGCGACATTTTCATCATCTGACAGTGATTGTTCAAAAACAGTGGCCAGCATAGCTTGTGACTCCATTTCTGGATCCTCTTCTTCTTCGCCTTCATCGTCACTTAGAGAAAATAGTCTCTTCCTAAATTTTCTTAAAGTGTTTGAACACTCGTTGGCATAATGGCCCCATCCCGAGCAAGCATGGCATTGTATACTTTCAATCTGCTTGAGATCAAACTTGGTACAATCTGAGCTGGTCCTCCTAAGTTGATTTTCTTTTTGCGATGTAGGAAGGGTTTTAGTGAACCGTGGATTGAAGCCTTGACTTTGGTGCTCTTTGGGTTTAGTTTAATTTTTATCATCGTTGAACCTTCTTAACATCGTATTGAATTTTCGAGTGAGAAGGGCAACGTTAGCACCATCCCCGATTTCTTCAAGATTTTTATCATCTTCATTGACTTGTATCTCTAAGAGTTTTGCTTGAAGTGCAACATATTTGCCTCTAGACAATGTCCTTTGGTTTTCCATATTCATCTCATATGTTTTGAGAATGCTCATTAGCGTATGGAGGTCCATTGTAGCAAGGTTGTGAGCTTCTTCAATCGCACATATCTTAATATTGAACTTTTCAGGAAGAGATCGAAGTGTCTTTTCAACAAGTTGATTGTTGGTCAGTGGAGACCCAAGTACTTGACATTCCGTTAGAAATGTCGATCAACTTTTCAAAATAAGTTTTGATATCCTCCGTCTCTTCCATCCTCAAACATTTGTATTTACTCATGAGCATGCGGAGCTTCGTTCGACGAACACTTGAGCTACCTTCACAATGCGTTTGTAGGGTATCCCAAGCATCCTTGGCTGTGGAGCAATTTTGGATAAATTTGAACATATAGAGATCTACCCATCCAAAAATAACATTTAGAGCATTTTCATTGAAGCCTGCACTATTGGTTTCTCCACACTCCATTCGACCTCAGGCTTAGGTAATATGTCGCCTTCCTCGTCCGGTGAGAGCATAGGAACAGTATATCCATTTGTAATTGATCTCCATGCTCTCACATCAATGGATTTGATATGAGAACGTAGACGAATTTTCCAATAAGGATAATTTGAACCATTTAATATAGGAAGTCTATCAATGTTTTGATTAGCCGGATCCATAGTTTAAAGTAAACGGACCTTAACACTTATTATGTTAAGTGTCGGCTTTGATACCACTTGTTGGGTCCCGAAGGTTATACTATGGATTAAATAAAATCAGATAGAAAAGTAAAACTGAAACGTATGCAGAAACAGTGTCAAATGTCAGCTGAAATGTCGTCTGACATAAGTAATGACATTTGGATAAAAACAGAAAACTATTGAAAGAGTTAAAGTGCAGCGGAATAATTAAAGAACACAAAAGTTTAATTTTCATAGGTTATATATTAATATAACTCATGATGGTCAATGACCAAAAGTATTGTATATATATATACATACAATAGTATATATATTCCTTCTCTTACAAGATTTACTGATACAAAAGGAATAAAAAGGTTTAAGTCGCAGATGACTTATGCCTGATAAAACTATCTAAATGAAGTGATCAACACCTCATTACAATTGCTTCAATGAAAGAACAAATCTAGAATCTAAAGAGCAATTATAATGTCGGACAGAATTTCGTCACAAATACAGGCAACACAACGATCCAATCTACTTGATCGATATTTGTGGAGATCTCTCTATATCATTTTCACTCTGAAATTCTGGACATTGAATCTTTGAAGTGACCTCTTTATTTATAGTAGAAAGTTCCCTTGAAAAACTCATCAACAGGTCGTGGACGTTGAGCTAAAATAGGACACGAGAGGCAGTAGCTTGGGGCACGAAAATCTCAACTGTTTGGACTTTTTCTTTCCACGTCTTGCTCCTTAAGTTAAGCTGCCTCTTGGACTTGGTCTTCCTCGTTTGCAATCTGCTTCAAAGACTCCTTGCCAAGTCAATTACCATGTGATAAAAAAGGTCACACTTTCCTGAAATCTGTCCGTGAAGATAGGCAAAACAGTTACCAGAATGTCGTTCCGAATGTCAAGACATTTGGTCCAACATTTTTTGATTTTAACTTAGCTCCGAAAATGATATGCTAGGAAAAATGTCATGACACAAAACCTAACATTAACATATATATAATTCGTCTAATATGTTTTTTTCAAATTCACTGATGCAAAGACTCATTTGAAACAAACAAAGGGTATCTATACATGCAATTATGATTTATATAAATTAATTTTAATTTTTAATTATTAAGTATCTCTATAACAAATATTTACTACTTTTTGAAGGTATACACAGTGAAGTGTCTACTAGCCATCCTAATGAAGACATATGTTAATCGAATTTCTGCACAACTTCTACAAAATACTTCTTTCATAAGATACCAACTTCTTGATACAATTTTTTAAAGACATGGCACAAACTTTAAGACGTGAAATATTTATAACGATAACAAATATTGCTCATCTTCACATTTAACTATGTGTTACTGAAATATCATAAATTAAGCTGAATATCTGATGTACTAGAAAGCTAAATATCTGACGTATAGAAGAAGTGCATAAGAAAAGGGACTATAATAGTGACCGAAGTAATAGAAAACAATACTGCTAAAGAAATCTTGCTTTCTTCATTTTAACTAAATTCAAAAGTATTCCAATTAGATTGTGCTTTGCAATGTCAAAAATCACGTCTGATTCAATAAACTTTCCTGCTTGCATAAATGAATAGATCAGAAAGGGGCTTGGTTCTCTATTTTCGAACGGGGATGAAGGCCATAAGAGAAGATTGCTCTACCGGTAAGGAAGAGGGGAAAATGTGTTGTCATCTATCTCGACCAGTTTCCCGAGATGTTGAAAATTTATACCGGCTCAGAGAATCACTCTCGCTGTTTAGCCCTTCATTCAATTTGAGCATATATGTATTCTTCTCTTTCAAATTTTGTTCAGCTCATCACACACTTTTATAATGTTATTTCTATAAAGTTAAGAACTTTTATTAATTATCATAAAATACACGTGCAACGCACGTATCCAAAAATTAGTATATCCATAAGCCAGTTGGCATTAATGAACAAGTTCGACCTGGTGTAAAATGCATAACTCTTCGAATATCACCGTCATCCGAACTGATTTCAAATCCTTACAAAATAAATAATTAAAAAAATAATAGGCCTTTCATAATTTTGTGGTGATAGGGGATTGTGGAGGACACATATTAGAGTAGAAGAATAGTGCAACTTACTGTATGCCCGATTAGCCTATCACAATTATAGGCACATTATTGTTTTATAATCCATTGTAGTTTGATTTCTATTGCTATGTGTTCTTTAGTGTATTTTGTTTAGCTTATTTAGTTGGTTAGCTACTGCTCCCTTTTGTTCGAACTTCGAATGCACTTTATACTATTTTAATTCCTTATCTGAGTCTGATCGTTTCTCTTGTTTTACTCTTTACTCTCGCTTCTTACTTTGTTTTGATTGCCTTGCTTGTGATTATGCTTTGTCTTGAGCCGATAGTCTCCCAGAAATAGCCGCTCTACCTACCAAGGTGGAGGTAAGGTCTGTGTACACTCTATCCTCTCCAGACCCCACGGTATGGTATTTCACTGGGTATGATGATGATAATAGTTCTATAGTGACCTATTCTATCATTTTCTCATGAATAATCAACTCAGTGTTGTCATTCTCGACTTCAAAAGCTGAATTCTACCTAACTCATCGATTTAGTATCGAGGAATTATACCTTATGACTTTAAATCTTCGTGTTTCTCCATTTGCAGATGTTACACAAATCTGATAGAAATTTATCGAATCTAAATACATCAAACCCTTCTTCTCGATTTAGTTTCGATGCAAGGGTTGTGGCCTGGTACTCCAACTTTCCCAATCATAAAATCTCTGAGTGCAATACCTTGTTACACCCTTAGAAAATCTAAAATTATCAAATTTTGCAATTCAAATACTCCCACGTCATTCATAACATACATACTCAACTAAGATATCTAGCCAACAACGCTTAGACATAGTCTACTTCCACGAACATAGTCTCACATCGAAATATGACTTCAACTTTAAAACTGTAGAGATTTCTTCTTATAAATCAAATCTATCCCATTCATTCAAGGATTCTATGAAATTACCCGTCTTGGTATAGCACAAGTCACCTCCTCATCAATCTTGTTACGCCAGTCATATGAAATTTGCACCTCACTAACTACCAATCGTAAAACCGTCATGGCACTTGCCATACACTTAGTCAAATTATCTGTAGACTTCCTTCTTCAATCATACTCAATACTTTACACCCTAATTGAATGATTCCAGGTAACACCACCATAATCCATACCTGACTCAAATAATTTTGTTGCTTCAAATTCAAGTTATTTTTACTAAAGATGAACCTCGATCCTTTCAAATTAAGAGCAAGAATTCCTTTAACCTAATTCTTCAATTTTCATATTCCATCCACAATCACTTTTATCATTATCAATCTAAGATTATTCAAACACACTCGTGGGGTGCATCAAAGTCTCACAAAATAGTTAAGTCAACCGCAAAAATAGTAGTAAACCACAACCTTGAATGTTTGAAAGTATTTCTTGCCTCACTCGAACCTTAAAATTAAATACTCTTCAAAGTCAAGCGCATCACATGTACAATACTTCTCGTAAGTGCATTTCGTGATTTATCACTTGCACGTATGGATGACATGGGTCCTTGGAAGTACATGAGTGTTTTGAAATTGAATTAGAAGCCTAAAGTTAAGAGAGTTGATCAAAATCAACATTTTGAGTAAACAAGCTTAGATCCACCATATGAAAGTTTCAATAGGCTCGTATGACAATTTGAACTTGCGTGTATGTTTGAAGTTTTGAACTAGGATTCAAGAGGCTCGGGGGTGCTTCGACATCATTGGAACTCATTTTACAATTGTAGATTTACTAGTCAACGTCTTGTTTTGTTGTTGGAGAGCCGTTAGTTTTGTCTCATAATTTCTGAACTGTAACTGTTGGTCTTGTCGAATTTTGACTTGTATTGAAGATTTTAGGCATATTAAAGGACCAATGTCTTTCTAAGTGGTGGATAATGTGAAGACCCGATCGTTTGTAGTTTTAGAAGTTCGAATCACGTTCTACAACTAAAATTTAGAACCACAAAATAGGGCAAAGCTTTCCTCCAAATTCTTGCACGACCAAATAGTTTAGGTAGTACCATAAAATAAAATTGTGAATAACAAAAGACATAACAGATCCGAAAATAAATCAAAGGGAGAAATTGATACAATATCGTCTTTGATTTTTTAATGAATGATTTACAATATATATAAGATTTACTTTGATATAAACTAGGTAACTAATTAACTTAATTACTAAATGATTATACTTCTACCTAAAATATGAGATATATACATAAGATATAACTTATTGTACTGAATTAGAATAGGCATATCTTTCAATATGTTTACGATTTAAGACGAATATGACGACGAGAGGAATTTCTTTTTAGATAAAGAGAACAAATTAAAGAGATCGAAAGATCAGAAAAATGGACCAAAATAATCAAAGTTTTTATCGTATTTGATGATTCTAATTAGACCTGTCCATAGGGTCAGGGGCACGCCCATCCCGACCCGACCCAAAAAAAGCATGGTCAGGGTCAGCTAATTTCTGACCCGCGAGCCATCTGACACGAAAAAGCGGGGACCCGAGCATACGTAGGGTCGGGCCAGGGTCAGATTTTCTTACCCACTCGGCCCAGCCCGACCTCTGGCACGAACTCGATCCGCCACTTAATCTTTTTAATATAATTTATATTATTTTTCCTTTATTAATATTTGCATGTTTTAAGAATATATGTTAGACTTTATGTTTTAATGTGAAGCATAAAATATAGGAGAGAAGAAAGTAGTTGTAAATTGGTGCAACTTTAAATGGTCATAACTCTGCGCTCGGACGTCCGTTTCATTTTTTGAAAAAACGTTTGTTTTCCTAATCGATTTGACGTTTCCCCAAATCGATTTCTAATTTTTCCTTTTATTCACTAGATCTCGCGATATACAATTGATTTTAACGTATGAATTTCATGGTAATGTAGATGTGAATGTCAATTTCAGTTTTGGAAATTCAATTTTACAAATAACAAAAAAAAACGGGTCCCGTAGCCCAACTCGGCCAAATCCCCTCGTTATTTTGTTTTGTAGAGTGGGACAGGGCCGACCCGTGACCCGTAGGGTCCCCGAATGGTCAGGGCTAGGGTCGGAAAATTTAAAAAAAAATAGGGTCAGGGTCGGACAAGTAGGGAAAAAAGTCATCCGACCCGATCCTGGCTCGGTCCGACCCGACCCGACTCGAGTTTTGGACATGTCTAATCCTAATGGATAGGAATTAATTAATGTGATGCTTAATTTTCCTCTTAAATAACTTAAAATACTAATTGATATGGTGAATCATATTTAATAATCTATTGCTCTATAGTTTATTAAAGACTTTTTCCGTTGATGGCACAACATATGTATATATGGTTAATATCGTAGTTTACTCATTTGTTTTCATTGTATGACTAATTCAATTTAAAATTCTGCTATTTACACCTAGAACTATGACAACCAATCCCGACAAGAAAAAAACAATACTATTGGTAAAAATTTTAAAATTTATTCAGTCAAATTTTGAGATTTTCGTTATAAAGAATCTTAATGACTGCTTTTAATTAGTTTGACTTGATCTAAAATTTAAATTTATTTTGTCTAAATTGGTATTGTATGCTCGCACAAAACACATTGATGTTGACCTATTATCGTGTTATATTTCATAATATAATTATATATATATATTGGTATCATAGCCAAAAGAGATAAAGATATAGAGGAATGAGGTCCAAATTAGATGAAATTCTTGTCTAGAATGTTAGGTTCTTCTGAGTTAGTAATCCTAGGGAGATACGGGGTGGTAAGTCCTCAAGGGAAGTCAGTTAGACCCGTGGACAACTTGAGGTTGTAGGAAGAACTTAAATTTCGAAAGTAAGATTTTTATATACATTTTTCAATAAATCTACTTCATTTGATTTTGGTTCAACATCTCCCATGGATACAAAGAAGATAATAAATTCGAAAGAAATCGTTATACAAGATTTGAAAAAATCGATATATAATTGGGAAATATCGAAAGTAAATAGAGATCAAATTTACAAAAATTCAAAATACCAAATTTTCAAAACGAATTTCACTATTAAAACAGAAGAAAGAGATATACAATTAACAAAACTCTTTGAAACAATTCAATTGCTTTCTCAAAATTCCTTGAAAAAATATAGGGAAAAAATTATAAATACATTCATATTGGCTTAATTCAATTAGGGATAAAATCCTAAACTAAGGAAGAATTAAATATCTCAATTCTTGCTATATTAAGATATGCCAGATTCAATAATTTTAAAGATTTCTTATTAAGTTATGTTGAGTCCAGTCTCTGTACATGATCAACCTCTTTTGATTATTACCCAAACTTTTTAGTTTCTTTAAATGATAAAAATATCCAAAATTCCTTGTCTTACAAATAAAATCCCATAATTACCAAATGCTTAAAGGTTCAATTCCTGTAGCAATAATCTTTAGAATCCATTACAAAGCTATGCTCTCTGCTTTTGCCACAAAAGTTAGGTACTATAGTAAAAAAGGTGAAACCCTACTTTTGCAAACTAATCTTTCCAGATCTAACACCGTAATACCAAGACCTATTAGGTGGAAGGATATTACCCTACCAGAAGAATGTATCTTGGAAGGTGTAGTTAAACATGAACCCTTAGGGCTCGTTTGGTACGTCACACTCGACTGTATATTTTTATATTGGACTGTACTGTATTGTAATGGACTGGACTGTATTAATATATAATGGACGGTATTAGAGTATAATAAATAATGGACTGTATTTTTTTAGTACAATCCAAGGGAGTGTACTACTAGATAAGTCTCAAAAATGACAGTTGGAGTGTACTATTTTTAGAAATAAATGCAGTCGATCCGTGAATCTTTGTATTATTTTTTGTCCAGTGTAGTCGGTATGTCTGACATACCAAACGTGCCCTTAGAGTCTGACCAATCAAATACTCATCTTAAAGAAATAACCCAATACCAGGATGGTAGAGCAGCCTATCGTTCCTAAGAAGGTCTACGAGTAGTAGATACGATGATACAAGTTCCGTAGAGACCCTAGCTTTAGGAAGAGTCTCACAAATTCCTTCAGTAATAAATACCCCTTATAAAATAAAACCTAGACATTCTATGTCATATTTACCCAATCTAAGAAACGTAGACTACACCAATGAGTACCCAGACCAGTATATGTAAACTCCACTGTTAGGGAAAAAGTAGAAGACCAAAAACCTACTAGTCCGACATTTTCCTCGATAAGAGAAAATATGGTAAATGAAATTGGAGTTTTAGAACAGGAATTTCAAATAGATAAAAAATTCCTACAAAAAGATTATTATGAGAAACAAAACTTAGATTTTTTTTTTTGATTCTTTAAAAACTTTTTAAATATTAGGAAACAAATACAAGAAAAGTTCTATGAGTTTGTTAATGAAAATAGGATAAACATTCTCTTTTTTCGACTAGTTTGAAATATACTCCTCTCAAAATTCCATAGAGTATCCCTTTTCAAAATCAGTAAATCCTATTACTACTAATAAGATAACTGCTTTAACATATGATTCCGATAATAGTGATACCTTAGAACAATTCCAAAATAAAACACCTCTTTTTAATAAAATAGATTGGAAATAACCCATACAACAACAATTACAAATAATTCCTACTCCAAACCTAGAAATAGTAAAACCCCTAGCTCAATCCCGTTGTAATGCCTCTTTCATTTACGATTGGAACATAGATGAAATGACTTAATACAATATCCTTATCTTCCTCCAACAAATGATCATGGTAGCAAATGCCTATAAAACGCAAAATGGTGCACAAGATAAGGCCATAGCATAACTGCTCATCGCAGAATTCTCTGGTCAATTAAAGGGATGGTGGGATAATTATCTCACTGACCAACAAAAAGAAGACATCTTAAATTTCATAAAAATTGATGAAGAAGGAATACCAATCTTAGATGAATAAGGTGAAACCCTACAAGATGCAGTATCAACTTTAATACTGATAATCTCTCTAAATTTCATAGGTAGTCTCTTCACATCTAAAAGATAAAAATGTCGAGTTACTTTCAAATCTAAAATGCAAAAAAATAAGTTATTCCCAATGGTACAAGAATACTTTCTTAACCAGATGCAATATCAACTTGAATATGCTAGTGCGATTGATAGCTTGATGTATGCTATGCATTGTACAAGACCTGATATATCTTTTTCGGTATGCAAATTGTCTAGATTCACGAGTAATCGGGCGTTGAGCACTGGAAAGCAATTGGACGAATACTTGGTTATCTTAAAAGGACCATGAATTTGGGTTTGCATTATAACAACTATCCTGAAATACTTGAAGGGTATTCAGATGCTAATTGGATAACC
The DNA here is from genome assembly GCA_029844215.1 of Przewalskia tangutica. Taxonomy (NCBI): domain Eukaryota; kingdom Viridiplantae; phylum Streptophyta; class Magnoliopsida; order Solanales; family Solanaceae; genus Przewalskia; species Przewalskia tangutica. The sequence goes on along the minus strand of CM056736.1, from coordinate 65,042,955 downwards.
AATATAAGTGATAATAAATCCACATCTTGATAGATCTTTACAATTGATGGAAGAGCCATATCTTGGGCATCTAAGAAGCAAACATGCATAACTCACTCAACAATTGAAAGTGAGTTTATAGCACTTGCAGCAGCAAGCAAATAAGCTGAATGGCTGAGAAATTTGTTATTTGATATAAAGTTGTGGCCACAACCGATGTCATCTATTTTTGTGTACTGCGATAGTGAAGCTACGTTGTCTAGGCACTATAACAAAACACTTCTAAAAGGGTGAGCAAAGTCGCCCTCTTTGCTTTGAAAATCGCCCTCTTAGATCAAAGGGGGCGAATTTTAGTCGCCCTTAAATTCGTCTTATTACGTCTGTTGTCTTAGATCAAGAAGGACAATTTTTCAAGTCGCCTCCTTTGGTGAGGACCAAATAGGGCGACGACAGTCGCCCTTTTTTAGATCCATCAGAAAGGGTGAGTGTAGTCGCCCTATTTGGTCATTACCAAAGGGGGCGACAAGGAAAATCACCCCCTTTGGTAAGGATCAAATAGGGCGACTACAGTCGCCTTTTTTGAGATCAATCAAAAAGGGCGACTAGTCGCCCTATTTGAAACCAAATAGGGCGACTTACTGAAGTCGTCCTTTTTGATATGTTTCAAAAAAGAGAAAAAAATAAATGCACCAACTGGGATTCGAACCCTGGTCTAAACTGTGACACTGTACTACCACTACACAACTAGTTATACAATATTAATTGCCACAAATATTACACCCCCTGCCAAGAATCGAACCCGGGCCTCCTCTGTGGAACTATGTCATTCTACCACTAAACCAACCATCAATACTTGTTATATTTATGCTCCTCATAATCATAAATCCCTTGGTCGGTTCTAACAAGATGCCTATTTTTTTACACTTACAATTTTTGGATAATTTTGGATCGGATTCGGATCCGAATATTTTGGATATCCAAAAAATCGGATATCCGCAATTTTTGAATAATTTCGGATCGGATTCGGATCTGAATATTTCAGATATCCAAAAAATTGGATATCCGCAACTTTTGGATAATTTCAGAGCGGATTCGGATCCAAATATTTTGGATATCCAAAAAATCGGATATCCGCAATTTTCGGATAATTTCGGATCCAAATATTTTGGATATCCGTAATTTTCAGATAATTTCGGATCAGATTCAGATCCGTATATTTCGGATATCCGCAATTTTCGAATATTTTTTTATCGGATTCGGATCCGAATATTTTGGATATCTAAAAAATCGGTTATTCGCAATTTTTGGATAATTTCGGATCGGATTCGGATCCAAAAAATTCGAATATCCAAAAAATCGTATATCCGCAATTTTTGAATAATTTCGGATCGGATTCGGATCCAAATATTCTTGATATCCGCAATTTTCGGATAATTTCGGATCGGATTCAGATCCAAATATTTCGGACATACGATCGCAATTTTTGAATAATTTCGGATCAGATCCGAATATTCCGGATATCCGCAATTTTCGGATAATTTCGGATCGTATTCGGATTCGAATATTTCTAGGTGGCGATGGTGGCGACCGACAAATCCGGTCAGGCGACCGACCCGACCGTCGGTCAGGCGACCAAACCGCGACCCGATATTAAAAAAATGGGGCCGGGCTCGAGCGGAAGCGGGGCAGTATGGTCCCGGCCGACCACTTGCCAGCCGATCCGATGCCGGTCCCGCCATTTGCCAAAAATAGGCGTTGTCTAACGGCGGTTTACATTTTGGCCGTTAGACAACGACCATTTTGGCTTCCCACTCCCAACCCCTACCCCCTTTATATTTATTTTTAACCCCTAAGTAATTATATTTACACTTTAACCCAATTTTCTAACTATAAATACCTCATTTTCTCTTCTTATTTCTCACAAATCTTCCTACATTTTCTCTAATTTCTATATACAACATTCTCTACTACATATTCACTCTATTTATTAATTTGAGAATTGGGAGTGAAGTTGACAACTAGCTTGAGGATTAATCTATCGAGCAAAGTTTCAATTTTCAACCTCTCGATTACACATCGACTCTACGTCGGCGTTTGGTACATTCGTTCCCTCATTAAATTATTATTTTGTTTTTATTTCATTTAGCACATTTAATTTCATTATCTTTAACTATTTATTTATTTATTATCATAATTAAAATGAAAAGAACAAAAAGTCTTTTCGGCAAGGGTACTTCTTCTAGTAGGGCGGGTAACAAGGGCAAGGGTACTTCTTCTAGTATTCCTAGACAATATGATTTTATAGATCCTGAACTGTTTCCTGAAATACCATATGATCTTGACACAAATGTTTATCCTCAAAATGAAGAAGATTTTAATTTAGATGACACTCTAGATGATGATACACCTACTAATGAAGATGATGATACACCCACTAGTGAAATGCCTCATGTCCCCCCTAGTATGAGACGAGGTCCGGTAAAACGACCATTAAAATCAGTTGTATGGAAATATTTTGACAGGGACGTACCGAATCAAGTAGCTATATATAAAACTTGTAAAAATGTTTATTCTTTTAAAACTGGACAAGGTCATGGTGGAACGGGGGGTTTAGGAAGACACCTATTGCAAAAACACAAAGCCTTGCATGCCCAATATTTATAACTTAGTTGTAAAGGATGGTCTTTCACTTTTTCAAGATATTCTTAAAAAAATACAATTTGATATACACTTTATTTTTAAAAATAATAGAATTCAACAGAGAAAAGAATATAAAAAAACTTGTCACGATTGTGGACTATCTTACAGAAAAATTCCCGAAGAAGTACCAACTAGGTGAAATTCTTTATATGACCAACTAGTTGTTGCTTATGACTATAGAAAACCTATCACTTTATTTTTTAACGCCCATAATCAAAATCCAAATGATATGATTGTGGATAATGATTGAGACAAAATTAAAGAACTTATTGTATTTCTACAGAATTTTCAACGAGCAACAAAAGAATTTTCTACTTTATATTATCCTACTATTTCAACTATGTTGTTTTATATAGCTATAATATTTTTACTTCTTAAAGAATATATGGAAAAACACCTTATAAGTGACTATTAAAAAATGTTTATGAAATTAAAGAAATATTTTATTCCTATTCCCCCTATTTATATTATTGGTGTTGTATTAAACCCGACTATTAAAGTAGAGGGTTGTAAAAGTCTTATTGAAAATATTTATACCTGTATGGACGTACTACCACCTCCAACTCCCAAAAATTTAAATGTTGAGCCACCTATTGAACAAACGCTAGAAGAAGTGTTGAATAGCGTAGAAGATGAATGCAAAAAAGTATATCGGCATTACCAACAAGAAAGTGCTAGTAACCAACCGGCTACTTCAACACAGCCTCAAAAAAGACATGCTGTTTTTGCTGCTAGTATTGATTCTATTGAAAGCCTCAGAAATAGAATGTGCGGTGGTAGCAGTGCTAACCAAATTAGCGAGTTCGATGTTTTTGTTTTGCAGGGTAATTTACCTTACCAAGCAGTTATCAATGAAGAAGGAAAGGAAGACTTGCTGAAATATTGGATGCAGAATGAGAAGACATTTCCGACACTTTCAATGATGGCCCGAGATATTTTGAACATTCAAGCGTCATCAATCGCTTCTGAAAGCGTTTTTTCTGCAGGCAGATTTCAAATAGGAGAGCACATACACTCATTAGCCGGAGACAGCTTGGAGATGGCGGTACTATTCAGATATTGGATACGAGCGGAGCGAAGGAGGTGCGGTCAACCAGAGATTAACGAAGAAGAAGACGAAAACTACAACGACATTTTATCTGAAGACATGAGTAGCGACGTGGAACAATTTGACCAAGATATACCAATTCCAACCGAAGAACCACACGAAATTATAAAGAAACTAGAAAAAGTATTTTCAAATTGGTAATTTATTTCATTGCAATTTTTTAATTTTTCTATGTTTTTTGCAATTTTTTTCAACAACAGTACACTACAATGTTGTAATTCTGAATCTTGTATATTTCAATGAAATAATTAATAATATAAGAGGCACAAAAACAGCATTGGGATGTTTTTTTTACACTCTTCTTGTCTTTGTTTAATATTTAGTTTATACTTTATACTTTATAAATATATTATATATATGAGTATAATTATAATACTATAATAGTATAATATGAGTCTATGACTATCACTATATGACTATATGAGTATATGTTAATGTTACTTTGTTAGTAATTTAGTATTTTTAATTTAGTGAAAAAATTAAAAAAAAAACACTTTGACAGTCCGTCTGGCCCGCCCACTTGTGGCCGGGACGGGGCGGGACATCGTATCGTCCCGCTAGTCCCGGTCCCACCCCAACCCGACCCCGCCCCTCCTCTCCACCCCGACCCCGTCCCGATCCCGCTAGTCCCGATCTCGGTGGGCCCGGTCCGGCCCACTGGCCAGCCCTTTTGGATATCCAAAATATAATATTTCGGATATCCAAAAAATTGGATATTCATACTTTCGGATAATTTCGAATCGAATTCGGATATCCAAAAAATCGAATAATTAAATTAAAACATATCTAATTTGAAAATATACTATTATTTTTACAATATTATTTACAAATATATTATTATTAATTAATATATGTTAAATTGATCGCTCATCTCCTAACTTTATTCAGGTCATGCCAAAAAAAATTAAAAAATAATATACAACGAAAAAGCATATTTCCATGATAATCAAATTCATATTAAGAATGAAAACAAATAAGTGCTTAATTGATATTGAAACAACGAGCAAAATTTAAATACATAAATTGTCTATATACCAAATTTTTCCATTATTAATATAATTCAATATGTTATAGCAGATTACATATTATTTATTTAAATTATTAATTATAATATTTAATAGAATTATTTGTGATAAATGAAGTTTTCTTTATTTTTGTTTAAAAACATAACTCCAAACGTACAAGTTTATAACTTCAATTCATGTGAATTGCAAAACTTAACTTTAATTTTTTTTAATTAACCATGAATAAACTTTTTCAAGATTTATACAAAAATTAAATTCTTAGATCAAAGGAGGCGACTTTTTTAGTCGCCCCCTTTGGTGAGGACCAAAAAGGGCGACTTTTCTAGTCGCCCCTTTGGTTCTCACAAAAAAGGGCGACTTTTGTAGTCGCCCCCTTTGGTCCTCACCAAAAAGGGAGACTTTTCTAGTCGCCCCCTTTGGTCCTCACCAAAAAGGGAGACTTTTCTAGTCGCCCCCTTTGGTCCTCACCAAAAAAAACGATTTTTCTAGTCGGCCCCTTTGGTCCTCACCAAAAAAGGCGATTTTTCTAGTCGCCTTTTTTGGTCTTAACCAAAGGGGGCGACTAGAAAAGTTTCCCCCTTTGATCTAAGAATTTATTTTTTGTATAAATCTTGAAAAAAGTTTATTCATGGCTAATTAAAAAGAAGCATATTTTATTTGAAAAATGAACTTTAGGAGGTATTTATACATGTATTTAAATACAACGAATATATTCGAAAATATCCTAAAAAAAGTTAGGAACGATAATTATGAAAAACTAACTATAATTGGTTAGAAACCTACAAAATACCATGCTTTCAAAATATCAATTAAATAACTAAGGAAAGAATTGGACATTAGACGCCAAAATCGTCGGGAATAAGGGATGGATTCTCTAATTCATTGCTACTAAAATTAATTTAATCAAAACAGGCACAAAAATAATTAAATAAAACATGTAAATGCAGAGTGAAATATATCTGATATGTATACTTTGTAAAATGTTTTAGCAAAATAATAGATCAAAATTTAATGAGTTTTGATAAATGATGACTTTTGAAGCACTCGCTTAAATATATTTATAAATAATATGGGAAATAAATGAAACGAGAATAAAAAAAATGGCCCTCACAAGTGAAGAACGAGATAATAACTTCTATATTTATATTTTGGATCAATTTAAAGTCATAGTTTAGTTTAAATATGATAATATTTATGAGTATAAGTAAGAATCTTTGGTAAGGACCAAAAAGGGCGACTTGAAAAGTCGCCCCCTTTGGTTTATTAATATTTATTCTTTACAACTTTATGTTTTTTGTTTTAGTTTTTATTTATTATTTCGCTTCAAAATTTTCTTAATTGTTTTTAGTTAGATGAAGTTTAATTTGTGTGAGATTTTCTTTAATAAAAGGTTTTAACATTTTTTTATTTTCATTGTCTATAGTTTATTTAGAATTAATATATTTTGTATAGTATAAAGGAGGAAACTATAAACATTGATTGCTTATGAGAAATGATGCATAAACATCATTTGAAATTCTCCATGTATTGGAAAAAGTTTGATGAGAGAGATTTCATACACATACTATACAAAATATATTAATTCAAAATAAACTATAGACAATAAAAAAAAATGTATCCCTTTTCTAAAAAATGTTAAAACCTTTTATTAATGAAAATCTCATACAAATTAAACTTCATCTAACTAAGAATATTTAAGATAATTTTGAAGCGAAAGAATAAATAAAAACTAAAAGAAAAAACATAAATTTATAAAGAATAAATATTAATAAACCAAAGGGGGCGACCTTTTTGGTCTTCACCAAAGGGGGCGACTAGAAAAGTCGCTCTTTTTGGCCCTCACCAAAGAGGGCAACTAGAAAAGTCGCCCCCTTTGGTTTATAAATATTTATTCTTTAAAAATTTAAGTTTTTTGTTTTAGTTTTTATTTATTCTTTCGCTTCAAAATTATCTTAAATATTTTTAGTTAGATAAAGTTTAATTTGTGTGAGATTTTCATTAATAAAAGGTTTTAACATTTTTTAGAAAAGGGATAACATTTTTTTTTATTGTCTATAGTTTATTTTGAATTACTATATTTTGTATAGTATGTGTATGAAATCTCTCTTATCAAGCTTTTCCCAATACATGGAGAATTACAAATGATGTAAACATGCATCATTTATCATAATCAATCAATGTTTATAGTTTCCTCCTTTATACTATACAAAATATATTAATTCTAAATAAACTATAGACAATGAAAATAAAAAATGTTAAAACCTTTTATTAATGAAAATCTCACACAAATTAAACTTCATCTAACTAAGAATATTTAAGTTAATTTAGAAGCGAAAGAATAAATAAAAACTAAAACAAAAGACATAAAGTTGTAAAGAATAAATATTAATAAACCAAAGGGGGCGACTTTTCAAGTCGCCCTTTTTGCTCTTTACCAAAGGGGGCGACTTGAAAGGTCGCCCTTTTTGGTCTTCACCAAAGGGGACGACTAGAAAAGTCATCATTTTTGGTCTTCACCAAAGGGGGCGACTTTTCCCTTTGGTTTATAAATATTTATTCTTTAAAAATTTAAGTTTTTTATTTTAGTTTTTATTTATTCTTTCGCTTCAAAATTATCTTAAATATTCTTAGTTAGATAAAGTTTAATTTGTGTGAGATTTTCATTAATAAAAGGTTTTAACATTTTTTAGAAAAGGGATAACATTTTTTTTTATTGTCTATAGTTTATTTTGAATTAATATATTTTGTATAGTATGTGTATGAAATCTCTCTCATCAAACTTTTCCCAATACATGGAGAATTTCAAATGATGTAAACATGCATCATTTCTCATAAGCAATCAATGTTGATAGTTTCATCCTTTATACTATACAAAATATATTAATTCTAAATAAACTATAGACAATGATAATAAAAAAATGTTAAAACATTTTATTAATGAAAATCTCACACAAATTAAACTTCATCTAACTAAGAATATTTAAAATAAGTTGAAGCAAAAGAATAAATAAAAACAAAAACAAAAAACATAAATTTCTAAAGAATAAATATTTATAAAGGGCGACTTTTCTAGTCACCCTCTTTGGTGAAGAACAAAAAGGGCGACTTCTCAAGTCACCCCCTTTGGTGAGGACCAAAAAGGGCGACTTGAAAAGTCGCCCCCTTTGGTGAAATTAAAAAGGACGACTTTAAAGTCGCCCTTTTTGATATAAATCAGTCCCCCTCCTTGTGTTGATTTGTTGTAGTGAGGGCTTATAATAAAGTGTATAATGGAAAGTATAGACATATTAGCTTGAGACATGAGTATGTGAAACAATTAATAATCGATGGTGTTATTAATGTGATTTACGTTAGGACAAATAAAAATCTAGCGGATCCTTTAGCAAAAGGTGACTTAGTTAAGGCTACATCTAGTGGAATGGGGCTGAAACCTTTTAGTTTTACAGTCACCAATGATAGTAACCCAACTATGTAATAGTTATATCTCTATTCCATAGTTAAATGAGTAAGAACAAGTCATTGTTTAGTGAAGGGTATGGCACCGAAATATATATATATATATATCTATAAACTAGTCCTTTCCAAGATGTTTGGTGTAAATAGCTACGAAATAGAGGTTGAGTACTAACTCTTAATGAAGTTCAAGTCTCATAGTAGCTAGAGACAAAATTTTGAAACTTCCCCTAAGTGAGCATAAGAAATGGTGTCGTTTCTAACAAGATCGTGGTTAAATCTTGTAAATGCTCATGAATCCAAGATAGAGCACAAGGCCGGAATAGTGCTACATCAATTAGAACATAATTTTAAACCTGGGATAGCTTATATGTGATGTTATCTCCGATATTTACTTAAGAGACAAAGTTCAATGCTAAGCACACTATTGTCTTGTAGATACTTTAAAATGCATTCACTAATTAAAGGTTAAAATCGAAAGGTACCTTTTTGTATGTATAAGTTTATCATTGTAAATCTGGAAATATTGCAATATAGTGGGAGATTGTAGGTGATATTTTAATATTTGAATGGTTGTGTCTTTATGAATGAACACCATTCAAAGGTTGTGACCTTATGAAATGATACATCTTCTTGAAGGGTCTTAAAGGTCTATAAATCCAGATTTTACTACAGATTTAGATATAGATCAAAAGAGATTTCTTTATTAATTCTAGAAATACCATCATATTTGCTTGAGATAGTGTTAAGGATTTGTTGTATCTTGGGGGTAATTTGCCATAAACTCTTAGCAGTGTTGGTGAGGGCAAATAAAACCTTAAAGGAAAGTGTTTATACACGCCTCAAATCTTGATTTGTAATTTCTCTGCATCAAAACTTACTTCTGAAAAAAAGAATCAAAACTTTTGAAGAAAAAATCAAAATTTCTATTTTTCTTTCCTCCTTATTCTTTATTACACAAACACGTTACACTGGTTGAGGAAAGTAAGACATGCACTTTCACTTCGAAGATTGGTAACACATGGGTTAATGTACCATCTGGGATGGGTCAGACAAACACATATGCCGCATAACAATTTATTACAGTTATCATGTTGTGTTTACACTTGTTACCTGTATCTGTAGTTTCAGTTTGATTGCTTTACTTGTATATCAATTTTATACATGTATTGCCTTGTTTATGACTTTATGCATTACGAGAAACTTCTAAGTACTTGCCATGGGGTAAGCTAAGAGGACGAGTCGATGATCTTTCTTAGACTTTCGACTCATGCTTGTTGTGCGCGTGTGTGTGAAGGGCAACCATACGGTGACCTGGTAGCCCATCAGTGACTCCAGCTTCCATCAGTCATTCCAGCTGAGCCGAGCCTTCATTAGATCATGGCGTCCGCTTCCTCTTAGCAGACTTAGAAATTCATTTTATGACATGTTTCTCATATCTTGTATCCCAAATATTAGCAGCTCTATGACTTATATATTTTGGAGTTGTTGAGAAGACTTGTGATTCACATTGACTTCCACACTTTTATATATATTAAGTCAATTTGAGACTTTACCTTCTTCATTACTTGATTATCATATGTTTTAGCTTTGAGGAATTGCCTCATGGGTAGTAGCTTGTCGGGTTTCCTGTTGCGGCGTAGGTGCCAGATTTGGGCCGTGACACCAACAATTCAAGCTCTTTTGTCGGAGCACCTACTTTATGATCAGTGAAGCAACCGTTAAGCAATAGGACTTTTTCATAGAGTATACCGTTGTATTGTTCTACGATAGTTCACTAGATTCGAGGAAATTTCAGAGAAGTAGGGCTTCCAAGCCGCTTCAGAGAAAGGGGAAGAGAATTGTAGGGTTCGCTTGAAGGAGACGTGGTGAAATTGCAAGCAACATTAGGGTTAAATTTGTATTCTATTAACAGACTATAGGTGGCAAGAGGCCTCACATCCACACAGTTGCTGTAAACAACGCTTGTAGAATTCCGTTGGACCAAAAATTAGCATAGATAAATCTCTATAGTTGGTGGGCATACTGACAATATCTTTATCGATCGAATAGATGTTGATACCAAGCGCAGTAAGTCGAGTATCCTCTATTGTAACCATACAGATCTATGTTGTAAGCACCGAACGTTAAGGTATCAGGACTTGAAAATTAAAACCAATATACTCCATTGCAACGCAGGTCTGAGATAATTAGGAGAAAGAAACACCATATAACCTAATAATGCCCGACAATAATCTTGAAGTATTGATCAAATCTTTGTAGTTTATGCTATTATTAATGCTTATAACATAAGATAGAAAGAGTCATTCATAATATTATGGGTATATTGTCAAATGTTCCTATTTAGCGAGAAAGCCTCTTCACCTTAGGCTTTCTATCCAACATTGTCTGGCACAAATCTTTGTCAAATTACACCATCTACCTTAATGCCCCCAAAAAACAACACACCATGACACACCTCCCAAGAAAAGAATCAGAGAAACTCTCTCTCTCTCTCTCTCTGGAGAGTGGCTCATTGTATATTTCTCCACAAAAATGGCCGCTGTCGTCTTCCACCTTATTTCCTTGTTTGTTTTTCTCCTTTTTCTATCCCATCATCCAACTCCTTGTTTTTCCATTGGAGATGATGAGGTCCTTCTTGAATTTAAAGAATTGTTATTAAATACCTCAGCTATTGATTCCTCTTGGAAAAAGGGAACACATCCTTGTGACAATAATAAAAAATGGGTTGGTGTTCAATGTCAAAAAAATGTTATCCAAGGCCTACTTCTTGGTGGGGTTGGCCTCTCAGGTGATCTTGATATTGATGTATTAGTTAGCCTTCAAGGCCTTAGAGTTCTTAATCTTGCAAACAACTCTTTCTCAGGAACAATTCCGGAATTTTTTAGGCTTGGTGCTCTTAAGTCTCTATTCATTGATGGCAACCGGTTTACCGGAGAGATTCCTGGAGATTTCTTTTCCAAAATGTTGTCGCTCAGGAGGGTCTGGTTTTCGCGGAACAAGTTTTCAGGGAAAATTCCTGATTCTTTAGGCAGTTTGAAATATCTTTCGGAACTCCGCCTAGAAAACAATGAATTCTCAGGACCTATTCCATCTTTCTCACAGAGTAGTCTGACATCTATAAACCTGTCAAACAATAAATTACATGGTGAAATCCCACAAAGTTTGTCAAAATTTGGCGCGGACCCTTTTCAAGGTAATTCGGAGATATGTGGAAAACAAGTAGGGAGTGAGTGCAAGGCTGCAGGATCAGGGGAAAAGAATGAAGGTTCGAGCACATATTGGATAATTATAGGCTTAGTTGTCGTTGTGTTATTGGTGGTTATATTCTTTAAGGCAAAGCGCAAGGATGATCACTTTGAAAAGCTTGAAAAAGAGAACCTTGATGAGGCTGTGAAGATGCACATTCCGAGTTCGAACAAGAGAAGCATGAGTACACACACTTCTATGCGCTCATCAAGGAGGGGACGCTCAAGAAGTGGCAGCGATATGGGTGATCTAGTGGTGGTAAATGAAGAAAAAGGTATATTTGGGTTGCCTGATTTGATGAAGGCAGCAGCTGAAGTCCTTGGGAATGGAGGATTGGGGTCAGCTTACAAGGCAGTATTGGGAAATGGAGTGTCCGTCGTGGTGAAGAGGTTGAGGGAGACGAATAAATTGAATAAAGAAACTTTTGATACAGAGATCAGGCGACTTGCCAGGTTAAGGCACAGGAACATATTGCAACCATTAGCATACCATTTCAGGAAAGAGGAGAAGCTGGTGGTGTCTGAATACATTCCCAAAGGCAGCTTGTTGTATCTGTTACATGGTATGTATATTTGTTTTTTAGCTCTGTCTCATCTGCAATGGTTAAGGAGTCACAGCCCATATTGTGTACAACACTACAACTTAATGCTAGCTCCTTTTTCTTCTTTCTTTTTCATGTTGCATAAATTATGTCATGATTGGATATCATTTATGTTTATCAAATAGTCTGCTAGTGTTTTACAAGTTCCCTTGAAATAGCTCATTTTAAAGTCTCGGGATTACATAATTCATAAAAATGCTCTTAGATAGCCCAAAGCATTTCCATTCTTGTCATTGATCCCCAACCCAAAAATAAAAATAAAAACGATAGAAAGAGTGCAGGTTTACATGTTTGAGGAAGCCTTAGGTTTTCAGGGCATTGGGACCTCATCAATGTATGGCAGTACTCAAGCCTTTTCTTAACTACCTTCTATAGGAGACCTTTTTTTGTTCAATCAAAAATGATTTTATCATTTCGGAATCAGTAGCGTCTTTCAGTTATATGTTTCAGTCCTCTTCCCCATTACTTAGAAAAGTGATTCACCGGTTCAGGTACAGATACTATCATTATAGTCTGGACAATTAGACATCCAACCCGAATATCTATGAAACAGTGCAACTTTAGATGTTTGAATAATTATAGCTGTTTGTGAAGTACCAAAATTTTGTTTGAATTGGACTTTAATATGCCTGGAAGTAATATTCACATTATATAGTTAACATGCCAATTTGGGAGCTGCTTCTATAATATAAGCTCTTAATGTGATTTATTTTTATCTCCTGAGATGTTAACCAAAATTTTCAGGTGATCGGGGGATAGCACATGCTCAGCTAAATTGGCCTACTCGCGTTAAAATCATCCAGGGAGTTGCCAGTGGAATGAAATTTCTTCATTCAGAGTTTGCATCATATGATGTACCTCATGGGAACCTTAAGTCTAGCAACATTCTTCTTACTGCAAACAATGAACCACTTCTCACAGATTATGCCTTTTACCCTCTACTCAACAATTCGCAAGCTGTCCAATCTCTTTTTGCCTATAAATCCCCAGAAGCCGTACTAAACCAACGAATCTCTCCAAAAAGTGATGTCTATTGTCTTGGAATCATAATTCTTGAAATCCTTACTGGAAAATTCCCGTCACAATATCTCAGCAGCCAAAAGTGTGGAACCGATGTTGTGCAATGGGCGCGGTCAGCAATGGAAGAGAATAGAGTATCTGAATTGATTGATCCAGAGATAGCAACAGCAAAGGATTCCCTTGAAATGATGGAAAAGTTCCTTCATATAGGAGCGGCATGCACCGAGAACGAACATGATAAAAGAATTGACATGAAGGAAGCCATAAGGAGGATAGAAGAGCTACAAATTTAACGTAGCGATTGGTTAGACCACGAGGGAGAAAAAAATGGGCACAGGAAGCTGTTTGAGTTCTCCAACTAACGATCAACGCGTGAGCTATACCCATGGTAGTCTTATGAAGGGCATGTTACAAAGGAATGTGGCATTTTCCATTCCCTGAGATGAATGCTGCCTACAGTTCATTTTAGTGAAGCCTCGGCCAAAAGGATTTTCTGTAAAAGTATAAACTTAAAAGACATCTAGATAAATAAAACTCAGATCGATATAGGAGCATGAAGGAGTTTTTGTTATGCGTTTTATATGTTACATGGATCCTTCAATTGTTTTGGACTTTCCTGTGTCGTACTGGTGTGTCATGGGTACGGATACTTTGTGCGGATTCTGTTGGATTTTTCAGCAAAATCAAAAACCATCGTTGATGTGATGCCTCTTCAAATTTAGGGGGAGTCTGTTAACATAATTCATATTTACTTTGAATTTGAACAGACGCAACCTTTTTCAATAGTCACCATGCCTCTTGGAGGTGTCTGTTGGTGATGAAAAGGCATCTCCAATGGATGTGATATCTCTATACGTAGTAAAGATGTTTTCTCATTAAAAAAGATAAATAGAAAAGAAAAAAGAATCATAACTTTAGAAAAGAAAAAGAATTATAACATCAGAAAAGAAAAGAAAGAAAAAGAATCAAAACTTCTATTTTCTTTTCCCTTTCTCTAAGCATCATCAAAAACTTCATACTGTGTGTTCTTGATTAAATCAAGGGAGTACAAACTTGAATTCAAAATCGTTGTTAGGACTTCATTGTACCCTGAAGACAATATTTATGTGACCTATTGTACTCGTCAATTTATTGGGAAGGGTCGAAATAATTTTTTAAAAGAATCTGCATAAGTGCCTTGAAGTAAGAAAACGACAATTTTGTGTCTGTGTTTCATCCTGTTAGTATCAAAATTTACAACAATTTTTAGACAATTATCGACATGGAGGGTGAAACTACAATTGTTTCTCAATCATTGCAAGTAATGAACCAGACTTTGAATCGTTTAGAATGTTTTGATGTTGAGGATTTCACTCGTTGGCAAGAGACTATCAAATTTTTCCTGATAACTATCAAGTTATGGTACATCTTTGAAGATGGTTTGAAGGAAATTCCTGATGCGACTCCAACGGACAACAATGAATTGAAGGCCGAACGGAAGAAACGTCAAGAGGATAATTTTATGTGTCGTGGTCATATTCTGAATGTTCTAGGAGCCAATGTTTACAATGTCCATCGAAGTCTCGAAATAGCAAAGGAATTATGGACTGCGCTCGAAAACAAGTACAAAATTTCTGAAGTGAGTAACAAGAAATTTCTGATCTGTAATTTCATGGACTTTAAGATGGTTGATAGTAAGTCAATTATTGCCCAGGTCAATGAACTTTTACTCATTGTTAATCATCTTAAAGATGCTGGAATTGACCTTGTATCTTCATTCGTTGTTGGGGTTATTATTTATCGTCTTCCCCTTCTTGGAATGATTACAAGAAGAAACTTAAGCATGCTGAATCTGACTATGACTTAGAAGGTTTACAACATCATCTTCGTATTGAAGAAGATGCTCGTAAGCGAGAGATTAAGGATAGTCAGCAAACTGAAAATCATTCTAAGATTAATAATGTGGAGGAATCAAAAAAATTAAACTTTTTTAAATCTAAGATTGATACTCGGTTTAAGAAGAAAGATCCCAACAAGAAAGATAAGAAGAAGGGAAATTATTACTTCTGTAAGAAACTCGGTCACTATGCTCGTGACTGTCGTCAACGAAAGAAATAAATAAAAAATGAAGCGAATGTGGTCGATGACAAAAGCAAGCTTGTCGTTGTAGTGCAAGTTGCCAACACTGTTGTTGATCATGGTAGTTGATGGTGGTACGATACTGGTGCAACCATTCATATCTGTAAAGATATAAATCTTTACAAGACATACAAATCGGTTAGTGGAGAAGGAAACAATGTTACTTCAGCGAACAACCAAAGCAACAAAGTGGTTGGCAAAGGCACTGTTGAACTCCCATTTACTTCGGAAAAGATTGTTACTCTTACTAATGTTTTACATGTCCCTGACATTTGTAAAAATCTTATTTCTGGAGTCCTTGTTTACAAAGATAGATTCAAGATGACGTATAAGTCTGGTAAATTTGTATTGTCCAAGAACGGAATATTTGTTGGACAAAGATACTCTTGTAATGGGATGGTTAAACTTAATTTAATAAATAATAGTTCTACTTATATTGTTGAGTATATTAATTTATGGCATGCTAGATTAGGACATATGAATTATGGTTCTCTTAGAAATATGAAAAGATTATGATTGATTTCTAATTGCAATTTTGATAATGTTTCTAAATGTGAAATATGTGTGCAAGCAAAGATAACTAGAACATCTTTTAAATTTGTAATAAGAAATTATGTGTTGCTTGAATTAGTACATAGTGATGTTGGTGATATGAAAAGTCATATGACTCGTGGTGGAAACAAATAGTATGTCACTTTTATTAAAGATAGTAGTAGATATGCCTATATTTACTTGATGAAATCTAAGGATGAAGTCTTTGTAAATTTAGAATTTACAAAGTATAAGTAGAGACACAATTAGGACAGAAAATTAAGGTTTTACGTTCTGATCCTGGTGGTGAATACTATTCTTCTGAATTTACTTTATTTTGTCAAGAACATATTTTAGTACATCAATTCACTGCTCCATATACACCCCAACAAAATGGTGTTGCTGAAAGAAAAAAATAGAATTTTGATAGATATGGTTAACGCTACGCTTATTAGCTCTGATTTGCCAAATTCTTTGTGGGGTGAAGCTATTTTATCTGCATGCTATATTTTGAATAGAGTTCATTTGAAAAAGAAGAATATCTCTCCATATGAAATGTGGTTTAAGAGAAAGCCTAACTTGAAAAGACTCAAAACATGGGGTTGTTTGACATATGTCAGAAAGTCTGATCCTAAGAGACCAAAGTTAGAAAATTTGTTTCCCAAATGTGTTTTTGTAGCTTAGTCACTTAACAATATTACTTACATATTTTTAATCCTTGACACATTTGAGATTATAGAATCTATAGATGTAGAATTTATTGAAAACTTGACAAGGTCCTCAACCACCACCCACTGAAAACTCATTTTTACCTAGTCTAGAACCTGTAGAGACTAATAACAATGATGAACATTATGCTTCTACTCACAACAATGATATTTCAATTCCTACTGAAGATATTGAACCTAGAAAAAGTAAGAGAGCAAGAATAGAGAAAAATGTCCAGATTTATACAATATCTTGTAGAGGGTAATAATTATGAAATTCTTAATATTACCAAGTATCATATGCATGTTGATGATCCTAAAACTTATTCTGAAGCTATGAGTTCCAGAGATGCTAATTTCTAGAAAGACGCTATCAATGATGAAAAACATTCACTTTTGTCTAACAAAACTTGGGTGCTATCTGATTTAACTCATAGTGCTAAACCTATAGGATGTAAATGGATATTCAAGAGAAAATTGAATGTTGATGGTATCATTGATAAGTTTAAAACCAAATTGGTTGATAAAGGTTATAAACAAAAATATGGAATTGATTACTTTGATACATATGCTCATGTTGCTCGCATCACATCTATTCTTTGTTTGATAGTACTTTCTTCTATTCACAAGCTAGTTATACATCAAATGGATGTCAAAACTATTTTTTCTAAATGGTGATTTAGAAGAAGAAATATATATGGAACAATTTGAAGGTTTCATAATACCATGCCAAGAGAAGAAAGTTTGCAAGTTAGTGAAATTTCTCTATGGTTTGAAGCAAGCTCCCATGCAATGACATGAAAAATTTGACAAAGTAGCTTTGTCATATGGTTTTGTTGTTAATGATACTGATAAATGTATCTATAGTAAGCATGATAAATCTGGATGTGTAATTCTCTGTTTATATGTTGATGATATGCTTATTTTTGGGTCTGACATATATTGTGTGGAAGAAACTAAGAAATTCTCAGTTCTAACTTTGATATGAAAGATCTACGAGAGGCTGATGTGATCTTAGAAATTAAAATCCTAAGAAAAGGATATGAGTTGGCTTTAACCCAGTCTCATTATATTGAGAAATTTCTCAAAAAGTATATCCATTTTAATGACAAACCAACCCCCACTCCTTTAGATCCTAGTATTAAATTAATGAAGAATACTGGAAGAACTCATGGAAAACTTGAGTATTCTAGTATTATCGAAAGTGTTATGTATGTTATGCATTGCACGAGACCAGATATAGCCCAATCAATGGGAGTACTATGTTGTTTCTCAAGTAACCCAGGAGTTGAACATTGGAAAGCAATTTCAAGAGTGTTGGCTTACTTGAAAGGAATCACAGATTATGGTTTACATTTTCAGGGTTATCCCACTGTATTGGAAGGATACAATGATGCAAACTAGAACAATGTAGAATCCAAGTCCAAGTCTACTACTGGATGGATATTTACATTAGGTTGTGCTGTTGTGCCTTGGGGTTCCAATAAGCAGACTTGTATTTCTGATTCAACAATATTGTCAGAATTAATTGCACTTGCAGATGCATGTAAGGAGGCATAATGGCTTAGAAGCTTACTTATAGAGATCACATTATGGAATAAGCCAACTCTAGCAGTCTTGATTAATTGTGATAATCAGGCTACGATCTATAATATCTCAAACAAGACTTATAATGGAATGTCAAGACATGCAAGTCTTAGACATCAAATAGTAAGACAATTACTCAAGAGAGGAGTAGTTGTAGTTAACTATATTGAAACAAAAAGAACTTAGCATACCCATTTACTAAGATTATACCAAAGGCAGTGGTTTCAATAAAGTGTAACGAAATAAGACTAAGGTCTGTGAAAGAAGGTTGATTACCGGTTAACAGAAACCCAGCCTATGTTTTGAAAAAGATAAACAAGGTTCAATGGGTACCAATAAGTTTACGAGAGTGATTATGGTACACTAAGTCAAAACTTCCCATTTCTGTATTAGTGCAGTGATTCTGCATGATTGAGGATGGATGAAAATTCTTAATAAGCCTATGTTTGTTTACATGTGTATCACAGAAACACCTTAGAGACTTACCTATATGAATATGGAAATCAGGTCGTTTCCTATAAGAATAAGACCGTTCTCTAAGGAATATTCATGAATCCAGGATATAAGCACATGACCATTAGCGTGCTAAGCTACATAACAAATAATTCTCTGAAGTCAATATGTGTAGAGATTCCAGTTTTATCACAACGGACACTTGGTTCAAGACTAGTTCACCATTGTTGAGTGTATTTTATACACTCTTTTGAGTCCTTTTTAGTTAGTATTTTACTCTTTTATTTGCGTTTAGTATAATATTAGGTATGTTTTTCTTTCTTTTGTGTCACAGCGATTATAAAGGAGAGAATACTACTTTTGAGGACGAAATGAGTGTTGACACCCAATTTTGACCCTCCCGTCCAGACAGTAGCTATAAAATTACACTAATTTTGCAAAATAATTCTTTTATGATTTTTTATAATAAAATGCAGCAATAAAACATTAATACAGGCATAAATAAACAATTTAATAATGACACCGCGTCTTACGTAGAAAATTACGCACTTAGAGTCTCGCGCCCATATTTATTAATTTTAAGCCCTGTCATAATTCTTAATAATAAATAATAAATAAAATAATAATCTAACACACGCGTTTTAATAATAGCATTCATAAAAGAATTAAGAAGTCCTATCTACATGTAGCATTTAAATAATTCAATCTTAGCTTAAATAATAATAAAATATGCATAATAAATAAGTTTTAATAATAGCGCCGCATTATAAAATATTAAGTACTAATTAAATAGCATGTCCGTCGTTAGTTTTATTATAATTTATTCTAACAATTAGATTAATAAAGCACCTAAATAATTTAATCACAATTTATTAATTTAATTTACCACTAATTAATTAAATAATACACCTAAAGAATTAAATACCTAATACCTAAAACTAATTCCTAAAAAGAATACACCTAATTTATAACACTACCCAGCCCCATCCGCGACCCGCAGCCCACGCCCGCAGGCCCAACACCCGCAGCCCAGCTCGCCCCTTATCAGGCCCAGAGCCTTATAACCTTTCTTCCCCTTCAACAACCCTTAGAAAAAGAGAGAACCCTAAAAAACCTAAAGCTTGATGCGCCTCGCACCCCATCGCGCACCTTCCGCCGAGATTCGCTGAGAATCCGTGACCTTCCTAACCATGCACACCAGCTCAATAGCGAGAATCGATAAATCGCACAAAAAGATCGAACCAAATCCTTACCAAATCAGCCGCGAAATCAGTCCTAACCGCAATAAAATCGTCCAAGAATCATACCATAATTGGCATTTAAGGGTTTACCTAACTTGGAACCCAAATTGGGCTATAAAAACCGATCGATATACACATGCAGAGGGCATCCGGGGAAAAGTGAGAAAAGATCACGACCATGAGAAGGAACCCGTCGAAACCAGCAAAGGAAATGGCATCCATTCTCGCAGAATAAAACTCGACTAAAGGCATCCGAAAATAAAAGGGGAAATTAGCTGGCAAGGAGCAAGAAGAATCCTAAAAAATTGTTAGGGAAGCAGCAAGAACAGAAATTAAAACGAAAAGCATCTCTTTTTTCGCAATACCAGTCAAGAATCAGGTAAAAGTCTCATTCCTCTTCTAAACGCATCACAATAAAAACCCCCGAGCGGATCGACGACTTGACACGCTGCCCCGATTCGCTGCCCGGAGAAGGTAAAATCAAATCCCCTTTGAATTTCGTTTCATTATGTTATCTGTGTGGTTCAATTTGTGACTTGTCTGAATTTAATCTGAATTTATACTATGTATTAGTGCCGTTATGTTGAGAAGAACAGTCGAAGTCATGCTTGTTTATTGGTAATCTGTCATACATGTTATAATAGTTGAAATGGGATAAGTAACGAATCTGACGGTTATCCACTCTCTGAAACCATAACTTGTAATAGTCGGATTACTACTTTGTCAAATCCTTTCATAATTGAATGATTAAATGGATTCGGTTAATAGCATGCTCAGAAACCTGTGTAGGATAAGTTCAAGCTGCATAAGGAATTAAAATTTGGTACCAATGTGACTAGCAAATTGTTCTTAAATTTTTCAGTCATGTGTCTGTTTGTCTTCTATGATCGTGAAATTGATTTTACATATTTGTCCTCTTGTCCCTAAGTCCAAACAGTCCTCGTGTTAGTATCCAGAGTTCCCCTGAGTCCGTACGATGTGTTTGTTTACTTAATCTATGATGAATGCTTGGAGTAATATGAATAACTCATGTGTCTGAAAGACCATTTCTGGTTTGGAAATCTGGTCCTGCTTATGTCCAACATGCTCATCAAATCAGTCACGTTACGTGTGTTGAATTCGGGGTGTTGTAACTATCGCCTAAGCTTAGATATATCTAACTAATCGATCAATGTAGTATATTATGGTATATGGGTCGTATGCTACGTATATTCCATGTATATAAGTATAGAAGTCTAGTATATTGTTTGTGTATGCCCACTGTTTCGGGTTGTCCCTTTCTGTTTGCTTTCCATTTCTTAAGACTGGCAGGGCCCATGTGTCTGTTGACCTATTCAAATGCCTTCCCCTTTTCTCTTACAAAGATATGATGGGCCTGAAAGCCCAATATCTCTGTTTACCCCCCACTTCTGAAAATGTTTCACTATTGCCTAGTATGGGTTGGGCCCAATGCATGTCTTGTTTGTTGTCAATGTGCATACATGTAGGATATGAATACTTGTTACTAGGCCCATCATACTTGGGCCGATTTCTCCTAAAATCTGAAAATCATTGTTGGAACCTGTCCATTTGGTTTGGGCAGTCGAGTAAGAATGTGTATACATGTTTCTTCCATTTTCGTTTAACAAACGTGTCATGTTTACTTGCATTACTAACATGACTTGGATATATACTAATCCTTTTTCTCCTTTTCTTCTCTTGTTTTACATGAAAATGCATTGGAGCAATCTCATTACGAGACTTTTCACAAGCCACACCGCATGAGTTCCCGCATCTATGTCCACCGCATTCCGCCTCAGAATTTCCAAACAAAAAAAGGGACGAGACGACATTGTCATCCCCCAAAAGCATCCTTTTGCCCTCTTAATCTTATGTGTCTTATATATATTTGTTTGTTTATTTGTTGAAATTTAATTGGCTAACTTTGTAATTAATAGGAGACATAGAACAATCAGTCTTTGAATAAATAAATTGGGCGGGTAGTTTTAAAATCAGAAATGCACTTATAATTACGTATTTTAGGCTTATCATGCATGTCTAAACTTTCTGTCGAATAAGCTATTTTTCATATCTAATTAGGAAACTAACGCATCTTAGAAGAATTAATTTTCTTATAAACCCTCTATTAATACATATAATTTATTAACATGATGATCAAAATCGATTTTCTTCCAATAAAGGCCTATCCTTAATCACTAAGTCAACTTTGCATATGTATAACTTCTTATGCATTTTATAACGCCTTATATGCCTTCTTTCGAAAACTAACTTTATAAACAAATCTTATAAATCTTTTCAGGTTATAAAATGCATCATTTTTTACCTTTTATTTGCCAGCACCTCTTCACCTAAACTTTTTTAAAAACACGCATTGTTAGCATAAATAATTACCCTAGGTTTGAAAGGACAATCGCAAGTTAGCGGATCCTTTAGGGTGCCTAACCCCTTCCCTTTAGGATAATAAAGAACCCTTGCCCAGAATCTCATTAAGTTTAGCAGACCATTAAATGGAGTTAATGTTTACTATAAACTAGTTAACATTTAGGTGTCCTAATTCACCCAAATTAATTAGGTGGCGGCTCCGCGAACCCTTTTGCATTTTAACACCTTTTTAGCATTCTAGCACCTTTTAACATTTTAGCATTTTATTATTTATTTTCTAACATTTTTACTTAAGCAGGGTTCGCATTAAAAATGTCGCGGCCGGAAATGGGCGTGACAATGAGCTTAATTGAGATGCAAATTGCACAAGCATAATCCAAGAAATGATGCCTAAAAAATGCCACGAAGAATAGAACAAACCAGACGGAAACGGACAGGAATCATAGAGGCACCGCGGTGCCTGGCCAAGCAGCACCGCGGTGCCATAGAACCACGATCAAGAATAATTAGCGTCGCGGCGTAAATTTTTTAGAAAGTTCGAAACTAAATCACCGTCGAAGGCACCGCGGTGCCTGGAGGTAGAACCGCGGTGCCATATTTCCAGTAGCCAATAGTTATTTCGTGAGCAATTAGCACCACGATGCCTGGCATCAGAACCGCGGTGCCGACGCGTATTTTCAGAAAAGTTGGGTCGAAATCGAACAAGGGTAAAAGGGTCCGAAACAAGGTTTTTCTCAGATATAAATATCATAACCCTGTCATATTCTATCATAGAACTTTGGAGAAGAGAACGACGGCTACAAGCTACAATTGGAGACATCTTATTGTTCAAGTTATTTTCTTTCCTTTACTTTATTTCAGTTTATGTTGGATTGTAATATAGTTCTTGACATGACAATGTTTAGGAGCTAATTACTTTAGTAGGGTTTCCATCGAATCTTCTTGAAGCTCTTTCATATAGTTAATGCATAGTTTTTGAATTCTTCTTCAGCATATTAAGATCTATTCAATATTGCTTTTATTGTTTGATGATTAACTAGCTATTAATTGTCATAACTTATATATTTTCGAATCGAAATTCGAGAGGGGATATTTGAATATGTTGTAATTGGCTAGACATAGGTTAAAATCGTAGACGAAAGTACCCCGATACTTGTGTAGTATTTAAGGTTATTGTTCTTAATCCTCATGTGTGGTAAAATCTATCATAAAAATATAGAAGGTTGAGCTCTTGTATGTCCTAACCGGAATATAATGACAAATTCGTTAACCTGTTATCTTAATAAGAAGAAGAATCATTAGCATTGCATTAGCACGTGAAAGAGTGGATAGTTGAGGAGATTGAAACCCTATTTCCTTCATAACTGTTATAAACCCAAAGTATTATAGTCTTTAGTTTATTTTCTGCACTTAGTCATAATTCGTAGTTTATAATCCTCAAACTAAAAGAACGTCAATCAAATAGATACCATAAGATAGATAATAAATACTTAATAAACCAGTCTTTGTGGACGATAAACTCGGTCTTACAGATCTTTATTACTTGAACGATACGTACACTTGCGTAAGCACTTAGAGATATAGCAACAAGTTTTTGGCGCCGTTGACGGGGACTGGCGTACTGTTAATATCGATTTATCTATTCTTATTTCTAATTTGGTTTTTATTTTCAGTTTTGTTTTGCTTTAGTGTTGTTTGCTGTTTTTTGATTAGTTCCAGGAAATTAGTTTATGCGAAGTAGGAGAGGAGCTGATATTCCTATCCCTCTGAACCCTGAGATTGAGAGGTTTTGCAGACAGAACAGGAAAAAGAAAATAGCAGCTGATTCCTTAGCAATGGGAGATCAGCGAAACAATAATTTGATAGATGATGAGTTGCAGCCTGTCATAAGACAAGTTCCTGCGAATGAAGCTTGAGTGACTATGTGATGCCAACTATTACAGGGGAGACTTGCATCAGGCTTCCAGCTGTTGAAGCCAATAATTTCGAGATCAAACCAGGCATATTGCACATGGTTCAAAGCTCAGTTCAGTTTGGGGGATTACCGTCTGAAGATCCTCACTTGCATCTAGCAAATTTCCTGGAGCTGTGTGCAACTTTCAAATACAATGGTGTTACTGATGACGCTATTCGGTTGAGACTCTTCCCATTCTCACTTAGGGAGAGAGCAAAATGCTGGCTGAACTCATTACAGGCGAACTCCATCACTACGTGGCAAGACTTAGCTCAGAAGTTTCTTGCCAAGTTCTTCCCCCCAGTTAAGGCAGCAAAGCTCAGAGGTGATTGAATAATTTCTATCAGCTGGAGGGAGAGCCACTATATGATGCATGGGAGAGGTTCAAAGACTTGCAGAGAAAGTGCCCACATCATGGGATCGAGAAGTGGATACTAGTCCACATATTTTACAATGGGCTGTGTGGTACAACTCGTACCATCATTGATGCTGCAACAGAGGGTATGTTCATGAAAAAGAGTCCCAATGAGGCACATGATTTGCTAGAGGATATGACCACAAACAACCATCAGGGGGCCGATGAGAGAGCAAAGAACAGTAGAAAAATGGCTGGGATTCATGAACTAGATGCTATCACTGCATTGACGACACATGTAGCCACCTTGACAAAACAGATGCAGCAGAGCACAATGGCAGTTAAAGCGGTTCAGACACCTGTGAGTTGCGAAATTTGTGGGGGTCACCATACTTTTGATAGATGGACAGTAGTGGACCCGAATAATGTGCCAATTGAGCAAGTTCAAGCAGTGAGGAATTTTCAGAGATCCTACAACAATCCTTACTCCAATACGTATAATCAGGGGTGGAGAAATTCACCCAACATTTTCTT
This sequence comes from Przewalskia tangutica, assembly GCA_029844215.1. Taxonomy (NCBI): domain Eukaryota; kingdom Viridiplantae; phylum Streptophyta; class Magnoliopsida; order Solanales; family Solanaceae; genus Przewalskia; species Przewalskia tangutica. Next base: position 65,017,958 of record CM056736.1, on the reverse strand, counting down.
AGAGGAATGAATAAGGCCAGCAAGCACAGTTTCAGGGCCAACACCAGAACCAGCAGCCACAAGAGAAGCCTGATGAGCTAAAAACAGCACTGCTAACACTCACAAATTCGTAGACCCAGTTCATGACAGAAACTAGGTCATCTATCCGAAATTTTGAGCCACAGGTTGGACAGTTGGAAAGCATGCTGAATAATAGAGAACAAGGAAACCTTCCCAGCGATACTGTGGTGAATCTAAGGGAGCAGTGTCAGACAATAAGCTTGAGGATCGGAAAACAGTTGGAACAGGGTGCACCTAAATCAGTGGCTGAAAAAGAGAGAGAGTTGGAAAAAGCAACTGAGGCAGAGAAGGAGGAGGTTACTGATGACCGCCCTATTTTAGAGAAGGCTCCACCTGCAGTGATGAGGGAGTATACTGACAAAATTCCTTACCCTCAAAGGCTTCAAAAGAAGTCCTTAGACAAGACATTTTTCAAATTTTTAGAGGTCTTCAAAAAGCTTCATATCAATCTCCCATTCATTGAAGCTTTGGAGCAGATGCCAGCTTATGTGAAATTCATGAAAGACATCCTGTTTAAGAAGAGAAAGATGGCGGACTATGAGACAATAACGTTGATAGAGGAGTGCAGTGCTATCATGCAGAAGAGATTTCCCCCTAAGTTGAGAGACCCGGAGAGTTTCACCTTACCTTGCACCATAGGGAATGTTACATGCAAAAGGGCTTTATGTAATTTGGGGGCAAATATCAATCTTATGCCCCTCTCTGTGTTCAAAAGACTTGGTTTGGGGGAAGCGAGACCAGCCATATTCACCTTGCAGCTAGCTGATCGCTCGATTATGCATCCCCAAGGAATTATTGAAGATGTGTTGGTATACGTGGATAAATTCATCCTTCCTGCTGATTTTTTCATTTTAGACATTGTTTAAGATGAGAATATGCCCATGATCCTTGGGAGACCATTCCTAGCCACAGGGAGAGCCCCTCATTGATGTTGAAAATGAGGAGTTAAAACTCAGAGTCCAAGGTGAAGAAATGGTATTCAAAGTCTTCAAGCAGCCCACTGAACCTCAAATAGATGCTAGATGCTTGTTGTTGGTGTAGTTGATAAAAAGGCTCCTCATGAAAGTTCCAAGGGTACTGATGCCCTTGATGGTAAGAATTTTGCACCTGTAAATAATGTTGTGGATGAGAACAAGGGAATGAATCCTCCTGAAATAAGCCCAGTGAAAAAGAAAAGGAGAAGGAGGAGGAAAATGGTGCTAAAGTGGATATGTGGAGGAGATACTCTACCCCCTTGATCTAGTAAGTAACCTGCGTTTGGCTACTTGGGAGGCAACCCAATGGTTTGAATTATGTTATTTCAATCTTTGTTTTAGTTTATTTTATTTTATCTTGAACAGTCTCACGATCTGGTATATTAGTGTTTTTGGATGAAAGATAATGGCAGGTAATCACTCTAAAGGGCGAATGGTTAGCAATGCAAAAAAATAAAGACACTGGAATTCTGCCGGAATTAGCACCCCGGTGCAGGTCCAAGGAACTGCGGTTCCTCCTTCGGCAGTGTGCAAAAAAATTGTCCTTCATCCCAAACCTCCGCTATGACCGCTGTATGTGTCAGTAAGTTGTCCCTTAATTTTTTTAGTCTTCACACATTGGGGAAAATGTGTCGATTAAGTTTGGGAGGGTGTCTTATTTTGTCTTCTTGTTTTTGAGTCTTTTTTATTTCTCTTTGTGTTGTTTTATGTGTTTTTTAGTCATAATTTTTTTTATGGATCATGCATGTTGTAGTTGCTAACGATATTTAGTGGATTAAGTGGGATAATGTAATGGAATTGAAAGCGATAATCTGTGTGCTTAAGTTAGATATGCCAAAAATTCATGACATCTACTTATTTGGGATAGTTGTGCTTAGCCTATGTGCGTCAGTTATGGAAAGAAAGGTTGAAACATGTCTAGAAAATCTGTTTGCTTGTTATTTGAGGCGAAATAGTTAAGATATACATATTTAGGAAAATGATTCAGACATTTTTTTGATAGCCTTCTTACCATTCATTACCTATCCTGACATAAATTGTATCATTAGTCAGCCCATTTAAGCCTAAAATAAGATATTTCTTTGACACCCTATGATTCCCCATTTGTGCCATAAATAATAATTGAAATTATTGGGATGAAAAGTGTTGAAAAAGAATTAAAAAGAGAGTATAAATTTGATGCACCCCAATGAAAAATATGCAAAAATCTAAGTTTGGGGGTGCTTGTTATTTATAATGTATCTCATTCTCTCAAAAGAAAAGAGGAGAGAAAATAGGTATGAAATTGAAAAGAAAGTCAAAAAGAAGGAAAAAGAGTTGAATGAAAATACTTATGGTGCATAATTGAGCCTAAATGCATACTTTTACCTACCCCTGCCTAAGCTTACATTACAACCAGTGAAAGTCCTGATGATCTTTAATATGTATGTCTATGATTAGTGGAGAATAACAAGTAAACATATCTATAGCGTTTGGAAAAGATGGAATGAGATTGACATGCATAGGTTAGGTATTTGTATTTCCAATTGATCATGATCTAAGTGAATTTACGAAATATCTAACTTGAAATTCTAGATTGCTAATTATTCATGTTATGTATGTTCTAACATATTATCCCTACTTTCACCCATGATCTTGAAGAAGCATTGCTATAACTACATGAGCAATTTCATATAGTCTTTATTTTTATTTTTGTTTTTGTTTTGTGTTTTACTCGAGGGCGAGTAAAGTGTAAGTTTGGGGGTGTTTGTTGAGTATATTTTTTATACTCTTTTGAGTCCTTAGTTAGTATTTTACTCTTTTATTTTGCGTTTAGTATAGTGTTAGGTATGTTTTTCTTTCTTTTGTGTCACAGTTGTTATAAAGGAGAGAATACTACTTTTGAGGATGAAATTAGCTTAATTGAGATGCAAACTGCACAAGCACATCCCAAGAAATGAAGCCTAAAAAGTGTCACGAAGAATAGAACAAACTAGGCGGAACCGGACAGGAATCAGAGAGGCACCGCGGTGCATGGCCAAGCAGCACCGCGGTGCCATAGAACCGCGGTCAAGACGAATTAGCGTCGCGGCGTAAAATTTCCAGAAAGTCTGAAACTAAATCACCGTCGAAGGCACCGCGGTGCCTGGAGGAAGAACCGCAGTGCCATATTTCCAGTAGCCAATAGTTATTTCGTGAGCAATTAGCACGCGATTACGGCATCGAATCGCGGTCTTGGCCGTATTTTCAGAAAAGTTGGGTCGAAATTGGACAAGGGTAAAATGGTCCAAAGCAAGATTTTTCTCAGATATAAATACCCTAACCCTGTCATATTCTATCATAGAACTTTGGAGAAGTGAACGACGGCTACAAGCTACAATTGGAGACATCTTATTGTTCAAGTTATTTTCTTTCCTTTACTTTATTTCAGTTTATGTTGGATTATATTATAGTTCTTGACATGACAATGTTTAGGAGCTAATTACTTTAGTAGGGTTTCCATCGAATCTTCTTGAAGCTCTTTCATATAGTTAATGCATAGTTTTTGAATTCTTCTTCAGCATATTAAAATCTATTCAATATTGCTTTTATTGTTTGATGATTAACTAGCTATTAATTGTCATAACTTATATAATTTCGAATCGAAATCCGAGAGGGGAGATTTGAATATGTTGTAATTGTCTAGACATATGTTAAAATTATGGAGGAAAGTACCTCGATACTTGTGTAGTATTTAAGGTAATTGTTCTTAATCTTCATGTGTGGTAAAATCTATCATAGAAATATAGAAGATTTCTACACAAGGTTGAGCTCTTGTATGTCCTAACCGGAATATAATGATAGATTAGTTAACATGCTATCTTAATAAGAAGAAGAATCATTAGCATTACATTAACACGTGAAAACGTGGATAGTTGAGGAGATTGGAACCCTATTTCCTTCATAACTGTTATAAACCCAAAGTATTATAGTCTTTAGTTTATTTTCTGCACTTAGTCATAATTCGTAGTTTATAATCCTCAAACTAAAAGAACGTCAACCAAATAGATACCATAGGATAGATAATCGATACTTAATAAACCAGTCTCTGTGGACGATAAACTCAGTCTTACAGATCTTTATTACTTGAACGATACGTACACTTACGTAAACACTTAGAAATATCGCAACAACCATAGAACCTTGATAACACGTTGAATTTCTTACACTAAGTGAAGGTTTAAATCCAAAAGATACCTATCATTTATGTATTAATTTCTACGATGATGTTTTGTCTCAACTTAAGCTTGAACTACGTTGGCTTGATCCCACTCGGGTACGTAGATAGTCACTTGAGTGATGTAACCCTTCCTATTTTGAAAGTTTTTACTTTTTTTTATGATTTTGAAAATAGGGGAGAATGTTGGATATTTTTAGCAAAATAAAAAAAATATCATTGATGTGATGCCTCTTCAAATTTAGGGGGATTCTGTTAATATAATTCATATTTACTTAGAATTTGAACAGACACAACTTTTCCCAATAGCCAACATTGATGCCTCTTGGAGGTTTCTGTTGGTGATGAAAATGCATCTCCAATGGATGTGATGTCTCTATAAGTAGTAGAGATGTTTTCTCATTAAAAAGGATAAATATAAAAGAAAAAAGAATCATAACTTTAGAAAAGAAAAAGAATCATAACTTCAGAAAAGAAAAAGAATCATAACTTCAGAAAAGAAAAGAATCATAACTTCAGAAAAAGAAAAAAATCAAAACTTTTGTTTTCTTTTTCCTTTCACTAAGCATCATTAGGAACTTCATACTGTGTGTTCTTGGTTGAATCAAGGGAGTACAAACTTTTAATTCAAAATCGTTGTTAGGGCTTCATTGTATCCCCAAAGCAATATTTATGTGATCTATTGTACTCGCCAATTTATTGAGAAGGGTCGCAATAATTATCTAAATTGAATCTGCATAAGAGCCTTGAAGTCAGAGAACAATAATTATGTGTCTGTGTTTCATCCTGTTAGTATCTGTAACATCCCGTAATTTTGGACGTAAGAAGGGTGACAACGGGAATCGAAAATAATTTGATGCGTGCATAAAGAGGTTATGGACTAGGGTCATATCACACAAATTATGACATTGAGAATATGAAGGTCTTATAAGTTATTAAGATTTAAGTGAATTGAGATCAAGAATTAATTGTATGTGTAATTGATTAACCTGGGATTAATTAATTATTAATGGGTGACAAGTTTAGTAGAATTATGTATGTGTAGTCTCTAGAGGGGGTTAACTAATGACTAAGTTAATGTAATTGGTTATGTGACAGTTTGTGAAATTAGCCAGCAACTGGTCGTGTTCCAAAAAGACAAAAGACCCTCAAATACTCATGGATGAGCGCTACTTTATCTTATGCGCGCAGGCTCGAACTCATCAAGTTTGTCCTCCAAGGTGTGGAATGTTTCTGGTTATCAATGCTGCCAGTTCCTATTGCGGTTTGTAAGAAAGTTTACGGGCTATGTAGGACCTTTATGTGGCGTTCAAAACACCCTCTTGTTTCATGGAAGGAGTGTACCAAGCCGAGGGAGGCCTCGGAATCAGAGATCTCAAGGTCTGGAACCTTGTTTTGCTCGCCAAGTGCCTTTGGAATATCCATCGAAAGAAGGACACACTTTGAATTAAATGGATCAATAACAAGTATCTCAACAACAACAACAATATTTGGACCTGGGTTGCTAAGAACGACAACTCACCTTTGATCAAGCGTCTTCTGTTTATCCGTGACTTCATCCTTAAACGTGAAGGGTCACACGATCAGGCGGCTATTAACATGGAGGCATGGTATAATAGTAATCACAGTGCCTATGATTACTTCAGGACACATGGGCAGCAGATGATTTGGGCGAAGGATGTTTGGATTTCTTGTATCACTCCAAAGCAGTCCTTCATTCTATGGCTTTGTGCGAGGAAACCATTATGTACGAAGGATAGAATCACTTATATGGACATTGATAGAAGGTGCTCCCTTTGTGGCTGTTCTGACGAGTCAATAGCTCACCTATTCTTCAGCTGCACGATCAGTAAATATCTCTGGTCACGGGTCAAGAAATGGCTTGGCATCAGGAGGGCTATGACCACCATCAATAGCACTTTGAAATATATCAAGAAAGAGGGGCATGACACTGGTTGACAAGCTAAAGCTAAGCGGGTTGGCCTGGCCACCACCGTCTACCACATTTGGACTGAGAGGAACAAGATTATCTTTGACGGGTCGAGACTCGATAGAGAAGCTATTCTCTTTAGGATCAAGACCAGCGTCTACAAAATTTTGTTCACATTATACCCCCTTTTCCTGGACAGATTTGTATCTCTAGCCAGAAACTAGGAAATGGATGACTGGTTGGACCTGTGGCCTCGTCGAAGCACCTTTTGCAAATCTCCAGACTACCCAACTTGTGGGATCAACTGGAGTCTCCCGACCACCCGGAATGTGGGATTGGCGGGAGTCATTTATGCTTTGTACCTCATGACTTCCTGACCTGTGGGCAAGCATGAAATAGTACGTGGTCTGGATAGTAGGTACTCTTCCCTTGACCGTGGGTTTGTCCCATTTGGGTTTACCATGGCAAGGGATTAAAGAGGCCCACAGCTGCAACCTTATGCTATACATAAGGGAATTGCCATAGTTTAGGACAATGCATCTCTCTTATGCTTAGCTTGGGCACTCACGACTACCCGGCTTGTGGGCTAGCTTGAGTTTTTGTTACTGACGAGCCTAAATCTTGAGTTGACTTGCCTAGCAGGGACGCACTAGATTTACATCGTCTTTATGCCGTGGGCACTCCCACAAAACATGTACATTCGAATGATTATTAATATACATTTACCTTTTCATCAAAAAAAAAAAGAAAGAAATTGGCTAACTAAAAAGGTCGACAATAATTAAGTTGGGAGGGAGAATGTTCATCACATCACTTTTTATATAAATGGTCGACAGAAGAATGGTTGATAACAAGGGTACTGCCTAACAAAAAAAAGAACATCTAGATTAGATTTCCATTTCAGTTTTTAACATAGTGGGATTAAACTTCTTGACCAAAGTTGTCGGTGCAAAAAAACTTTAGAGTTTCTAACTTATCAGACTTATTATTTAATCATGCGATAATGCACAATATTAGAGGTATGCTAAGATAATTTTTTTTTTCTTTTTGCATGTTCCATGTAACGAAATATAATCGTGACATTATTCCTTAAATTATTCTACTCTTAGAGGTTAAAAATATTCATGTTATTAATTTCTATGCTAAAAATATGTCCAAAAATGTTCCTAAGTCCTTATTGAGACATATGGGAAAAATGTTGATATTCACAATGTTAGCCAAATGTACAAGGATATTATGTCACTCAGGATGTTTTATTGTCATTCATGCATTTTTATTTGTATTATATTCATATATTACTCTGGACTACTTGTGCTATGGACACTACTATATGGTAAATATTATATATATGTAGGGGATCTGGGAAAAGGGATAGGCATTATATACGCACACCACCTGCAGCTGGTACACACTATCACAAAAGAGACAGCGGAAGCCAATATCGATGTCTATGTGGCCAAAACGATATAACCTGATATCCACAGAGGTGGTTATGGGAAGGAAGATGCTTGTGTGGCCAGTATTTATATGTATACCGCATTTGCATTATGCATCACATTTAGGCATATGTATTAGGGCCCTCAGAGGCATTTACTACTGGTCGACTGTTTCTGTTTCAGTTATTATTATATCTCTGTTATATTATTATTCATGTCTGACATACTCAGTGTTGACACCCAATTTTGACCCTCTCGTCCAGTCATTAACTACAAAATTACATTAAATTTTCAAAGTAATTTTTTATAATTTTTATAATAAAATGCAACAATAATACATTAATACAGGCACAAATAAGCGATTAATAACAGCACCGCATCTTACGTAGAAAATTAAGCACTTTAGGTCTCGCGCCCGCATTTATCAATTTCGAGCCCTATTCTATTTTTTATTAATTCTTAACAATTTTATTAATAATAAATACGTCAATAAATAATTTAGCAATGACGTCGTGTCCTATAGAATAGTCGCATTTAGTAATACGCAAAGTAATTTCATAGTTATTGTAGCGCCTAAAGTCATATTAAGATAATTTTAGCTTAAATAATAATAAATAATGCACAATAAATAAAATTTTAAATAATAGCGCCGCATTTTACGTAAAAGCATTAAGCAATCCTTAAATATCATATCTGCATTTAGTATATAAATAATTTAATAATAATCTAAACTCCATTCAATTTTAATTTAAACCTCGCAAAAACACATAATAAATAAGATTTTAACGGCGTCGCATTATAAAATGTTAAGCATAATTAAATAGCACGCCCGTCTTTATAATTTTAAACTCAAGCTTAGACTAATAAAGCACTTAAATAATTTAATCACAATTTAGATTTCATTTATTTACCATTAATTAAATAATACACCTAAAATTAAAACTAACTACCCTAAATTCGCCCAAGCCCAAAACGCAGCCCACCAGCCCATAAATCCGGCCATCCCAACAAACCTTATTTCCTTCCCCATCGTCCACAACGATATAAAAAAAAACCTAAACCTAGAAAAGTTGAGAATCCGCCGCATGCACCTCTCCCTCGCTCTCATCGCCAGCCGGGATTCTCGCCGGAGAATCCGACAAATCCCAAACCAAATCCTTCCAAAATCAGTTCCTTACCATAACCAAGAACCATAAAATCAGAACTTACCATAACAATAAAATCAGTACTAAATCGCCTACGAATCGCACCAAATCAGTCCAAAATCGTGTCAATAGCTTACCAAATTTGGAACCCACAATTCGGACTATATAAATGGATCGATTTCGCATCATAAATCAGTGGGGGGGGGGGGGGGGAGCATAAAAAATCATGAAATAAAATAAGTAAAAACAGTAGCAGACAAGGGCAAGAATAGCTGAACATCACGGCTATAAAAGGAGATTTTCGCACATGCAATAAGAGACAGGAATCGGGAGTTAAGGTCTCAGCATCCAGACAATTAGCATCACATGAACAGAGAGTTCGAAACCCTTTCTTTCAATATCAGTCAAGAAATCAGCAAACAAGCTTTGCCCTTTTTATTCGTATCGCAAAACCAAAACCCGAGCGAGTCGACGATTTGATACGCTGCCTCGGTTCGCCGGAGAAGGTAAACCCAAACTCCTCTCAGTTATTTTGTGTTGATTTATGCGCTTATGTGTTTATATGTTTGATTATAGCCTGCTATTACATCTCGAGCATGTTCAATTCTGTTCAGATAAAATGTATGAGTATTTTATGAAGTAGTTGAAATATGATTAGTAAATGTATCTCTAAAAGTCACATGTTATATGGCATTAGATCTCCAGTTTGGTTAACACATGTTCTAGATTAACTTGTTGCTGGTTTAAATTGACATGTTTACTTGCCGAAATCAGTATTAAAAGTGCTTCGATGAGTATCTGCAATGGATGGGAATTAAGTTAAATCATGCCCGTTGACCTAAAGGGGTTAATTTGTTTGTTTGCATCTATATAACCAAATTATTACCTCTTCAGTCTCAGACTTAGTTTGATATCAATGTGTGATATATGTGCTTGTACGACTGATTAGGCATGTGTTAAGCTAAATAGTTGTCATGCTTATTAAGATATTTGCTAAACCTGCTTAGTAAATGTTAATTGTCATTGATATTCGCGACTATGATTGTTAATGTGTTCAGACCATACTAGCATTTGTTGTGTGTTTGTATACATGGCTAAATAGATTAGTTATTGTCTAAGTTATAGGAATAACATGTGAGTATCCCTGAACCATGAATAGATGTTGTATGTGTTCTGCCATCTGAGATCTTGTTTAGGTAATTGTTTCATTGTGTTCCTGACCATGTCAAACTAGCGTCATGAATGTTTGGAATACACTGTGGCATCTCCTCTAGTGTTTCCTATTGTCATTGTCTCCCTATTGAACCCATTCACTTAGTATTGATACATGGTTAGGTAAGAATGTCAGAGTATTTCAATTTTCTATGCCAAATTCTGGGTGTTAATATCAGTTGTAGTAATCCAGCAGGCTAACTAGAGTAGCAAAGGCAAAGGCTGTTACATGTTTGCATATTAATTGGATAAAAAATGCTCGACTGTATTTTCTCCCTCATCTATTCAAAGTATGCACTAGTATACCCCTCTTTTATATATGTTCATTGTCTATTTGCTTGCATGTGTGTGTTAAGTATGTAATGAAATATACCTAGTCTATCGATCCACGATGGACATGTCGATTGGGCTCACCATGATTACGACTCCCATCTTGCTGGACACGGCTGTGAAAGTTGTCCTAGGCCCATAAGTATTCATTTTGCCTCTGTACTGCTTGTCCAGTCTATGTGTATATCTGGGCTAAGCCCATTTGGTTTACTTCTCGTGTTTTTTTATTATCTACTGATCCTTACAGTTTAAGCACTGCCATATATGCTTTAAGTATAAACCATGTGTTAAATTTTACGTCAAATGCCTATTTATTATTTGATAAAGACTTGGACAACCTCTAATCCTTTTCTTTTTCTTTTATTTTATTACATGACATGCATCGGAGCAAAAATGAAGAGTCTCACGGCGAGACTCATCACACAAGCTACATCAAATGAAGACCCGCATCTATGTGCATTTCTCTATCCGCATCGGAATTCCAAAACCACCGGCGGAAAACATCGCCTTTTCCTTCGAGTCATTTTATTGATCCTTTCTTCCCTATTTATTTATTGTAAATTATTTGTCTAACGCTACGTTAATTAGCAGAATACTTAGAATATCTAAACCTTGAACCTCTAGATTAGAAAGCAATTCCCTTTATGTTAATTACTTTAGACTCGCCACATATTGCTTAAGTCATACTAAACTATTAAATTTTATTTATCCACGTAACTGTTCGCAGCTAGCATTTTATTACTAGATTTCTAACCCATTTTATTATAGACTCTCATTAACATTTACATAAAAGTCTTATTTCTTTTATTAAAAATTCCCCTAAACATTTGGCATATTATGATATACTAATAAGATTCGTTAATGAATAAATGTATAAATCATCTTTGCACATATAATAATACGTGTTTTAACTAGAACTAGCTTTATATATTTTAAAATAAATCTTACATTTTATGTTAGCCAAAAAAAAAAAATCTGCTCAAATACTTTTCAAGACATATATTGCATCTTAGCATAATAATTACCCTAGGTTTGAACGGACAACCGCAAGTTAGCGGATCCTTTAGGGTGCCTAACCCCTTCCCTTTAGGATAATAAAGAACTCTTGCCCAGAATCTCACACAATTTCGCAGACCATTAAAATGGAGTTAATGTCGACTTCAACTTAGTTGACACTTAGGTGTCCTAATTCACCCAAAATAATTAGGTGGCGACTCCGCGAACCCTTTAGCACTTTAGCATTTAAAAAAAAACACTTTAGTATTTTTTTTATTTTTTTTCTAACCTTTCTAAACAGGAGTTTTAAAAAAAAAGTCGCGGTCGAAAAGGGGCGTGACAGAAATGACGACTCCGCTGGGGAACTATGTTCTTGACCGTAACAGACTCAGGGTTATTTGGCATTACTTTTGCAATTTCTTGTGTGTTGTAAATTGCTTTATTTGTCACTGTTGTAATTGCTATTTGTTACTGCTTTCCTTAAACTGACATTCCGCTCATATTTCTTCCACTCTTGAAAAAATTCACACAATCACACACTACATGCGAGGTGCACTTGGTGCATCAGCAAAATTCTTTCTTCAAAACCCAAATTTAGGAGAGTTGGTAATATACGTGGAGTGTTCGGTCTAACCGGTGGTCGCGTAGCCTTCTCGCTCGAGTTGTCCGCTCGGGAACCTTGCGTCTAGTGAGCCAAATATTAGAAACTTAGGATAGAGCTATACCACCCCTTATTTTAAGGCATGCATGCATTTACCCTAGGTGGGTCAATCCTTGGCATTGACACCAAAGTTAGGAAGCCCACCCAATTGTCGAAGGGTTTTTCACGACACAACGACTAACAACATATTATGTGTTACGTGATATTGATGGATGAATCCGAGCCTAACGTGACATGCTAACATTGGAAATTTTGCATTTTATTTTTTTTGGTTTTATGTATAGGATGAGCAGTATTCCAACAATCCTTGAAATCAGAATGGTGAGTGGTGTTCCGACAAAGGTAAAGATTTGGTGGGAGAATTTCGACGGCAACAACAAAATGACCATCAGAAGCAAATTAGGTTGTCTCACGGCTTTGTTTGACATCGCTCCAGATCAGCATATAGTTAGGGCCTTGATTGATTCGGGATCGGATAGGGCAGTGTTCAGATTTCAAGACTTCGAACTCACCCCCACGTTGGAAGAAATCAACTACTTCACAAGCTTAGCTTACCAAGGCATAGGACAAATCATCCCTTATAGTCAATCTGGAAAGAGATTCTTGCATTACATGGGTCTAAAGAACACAAAGGAACTCCGTTGTTTTGAAAATAATTGGGTTTTCCTAGATTATCTGTACGAGAGATATGGTCGCCAAGATAGCTATCAGTCGTTTAGAAAAGAGTTCTCTTGCAGTCTGGGACAGTGGAAAACTAGACGACATATCGCGTTCGCTGTTGCTCTGTTAGACACTCTAGTGTTTCCGCTCGAGCATGGACGTATCAGCACTTGCATATGTTCTATGACCCGAATGGTTTTTGAAGGCATTAATGGCACGCAACTTACTTTGGTCCCCATGATCCTAGCCGAGATATTTCGGGCTCTGGGAAAATGCAAGCGAAGGGAAACCAATTTCTTCGAGGGATGCAATCTCATCTTACAGATGTGGGCCATGGAACACTTTTATCAACGATCGAATATGACAGACATTTGTTTTAGCAATGATTATAGGATTGTAAGTTTTTACGACAGGATGATGCGATTTGTGTCGCCGGTCGGTACTAGGGATTGGTATGAATTTCTGGCATCTCGCACTAGCAACCAAGTGCAATGGAGGTACCCACTGCTATCCCGTATCAACAAAGCTTATGTAAGGAGCAAAGACCGTTATTACATCGAGCTCATCGGATTTAGGGGACTTCAGCCATATGTTCCGCTGCGTGTACTCCGCCAGTTTGGTCAAGAACAGGTAATCCCTCTCCGATCGGACATGAAGGATTCAGAAGTCGCGTTTGGGGCAAATTGCATTTTTCCCAGAAAGAAGAAAATCCTTGATGAATGGAACAACATTGAGAAAATAGATGTCAAACATGAGCAAGCAGGAAGTACACCTGAATACTATGCATGGTTCAAGGAAGATTGTGGCAGTCCGAGTCCCAAAGGCAACCAGGGTTTCGGGGATATCAACATGACCAATTGGGTGAAAGTGTGCAGATTAGAGAACAACGCCATCTCTCCTGAGATATGGGACCAACTAAAAAACATCATGCAATATTTGGAAAATGCAGGAGCAGGGCCTAGCAACACCATTACACCACCACCACATTCTCCGTCAGCATAATGTAGCATTAGGAATAATCTTTAGTTTTGACATTTCTTTATTACAATTTAATTTTTTGTTTTATTCCCAATAAAATCATTTCGATCCGATGGCTCGGACCAATCCATCATTATCTCATATTTGACGCTTCGACCTACCTCTGGCATAAGGAGGCCCCCCTGCATGTTAGGAAACGTTTTAATGTGCTATGTGCAATATATCTGCTACATACCTACAAATTATGTGCTTTATGCTAACTCCGTTTGCTGCATTGTAGAAGGATTTATTACTTCCCCAAAAGGTCGGTTCGTATTGATTCAGCAATGTCGGAGCATCCACACTTTACCAGGTCCAAGGCACGAAATGATGACATGACTGGCTCGGGGGCGTCTGAGCCGAATGGTTTGGGAATTATTCCTGTCAGTGAAACAGAACCTTCAGAAGGGAGAAATGTCACTAGTCAAGAAGAATACATCGCACAACTACTACAACAAATTGCCGACATGCAGGTTGAGATGGAAAGGTTACGGAATCTGACAAAATTATCCATTAGTTTGAATACCCCTATACCAGAGCAAAGGGCCACTGATCGGTGTATTTTATATACACCTTTTGAGTCTGTTTTAGTTAGTCTTTTGTCCCATTTTGCACATATAAGTGTCGTATTAGGATAGTTTTTCTTTCTATTGAGTCAAAGTGGTTGAAATGGCCAAATGGCGGAAAAGGAGCAAAAAGAGGGCAAAGAGGAGATGCAGAGCAGAGAAAGTGGCGAACGAGGCTAAAATCCAGGACCAGCGCGCGCGCCACTGTCGAGAGGCGAAGACTGCGCTGGCTACCGAACAGCGAATGCGAGACGCGGCGCCTAAACATCCGAGCTACTGAAGATCTGTGGCCTGGCTTCAAACAGCGAATATCGGGGCGGCGCCAAAACACCCGACGGATCGCGAGAACTTCGGCGCTGGCTATCTGCGAGGCAGCGGCAGCGGAAAAATTAGGTCTTTGTGGATTTTGGGCGAACTGCGAGGAAAAGAAGGAGCGTTTTTAAACTTATAAAGGAGAACCCTAGGCGGTTTTCAAGGGTTCCCTTCTGCACAACTCAAGATTTTGGCTTAGAGATTGGATACCATTAACTTAGTACTTTCTTTTCCTTTTCTTTTCTTTAATTCGGTTTTGCATGATGAACTTTGAATTAGTTCTTGTCATATTCATGGCTAGGAACTAATTCTCTTATAGACTTTCTATGTTGAATTTCTTGAAACTTATGTTATAAATTAATGCGTGCTTATGGTTATTTTTTCTTATTGAGAGATCTATCCAATAATTGAGTTGAATTCTTGGTAACTAATTGACAACTAGTTATCACTATATGATTTCTAATCAGTTACGAAAAAGGGGATTGTGAATATCTTTGTAAGTTGGGTGACAGGCTTGAATTGGGGATGAAAATACCTCAATTAGTTTTGTAGCGTTGATGAGAGGTTTAACAACCCTAATTTTGCGCATTGTGCGTGGGTCAACTAGGTTTTGTTCTTAATCCTCCTATAGAGTTACCCTTATCAGAAGGTAGGTAAGGAACAATCACGAGGTTGAGTGTTTATATAACCCTAACGGGAGTATAAAACGATTTCGTAAACCTGCTTTCTCCAAAAGAAGAATACCATAAGTAATGCATTAGTAAGTAGCATAAGCGGATAGTGAGGATACATAAAAGCCCTATTCTCATCACATCTGAAGTAATTCTTTATATTTACTTATTTTTAATAATTCTTAGTTATAAACCAAACAATCAATCATTAATTCACCAAATAGATACTAGAAAATAGATAGTTGGTACTTGAACCTAATCCAGAGGGCGATATTCGGTCTTATCTAAGACTATACTACTTGATACGATAACGTGCACTTGCGTTTAAAGTGTGTGCATATTACGCGCATCAAGTTTTTGGCGCCGTTGCCGGGGATTAGGCATAGTTCAATATCAAATTTATCTATTTTTAATTTCTAATTTGGTTTTATGTATAGTTTTTTTAATTTTGTTTGTTTTATGTATTTATTGTGTGAAAACAAGGGTGCCGTGATTCTTTGTTGGTTTTGATGCATCTCAGGGATCCTGAAGATATGGATTACTACTGTCAATATGATCGAGCTCCAACCATAGAGGAAGAGAGGGAGGAATTACGAGAAACTCTACTCAGTCTCACGAGGTCCCAAGCTCAGTTCATGGACGAAATGAGGTTGGGTATAAAAGTTGGAAACGCAAATAGCAGAACTTCGCGATCATATTCAACGAGCAGCAAGTTGAGAGCACGAATCACACTGACTATTGAGGAATTTGGTGAGATAGTTGGTGTAGAAAGGAAAAGATTGCAGAAATCAATTATTCACCTTCTTGGATTACGTGGAAATTCTTTTCATGCACCTATCACGGAAGAAACACCACTAGCTATCACGAATGAATCCCAATTAGGAATTGCATACCATCGAGGCAACCCGAGTCAAGAGATGTAGAGAATTTCACGGTTTCTACAAAATAAGAAGCCTAAAAGACAAACTCATCTTGTGTGCTTGGGGATACTTGTATGTTTGAGGCCCTGTTTGAACAAATAGTTATAGGAAATTGAGACCTATAGCAATAAATCATGGATTGCAAGCGATTCACGAAGTATCCAATGGGCACTCGAAAGGTTAATTGCGTCAGGCTAAAAGGCGTAAAAAGGCAGCTTGTTGGGAGGCAACCCAGCGTTTTCAATTATGTCATTTTAATTTACATTTTAGTTTATTTCATTTTGTCTAGAACAATCTCACGGTCTTGGGGTCTTGTGTTTGGTATGATTGACAGTGCAGGAAATAAATCAAGAAAAGCAAGGATTTCGCAAAAGCGGGTAGCGTGGCTCAGAGCGAGCGCGGTGCAGAAACCAGGAAAAATGTCTGGGATTTAGGCGCCGTATTTCCAAATGAGAACGCTGGCGCCAAAAGTCCCGAAGGCGCGAGATTTTAAGCCGCTGGCTAAAGCGACATGGCAGGCGGGAATCCAGAAACTTAAAACGCCCAAAAATCAGATTTTCCCCAATTCCAAAATCAAAAACCTAACCTTCCCTCTCCAAAAACCCACGAAACTTCAGAAATTTTCCCCACAAATCCTCCACAAATTCAACCCAACCACAACCTAAACTCCTAAATTCCTAAAACCCCACAACTATCTCAAACAACGAAGCTTCATTCCACAGCCTCAACCCATAAATTAGAACAAGAAAAGCTTGGATCTTCTCATAAAAGGTAATACCTTTATTTTGGTGTTCTTGAGCTCTCTATTAAAGTCATAGGAGATAGTAATTTGGAGGAGTATTGTAGTTAAAGTAGTTGGGTACTGAAAAGTGATTGTGAAGTTGGAGAAAAGAGTAGAAAAGGAGGTTGTGGCATTGTTGAAGTTTGGGGGTGTTATCGCTGCTAGTTGTTGAGTGTGTAGGAGACATTGTGCCACAAAAATTAGAAGCTGCAGATTTTGTTTAACCCCCCAGCAGCCAGACGGAGAGCACCACCAGCAGCAGCAGCAGCAGCAGAGGCAACCATGGATGAAGATGAGCCTGAAATAGGGGCTCAAGATGAGGCAGGACCTAGCCACCGGCCAACTACAGAAGCAGGACCCTCAGTGCCAATGATGGAGCAAGTGCTCCAGAACCAGAGGATGATGATGCAACACTTCGGCACATTGTTACAAGGACAAAATGAGTTGAGACAGGGACAACAGGAGTTGCGACAAGGGCAACAAGAAGTGAGGCAGGAAGCGTGGCAATTTGCAGTGATATATGAGTTGAGTTCCCTATTCAACCAATGGTCGATGCATTATCCACCGCCACCACCACCATTTTAACCAAAGTTTGTAAGTGTCATTTTCTTTTACTGTCTTTGAGTCTTGCACACATTGGGGACAATGTGTGATTTAAGTTTGGGGGTGTTTTATTTGTGTGTCATGTCATGTTTTATTTAAGTCTTTTTTGATTGTTTTATGTTTATTTTGAGTCACCAAAATTTTTTCTTTTTGAGTCATAATTGCCTGTCAAAGATCGTGTATGCTTTAGTTGCTAGAAACACCTAGTGAAGTAAGGTGGAATAATGTAAAGGAATTGAAGCAACTATCTAAACACTTAGGTTAGATATGCCAAAAACTCACAGAATCTGTCTATTTGGAGTTTCTTGCTTGAGTCATGCATGCTAAATGATAAATGCTTATATGTTATGATTGCTTGCTTTTTGAGGCGAAATAGTTAGGATATGTATGTTAGGGAGATGACTCATGCATTTCTTTGATAGCCAATTCTTACCATTCTTTTCTACCCTGTACTTTAAAAATATCCCTAGTCAGCCCCATTGAGCCTAAATTTGAAACTTCTTCTTTGACACCCTATATTCCCACAAATTGTGCCATAAGTGAAAATATGAAATAGTGGAGTACATTGTGTTAAAAAAAGAAGAAACAAAAAGAGTGAACAAGTTTGATGCACCCCAATGGAAAAGTAATAAGAAAGAGGCAAAAGCCTAAGTTTGGGGGTGCCTATTAGTATAATACACTTCACTCTCCCAAAACAAAAGAGGGGAAGGATAGAATTGAAGTGAAGGAAAGAATCAAAAGAAAAGGAAAAATTGAAAAGCCAAAGAGCTTATAGTGCAGAAAAATGAGCCTAAATGCCTATCTTTACCAACCCCTACCTAAGCCTACATTACAACCTCAAAGTCACGAAGATCTCTTTTATGCATATCCAGAATTAGTGGAGAATAGCAAGTAAGCATGCCATAAGAATTCTTGAATTTATATGCATGATTTAGTATATTGACTTCCATTAAGCATGATGAATATGAGTTTGCGAAATATCTAGCTTTATGTGTTTAGTGTGCTGAAAATTTCATGCTATATGTTCCTGCATATTATTACGCTAACCTTCATGTTTTTCTAGTTAACATTTATGCGAAAAAGTGATTAATGTGAAGTCTTTTATTTTTCGTTTCTTTGAGTCTTTTAGTTTATTTCTTTCTATCTTTGCTCGAGGGCGAGCAAAGGTTAAGTTTGGGGGTATTTGATCGGTGTATTTTATATACACCTTTTGAGTCTGTTTTAGTTAGTCTTTTGTCCCATTTTGCACATATAAGTGTCGTATT
Organism: Przewalskia tangutica; assembly: GCA_029844215.1. Lineage (NCBI taxonomy): Eukaryota > Viridiplantae > Streptophyta > Magnoliopsida > Solanales > Solanaceae > Przewalskia > Przewalskia tangutica. Next base: position 64,999,223 of record CM056736.1, on the reverse strand, counting down.
AGGATAGTTTTTCTTTCTATTGAGTCAAAGTGGTTGAAATGGCCAAATGGCGGAAAAGGAGCAAAAAGAGGGCAAAAGAGGAGATGTCAGAGCTGAAAACAGAGAAAGTGGCGAACGAGGCTAAAATCCAGACCAGCGCCGCGACGCCTCCTGCGACAGCGAGGGCGCGGCGCCACTATTCGCAGAGGCGAAGACTGTGCGCATGGCTACCGAACAGCGAATATCGGGGCGGCGCCAAAACACCCGACGGATCGCAGAACTTGGCGCGCTATCTGCGGCGCGGCGGCACCAGCGGAAAAATTAGGTCTTTTGACGGATTTTTGGGCGAACTGCGAGGGAAAGAAGGAGGCGTTTTTAAACTTATAAAAGGAGAACCTAGGCGGTTTTCAAGGGTTCCCGCTTACATGACTCAAGATTTTGGCTTGGAGATTGGATACCATTAACTTAGTACTTTCTTTTCCTTTTCTTTTCTTTAATTCAGTTTTTGCATGATGAACTTTGAATTAGTTCTTGTCATATTCATGGCTAGGAACTAATTCTCTTATAGGGCTTTCTATGTTGAATTTCTTGAAACTTATGTTATAAATTAATGCATGCTTATGGTTATTTTTTCTTATTGAGAGATCTATCCAATAATTGAGTTGAACTCTTGGTAACTAATTGACAACTAGTTATCACTATATGATTTCTAATCAGATTCTGAAAAGGGGGGATTGTGAATATGCTGTAAGTTGGGTAGACAGGCTTGAATTGGGGATGAAAATACCTTAATTAGTTTTGTAGCGTTGATGAGAGGCTTACAACCTAATTTTGCGCATTGTGCGTGTGATCAACTAGGTTTTGTTCTTAATCCTCCTATAGAGTTACCCTTATCACGAAAGGTAGGTAAGGAACAATCTTTGGGGTTGAGTGTTTATATAACCCTAACGGGAGTATAAAACGATTTCGTAAACCTGCTTTCTCCAAAAGAAGAATACCATAAGTAATGCATTAGTAAGTAGCATAAGCGGATAGTGAGGATACATAGAAGCCCTATTCTCATCACATCTGAAGTAATTCTTTATATTTACTTATTTTTAATAATTCTTAGTTATAAACCAAACAATCAATCATTAATTCACCAAATAGATACTAGAAAATAGATAGTTGGTACTTGAACCCTAATCCTAGAGGACGATATTCGGTCTTATCTAAGACTATACTACTTGATACGATAACGTGCACTTGCGTTTAAAGTGTGTGCATATTACGCGCATCAGCCACTACCTCACAAACTATCCCGGATCGACCTCCACCACCACATATCTCCCAAAACTCCCCGCAAAGACTACCGGTTACCGATCAAACTATCCCTCACCCATCCAATCCTCAACCCCACCCTCAAAGTAATCCTCTTACTACCCATGTACCTCAGCCCCGCCTACTTACTTCACCCCAATCAGCCCGAATCGCCAGACTAACCAATACCCACGCATCATACCTATTACGGCCCGTGAAACAACCTGGACCACTAACATACAGCGAAACCCGACCTTTTACGTCCGTGCTCCGAAAACGGATCATTACGAGGAAATGGAGAGGGAAGCTCGAGCCAAAATGGACGAGGACGTGGCCAAAGAGATTCATAGCTTGAAAGAAGCTGTTCGGAGCATGCGATCGGATAAGGGTCATGAAGGATTAGATTACGAGGATCTTTGTATGCATCCAGATGTTGAGCTACCTGTGGGGTACAAGGTGCCCAAGTTTGATTTATTTGATGGGAAGGGGAACCCCTGTGCACACTTGAGATCATATTGTGACAAGCTGATCGGAGTAGGAAAGAACCCAGCAGTCGTTATGAAGTTATTCATTCGAAGTTTGACCGGCGAAGCATTGGATTGGTATACGGCCGGGACGCGGAAATGGCATGCCATTTGGAATGCATTGGCCCAAGACTTTGTGGAGCGATTCAGGTTCAATACAGAAACCGTGGTAGACAGGTTTTATTTGATGAAGTTAGAAAAGAAGTCTACGGAGACGTTCAGAGAATACGCCATGAGATGGCGTTCAGAGGCAGCAAAGGTACAACCACCCATGGCGGAGAGTGAGATGACCACACTATTCGTATAATCTTTGAAGGACGCAACCTACTATGAGCGAATGATAAGCGTCATCAGACGGAATTTTGCGGAAGTTGTCAGAATGGGCGACTTCGTGGAGGAAGGTATTAAAACTGGTAGAATTACGAATTTGGCAGCATTACAGGAAACTAATAAGGCAATTCAGTCAGGGACAATCGGGAGTACTTCACAAAGGAAGAAAGAGACAGTTTCCCCTTCCATGTTCATACAAGAACGTAAACCCGAAGCATTCATAACATACCAAAACCCATCTTATCAAACCCCATACTACCACACAAGTAACCAAAACTTCACACCTCACTATACACCTGCCCCTCACCCCAACTACTACACACATCCTATATATAACGCTTCCCAAGCACCCATTTATCCTGCCCCACATCGACCCGCCCATCAAGCCCGCTAATAAAACAGAGCGCCCAATGCACCCAGACCAAACGCGAATTTTGAAGGAAGACCACCCAAAGTTCGCACCCTACTGGCTGAACCCGTACCCCAAATATACGAAAGGCTGCGAGCTGCAGGCTTGATCCAACCAATTCCAGGAAGGATTCCTAACCCTATCCCAAGATGGTATGATGAGAATAAGCGTTGTGCGTATCACTCCGATAGCCCAGGGCATGACACTGAAAGTTGCTACTCCCTCAGGGTCAAAATCGAAGCATTGATCAAAGAATGGGTAATTCAGCTGAAGGATCCTGCCCCAAACGTGCATGATAATCCCTTGCCAAACCACGGCAATGTCAATGTGCACTTGATAACCTTAGATGAGGAATACAACTTGGAGGGAACCATCCGATCAGTTCGAGTTGAAGGAAGAGCTGAACCTTCTGCTTTCATCGCCCCTGCCACCAATATTCGAGAGAAAGCGGTATTTGAGCTGGAAAGGGCGCCGCCAAAACATAAGGGTTCAATCACAGTTGCTCAGATGCTTGACTGGGAGCCGCCAATCAGAGTAGATCACAGAGAAATTAGGAAGCAAGCCATAAAAGTCACCGCTGCAGGTATAACCAGGTCAGCGAGGTATTACACACCCGTAGAGGCAGCCAGGGAGGTACCACAAAAAAAAACCGTGACAGAGGCTGAAGTTGAGGAGTTTTGGAGGAAGATGCCCACTAAGAAATATTCTGTCGTGGAACAGTTGAAGAAAACATCAGCACATATCTCTCTATTTTCACTGTTATTAATGCATTATTTGCGGGATTGCGTTAATGGAGGTACTGAAAGATGCATATGTTCCAGAGGATACAACAGACGAGAACTTGACAGCTTTAGTTGGACAAGTGCTAGAAGCCCGCAGAATCTCCTTTCACGATGATGAGTTACCTGCTGGTGGCGTCAGACACAATCTTGCATTAAATATCACCATCCAGGTCGCGGACAAAATTGTTTCATGATCTTTGATTGGGAGGTGAATGTCAACATTTGTCCCGTATTTATTGAAATTGGGGCGGTGCAAGAAAATTCGTAAAAGTCATATCACGGTCAAAGGTTTCGACGGAGTCCATAGGGGAGTCGAAGGCGAAATCGACCTCACGCTGCTGATCAGACCTGCAGAATTCGTTGTGGAGTTTCAAGTATTGGATATTGCTACATGTTACAATCTGTTGATAGGAAGGCCGTGGATTCACGAGGCTGGTGCAGTCCCGTCCACCTTGCATCAGTGCCTAAAGTTTATATGGAATTATCGTGAAGTAGTAGTATTTGGGGATAAAAAGGGAAGCATCAACACCGATTATGCAGTCCCTGTCATAGAGGACGTAAAACAGTTGGATGGTTCGGTCTTTCATGTTAATGAGGTCAAGAGCGCCAGCAGGGTCAGGCCATTGCAGCTGCCACGCTCTCTCACAATGGTAGCCAAGGAAATGCTAAGAAATGGGTATGAGCCCGACAGAGGTCTTGGATCCGGTATGAAGGGGATCACAGAGCCTATCCAGTTGTTTGGGAAGAAGGACACTTTTGGTTTGGGGTACCAGCCCACCTCGAAGGATTTGGTGACTGCGAACCTCCGGAAAAAGGGATACATTCCCTTGCCTATGCCCATTCCGCCCCTGAGTCAGTCATTCGTCAAAGCCTGCACCATCCAGATGCCGAGAGAAGATGACCTAGAGGATCTTGCAGCAGGGTTCCAGAATCTGTTCGTAGATGAAGATGAGGCAGATTGTTGTATGATCACAGGGGATCACGAGGAAGAGCTCACCATTTGGGATGCAGAGCACGGATACAACCTGAATAATTGGACTTGCACCCCTGTCCTGACCTTCCGAGGATCTTGGTAGAGTTTATGATAGTTCTAGCAGTGTGACTTTATATCTAAAAAAAGAAAAACAGACCTGCATTTACATTTATTTATTATGTTTTAATCTCGCATTTTTGCTTTTATCATAAATTCCAGGATATTTCTGCAGCTTTAAAACTTGCTTGTGTTAAAATTAAATTATTTACGCATTCTTCTTTCAGCGATCATATTTATAAACCTGTCGATAATGCGAATATGACATGTAATGAAACCAGCGAACAAAGTTCAAATGGCGAGTATAACCCCAAGGAACAAGAGGAATGTCCGCAGTCAGAGCTAAGCCAAGAGCTGGAAAAATTGAGAATAGGCCTAAACCGAATTTAGAAGAAACTGAGTTGATAAACTTAGGGATGAGGGAGTTGTGAAAGAGACTAGGGTCAGCGCCCACCTAAATGTCACACAGAAGAAGGAGTTGATTGAGCTCCTGAAACAATACACCGACGTGTTTGCTTGGTCGTATGACGACATGCCAGGTTTGAGTACGGACATCGTCGCACACAGGTTGCCTATTGAGCCATCTTATCTCCCCGTAAAACAAAGGCCAAGAAAGATCAAACCAGACATGAGTTTGAAAGTCAAAGAGGAGGTGTCTAAACAGTTGGACGCAAAGTTAATTCGGGTTGCAAAGTACCCTACTTGGTTAGAAAATATCGTGCCGGTAAAGAAGAAAGATGGAAGGGTCCGAGTCTGCGTGGATTATAGGGACCTCAACAGAGCTAGCCCGAAGGATGACTTTCCTCTTCCAAACATTCATATACTCATCGACAATTGTGCGAAGCATGAACTACAACCGTTATTGTTGCTGCTTGGTTATCATCGAATCCATGGCAGATGAGGACGCAGAAAAGACAGCATTCACTACCCCGTGGGGGGTGTACTATTATCGAGTAATGTCGTTCGGTCTCAAGAACGCGGGCGCTACCTACATGAGAGCCATGACTACCATCTTTCATGACATGATTCATAAGGAAATTGAGGTCTATGTGGACGATGTCATCATCAAATCGCGAAAAGCGGAGGGCCGTTGGCAAAATTGAAGAAGTTCTTCGGCTAAGACAGTATAATCTGGCCGAATCACGCAAAGTGTGCATTTGGCGTTCTGCGGGAAGTCATTGGGTTTTATAGTGAGTAGGAGAGGGATTGAGCTAGACCCCTCGAAAATAAAATCCATCCAAGAGTTACCTCCTCCGAAAAGCAGAAAGGACGTGATGAGCTTCCTTGGTCGTCTCAACTACATCAGCAGGTTCATAGCTCAGTCTACCGTGATATGCGAGCCGATATTCAAATTGTTGAAAAAGGATGCAGCTACCAAATGGACAACATATTGTCAGCAGGCTTTTGATAGAATCAAAGAATACCTTTCTAATCCGCCAGTTTTAGTACCGCCAGAACCGGGAAGACCTTTGCTACTCTATTTGTCTGTATTAGAAAATGCTTTCGGATGTGTGTTAGGGCAACACGATGAAATAGGGAAAAAGGAGCAGGCCATATATTATTTGAGTAAGAAGTTCACAGCATATGAAGCTCGTTACACTATACTAGAACGTACTTGTTGCGCATTAACTTGGGTTGCCCAGAAATTCAGGCATTATCTATCAGCATACACTACTTATCTTATTTCGAGGATGGACCCACTTAAGTATATCCTTCAGAAGCCCATGTCTACCGGAAAACTAGCAAAATGGAAAATTATGTTGAGCGAGTTTGATATCGTGTACGTCACGCAGAAAACCATAAAAGGGCAGGCATTAGCTGGTCATCTTGCTGAGAACCCGGTTGATGAGGAATATGAACCCATTCGAACCTATTTCCCTGATGAGGAGGTGTTGTTTGTCGGAGAAGATATCTCAGAGCAGTACCCAGGTTGGAGGATGTTCTTCGACGGAGCGGCAAACTTCAAGGGAGTTGGCATTGGAGCAGTTTTGGTTTCAGAAACAGGTCAGCATTATCCGATCTCCGCAAAGCTCAGATTTCCATGCACCAACAATATGGCAGAATATGAAGCTTGCATATTGGGACTCAGAATGGCCGTCGATATGAACATACAAGAGTTACTGGTCATAGGTGATTCAGACTTGCTGATCCATCAAGTACAGGGTGAATGGGCAACCAAGAATATGAAGATACTCCCCTACCTGCATTGCATGAAGGAATTGCAAAAGAAGTTCAGCAATATAGAATTTAAGCATGTCCCAAGGATCCATAATGAATTCGTTGATGCATTGGCAACCTTATCCTCCATGATTCAACATCCGGACAAGCATTACATCGACCCAATCACAGTAAGTGTGCTGGAACAGCCGGCTTATTTCTCTCATGTAGATGAAGAAATAGACGGGAATCCATGGTATCATGACATCAAAAGATACCTCAAAGCAGGAGAGTATCCGGAAGGCATAACCAACATTAAAAAAAAAACGCTTCGAAGATTAGCAAATCATTTCTTTTTGAATGGGGAGATTGTATACCGAAGGACTCCAGATCTGGGCTTACTGAGGTGTGTCGACGCTCAAGAGGCGAGCAAGCTAGTAGAAGAGATACACGGAGGGACATGTGGACCTCATATGAACGGCTTCACTTTGGCGAAAAAGATTCTGCGAGCAGGTTATTTTTGGATGACGATGGAAACAGATTATATCTGCTTTGTTCAGAAATGTCGGCATTGCCAGATTTATGGGGATTTGATTCGAGTACCTCCGAATGAACTTAATGTGACAAGTTCTCCTTGTCCATTCGCATCTTGGGGCATGGATGTCATCGACCCTATCGAACCCGCTGCCTCAAATGGGCACAGATTCATCCTCGTAGCAATTGACTATTTCACTAAATGGGTAGAAGCATCATCACACAGATCAGTGATGAAGAAGGTAGTAGTTGACTTCGTTCGCAACAACATCATTTGCCGATTTGGAATTCATGAGTCGATTGTAACCGATAACGGAACCAATATCAACAGTAACTTGATGCGTGAGATATGTGGGGATTTCAAGATCACTCACCGTAATTCCACTCCGTATCGGCCTCAGATGAATGGAGCAGTAGAAGCGCCCAACAAGAACATCAAAAGGATATGGCGCAAAATGATCAGCAACTACAAACATTGGCATGAGCATTTGCCTTTTGCACTTTTGGGTTATCGCACCACAATCCGGACTTCTACCGGGGCAACGCCATATCTTTTGGTCTATGGAACAGAAGTTGTGCTACCAGCAGAGGTGGAAATACCATCGTTGAGAATCATTCGAGAAGATGAGTTGAGCGAAGCCGAATGGATACAAGATCGTTGTGAGCAGCTGATGCTGATTGACGAAAAGAGGTTGAATGCGATGCATCATGGCGACTTTATCAGAACAGAATGGCTAGAGCTTTTAACAAGAGAGTAAGGCCAAGGTTATTCAAGCCGGGACAATTGGTTTTGAAACGCATATTTTCGAATCAAAACGAAGCTAAAGGAAAGTTCGCACCTAATTGGCAGGGGCCCTACATGATTCATCGAGTATTAAGTGGAGGAGCTTTAATCTTAGCTGAGATGGACGGCGAAGTATGGCCTAAAGCTATCAACGCAGATGCGGTAAAGAGATATTACGTTTAGGAGCATTTGTTTTCCATGTAATCCCCTTTACATTGTAAAAAGCTACATTCCCTCGGGGGGATATGCATAAGAGCCAATATAGGGTCTCGCCGCTTCAAATTAGAAAGCCCCTTTACTTGTAATTGGAACTACGTTCGACCTGATTCCCTTGACGGATACGTAGGTGGCCACATCAGCCTCGGTCCCACATTTAGAAATTTTTAGCTTTATCAAATTTCGCTTGTAATGAACTACGTCATGACCTGATTCCCTCATGGGGATACGTAGGCGGCCTAAATCGGCTTCGGTCACACCATTTGGAATCTTCCCATTAGCCCGCGTGTAACAGAATATGTTTGGTTATTCCAAAGGTGATATGAGCAATTCCCGCCAAAATTAAGTCTCGCACACGCGCCAGCATAGCGAAACTGGGACAATTTTACGCACCGTGAAGAGATCATAATAAGGACTCCAAAAAATGTTCGTTCGGACAGAATACGTGTCATATTCGGCAAATTCGACAAGGCTTTTTACACTTTATACACATGACATATAAATGTTTATTTCTAAAAAATGTTTTGTGCATACCTCATGAAAATGCTTCGTTTTGGAAAATACTTTTGGAACGCTACCAAACATCTCAAAAGATCAGACAGGGGTTACAGGTCCAAACAAATCAGGCGCATGGACAGAAAGGACCAAGGCCGCAAAGTCAATACGAATCGACCCCCCCCCAAACTCACACGTTTTCTTTGAGCGCAGGTCCTCCATATTAGCAGAAGCAGAAAGAAGCAGCAGAAGAAGAAAAGGGCATCGACAATCAACAGTCAAAATTCAAAATTCCGCAACAAAGTCTAGCGCATCAGCTCGGGCATAAAGTCAAATTTGCAACCCACGCAGCGCACACAACAAAGGCATCATGGCAATTCGTCAGTTGCAGCGTTTAGCATGTTCGTGCAAGGACAACATCTCAGTATTCACATCATCTGGCATATCAGGGACGACATCTCTACCCATAGAATTGCATCTCTCATATATATTTATCATTTTGTTTTAACAGGTATACACTAATTCTTCTCAAACTTAGTTAGCAGAAGCATTTATTCAACAGGAGCAGCAACAACACGTCTAGGCAACGACGTCATCAGCATTGCGTCTACGCAACGACGCCATCAACAATAAGTCTAGGCAACGACGTCAGCATCAACACGTCTAGGCAACGACATGATCAACATTATGTCTACGCAATGACGCCAGCAGCAATACGTCTAGGCAACGACGTCAGCATCAACACGTCCAGGCAACGATGTGATCAGCATTATGTCTACGCAATGACGCCAGCAATAACACGTCCAGGAAACGACGCCGGCAACACGTCCGATCGGCGGCGTTATCGATCAATACGTCCAGCAACGGCGTCACGGCGTGCGTCTACGCAACGATGCCACCAGCATTACGTCCGCACAACGACGTCATTAATATTTCATCTACGCAATGACGCCATCAGCATTGCGTCTACGCAACTACGCCAGCAGCAATACATCCAGGAAATGACGTCATCAGCAACACGTTCAGGCAACGACGTGATCAACATTATGTCTACGCAATAACGCCATCAGCATTACGTCTACGCAACGACGCCAGTAGCAACACGTCCAAGCAACGACGTCACCAACATTACGTCCACGCAACGACGTCATCAACATTTCGTCTACACAATGACGCCATCAGCATTGCATCTACGCAACGACGCCAGCAGCAATACGTCCAGGCAACGACGCGTCGTGAACACGCCCGAGCAATGGCGTAATCGGCGTATGTCTACGCAACGACGCCAGCAGCATTACGTCTACGCGGCGCGGCGGCTGACGTCCGTGCAACGCGGCGTTATCAAGCGCAACACATCCAGGCAACGACGTCATCAGCACAACCAGTCTGAAAACGACGCCAAGTCCGAAAACGACGCCATGTTCGAAAATGACACCGAGTCCGAAAGCGACGCCCATACGAAAACGACGCCACATCATCAGCATATCGCATCTACGGGTAGTTACAGCAAGGACAATATATCCACATTCACAATCGCAATACGTCTGTGCAAGGACGAAATCACAGCATTTGCAGCATCACGTCAACACAATCGGCATCATATTTTACAGGATAACATTTCTACTCACATAGTTACATTGCTTTTAAAATTATGCATCATCATTTTGCCTTAATAGTTATGCACTAACCATTTGTTTAAGTCTTAGCAGGCAGGAGCAGGAGCACAACGTGAATTTTCTCTTACAGCGAACCGGGGCAGTTTGTTGGGGGGCCAACCTTCCCAACGAATGGCAGAAGCGGCCTCAAGCGTCGGTTCACTCATTCCGCATCACCTTAAACCCAGCAACATAAGTCAACACCGGTACACCCCAGGTTCAAGCCAATTTTTTTTATTTTTTATTTTTAGCACCACAGCCCAGTGTCGTCATAACTCGGCACTGGGACAAATTTTGAGTCCGCATTAACCCACCTTGGTGTTTCAGCCATGGTAGCCCAGTGTCGTCATAACTCGACACTGGGACAAATTTTGAGTCCGCGTAAGCCCACCCTGGTGTTTCGGCCATGGTAGCCCAGTGTCGTCATAACTCGACACTGGGACAAATTTTTTGAGTCCGCGTCAGCCCGCCTTGGTGTTCGGCCATGGTAGCCCAGTGTCGTCATAACTAGACACTGGGACAAATTTTGAATTTCGCGTCAGCCTTGTCTCAATTGCCCAACATTTTTTCTGAGGATCGAGACAAAATTGGCTATAAGTCAACGTCTTTGTCCGAAGACTCTTCCATCATCTCCATACAAAGAGGGACAAGTTGTTGACACCCAATTTTGACCCTCTCGTCCAGTCATTAACTACAAAATTACATTAAATTTTCAAAGTAATTTTTTATAATTTTTATAATAAAATGCAACAATAATACATTAATACAGGCATAAATAAGTGATTAATAACAGCACCGCATCTTACGTAGAAAATTAAGCACTTTAGGTCTCGCGCCCGCATTTATCAATTTCGAGCCCTATTATATTTTTTATTAATTCTTAACAATTTTATTAATAATAAATACGTCAATAAATAATTTAGCAATGACGTCGTGTCCTATAGAATAGTCGCATTTAGTAATACGCAAAGTAATTTCAGAGTTATTGTAGCGCCTAAAGTCATATTAAGATAATTTTAGCTTAAATAATAATAAATAATGCATAATAAATAAGATTTTAAATAATAGCGCCGCATTTTACCTAAAAGCATTAAGCAATCCTTAAATATCATATATGCATTTAGCATTTAAATAATTTAATAATAATCTAAACTCCATTCAATTTTAATTTAAACCTCGCAAATACACATAATAAATAAGATTTTAACGGCGTCGCATTATAAAATATTAAGCACTAATTAAATAGCACGCCCGTCTTTATAATTTTAAACTCAAGTTTAGACTAATAAAACACCTCAATAATTTAATCACAATTTAGATTTCATTTATTTACCATTAATTAAATAATACACCTAAAATTAAAACTAACTACCCTAAATTCGCCCAAGCCAAAAACGCAGCCCACCGGCCCATAAATACGGCCAGCCCAGCAAACCTTATTTCCTTCCTCATCGTCCACAATGATACAAAAAAAAACCTAAACCTAGAAAAGCTGAGAATCCGCCGCATGCACCTCTCCCTCGCTCCCATCGCCAGCCGGGATTCTCGCCGGAGAATCCGGCAAATCCCAAACCAAATCCTTCCAAAATCAGTTCCTTACCATAACCAAGAACCATAAAATCAGAACTTACCATAACAATAAAATCAGTACTAAATCGCCTACGAATCGCATCAAATCAGTCCAAAATCGTGTCAATAGCTTACCAAATTTGGAACCCACAATTAGGACTATATAAATGGATCGATTTCGCATCATAAAGCAGCGGGGGGAGCATAAAAAAATCATGAAATAAAACAAGTAAAAACAGTAGCAGACAAGGGCAAGAATAGCTGAACATCACGACTATAAAATGAGATTTTCGCACATGCAATAAGAGACCGGCATCGGGAGTTAGAGGCTCAGCACCCAGACAATTAGCATCACAAGAACAGGGAGTTCGAAACCCTTTCTTTCAATATCAATCAAGAAATCAGCAAACAAGTTTTGCCCTTTTTATTCGTATCGCAAAACCAAAACCCGAGCGAGTCGACGACTTGATACGCTGTCTCGGTTCGCTGCCCGGAGAAGGTAAACCCAAACTCCTCTCAGTTCTTTTGTGTTTCTTTATGCGCTTATGTGTTTATATGCTTGATTATAGCCTGTTATTACGTCTCGAGCATGTTCAATTCTGTTCAGATAAAATGTAGGAGTATTTTATGAAGTAGTTGAAATATGATTAGTAAATGTATCTCTAAAAGTCACATGTTATATGGCATTAGATCGCCAGTTTGGTTAACACATGTTCTAGATTAACTTGTTGCTGGTTTAAATTGACATGTTTACTTGCCGAAATCAGTGTTGAAAGTGCTTCGATGAGTATCTGCAATGGATGGGAATTAAGTTGAATCATGCCCGTTGACCTAAAGGGGTTAATTTGTTTGTTTGCATCTATATAACCAAATTATTACCTCTTCAGTCTCAGACTTAGTTTGATATCAATGTGTGATATATGTGCTTGTACGACTGATTAGGCATGTGTTAAGCTAAATAGTTGTCATGCTTATTAAGATATTTGCTAAACCTGCTTAGTAAATGTTAATTGTCATTGATATTCGCGACTATGATTGTTAATGTGTTCAGACCATACTAGCATTTGTTGTGTGTTTGTATATATGGCTAAATAGATTAGTTATTGTCTAAGTTATAGGAATAACATGTGAGTATCCCTGAACCATGAATATATGTTGTATGTGTTCTGCCATATGAGATATTGTTTAGGTAATTGTTTCATTGTGTTCCTGACCGTGTCAAACTAGCGTCATGAATGTTTGGAATACACTGTGGCATCTCCTCTAGTGTTTCCTATTGTCATTGTCTCCCTATTGAACCCATTCACTTAGTATTGATACATGGTTAGGTAAGAATGTCAGAGTATTTCAATTTTCTATGCCAAATTCTGGGTGTTAATATCAGTTGTAGTAATCAAAGAGCTAACTAGAGTATGAAGGCAAAGGTACATTACATGTTTGCATATCAATTGGATAAAAAATGCTCGACTGTATTTTCTCCCTCATCTATTCAAAGTATGCACTAGTATACCCCTCTTTTATATATGTTCATTGTCTATTTGCTTGCATGTGTGTGTTAAGTATGTAATGAAATATACCTAGTCTATCAGTCACACAGTGGACATGTCAGTTGGGCTCAGCCCACAGTTCTAACTCCCATACTGCCTGGACACGGCTGTGAAAGTTGTCCTAGGCCCATAAGTCTTCATTTTGCCTCTGTACTGCTTATCCAGTCTATGTGTATATCTGGCTAATCCCATTTGGTTTACTTCTCGTATATTTTATTATCTACTGATCCTTACAGTTTAAGCACTGCCATATATGCTTTAAGTATAAACCATGTGTTAAATTTTACGTCAAATGCCTATTTATTATTTGATAAAGACTTGGACAGCCTCTAATCCTTTTCTTTTTCTTTTATTTTATTACATGACATGCATCGGAGCAAAAATGAAGAGTCTCACGGCGAGACTCATCACAAGCTACATCAAATGAAGACCCGCATCTATGTGCATTTCTCTATCCGCATCGGAATTCCAAAACCACCGGCGGAAAACATCGTCTTTTCCTTCGAGTCATTTTATTGATCCTTTCTTCCCTATTTATTTATTGTAAATTATTTGTCTAACGCTACGTTAATTAGTAGAATACTTAGAATATCTAAACCTTGAACCTCTAGATTAGAAAGCAATTCCCTTTATGTTAATTACTTTAGACTCGCCACATATTGCTTAAGTCATACTAAACTATTAAATTTTATTTATCCACGTAACTGTTCGCAGCTAGCATTTTATTATTAGATTTTTAACCCATTTTATTATAGACTCTCATTAACATTTACATAAAAGTCTTATTTCTTTTATTAAAAATCCCCCTAAACATTTGGTATATTATGATATACTAATAAGATTCGTTAATGAATAAATGTATAAATCATCTTTGCACATATAATAATACATGTTTTAACTAGAACTAGCTTTATATATTTTAAAATAAATCTTACATTTTATGTTAGCCAAAAAAAAAAATTCTGCTCAAATACTTTTCAAGACATGTATTGCATCTTAGCATAATAATTACCCTAGGTTTGAACGGACAACCGCAAGTTAGCGGATCCTTTAGGGTGCCTAACCCCTTCCCTTTAGGATAATAAAGAACCCTTGCCCAGAATCTCACACAATTTCGCAGACCATTAAAATGGAGTTAATGTCGACTTTAACTTAGTTGACACTTAGGTGTCCTAATTCACCCAAAATAATTAGGTGGCGACTCCGCGAACCCTTTAGCACTTTAGCATTTTAAAAAAAAAACACTTTAGCATTTTTTTATTTATTTTCTAACCTTTCTAAACATGAGTTTTAAAAACAAAAGTCGCGGTCGAAAAGGGGCGTGACACTCAATACATCAGTTGTACTGATATCCCTTTTGTCGGGGGACGCTACGTTTCATGTCGGCAGGTTCACGTAGGCAATGAGACGAACCACGTTAGTATATTGCAAATTCAGTGGATTTTGGAGCACTCTCTTTGTTTTGGAGTGTTGGTCTATCTTGGTACCGTAATTGTTGCACGTATATATGGGTATGGCGGAGCCCTGTCCCGACCTGTTGATGTTGTGTACTCTTTAGAGGTTTGTAGACAGATGTCCTGTGTATAGTGATCTTGTATGGCCTTGTCGGCCTTGGTATGGGGATATATATATAAGTTGGTTTTCTGGTTAAGAGTTGCATGTCTGTCCTAGTGAGTCTACAAGTCGTGTCTAGTAGAGTCTTGTTTAGGGGTATGTTGTGCACCATACTTATAAATAGAAGGCTATTTGACATTTAAGGATGATTTCCATTCTTTCATTTAATAAATAGTGAAGTAGAGCTGAGTTATAAGTATTTCACTTCTAATTCGTCTCGTGTTTATGATTCCAGCGATGCCTATAGCAAGGAATAAATTCAAGAGTGTGAGTGCGTTAAATACAGCTGCGGGCAAAGGTACCATCTGATTGCCACCCACTAGCGAGGGCCAGAGTGAGACCCTCGGTGTGACTTCTTCGTATGATTCTCCGATTTCATAGCCTCTTGAGGAGATTAGAGGAGATGCAGTACCCCCAGTTCCTCCACTTGATACTCCAGATGTGGATCTTGATATGCAAAGTGCGGTGTAGTTATTGACACGAATAGTGGCCGCTCAGGCCTAATGTCAGGGTCCCAGTCCCTCTGATAGAGCTGGTAGTGCGAGAGCTCGGAATTTCATCAACTTAGACCCTCCGATGTTCACAGGATCACAACTAAACACAGACCCCCAAATTTTTTTGGATCAAATACAGTGTACCTTGCGGGTGATGGATGCTACCGATATTAAGTCGGTAAAGTTCAAATTTTCTAGCATACGGGATGTCGCGGTGACTTGGTACGAGACATGGGAGCAAACTAGGGGACCCCGTGCTCCACCAGCAGTATAGAATAAAAATTCAGAGGCATTCTTACAACATTTTTGGCCAGTCGAGCTTTGACGGGCCATGCAGGACAGATTCCTATATCTTGAGCAAGGCAACATTAGTGTTTGAGAATATAGCTTATAGTTTAATTCATTGGCCAGATATGCTCCGACAATTACAGCGGAAATGAGTGACCGGGTACATAGGTTTGTTACCGACTTGGGGTCGCACTTGGTCAACGAGTGTACTACCGCTTCTCTGAATCAAGATACTGATATTGCTCGTATCTAGGCTTATGCATAGAATCAGGAGGATCGTTAGAGGCAGTAGCGAGTAGATCGAGAATGTGATAAGGGTCAGCATAAGAGGGCTCGATCCGTAGGTGACATGAGGGAATTCAGAGGTGGGCCCAGGTGACAACTTTATAGGGGCCCATCTTACTCAGCAGCTAGTGCATCATTTCCATTTTTAGGATCGAGGGCTGATCGATATGTTCAGTCGGGACCAGGTCAGAGTTCGCTAGTGTCCAGATCTTATTATAGAGGTTTTTATTCAAATAAGGTCGTCATTGGCTCGATGCGGGAAGTGTGGTAGGACCCATACAAGGTTGTGCCAACAAGAAGCAATGGTGTGCTATTCTTGTAGAGAATGTGGTCATATAGTGCTAGACTGTCCGACAGGAGGCGAAGGTGTTAGAGCCCAACCTGTCGGATCTACACCAGCTTCATCACAGTCAGTACGCCCGTCAGGTCAAGGTCAACAGACATTATCCGGTCGAGGCAGAGGTATGGGTGGAGCAACTAATTTCACTGGGGGCAGAACCGTACTTATGCATTGATGGGACGATAAGATCAAGAGTCCTCACCTAATGTTATTACATGTATATTTTTGGTATTCTCACATAATGTATATGCGTTATTAGATCCAGGCTCCAATCTATCATATATCATACATTTCATTGCCTGTAAATTTGGTATGAAACTTGAGTGGATAAGAGATCCATTTGTGGTATCTACACTGGTTGGTGACTCAGTAGTTGTGAAACATGTCTATCAGAATTGTGCAGTATTAATTTATAGCCATCAGACCTTGGCGGATTTGGTATAACTGGAAATGGTTGATTTTGATGTTATTATGGGCATGGATTGCCTAGCATCATGCTACACTAATCTTGATTGCCAAACAAAGATTGTTAGATTTCAGTTTCCAAGTGAGCCAGCCTTTGAATGGAAGGGTAATACGGCGACGTCAAAAGGTAGGTTTATTTCATACCTTAAGGCAAGAAAAATGATCTCTAAAGGTTGTATATACCATCTTATTCGAGCTAAAGATGTCGACGCCGAACCACTTACTTTTCAATCAATTCTGGTGGTTAGTGAGTTTCTTAATGTATTCCCAGACGAACTTCCAGGCCTTTCTCCTGAAAGAGAAATTGGGTTCAGTATATATGTGTTGCCAGACACCCAACTGATATACATTCCTCCTTATAGAATGGCCCCAACCGAATTGAAAGAATTGAAAGGACAATTAAAAGATTTGCTTGAGAAAGACTTTATTAGGCCTAGCACATCTCTTTGGGGTGCGCCGGTATTATTTGTACGAAAGAAAGATGGCTCATTATGAATGTGTATCGACTATCGACAGCTGAATAAAGTCACTAAGAACAAGTACCCTCTTCCCTGAATTGACGATTTGTTTGACCAGTTACAAGGTGAAAGATGTTTCTCAAAGATCGACCTAAGGTCAGGTTATCATCAGTTAAGGGTTAAGGAGAAAGACATTCTGAAGACATCTTTCAGGACAAGGTATGGGCACTTCGAGTTCTTAGTAATGTCGTTTGGACTCACAAATGCCACGACATTATTTATGGGTCTAATGAACAGCGTGTTCCACCCATTTCTGGATGTATTTGTGATAGTATTTATAGATGATATTCTGGTTTACTCTCACTCAGAAGTAGAGCATGTGGATCATGCGAATAGTACTACAGGCGCTTTGGGATCACAAGTTGTATGAAAAGCTCTCCAAGTGTGAATTTTATCCGAACTCAATGGCTTTCCTTAGTCATATAGTGCCAGACGAGGGTATAAGAGTTGACACTCAGAAGATTGAAGCAGTGAAGAATTAGTTGAGACCTACGACTCCATCTGAGCTTCACAATATTCTGGGCTTAGCAGGCTATTATAGGAGGTTTGTAGAAGGGTTTTATACCATCTCAGCACCATTAACAAAGTTTACACAAAAGGCCATAAAATTCCAGTGGTCCGATACTTGCGAACGGAGTTTTCAAGAGTTAAAAGATAGACTAACATCAGCACCAGTCATTACTCTTCCAGAGGGTCCAGAAGGTTATGTTGTGTATTGTGATGCCTCGGGAGCAGGTTTAGGATGCGTGTTGATGCAACATGGTAAAGTAATTACCTATGCTTCAAGGCAATTGAGGAAACATGAGAAGAACTATCATACACACGATTTAGAGTTGGCTGTAGTGGTCTACCCACTGAAGATTTAGCGGCACTATTTGTATGGTGTTCATGTGAACATTTTCACGGATCACAAAAGTTTGCAATGTATATTTAAATATAAGGAGTTGAAATTAAGGCAAATAAGATGGTTGGAATTATAGAAGGATTATGATGTGGACATATACTATCCTGGTAAAGCTAATATTGTAGCAGATACGCTCAGTTGTAAATCGATGATCAACTCGACTCTGGTGCAGGTCGAAAGGAAGGATTTAGTAAAGGAGCTCCATCAATTAGCTAGTTTGGGAGTCCGACTAATGAATTCGTAGGATGGTGGTGCTGTGATTCGGAATGTGTACGAATCGTCCCGCATATCAGAAGTTAAGGAATGTCAATGAGAAGACCCCAGTTTGAGAAAAAACGGAGAAAGTATTCAATAGAAGAAGACCATGACCTTTGAGATTGACGAACATGAGATTCCCAGGAACTAGGGCCGTGTATGTATTCCAAATGTAGCAGGATTACAAGAAAGAATCATGACGGAGATTCATTGCTCACGATATTCTATTCACCTTGGATATACTAAAATGTATCATGATCTCAAGGGGATTTATTGGTGGAACGACATGAAAATGAGAGTGGCGGAATTTGTAGCTCAATGTCCTAATTGTCAGCAAGTAAAAATAGAGCACCAGAAGCCCGTTAGCTTGACTCAGAACATTGAGATTCCAATATGGAAATGGGAAATGATTAATATGGATTTCATTATGGGTTTACCTTGTTCTTATCGGAAGTTTGATTCTATTTGGGTAATTGTTGATAGAGTGACCAAAGCAGCTCATTTCTTGCTAGTCAAAACTACCTACATATCTGAGGACTATACGAAGTTGTATGTTAAGGAGATTGTTTGACTTCATGGTTGTCGCGCCCGTTTTTTACCTCGGGGTCTGAACGGTATCCACAACGTTGCTCTTTGGCGCGGTTCCCTGGATGAAGCAATAATGATGTTTTTAAGGAGTCGCCACCTAATTATTTAAGTGAATTAGGACACTTGATTTATTGCAATAAAAATACTGCAATTGACCTCCATTTAATGGTCTGCGAAATTAGTGAGATTCTGAATCAGGGTTCTTTATTATCCTAAAGGGAATGGGTTAGGCACCCTTTAAGATCCGCTAACTTGCGGTTATTCGTTCAAACCTAGGTTAATTATTTATTGTCTTTTTTATTCTACGTATTCTAAGCATTTTTCATAATTTATAATTAAAATAAAATGCAATACAAAATAATAAAAACTAAAATTAAATGCGACATAAAATAAAACTCCGGGACATCTTTTAGCCCTTTTTAGTCCTTCTGCACAAGATGATCTCCGGGTACCTGCATAAACACTTAATAAAAGTGTTAGTAGTAGAATAAATAATTTTAAAGCAATGACAAGAATTAATAAGTAAAGCCAAAAAATAAATAAATCCGTCTTTTGCACAGAGGAGGCCTTGGAAATCAGACGGAGATTCCTTCATCGACCAATATTGTTAAAGGCAATAAAATAAATAAAACTTTCAGATCAGCACCAAAACAGTAATAGTTTTAAACACGGAGGGCTCAGATATATATAAAAATAAAGTGGGACATCCTAAACAAGTGCGGCTGCGAGAATTCGCCCTGCCAGCGCATGTTGGTTATCCTGTGTAAGTAGAAGAAATCATCAACGCCTAGAAAGCTTCATTTATTTTATTTTCCGTCCTTGCAACTGTGGAGGCCTAAAAAATCGACGGATAACTTTTTCATTGGCCAATAAGTGTAGTATATGTTCAAATCAGTTAAATAAACAGTGTAGCATTTATTCAACCAGTTTAATACCCATTAAAGGAAAGATTGTCCAACTCGACCGGAATAAGAAGACAAAGAATAAAGTAACAAAGAAACAATAGACAAAATGGTTCATAAACTGGACACAGCGAAAATAATGGGCAACCAGAAGATCCCAAAATTGATCTAAAAATTGACAAAAATCAGAATGACGGGCAAGGTCGCCGAAAATAGTAGAAGCAAACAGAGGCCAGTTCGCCGGATTTTAGCAGGTCGCCGGAGTTTTTAGAACTCCGTCCAGATGCGAAAGACAAGTCAAACCAGTCCAACAACCGACAACCACTGAAAAATAAAGCAGAGCCAAGGTCGCCAGAATTTTCAAACTCCGGCAAGAACCATAAAACAGTTAAACAAATCAGTCCAACAACACAAAAGCAAACCGACGAACATCGCCGGAGTTTTGCAAACTCCGGCCAAATATCAAAACTTCAGAAATCAGCCCAACAATCAAAATATACAGCAGCTATATATAAAATACAAAGCAATGGAGGTCGTCGGAGTTTAAAGACTCCAGCCAGTTACCCGGAAAAGGGGAAATCAGTCCACAATCAACAACATACCGAACAAGATATAAACCGAACTAACGGGGAAATGGGCGGAATCACTTCCACGGCTATCGCCGGAGCGACGCCACCCCAGTGGTGGGTTCGCTGGCGATCGGGTGGAAATGGTTCACCGACATGCAATGGAAGGGTGTACGGGGTGTGGTGTGAGAGAGTGTGCGGCTGGGCTAAGGTGAGAGGGTTAGGGATGAGGGAGTGTTGGCGGCTGAGGGTGTGAGGGGAAGAGGGTGTGCGGCTGTGAGGGTTTAAAGAGAGAGGGGTAGACGGCTGGCTCAGGGCAGTAATGGTTCGCTGGTGGTGATGGGAAGGTCGCCGGAGTTGTGGGTGTGTGTGTGTGAGAGGGGGAGAGGAGAGTGAGACGGGAGAGGTGAGAGGGGTGGTTTGTGGGTGTTAAAAGGGGGGTTCGCCGGAGCTTGGAGCTCCGGCGAAGGGCGGCGGCGGCGACGGGAAAGGGGAGAGGAGTGAGGGGAGTGCTGCTGATAGTGGTGTTGTGAAGATGAAGAAAGAGTATAAGTTTTATTTTATAGGATAGTGTGTTAGGGTTTGGTATTTGGGGGGGAAAAATGAAAAGTGGGGTATTGTTTTGGGGGGAAAATGAAAAGTGAGTTTTGATTTTATGGGGGAAAATAAAAAGATGAAAGTTTGGGTGAAATTAAAAAATGGTGTTGGATTTGACTGATTCAAATTGTGTCTTGGACTGGACTGGTTTGACAAAATGCAAGGCGGGTTAATTATTTAAAGAAAAATTATTTCAAAAGATGCAACATTATTAAAATGCAAATGTCGACGCAATAATAATAAAATACAATATTTTAGCAAATGTTTAACGCCTAATTAAAATATCAATTAATTATTTAAAAAGATGCAAATATTATTAAAATAAAACGACGGTGTAACAATAATAAAAATATAATATTAACAAAGACATAATGCTTAATTTAAAATAAAAAGATAAAAAAATGCAAAAAAATGCTGATTAAAATGCGGTGTCCTAAAACACATAAAATTGCAATAAATATACGAACAACCGGTCAAAATTGACTGTCAACAGCATGTCCCTCTTTGTACGGAGATGATGGAAGAGTCTTCGGACAAAGATGTTGACTTGTAGCCAATTTTGTCCAGTTTTATAAACTAGAACTCAAAAGTGGGCAGATGCAGACTCAAAATTTATTCAGTGTCGACTTATGATGACACTGGGTCGTTGTGATGCGAAAAATAAAAAGCAAAGTTGACGCTGATTTAAAAATTTCCTAGTGTCGAATTATGAGGACACTGGGTTGCTGCGATGCTAAAATTATGAACGGACGAATACCGATTCAAAAACATGTCCCAGTATCGAATCTTGATGACACTGGGTTTGTCACGACCCAACCCCGGGCCCGCGACTGGTGCCCTACTTGGGCACCCTTACAGGTAAACATCAGAGATAATCAGCGGAACATACAAGAAACTTATAAATAACACAACAGAAGTAAAACAACAGGTTAGCCGATAGGGCTACCTTCCTGGACATAAATATATACAACCGAAGCAGTTGCCTCATTTCTTTCACAACTGACCCCCAACATGTGACTACTGCACCTCTAAGAGTTTTAACATAACAATCGTGGCGGACGGGGCCCTCGCCATACCCCGAATATACGTGAATCTACTACATCGGGAAGACCGTACAAGAGCTAAGCCTCCGAGCAAATGAGGCTTTCTCAAAATCAACCGAGATCCTAAGAGCAAGGATCACCAACACGTACCTAAAACTGCGGCATGAACGCAGCCCGGCGGGTCGATAACAGTGCGAATATGGAATGAAATAACGTGACAAGAATGCATCATAATCGTATAAAAGAATGACAGAGGCAAGTATAAAAAAAAATACATACCAGATCCTGCCGTGTCATTACCACTTATGAACTTAATTTCACCTCATTATCTTTTCCATTCCCAATAAAAGTTATAGTCACATTCTTACGTACATTATTAGAAAAAGAATCATTAAGTTCATTACCATATAACTTACTTATCTTTCATAACATAGTCCGGCCCATTACGGAGGGACGCATATACTACCCGGCCCAATCCAGGACGCGATCAAGTCACACAAAATAGCAAAGCGTGCCCGTGGAATCCCCCATCACTGTCGACAGCTAAAAGTGTAAAACATAACCATGTGACGCGCCCGTGGCATCCCACTCACCGTGGCGTGCACATACACCATACATACATATATCTCCCGCGCGTGGAATCCCACATCACCGCTCGATACTATAAGTGTAAAACATAACCATGGGTCTCACGCCCATAATATCAATCAAAACAGGTGGTATAACGTCTTGGGGCTTGCCCCTCATTTATACTCTTACCCTGGAGAAGGTGATAAAGCAGGGGGTATAACGTCTTGGGGCTTGCCCCTCATTTATACTCTTACCCTGGAGAAGGTGGTACAACGTCTTGGGGCTTGCCCCTCATTTATACTCTTACCCTATCTCAACCGGCCGACAATCAACACATAAAGCAGGTGGTACAGCGTCTTGGGGGTTTACCCCTCACTTATACTCTTACCTTGGAGAAGGTGGTAAAGCAGGGGGTATAACGTCTTGGGGCTTGCCCCTCATTTATACTCTTACCCTATCTCAACCGGCCGACAATCAACACATAAGCACTACCATGTCTTTTATAAAATCCGGGAATTTAACCCAAGTGCTACAAATAACGGAAGCATACCCGTGGAATCCCACATCACTGTCGGTACGTCCAAGTAACTTACAACAAGACAGCCGGCCCTCCAACCGAGAGTCGCGGCAACGTAATAAAACATAAAACTTGCACTCAAAGGCTATCACCAGCACACATAGGCTAATTCTCAATTAACCAAACCAAAGTACTTATCAAGGCACACATAGAATAATTCTCAATTAATCAAGCCAAAGTACTACGTACGTACATTCTTTTCAAAAGACTCCTTTCCACATAAAACTTCCCCGATACTAACAACCGTAGTATCAAGTCCTATCCACCTTTCAAGACAAGTCACAATACCTTTTTAGAAATACAATTATCGGCTTCTAAATCAAGTGACTTCTTTATTAAAAACCTTAAGCAATTGGTACCTTTAAACCAATTTGCCCTTACCTAATACAAGTTATTCCTTTGATTACTTTACTAGAGAAAACCATTCTCTTAATCTTCCATAAAGCCGTTATAACCAACTTCCCATAAAGTCGTTATAACCCTTTATGGTTTAGACTAACACGTTCCTTTTATAACCAAGAGACTTCTACTTTTTGAAACCAAGTATTTTATACTTTCAAATCAATTCTCATAACTTTCAAAAATACAATTAGTCTCTTAACCATTAGAAAACAAGTGACTCCTTTTATTATAAAACCCTAGGCAATTGATGCCGTAAAATCAAGTTGCCTTTTACTAAAGTCAAGTCATTTATCTTTCCATAAGGCAAATATAACTAACTTCCCATAAAGCGTTATATTCACTTTATACCTTAGCCATAAACAATTTCCTATCCAGGGACTTATACGTTTAAAACGGAACAAGTATCACATACTTTAAAACTCTTCAAGTCCCTTAACTTTAAAATCAACTTAAGACATCCTTACTATTTTCAAAGAAGTGAGTTAATCTCCTAACCCACCCGACTTGGCATTACATAAAACAAGTAAAGAATGTCATAGTCTTGTACGTCTACCGTACTACATACGTGCAACTAGTCATGCTCAAAAGATAGGAAAAGTTCTACATAGAGTAAATCACATAACTACCTCTTAACTTCTAAGAGTAGAAGGAAACATGAAATGATACCACAAGTATATTCCATACATAGAATCATGCCAAAGGAAGGAAGAGGTTCACATACCTCGCGACGATTGTCGACAAATAGCAAAATGCTCCAAAGTACTCCAACCTTGATAGCTATTCCACTCTCCAAGTAGGATACGCTATACTTAGTACTTCAACCTCAACGACTCTTAATCCGACTCCAATCCGAAGTCGCTCCTTAGTAGTTTAGAACCTCTCCAAGACACTTCAATCCGCTTGTTGAGACCCTTAGAACCACACCAACAACTTTCCTTCAACTTACAATCCAAAACCTAGAAAAGCCACTAGGTTTTCACTTTGCGACTAATACGAAAACTCTCTTTTTTCCGGGATTTTTCTATTGAGATACACTTACATAACACTCATGAACCTTGGTTTAAAGTGTGGGGCTTATAGGACAAGAAACACAATTTTTTTTCTTTTCATGGTCATGAAGCCGAGAGCTTCATTTGTTGCTCATCCAATTTTTGTGCAAATATGGCTAAGTGTTAAGCTTGTCTACTACTAGTATTAAATAGCACCTTGGAGGGTTATGATATAAACACATGGGTGGTTTGGATGATCTCTTAACAAATATCAAGACTTGTGGGACCTTGACTTAGTCAAACTTCTCAAGCTAAACAACTTGCAAGACTTGCCATCTAGGACTATGGTCAATGACCATATTGGCCATGCCAATTTCGTCCAAGGCATCTATAAGGGGGGGTGACACGTGTCGTCCTCCCATTCGTCACAATAATACGTTTTCCGACAAATTCCAATATTTCCGATAAATTTTTACAAGTCTCAAATCTTAACACTCGTGAGTTCTTTCGTACGTTCTTAAAACATGTCCTGTAATTACGGGGTGTAACAGGGTTGCTGCGATGTTAGAAAACTAAAGCAGGCAGACGCTGATTCAAAATTGTCTCAGTGTCGAATCATGATGACACTGGGCTGCTGTGATGCTGCAAAAATAAAGACAATGCCGATGCAGATTTAAAATTTGTCCCAGTGTCGAAGTATGATTGACACTGGGTTGCAGGGGATGCGGTGCTATAACAGACAGGGCGTTTGTAGATGTTGATGGCGTCATTGCATGGACGCGATGCAGATGTTCATCGTTGCAAGACGAAACATAGATGAAGCCGTTGCATAGGCTTAGATGAAATGACGTCGTTGCATAGACGCGATGCAGATGCTCGTCGTTACATAGACGAAACATAGATGAAGTCGTTGCATAGGCTTTATGAAATAACGTCATTGCATAGACGCGATGCAGATGCTCGTTGTTGCATAGACGAAACATGGATGAAGCCGTTGCATAGGCTTAGATGAAATGGCGTCGTTGCATAGACGCGATGCAAATGTTCGTCGTTGCATAGACGAAATATGGATGAAGCCATTGCATAGGCTTTGATGAAATGACGTCGTTGCATAGACGTGATGCAGATGTTCGTCGTTGCATAGACGAAACATGGATGAAGTCGTTGCATAAGCTTTGATGAAATGGTGTCGTTGCACAGACGCGATGCAGATGCTCGTCGTTGCATAGACGAAACATGGATGAAGCCGTTGCATAGGCTTATATGAAATGACGTCGTTGCATAGACGCGATGCAGATGCTCGTCGTTGCATAGACGAAACATAGATGAAGCCGTTGCATAAGCTTAGATGAAATGACGTCGTTGCATAGACGTGATGCAGATGTTCGTCGTTGCATAGACGAAATATGGATGAAGCCGTTGCATAGACTTAGATGAAATGACGTCGTTGCATAGACGCGATGCATATGCTCGTCGTTGCATAGACGAAACATGGATAAAGCCGTTGCATAGGCTTAGATGAAATGACGTCGTTGCATAGACGCGATGCAGATGCCCGTCGTTGCATAGACGAAACATGGATGAAGTTGTTGCATAGGCTTAGATGAAATGGCGTCGTTGCATAGACGCGATGCATATGCTCGTCGTTGCATAGACGAAACATGGATGAAGCCGTTGCATAGGCTTAGATGAAATGACGTCGATGCATAGACGCGATGCAGATGTTCGTCGTTGCATAGACGAAACATGGATGAAGCCGTTGCATAGGCTTAGATGATATGGCGTCGTTGCATAGACGCGATGCAGATGTTCGTCGTTGCATAGACGAAACATAGATGAAGCTGTTGCATAGACTTAAATGAGATGGCGTCGTTGCATAGACGCAACGCAGATGTTCGTCGTTGCATAGACGAAACATAGATGAAGCCATTGCATAGACTTAGATGAAATGCGTCGTTGCATAGACGCGATGCAGATGTTCGTCGTTGCATAGACGAAATATAGATGAAGCCGTTGCATAAGCTTAAATGAAATGACATTGTTTTATGGATGTACCTGCTTTGTGACTCGCCTGGGTTGAGATAACGTCATTGCATAGACGTTGTGCGTTTGTAACCCGCATAGGCTTATTGTTGTGCTCCCGACTTTGCTGATATGAATATCCTGCACTCAAAGAAAACTTAGTGAGTTTTAGGAAATGAATGGTTGATTAGCGTCGACTCTGTAGCTTTGGCTCTTGACGCTTGTATTCTTGGTTTGGACTGAAGACCTAGTTGGCCTATTTTTTTTCCAGTCTATTGTCATTTTCTTGCAGTGAATCCTTAAAATATCCCAGTTTCTGGTAATGAAGATGTTGAATTTTCAACTAGGTAAAGTTGAATCTTGACGCTATCAAGGCGATCAGGTAAGCAATTTTTTATTTTTATTTTAATCATGAATGAAAAGCTAATGCGAGAATATAGACAATGTATAATTGAGTAGATGAGAATGCAACCCTCGAAATATGTCACAGTCATGTGTAGGTAGTCATGGATGCAAAACATATGAGGATGTTAAACTCTCCAATGGACAAAATCGAGTCCTGTGCAAAATAAGGAAGAAATATTTCTAATGGTGTGACCGAAGCCGATGTGGCTGTCTACGTATCCCGCCGAGGGAATCAGGTCAAGACGTAGTTCATGCTGCAAAATAAGATTTTTTTATGATTTTAAAATGATGTGGGACCGAAGCCGATGTAGCCGCCTACGTATCCCGCTGAGGGAATCAGGTCAAGACGTAGTTCATGCAAAATAAAAAGATTTTTTATGATTTAAAATGATGCGGGACCGAAGCCGATGTGGCCGCGTACGTAACTATTGAGGAATCAGTCAAGACGTAGTTCGTCTTTGCAAAATAAGAATTTTTATGATTTTAAAATGATGTGGGGCCGGCCGATGTGGCGCCACGTATCCTTGAGGGAATCAGGTCAAGACGTAGTTCATGCAAAATAAAAAGTTTTTTTATGATTTAAAATGATGCGGGACCGAAGCCGATGTGGCCGCCTACGTATCCCGCTGAGGGAATCAGGTCAAGACGTAGTTCGTGCTACAAAATAAGGATTTTTTATGTAATATGCAGTTTTGTTGTTTTTTTTTTCTTCTGAAAAAGTGGAAGACAAAATTACATTCCGACTTCAGTTGATACCAACAATTAGTATTGTGCATAAGTATTTTCGTTTATTGCTTTCAGTCTAACCGAGATTGACTCCGGTGTAATTCACACAGCTTCAGATAGTACCTCAGACATACCTGAGTGTCGACACACATGCATGCATCCAGGGTTTCAAACTACACGTAATCTCACGTTTCAAATGCCCTTACTGAAAGAAAGTTCTATTTCACACATATATTCCAGTATTTTGAATTTTGGGACGTTGAGAGAATTACGCTCACACTAAAAAAGATGTTCAATGCATGCAATTGTGATACCATAGGCTTGACCGTCATGTAAGTATCCACTAATGGAGAACCCTCAGTATAAGATCATGTAGGGCTTGTCACGGGCTTGTAATGTAGGCTTGGGGAAAGGAATGGATATCATTTGGGTAAAAGTGACTAATCATTCCTCGAGAGTTGGACTACGTCCGTGCTTGATATTTGTGCGCTTTAATGTTGACTTGCTTCTTTTTGTCCCAGTTTTTCTGTACTGACTTCTTTTGAATCTTTCATTTGGAGCCCCCCTTTTTTCGGGGTTATGTATTCTTTTTTTATTTATTTTTATTTTTTATATAACATCGAGGCTTTTGATTTCTCTTTTTTTTGTGAAGTCGTCCTTTCTTTTTTTTCTTTTTGAGACTTTGACAATTTTTGTCCTTGCAAAATTTTGTCAGCCGCTTGCACATTTCTAAAGCGCTCAAGGAGGTCGGGCCAAGAGAGGGATAGTGCGTACGCACTCAGAAAGGGTATAGGTGTAATATGCGGTTGTCAAAAAATAGGTTTTAGGCTCAAAGGGGTGTACTAGGGATAATGTTATTTGGTAGACTGAAAAGGCTCAAACGGGTCAAAGAAAGCCTACGATCATTTCCTACACCGAGTGTTACTCAGGATTTCGCCTCAACAAACATTCAGGCCAAGTTTTAGATCACAATGCAACGCAATTGAACTTATTCAAACACTCACCACACAATGCATATGAAACGACGAGGTTGGTTTCGTCCTTATCTTGGAAACACGCAAGACAATGTCATTTAGGGGTGTGAATAAGAGGTACCAAAAGAATTTATGGTTCACCACAAAGTCAACCCATACAGTTTTTTTTTATGTACACTTGTAACTGTGTTGGTATCAACAAAGTCAAACAATAATACTTAAAAAATGTTTTTGTATTTTTGAATAACATTTTTTTTGTATTTATGAACAAAATATTTTTTATTTTATTTTTTGAATAAAGGGTACCGAACCCGAATAGGGCTGCCTACGTATCCCGCCGAGGGAATCAGGTGCGCGTAGTTCATTCAAATATGTTATAAAATGTATGCTTGAAAAGAATTTATCAATGAAAAGATGGCAATGTAAAGCTATGCAAAAGAAAATGATTGTCCACTGTGGACGAATGCAAAGTAAAAATGAATGTAACGAAAAATGA
The DNA here is from genome assembly GCA_029844215.1 of Przewalskia tangutica. Taxonomy (NCBI): domain Eukaryota; kingdom Viridiplantae; phylum Streptophyta; class Magnoliopsida; order Solanales; family Solanaceae; genus Przewalskia; species Przewalskia tangutica. The sequence goes on along the minus strand of CM056736.1, from coordinate 64,969,893 downwards.
ATGCCCGAGAACATGATGAATGAGATGCATGAGTGAGAAAAATATGCTTTTTTTTTGTGGTGTCGAACCCAAAATGAGTTGCCTACGTATCACACCGTGTGGTGAGAATCAGACACGCGTAGTTCGGAATATTATGCTGTAAAATGTATGATATGAAAGAACTATGTAATCAACGCTAGACATGTCAATTGAATTTGCGAATATGAATAAAAATACAAAGTATAGAAGAACTGAGAGCGATGTCTCGTTGAATCTGGTATAGACTGACTTCTATTAGTAAACATAATTCTCTCTCATTCTTGTGATGATTTTTTTTTTCTTTTTCCGACCGCCCTCGGCTGTTTGCGAGGACGACCTTCCTGCAAAAATATGAGAAATGGGTGAGTAGGAAAATGACAAAATAATAAAAATGAAGAGGTGTGACAATATAGTCAAAGACTCCCCTGATTGGTTCGACCGGACTGGTGGTTGATGCTTCGCAAAGTCCAAGTCGCGCTATTCAAGAGTGATTTACGCAATAGAAGTTCTGATTGCAATGTGACAGCAAAAGTGCAAAAATGCAAATGCTCGAGCCCGGAATCACAAAAGGGTAATTATCGCATTAAATAATATGTACAGAGTTGCTAGCGACAAACAATAGTAAACAAAAAGCATGCAAATCAAGCGCGTGCCCTAATATGCTTGGGACATCTCTTATGCCAGAGGTTGTCCTAAACGCCAGATATGCGAAATTATGATAAATAAGTCCAAGCCGTTAAACTGCAATGTTTTGTTGGAAATGAAGACCAAATGACGGTGCACTTTTCCCAATTTCGGCGTGTCATGACCAGGCTTGGATCCGTCTATCATTATCATGCTACACATATATGCTTATTGGTCGACGAGTTGCGAAACCCAACGACAATTTGGTGGATTTACTAATCGTGGAGACGATACCAAAGATCGACCCACCTAGGGTGTATGCATGCATGACTTAAAATAAAAAGGGCGGTATAGCTCTATCTTAAATTTTCTAAGATTTGGTTGACTAGACGCAAGGTTCCCGAGCGGACTACTCGAGTGAGAAGGCTACGCGGCCACCGGTTGGACCAGATTCTCCGCGTAAAATGCCAACTCTCCTAAATTTGGGTATTTTAAAGAAATTTGCGTGTGCAAAGCACACCTCGCGTGTAATGTGTGATAGTGTCAATTTTCCAGAATGGAGGAAATATGAGCGGAATGACAGTTTAAGGAAAGCAGTAAAAGAATATAGCAATTAAAGTAGTTAATTACAAAATAAAAGCAAACAATATAAAACATTTACAACAAATATAAAAGCAAAATAAAGTGCAATATTTAATTAACCTGGATTTGCTATGATCAAGAACTTGATATCCCCAGCGGAGTCGCCATGCTGTCGCGCCCGTTTTTGACCTCGGGGTCTGAACGGTATCCGCAACGTTGCTCTTTGGAGCGGTTCCCTGGATGAAGCAATAATGCTGTTTTTAAGGGGTCGCCACCTAATTATTTAAGTGAATTAGGACACTTGATTTATTGCAATAAAAATACTGCAATTGACCTCCATTTAATGGTCTGCGAAATTAGTGAGATTCTGAATCAGGGTTCTTTATTATCCTAAAGGGAAGGGGTTAGGCACCCTTTAAGATCCGCTAACTTGCTGTTATTCGTTCAAACCTAGGTTAATTATTTATTGTCTTTTTTATTCTACGTATTCTAAGCATTTTTCATAATTTATAATTAAAATAAAATGCAATACAAAATAATAAAAACTAAAATTAAATGCGACATAAAATAAAACTCCGGGACATCTTTTAGCCCTTTTTAGGCCTTCTGCACAAGATGATCTCCGGGTACCTGCATAAACACTTAGTAAAAGTGTTAGTAGTAGAATAAATAATTTTAAAGCAATGACAAGAATTAATAAGTAAAGCCAAAAAATAAATAAATTCGTCTTTTGCACAGAGGAGGCCTTGGAAATCAGACGGAGATTCCTTCATCGGCCAATATTGTTAAAAGCAATAAAATAAATAAAACCTTCAGATCCGCGCCAAAACAGTAATAGTTTTAAACACGGAGGGCTCAGATATATATAAAAATAAAGTGGGACATCCTAAACAAGTGCGGCTGCGAGAATTCGCCCTGCCAGCGCATGTTGGTTATCCTGTGTAAGTAGAAGAAATCATCAACGCCTAGAAAGCTTCATTTATTTTATTTTCCGTCCTTGCAACTGTGGAGGCCTCAAAAATCGACGGATAACTTTTTCATTGGCCAATAAGTGTAGTATATGTTCAAATCAGTTAAATAAACAGTGTAGCATTTATTCAACCAGTTTAATACCCATTAAAGGAAAGATTGTCCAACTCAGTCCGGAAACAGTAAGACAATAACAAAGTAACAGCAAAACAATAGACAAAATGGTCTGCGAAACCAGTGGACACAGCGGAAACAATGGGCAACCAGATGATCCCAAAATTGGTCTAAAAATTGACAAAAACTGTAGCGGACCAGGGCGAGGTCGCCGAAAATAGTAGAAGCAAACAGAGGCCAGTTCGCCGGATTTTAGCAGGTCGCCGGAGTTTTTAGAACTCCGTCCAGATGCGAAAGACAAGTCAAACCAGTCCAACAACCGACAACCACTGAAAAATAAAGCAGAGCCAAGGTCGCCGGAATTTTCAAACTCCGGCAAGAACCATAAAACAGTTAAACAAATCAGTCCAACAACACAAAAGCAAACCGACGAACATCGCCGGAGTTTTGCAAACTCCGGCCAAATATCAAAACTTCAGAAATCAGCCCAACAATCAAAATATACAGCAGTTATATATAAAATACAAAGCAATGGAGGTCGCCGGAGTTTAAAGACTCCGGCTAGTTACCCGGAAAAGGGGAAATCAGTCCACAATCAATAACATACCGAACAAGATATAAACCGAACTAGCTGGAAACGGCATCACTTCACGGCGGAGCGACGCCACCCGGTGGTGGGTTCACGGCGTGGCAGGTGTGGGAAACAGTGGTTCACCGACATGCAATGGAAGGGTGTACGGGGTGTGGTGTGAGAGAGTGTGCGGCTGGGCTAATGTGAGAGGGTTAGGGATGAGGGAGTGTTGGCGGCTGAGGGTGTGAGGGGAAGAGGGTGTGCGGCTGTGAGGGTTTAAAAAGAGGGGTAGGCGGTGGCTCAGGCGTGTGGTTATGGTGGTGATGGGAAGGTCGCCGGAGTTGTGGGTGTGTGTGTGAGAGGGGGAGAGGAGAGTGAGACGGGAGGGGTGAGAGGGGTGGTTTGTGGGTGTTAAAAGGGGGGTTCGCCGGAGCTTGGAGCTCCGGCGAAGGGCGGCGGCGGCGACGGGAAATGGGAGAGGAGTGAGGGGAGTGCTGCTGATAGTGGTGTTGTGAAGATGAAGAAAGAGTATAAGTTTTATTTTATAGGATAGTGTGTTAGGGTTTGGTATTTGGGGGGGGGGAATGAAAAGTGGGATATTGTTTTGGGGGGGAAATGAAAAATGGGTTTTGATTTTAGGGGGGGAAATAAAAAGATGAAAGTTTGGTGAAATTAAAAAATGGTGTTGGATTGGACTGATTCAAATTGTGTCTTGGACTGGACTGGTTTGACAAAATGCAAGGCGGATTAATTATTTAAAGAAAAATTATTTCAAAAGATGCAACATTATTAAAATGCAAATGCCGACGCAATAATAATAAAATACAATATTTTAGCAAATGTTTAACGGCTAATTAAAATACCAATTAATTATTTAAAAAGATGCAATTATTATTATAATAAAACGACGGTGTAACAATAATAAAAACATAATATTAACAAAGACATAATGCTTAATTTAAAATAAAAAGATAAAAAATGCAAAAAATACTGATTAATATGCGGTGTCCTAAAACACATAAAATTGCAATAAATATACGAAAAACGGGTCAAAATTGACTGTCAACAATGGTGTGCCTATTTCTATTATATCAGATCGAGGAGCACAATTTACAACTAACTTCTGGAAGTTATTTCAAAAAGGTTTAAGCACTTGAGTGAATCTTAGTACGACTTTTCATCCTCAGACGGACAGGCAGGCCGAGCATACTATTCAGACACTCGAGGACATGCTGCGAGCTTGTGTATTGGATTTTAAGGGAAGTTGGTATGATCATTTACCCTTTATTGAATTTGCATACAATAACAATTATCATGCTAGCATTAAAATGGCTCCATATGAGGCTTTGTACGGACGAATATGTAGATCTCCTATCGGATGGTTCGAGGTAGGAGAGTCGGAGCTATTTGGGTCTGACTTAGTACAACAGGCCATAGAGAAGGTAAAACTTATCCAGGAACGATTGTTAATGGCTCAGAGTCATCAGAAGTCATACGCATATGTGCGACAACGAGACTTGGAGTTTCAAGTAGACGATTGGGTATTTTTGAAGATTCCACCTATGAAGGGTATGATGAGATTTGGGAAGAAAAGAAAACTTAGTACAAGGTATATTAGGCCATATCGCATAATTCGATGAATTGGTCAAATAGCTTATGAATTGGACTTACCTTTAGAATTGGAATTTGTTTATCCAGTTTTCCATGTTTCCATGTTTAGAGCATGTATTGGAGATCATTATCGGATTGTACCGATTGATGATGTGCAGGTTACGGAGAATCTATCATATTAAGAGATTAATGTGGCTATTTTAGATCGACAAGTCTGCAAGCTAAAGACTAAAGAAGTAGCTTTTGTAAAAGTTTTATGGCAAAATAAGAACGTGGAAGAGATGATGTGGGAGGCGGAAGAGAAAATTATTGTTAGCGATATTTTGAATGCTCACGCAAGCGTACGTATCGTTGACAAGTAATATAGTCTGATAAAACAGAATATCGTCATCAGAGACTGGTTTCTAATAACCGTTCATCTACTTTATGTTATCTATTTGACAATCGATATTTGAGTTGGGTTTTTACTTGACTACTAGAATAATTGCAAGAATTACTGAACTATTTAAGTTGTAATCAGTTATGAATGAATTAGGGCTTCCAAAATCCTCGACTATCCACCCGATTCAATCCTTAATGCAACTAGAATGACTTCTTCTATGTTAAGATATCGGTTAACTAAACTGTCTTATATTCCGGTTAGGACATATAATCACTCAACCCAGTGCAGAACCTTTCTAAATTTCTATGATAAGATTTACCACATAGGAGGATTAAAAACAGTAACCTATAATGCTACACAAGTATCGGGGTACTGTCGTTCGCAATTTTAACCTATGTCTAGTCAATTACAGCATATCTAAATCTCTCCTCTCGGTTCTTGATTCGAAATCATATATATTATGATAATTAGTGATCAATTAATTATCAAACATTCATACCAATTATTGACTAAATCTTAATCAAGTGAAGAAGAAATCAAACTACTGCATTAATTCATGAATAGAATTTTCAAGAGATTCATAAGGAAAGCCCTAATAAAGTTCTTAGCTCCTAGCCATATTCACACTAAGAACTAACACAAAATCCATACATAAACTGAATTAAAAACGAAAGAAAAGAAATTACTGCGAACTAGGTCTCCAATTGTAGCCTCTCTTGTTGTCTTGTGTTGTGCTATGTTGTAGAATGACCAACCTCCCATAGAATTAATCCCTAGGACTTAAATATGTTCCAAATTTCGTGCCCTATGGACCAATCTGCCCTTAGCCAATTCTTCTTCGGAACTGAGATTTTCCGCACCGGCACCGCGGTTCTGCATAACGGCACTGCGGTGCCGAAACTCCTGCACCTTCTCAGAAAATATGGCACCGAAGTTCTGCATAGTGGCACCACGGTGCTAAAAATCCTTCGTCCTGATGTTCCAACTTTCGTCCTTTTTGCCTCGGGAGCACCTTTTCTGCCCAATTCTCGCTCCTTTGCCATTTTGCCTTTTGGAACCGCTGTGACTCAAAAGAAATAAAAACAAACCTAATATTATACTAAACACAATAAAAATAAATGAAATACTAATTAAAAATTACTCAAAAGGCGTATACAAAATACGCCTAACAAACACCCCCAAACCTAACCTTTGCTCGCCCTCGAGCAAAGATAAAAACAAAACAAAGACATAAAAACAAAAGACTCAAAGACTCAAATCAATAGCTGCACAAGTACTTAGAAACACATGAACGTCAGTTGAGATAATATGTATGAACATATATAGCATAAATTTAGTAATCTAGAATTTCAAGTCAGATATTTCGCAAATTCATTTCAATCATAAGTAATGGAAGCAATGAATACCTAACCTATGCATATCAATTTCATTTAGTTCTATGGGCCTGTTTACTTGCTATTCTCCATTAATCATAGACATACATTCTAGAGATCATCGGGACTTTTCAGGGTTGTAATGTAGGCTTAGACAGGGGTAGGTAAAATTAGGCATTTAGGCTCAATTTACGTACCATAAGCATTTTTCTTACTCAATCATTTTGTCCTTCTTTTTAGTATTCTTTTCAATTCATACCTATATCCCCCTTTCTATTTTTTGAGAGCATGAAACAATTCACATAGGCACCCCCAAACTTAAGCTTTTACATTTTTTTCATTGGGGTGCATCACTTTTTCACTCTCTTTTTGTATTCTTTTTTCACTCTTTTTCATCCCAATTTTTCAATTACTGCTTATGGCACACGAGGGAATCATGGGGTGTCAAAGAAAACAACTTATTTTAGGCTCAAAGAGGCTGACTAGGGATACAATTTATTGCAAGGTAGATAATGAATAGTAAGAAGTGCTAACAAAGAAATATCTGAATCATCTCCCTAACATGTACATCTTAACTATTTCACCTCAAATAACAAATACGCAGACTTCACAGACATTTTTCAATTGACAGCACATAGGATAAGAACCAAATATTCCAAATAATCAAATTTTCATAAATTTTTGGCATATCTAACTTAAGCACACAAATTTTAGCTTCTCATTCCACTACATTATCCCACTTAGTTCACTAGGCGTTCCAAATAAGCACAACATGCATGATCATAAAAAAATTTGACTCACATAAAACACAAAAACAAACAAAAGACTCAAAAATAAAATAAAATAAGAACTCCCACCCCAAACTTAAGCTACACATTGTCCCAAATGTGTAAAAGACTCAAAAATTAAAGAGGGACGACTTACAGACATATAGCGGCTCAAAATGGTGGTGATGGCGGCAGATACTGCATGACCATTGGGTGAACATGGAACTTAAATTATCAACATGCTGGATCAGGTCCTGATGATTTTGCATCATTTGCTGTTGATTTTGCATCATTTTCTCCTGGTGTCGCATCATGATCTCATGGTTTCACACCATCTGTTGTTGATTTAGGAGCATCTGCTCCATCATTGACATTGGAGGCTCCAAGTACAGGGGAGGCTGATGGTTGCTTTCGCCTGCTTCATTGTGTGCCTCTGCCTCAGGCTCTTCTTCATCCATGGCTGCTGCGTCTGCTGCTGCTGGGCCCCTTCCCCTTGCTACTGGTCCTGGATTTGGGTCAAGGAAAGAGTGCACTAAATTGTAAGTCACATGAGACTGACTCTTCTCAAGAATATTTGTGGTGAATGTTGGGACTCCATGCCTATCACATAAGGAAGAAATGAGTGACCCATGTCCCAACCCGCCAGTAGTAGTCAGCCTGCTAATCTCCCTTATGCTTTGCACTATTTCTCTCCCAACGTCAATTGTCATGCCCGTCATGATGCCATAGATGAGCTTGATTCTGTCTGTGGGCACATTGGTGAAATAAGTTGACGGAATCAAGCGAGCACTTACAAAATATAGTCATCCTCTGGTTGTTCTGTTAAATTGGCACCGGGCAAGTCTCATGGATCTGTTACGGGCAAAATTAAACTCAGCGCCTGGGTAGCACAATGTCTCCGCAACTACATTCCACATGATGTGATTTATGTTTCTTGACCAACAACTGAAGTGGTATGGATTATCGCCTTGGTCCTCAATGGCATAGGTCCTCAGTAGCTCATTCACAACTTCATAACTCATGGGCACATATTTCCCTCTAACAAAGCATCTCACATCCCTTTGCTTGGGATAATTCGCATAAAATTCCCTCACAAGGCTATAATTCTGAAGTGGGATCCTCTCCGGATTGGTGAACCTTTTCCATCCATTTGCCTCAATCATGGCCCTAATAGGCTCGTAGTCATCATCATCATTAAATGACATGGCCTGGTAGTCCATGCCTCTTTCTAGTATCAATGTCGTAGTACTAATCTTGTTACATTGATCTTCCGCACGTTTGTTGGTAAATCGAGTTACATCATAGTCTGGGGCTGATGGAGATGAGGTGGTTCGGGCGGTTCTTTTCCTAGAAGTCATTGTGAAGGTTGTTGGAAAATTTTGGCAACGTTTCTTTTGTTTCCTCGAGGTGTCCCAACAACTAGCACTTCACACAATCAACAATAACCAACCAAAAATCGGTCCACATCAGCAATACACAACAACTACACCACAATACGCCTCAATCCATACAACTACACAATGAACAACCATCGCAGCAAACACCCACAACTACACAACACCCTACCACCACAGTACGTACTACCCCCAAACTTGCAAGTTACTTTTCCTACTAGCCTTGAGATTGCAAGAACAATGATGAAGATTACTTTTTTGAAGAGTCGTTCTTCACCAATTTCTTGACCTAAATGGAAGGAATGATGATGGTGTAAGATATGAGAGTTCTTATTGGGGTGGTGTGTAGGGATTTTTGAAGATTTTGGTGGAGTTTGTGGGAATTTTTGTGAATAGAAAGAGAGGAATTTCAGGATTTGTAAAGGGAGGAAGGGTTTGTGTTTGTGTGGGAAAGGATTTGGGGATTTAGGGCTTTTTAATTCTGAATCCAGTTCAGGCACCGCGGTACTGCCTAACGGCACACGGTGCCAAAAGTAATGTGGTCCCTCTGATCATTCGGCACTGCGGTATTGCATAATGGCACCGCGGTGCATAAACTCATGCGACCTCTCTGAACATTAGGCACCGCAGTCTTGCACAATGGCACTGCGGTGCTTCCCCGATTCATTATTTTCCATCCCCTTCTTCGTGCTTAGTCTCCGACTTCTTCACCTGGCATCACAACACAACAAAAAATACCAAAGTGAGACTGTTCTAATTAAACTAAATTGCATAATTTAAACATTGGGTTGCCTCCCAAGTAGCGTTGTCTTTAACGTCTTGTAGCCGGACGCAGGTTCTTTATCAAATCATTGGGGTAAATTAACCCCACAACCTATCCACTTAAAATCATTCTCCTCTTCCTCACTCTATTTTTCTTCTTCACAATAGTAGGTTCAGTAGGATTTACCTGTTTGTCAGCTTTCATGTCATCTACTTTTGTTGCAGCTTTCAAAGTAACCTGTGGGTTCACAGCTGTAGGGATGATCTCCCTAGTTTTGGTCTGAGCCTGCTGATTTGATGTGTCAGTTGTGCTTACTGCGAAGCACTTATTGCTGGTCTGTGACTCAATGGTGGATTTAAACACCTTGAATACCATTTCTTCTTCCAGAACCCTTAGCTTCAATTCTCCCTTCTCCACATCGATTAGGGCTCTACCAGTAGCTAAGAATGGTCTCCCTAAAATTATGGGTATTTCATCATCTTCCTCCATGTCAAGAATGAGGAAGTCTGCTGGGAAGAAGAATTTTCCCACCCTGACAAGCACATCTTCCACTGTGCATCTAGGGTGCACCACGGTTCAGTCAGCCAACTGTAGATTAACTGTGGTTGGTTTGGCTTCCCCTAAACCCAATCTCTTGAATACAAACAGAGACATGAGATTGATATTAGCCTCTAAGTCACACAGCGCCCGGTTGCATGTTACGTTGCCAATAGTGCAGGGCAGGGTGAAGCTTCCTGGATCTTTCAACTTAGGAGGCAGTTTCTTTTGTAGGATGGCGCTGCACTCTGCCGCGCATCTTGTCTCATAATCCGCCAACCTTCTTTTCATCCCAAGTATCTCCTTCATGAATTTGAAGTATGCGGGAATTTGTTCTAACGCCTCAATGAAGGGGATATTAATGTGAAGCTTCTTAAATACCTCCAAGAACTTGGAGAACTGCTTGTCTATGGCCTTCATCTGGAGCCTCTGAGGGTAAGGGATTCTATCAGTGTATTCCCTCAAAGGTGCTGGTGGAGCTTTCTCAACTGTAGGGTGGTCCTCAGTGACCCCCTCATTTTCTTCCTCAACTGCTTTCTCGCCCTCTTTCTCATGAACCACTGCGGGTTGGGGAGCAACCTGCTCTAACTGTTTTACACTCCTTAACAACACTGCCTGACACTGCTCTCTTGAATTGACCTTTGTATTGCTTGGGAGTGTACCCTGCGGTCTGTTGGTTACCATATTTGCCAGTTGCCCAACCTGCGTTTCCAGGTTCCTGAGAGAGGACCTGGTCTCAGACATGAACTGATTCTGCGAATTAGTGAGTATAAGAAATGCAGCCTCAGCTCATCAGGCTTCTCCTGCTGTATAGGTGGTCTAAACTGCTGAGATGAGGTAGCCTGATTATGTCTTTGCTGGTTCTGGTAACTATCTTGATATGGTTGCAGCTGGGCCTGGTCGTTCCTCCACGAGAAGTTAGGGTGATTCCTCCACCCTGGATTGTATGTGTTGGAATTATAAGGTCGCTAAAAGTTCCCAACTGCCTGAACCTACTCCATTGGCACATTATTAGGGTTCACCGTTGTGCATTTGTCAAAGGAATGCGGTCCACCACAAATCTCACAATTTACAGGCATCTGGACTGCATTCACAGACATAGTGTTCTGCTGCAGTTGCTTCGTTAGAAGGGCCACTTGTGCATTCAGGGCAGTGATGGCATCTAACTCATGTATGCCCATAGTCTTCCTGCTATTCACTGACCTGTCGTCTGCCCCTTAATGATTGTTGGTAGTCATGTCTTCCAGTAACTCATGTGCCTCATTGGCACTATTTCTCATAAAGGCTCTCTCTGCTGCAGCATCAATGATGGTACGAGTAGTACCACTCAGCCCATTATAAAAAATGTGGACTAACATCCACTTCTCTATGCCATGATGTGGGCTTTCCTTTGCAGATCCTTAAATCGCTCGCATGCGTCATAGAGTGACTCACCATCCACCTGGTAAAAATTATTTAACTCTCCCCTTAACTTTGTCGCTTTTGAAAGTGGGAAGAACTTTGTAAGAAACTTTTGGGCGAGGTCTTGCCAGGTGGTGACAGAGTTGACAAGTAGTGAGTTCAACCAGCTCTTGGCTCTGTCCCTAAATGAGAATGGAAAGAGCCTCAGTCTAATGACATCTTCAGTAACGCCATTGTATTTGAAAGTGGCACACAGCTCCAGAAAGTTGGCAATGTGCATGTAGGGGTCTTCAGATGGCAATCCCCCAAACTGTACTGTGTTCTGGACCATGTTCAGGATGGCTGGCTTGATCTCAAAGTTGTTTGCCCCTATTGTTGGGAGCCTGATGCAGGCCTATGCACCAGTAACCCTGGGCAAAACATAATCTCCCAAGCTCATTTCTGCAGGTGGTGGGACTTGTCTCATGGCAACCGGTAACTCATTATTCAATCCCTCGTCAGGTACCCCGTTGTTGTTCTACTGATTTTCCAAGGCTAGTAAATCAGCAATTCTTTTCTCACGCCTGTTTTGCTTGCACACTTTTTCGATTTCAGGGTTGAAGGGAACACGTGTATCTGCTCGTCTCCTTCTTCGCATACACTAGATTCCTGAAATAGACCAAAATCAACAAACAAAATCAAGGCAACAGGGTTCTAATAGTAAAAATAAAAATAAAAATAAGGCCAAATTAGAAATAAAAATAGATAGTTCAATATTAGAAGTACGTCAGTCCCCGGCAACGGCGCCAAATTTTTTTTAGTGATATTTCGAATGCTCACGCAAGCGTACGCATCGTTGACAAGTAATATAGTCTGATAAGACCGAATATCGTCCTCAGAGACTGGTTTCTAATTACCGTTCATCTACTTTATATTATCTAATTGGCAATCGATATTTGAGTTGGGTTTTTGTTTAAATACTAGAATAATTGCAAGAACTACTTAACTATTTAAGTTGTAATCAGTTATGAATGAATTAGGGCTTCCAAAATCCTCGACTATTTACTCGATTCAATCCTTAATACAACTAGAATGACTTCTTCTTCTACGTTAATATAACGGTTAACTAAACTGTCATATATTCCGGTTAGGACATATAATCATTCAACCCCGGTGCAGAACCCTTCTATATTTCCATGATAGGATTTACCACATAAGAGGATTAAGAACAGTAACCTATAATGCTACACAAGTATCGGGGTACTGTCGTCCGCGATTTTAACCTATGTCTAGTCAATTACAGCATATTCAAATCTCTCATCTCGGTTCTTGATTTGAAATCATATATATTATGATAATTAGTGGTCAATTAATTATCAAACATTTATACCAATTATTGACTAAATCTTAATCAAGTGAAGAAGAAATCAAACTACTGCATTAATTCATGAATAGAAGTTTCAAGCGATTCATAAGGAAAGCCCTAATAAAGTGTTTAGCTCCTAGTCATAGTCACGCTAAGAACTAACACAAAATCCATACATAAACTGAATTAAAAACGAAAGAAAAGAAATTACTGCGAGCTAGGTCACCAATTGTAGCCTCCATTGTTGTCTTGTGTTGTGTTATGTTGTAGAATGACCAACCTCCCATAGCAATAATCCCTAGGGCTTAAATATGTTCCAAATTTCATTCCCTATGGACCAATCTGCCCTTAGCCAATTCTTCTGAATCGAGATTTTCCGTGACGCGCGCATGATTCTGCATAATAACAGACCGCGGTGCCGAAACTCCTGCACCTTCTCAAAGAAATATGGCATCGCTGCGTAGATAGCGCAGTGCGCGTTGAAAATCCTTCGTCCTGATGTGCCAACTTTCGTCCGTTTTGTCTCGGGAGCACCTTTTCTGCCCAATTCTCGCTCATTTTCGCCATTTTGCCTTTTGAAACCGCTGTGACTCAAAAGTAAGAAAAAAAATCTAATATTATACTAAACACAACAAAAACGAGTAAAATACTAATTAAAAATGACTCAAAAGGTGTATACAAAATACGCCTAACAATTATGCACAAATATCCACACTTATTCCAGGTCAACACCGAGGTTCCAAGAGAAGCATAAGGTAAATTTCAATTCCTAATATTATAATTAATGCTTGAAGACCATGAAATGTCTGATGTAATGATGTATGTTACATTTTATGGTCGTGGTAAAGTAGTTGTATTTTTTGACTACTTAACAGAGATTATATATGTTACTCCAACATTCGAGGACGAATGTTTCTAAGGGGAGAAGGATGTAACATCCCATAATTTTGGATGTAAGAAGGGTGACAACAGAGATCGAAAATAATTTGGTGCGTGCATAAAGAGGTTATGCACTAGTGTCATATCACACAAATTATGACATTGAGTATATAAAAGTCTTATAAGTTATTAAGATTTAAGTGAATTGGGATCAATAATTAATTGTATGTGTATTGATAAACCGTGGGATTGATTAATTATTAATGGGGGATAAATTTAGTGGAATTATGTACGTGTAGTCTCTAATGGGGTTTACCTAATGACTAAGTTAATGTAATTGATTATGTGAAGCTTGTGAAATTACTATAGGTCGATGGACGGACCACCCACCGATCGGGATAAAGTGGCCGGGACGAGGCCTGGAGGAGAGGAGGCGGGTCGGGTTGGGGCGGGCTGTAGGACCTGCGATCGGGCGATATCGTGTCCCGTCCCAGTACCGATCCCAAAGCGATTGGGACGGACAGGCGTCTTTTTTTTTTTAATTTTTCCACTAAATTAAAAATACTAAATTACTAACAAAGTAACATATAGTCATATTATAGTGATAGTCATATACTCATATTATACTATTATAGTATTATACTCATATATATTTATAAACTAAATAATTAAACAAAGACAAGAAGAGTGTAAAAATAAACATCTCAAGACTGTTTTTGTACCTCTTATATTATTAATTATAATAACTTAGGGGTTAAAAATAAATATAAAGGGGGTAGGGGGTTGGGGGAGTGGGGGAAGCCAAAAATGGCCGTTGTCTAACGACCAAAATGTAAAATGGCAGTTAGACAACGGCTATTTTTGGCAAATGGCGGGGGCGGGACCGGGACCGGGTCGGGCGGGACCATACAATGTCCCGTCCCGGTTCGAGCCCCGGATCCGCTATATTTTTTTTTTTAATTTAATTGGGGCCGGGACGGGACCGGATCGTCCCGACCCACTGGCCAGCCCTAGAAATTAGTCAGCAACTGGCCGTGTTCCAAAACGACCAAAGACCCTCAAATTAGAAATTGGTTAACTAAAAAGGTCGGCCATAATTAAGTTGGGAGGGAGAATGTTCATCACATCACTGTTTATATAAATGGTCGACAGAAGAATGGTTGATAACAAGGGTACTTCCTAACAAAAAAAAAGAACATCTAGATTAGATTTCCATTTCAGTTTTTTTAACATAGTGGGATTAAACTTCTTGACCGAAGTTGCTGGTGCAAAGAAATTTTGGAGTTTCTTACTTATCGGATTTATTATTTACGCATGCGAAAGTGCAAAATATTCGAGGTATGTTAAGATAAAATATTTTTTTCTTTTGACATGTTTCATGTAATGAAATATAACCGTGACATTTTTCCATAAATTATTCTATTTCTAGAGGTTAAGAATATTCATGTTATTGACTCCTATGCGAAAAACATGTCTAAATATGTTCCTAAGTCCTTATTGAAGCAAATGGGAAAGCGGTTGATATGGTACAATGATATTATGTCATTCAGGATGTTTTATTGTCATTCGTGCATTTTCATTTGCATTATATTCATATATTACCATGGACCACTTGTGCTATGCACACTACTATATGGTAAATATTGTATATATGTAGGGGATCTGGGGAAAGGGATAGGCGTTATATACACACACCGGTACATATTATCACAAAAGAGCCCACAGAGGCCAATATTGATGCATGTGTGGCCAAAACGATCTAACTGATGCCCACAGATGCGATTATGGGAAGGAAGATGCCTATGTGGCCAATATTTATATGTATACCGCATTTGCATTGTGCATAACATTTAAGCATATGTATTAGGGCCCTCAAAGACATTTACTACTGGTCGGCTATTTCTGTTTCAATTATTATTATATCCCTGTTATATTATTATTTATGTCTGACATACTCAGTACATCAGTCGTGACATCTCTTTTATCGGGGGACGCTGCGTTTCATGCCGGCAGGTTCACGTAGGCAAGGAGACGAAACACGTTGGTAGATTGCGGATTTAGTGGATTTTGGAGCACTCCTTTTGTTTTGGAGTGTTGGTCTATCTTGGTACGGTAATTTTTGCATGTATATATGGGTATGGCGAAGCCCTGTCCCGACCTGTTGATGTTGTGTACTCTTTAGAGGCTTGTAGACATATGTCCTGTGTGTAGTGATCTTGTATGACCTTGTCGACCTTGGTATGGATATATATATATATATATAAAAGTTGATTTTCTGGTTAATATTTTTCATAATTTTTTTCGGTTTAGTCCGTATTTAATTATGATTAGGGGTTGACTATATAATTGGTAGTACCCGGCGGGTGGGATCCGGGTGTCCGTCGCGGCCCTCCGATTTGGATCGTGACAGTATCAAAATTTACAACAGATTCTTCAACATGCACTAAATGTTAGTAGAAAACTTAAAGTACGCGTATGAGAAATTACACACACTCGGATCGGATACATTTTTATTCTTGAGACCATGTAACATAATGCATTTTCAATTTTCTCATTGTTCATTGTTTTCAGATTACCAATGCAGAGATTCTCTCTGTACAACCTCTTCCTTATACTTCCATAAAATGTATCTCTATGAATTGAATACAACATGGACGGAAGGCCTGTTATAATAACACTAGTGACTAGACCAAGATTAAATGTAAAGGCTACCATCTCTGCTGCATCAAAGAAGCCCACTCTTCATTTCTCTCCTCTTGAAAAAACTTCAGCATGAAGTGTGCCGAGTCCCTTAAACTTACGACCATGGAAAAAAATCCAGTCCTATCAGAGCAGGAGCATTGAATGGAAGTTTATTTTTGTCTTTGGATGGTGCAGTCTTCCATATCATGCAGTGGCAAATTATTCACCTCTAGAAAAATCTTTTAACAATTTGAGTTCGTACAGACAAACGGAACAGAACTAAATCTGCAAAAGTACACACAATGAGAAGTTTGGATGGATGATGGATGATGACTGATGAGATACAACATCTCTAGTTTAGTGGTACATCATATTTCCAAGAACTGGCCATGAAGAGGTCAATTATATCTCTAGTACAATGACTGCAAACACAAGAAATGAACACACAGTCAACATCATCAAAAACTTCTTGGCCATAAGTAAAAGACTTCAAGTATTTTGGTGTTCATCAATGTACAAGAGGTACTTACAAGTGCTTCTTTTGTAGAAATATATAGTAGAAAAAAGAAATACATCCTGATTAAACTTGTTACATCCAGCATATGATTTGGCCTAAGAGCTTCTTCCAAGTTCCTTTCATTGTTAATGTACAGAGTAGATGAAGAGTTAGGTTCATGATCAAACTTACATTCAGAATCAGATTTGTCCCATTTGTTTCTATCAGTTTGAAGTGCTTCATCTTCACTATCAGTTTCAACCACATTTCCTTTGTCCAAGTACTTTTTCACGGAAACCCTTGGACTGGATGCTTGTGGAACTATCTTTTTCTGCAATATAGCCCTCAGAATCTGCAGATTGCATTATTTCTCAAGTTTAAATAAAATCACAAAGATTATTTTGTGAATAGAGGGCCTCCCTCAAAACATGTAGATGAAAGATAAATATTACACAACCAAAATTTAAAGCACAAGTACAACAATAAAAAGAAGTAAATTTCTAATCTCTAGAATATTTTATTATTGCATAAGCATCATAGGTTCCTCTTTCATCCTTGTCTATAAAGATTAAGGACATTTTTCATAATGCTGCAAATTCTGTAAACATGATAAGAAATAAGAAAACTCGAAAAGTTATCAGTAACAACAACATACCCAGTGTGATCCCACTAGTGGAGTCTGGGGAGGATGGTGTCTAAGTCTTTACTGCTACCTTGTGGAAGGTAGATAAGCTATTTCCGATAGACCATCGGCTCAAGTAAAGCATTTCAAAACAGGTTTGAAAAGTAAATACAATAATGAAGAAGTCATGTCGATCTAATGGAGAAAAAAACAATACAACAACAACAATATTCCCAGTGAAAATCCCATAATGTTGGGTCTGGGAGGGTAGAGTGTACACAGACCTTACCTCCACCTTGATAGGTAGAGCGGCTGCTTCCGGGAGACCCTCGGCTCAAGACAGAGCATAGTCACAGGCAAAGTAGTCCAAGCAGAGCAAAGTAGAGCGAGGGAAACGATCAGATTCAGATTCAGACGAGAACTTACAAATAAAGCATTATGAACATACAAATAATAAAATCAAATACGACATGGTATTGCATTCTAGCAACATGAAGCAGTAGTTAACACAACTAAATAAGATAAACAAATTACACTAAAGCACACATAGTAGCATGAATTAAACTACCAGGCACTATAAGGAACTACAAAGCACTAATGCGCCTATAAGTGTGATAGCTAATCGGGTATACATTTATAACACCACCCTAACATTTTGTAAGCGTAGGTAGGTCTACGCACAACTACCTACTACTCTTCTATCATAATTTGTGCCCTCCACAACCCCCTATCTAAGGTCATGTCCTCAGTGAGTTGCACATGTATCATATCCCGTCTAATCACCTCTCCCCAATACTTCTTCGGCCTACCTCTGCCCCTCCTGAACCCATCCATAGCTAACCTCTCACACCTCCGCACCGGGGCATCTGTGTCTCTCCTCTGCACATGCCCAAACCATCTCAACCTCGCTTCCCGCATCTTATCCTCTATCGAGGCCACTCCCACTTTATTTCGGATATCCTCATTTCTAATCATATCCCTTCTTGTATACAAAAAAAAACAATAGCAACAACAAATAATATGATAACCGAAAAGGAAACAATAGACAAGACTAATCCATATCTTTTGTAAGGTTTGTTGATTTCAGAGTGCATAGAGTGTGCAAACCTTCTCCAATCTTAATTTCTCGAACTTCGATTGTGAAATTGGATGTCTCAAGAGAGGAGGTGGAGGGGCTGTGAATCCACCTCTGTAGAGAAATTCCGTCTTGAGGAAATAAGACACTGACTTTTTACCAATAATGCCACTGTTTGTGTTTTCCAATTGAACTTCTTGTCCTTTGCCACATGCAACACTGTAACTCTGCTTGAGATGATTCTCTTTATTTCCTGAACATTTTCTATCATCTTCCAAGTTTTGTAAAGAGTCAAACAATTTCTCGATATCCTTCGTTGAACCCTTAGCCGAATCAGGGGATGTAGTAGGAATTTGTTCACAAAGAAGTAGCTTAAATTCTTTATGAAGCTCTCCAACTTCTTCAAGTGTAAGTTCTTCTAGATGATCAGGCTGTGAAGGCTGATGATTCAAGTTCCCAGGATCTTTCAGACTATTATTATTTCCAAATGTCCCAATAGCTAGAAGTTCAATTGGCCAGTCACTGAATTCTTCTTTACAGGGTTGATGCAACATATTATCTATTAGAAGGAGAAAGCAATTAGAAACACATGAAGGATCAAGACTCATGAATATGTTAGAGTAATTATGGGGATCTCCCATAATTACCTCTCATTTATTATAATGGATAGTGTATATATTGTAATTATTATGATTGTAATTAGTATCGTATATTTTAGGTAAGGTAGATTAGTCTTCCATTATTCAAGTATAGGATGATTGTATATATATTGTATCTTTGGGATAATGTTAATCAAGAAACCATTTTCTACATGGTATCAATAGCCAAAGATCCTTTGTCCTAAACACTTTTATTTTCTTCCCTTAGCCGATTTTCTCCTTCTTTTCTTACTATTGTTTTCCGGCCTCCCTCTAGGTTTAGTAGTCATCAACCCTAAACCTAAACTACTTCCTAAACCCTAGACGACAACAACCCCCCGCCCCACTCTCTCGGCTAGCACATACCTAAAACCCTAAGGGTTTTTCACTCCTACACATCCACCTCAACTTCTTTTCTCTTCTAGTTTTTGATTTGTTGTGAAATATATGGCCGAAAAACAAATTTTTTATCCCGCTATTGCCATTAATAACGTCAAGAACTTCATCTCTATAACCCTTGAAATGGAGAAAGGGAAATATACATCTTGGGCATAATTGTTCAAAATCCATTGTCGTGCCTATGAGGTAATCGACCACATTATACCTTCCGAGTCATCCTTAGACGCCGGTTTGGTGGAAAAAAAGCTATGGTCTCGGTTGGATGCTATTGTCCTTCAATGGATTTATGGCACTATATACAACGACCTTTTACATACCATTTTGGAGCCGAATTCTATGGCTCAACAGACGTGAGAGCATCTACAAACTATATTTCAGGATAACAAAGTTTCTAGAGTTGTTTATCTTGAACACCAATTTACGAATGTTAAATTGGATGAATTTTCCAGTATCTCCACTTATTGTCAGGAATTGAAGATGCTTGCAGACCAATTATCCAACGTTGGTTCACCTGTGACAACGGTTAGTCCTTAATTTGATTGCTGGATTGAATAAACAGTATGATGGGGTTGCTACGTTCATTCAACAAAGTAATCCATTGCATCATTTCTATGAGTCTCGTTCGAGATTAATTCTCGAGGAAACACGAAAGACAAAACATGCATCTTCTGGAGCATCCACCGCCGACACTGCTCTCATCTCCACCAACTCATTTTCCACCAATTTGGAGTCCCAAAATCATGGTTCAGGGTGAAATAACAATCGTCAAAATAATGGCAAAAAATTGGGTTCAAATCGTAACAGTAACAAAGGAAAAATAATGGTGGAAAGGGACGCGGACGGGCAACGGACAATATACCAGTGACAGTGGCCAGTCCGGGCAGTGGCGGAAATCAGTGGGGGAAGTACCCACCGTGAGCCTGGGTCCCACAATGGGCTTCCCCGCCATGCCCATATCTGACGTCATCGTGGGCCCGACCTACTCCTTCTTCAAATCGCCAACCTGATATTCTAGGATCTCGTCCACAACATGCATTTGCGGCCCAAGCACCATCTTCTGTCAGATATGCACTTACGGACATTGAACAAGCCATGAACCACATGAATCTACATATTCCAAATGAGTCGTGGTACATAGATACAGGGGCTACGTCACATATGATGAAATCTCAAGGTAACCTTTCATCTTATTTTAATACGAGCAATAATAAAAATATTGTTGTCGGCAGTGGGCAGGAAATTTAAATTCGTGGTATTGGTCAGGTAACACTACCCTCTCCCCACCCACCTTTATACTTGAAAAATGTCTTACATGCACCAAAAATGATTAAAACTTGGTCTCTGTTAGACGTTTTACAATTGACAACAATGTTTCTGTGAATTCTGATTCGTTTGGTTTTTCTGTGAAAGATTTTCAGACGGAGATGTCGCTCATGAGATGTAATAGCACGGGAGACTTATATCACATCACATTTGTTTCCACAAATCGCATGGTCAAACTTTCCACCTTTGCAGCTATCTCTCCTAGTCTATGGCACAATAGGTTGGGACACCCAGGAGCATCAATTTTTAATCAATTTAGGAAGAATAATTTGTTTTCTTCTAATTGACCTTTGGACTCTTCTGTTTGTCAAACCCGTGCGTTGGGTAAACATGTTAAGCTTTCATTTCTTCGTCTACTACTAATACTTTTATGTCATTTGATATTTTGCATTGTGATTTGTGGACATCACCTGTTTTAAGTGTTGCACGTCATAAATACTATTTGCTCATTCTTGATGATTATTTGAATTTTTTGTGGACCTTTACCTTAGGAAAAAAATCACAAACCTATAACATTTTGAAACAATTTAGTGTGTTTATCAAAACTTAGTTTGGCAAATCCATTAAATGTTTTCAATGTGATAATGAGGGGTTTATAAATGCTCAATTTAAGGATTTTTGTCATCAAAATGGGATGTCTGTACGTATTTCATGTCCACATACCTCTTCTCAAAATGGGAAATCCGAAAGAAAGATTCGAACAATCAACAATATGACTCGCTCTATCCTTGTTCATTCGTCCACACCACCAAATTTTTGACATCATGCCCTTCAAATGGCTAAATATTTTTTAAATATTCTTCCTAGTAAACTAATCTCCAATGTGTCACCCACTCAGGTAGTGTACCACTGTCTCCCATCATTTACACATCTACGGATTTTTAGGTGTTTGTGTTATCCCTTGTTTCCATCCATCACCATTCACAAACTTCAGGCTAGTTCTACTCCTAGCGTGTTTTTGGAATACCCTCAAAATCATAGGGGATATAAGTGATTTGATATGTCAACTGGGAAAATCAGTAGTTCTCGTCATGTCATCTTTGATGAATCGACCTTCCCATTTGCAACCTCTCGAGCGGCATCCTCACCTTCATATGATTTTTTGGACGACAAAATTCATCCAATTTTAAGGTGTCATCTAAACTCTCAAAATAATAGTGTAGGGCCATCACCAAACCTGCAGCCTCACAACATGACCCAATCCACATCTGGTGGCAGGCTAACCCAACAAACTAAAGCCCTTACACCTCTACCTGTCATACAACCCCCTTCCCGTGACACACTAGCCCAATCCCGTGGCCATACCGAGCCCACTGCCCCGACCCGAAATCTCGAAAATGCCTTGCTATCCAACAACCCAACTATTCCACCACGGACCATGGAAATCCGTGCAATGCACATGATTTTTCGACCTAAACACCATTTTAACCTAACCACTTCAGTCCAACCATCACCAATACGAAAAAAATCCCAAACTGCCTTATCCGACCCGAATTGGAAAACTGTCATGTTAGATGAATTTAATGCTCTTATTCAAAATAAGACGTGGGATTTGATACCACGTCCATCTAATATGAACATAATTCGATCTATGTGAGTTTTTTGCCATAAAAATAATTCTGATGGTTCTTTTGCGAGATACAAAGATCGTCTTGTTGGTGATGGTAGGTTATAGCAGGTTGAAGTAGATTGCGGTGAACCATTAAGTCCGGTAGTCAAGCCCACAACTATCAGAACTATTCTCAGTCTAACACTTTTCAAATCTTGGTTCATTCATCAGTTGGATGTCAATAATGCATTTTTACATGGCCACTTATAGGAAACGGTATACATGCATCAGCCGTTGGGGTTTCGCGATCCTACCCGTCCAGATCATGTGTGTCTGTTGAAGAAATCCTTATATGGTCTGAAACAAGCTCCTAAGGCATGGTATAACAGGTTTGCAGGATTTGTTTCCAAATTGGGATTCTCTCACAGCAGGTCAGATCAGTCACTCTTTATTTATAGAAAGGGCACTGATATGACATGTATACTTCTGTATGTTGATGACATTATTCTCACAACATTCTCAACTTCACTTCGTCAATCTATTATGTCCCTTTTTGCGGCTGAATTTGCAATGAAGGACTTAGGTCCGTTGAATTATTTTCTTGGCATTGTTGTCACTCACTATGCAGGTGGTCTGTTTCTCATTCAAAAGAAAATATGTCGAGGAGATAATTGACAAAGCAGGAATGTCTTCCTGCAAACCATCACACACTCCTGTTGACACTAAGGCGAAGTTGAGTAACATTTCAGGAACTCCACACAACGACCCTACACATTACTGTAGCCCTGTAGGTGCATTGAAGTATCTGACTTTTACTTGGCCTTATATTTCCTATGCGGTCCAGCAAGTTTGTTTACACATGCATGATCCGAATGAAGAACATATGAGGGCTCTCAAACAGATTATGCGGTATGTTAAGGGTACTCTTCATTTTGGACTTCATCTATATAAGTCTTTCATCTCGATTATTTTTGTCTACATTGTTGCAGATTGGGGTGGCTGCCCAGACACACGTCGTTCAACTTCCGGCTATTGTGTGTTCTTGGGTGACAATCTCATTTCATGGTCATCCAAACGTTAGTCCACACTGTCTAGGTCGAGTGCAGAGGCGGAATACCGAGGGGTGATCAATGCTGTTGCTAAATCCTGTTGGCTCCGTAATCTACTACTGGAGCTCCATTATCCGATTGAAAGGGCAACAATGATCTATTGTGACAATGTGAGTGCGATCTATTTATGTGGCAATCCTGGTCAGCATCAACATACGAAACACATTGAAATTGATATCTTATTTTTCCTAGAAAAAGTTGCTCGTGGTCAAGCCCGTGTTCTGCATGTACCATTCCGTTATCAGATCGCTGAAATCTTCACAAAAGGTCTTTCGTGCATACGTTTTGATGATTTCAAGGACAATCTTAGCATCCGAGAACCTCCAGCTAAGACTGCGGGGGACTGTTAGAGTAATTATGGGAATCTCCCATAATTACCTCTCATTTATTATAATTGATAGTGTAATATATTATAATTATTATGATTGTAATTAGTATCGTATATTTTAGGTAAGGTAGATTAGTCTTCCATTATTCAAGCATATGATGATTGTATATATATTATATCTTTGGGATAATGTTAATCAAGGAACCATTTCCTACCGAATATGATCCCCCCACCACCTTCCACCCACCCCTTCCCGATTACGAGTTGATTTCTCATATTATCATTCAACTAATATTTATTATCTGAGAAAGTCACTTTTTGCGTTAAAGGAAATTTGAATAAAAAAATGACTTTCTGAGATAATAACTACTAGTTGAGTCTGAGAAGTCAACCCCCGAGAAATCAAAGGTAACCATGAATGCTTACTAGCAAGTGTCACTGAGTTTTGTTTGTTGGCTTCTTGCTTTCCATTTATCTTGTTTTGGAACCAATTGAAGATCTGCAATCAACACAAATGCTATATTATTTACAAGGTAAAGAATATAATCATCATTCTTTATTATGCAAGTTTTAAATTTGCGCAACTTACCTTCATTCTTGGAGAAGTTCAGACTCGTGGCTATACAGGTCGGTACGCTGATAAGGACGGACTTGGAGGAATGTTTGTGTGAACATTAATTCCTTAAGCAAAAGGAAGCTGAGCTTCTAGACTTTTATATAGAGATGGGATAGTACGAATTTCCACATTTATTGCCAAGCTGGAAGCATTGGTTCAATTTCCCACAAAATTGCACCTGTCAACTTTGTAGTGTATTTTTAAGTTTGTCATAATTTCTTATTTTCATCCGTTTAAAATAGATTTTTTTCTTTCAATTTTGGCAACTTTTCACCTGATATATTTAAGACCACGAGATTGAATGATATTTTTATATATTCACCATATCTTTAATTTAAGATCATAAGATATGTTTATGAACATATGCTATGTTTATGAGAGTGCACAATAAAATATATATTCATGTTTTTAAGGTATATATATATATATATATATACAAAGTTTTTTTTCGAACTTAACGAGTGCACGTGTCCTCTCTCCTCACCACGTGGGTCCGCCTCTGGTCATGCTAGGAAAGTTCTAATACAAGAAAGTGAAAGTATATTTATCTCTTAGAGACAATCTATATTAGGACAAATGTACTTTATACACATTCGTATTTTATTAATGGAGATTAATATTATGTCATTTGCAATTATTGAATTATTAGTTGATTGTAATATCCTATAATGCATCCCTAGAGGTTTTGTGGTTATTGATATTGTGAGATATTAATATTATAGAGTAACTCTTAAAACAGCCTCGACTAATGATCATCGAAAATGAGATATTGATGATATGTGATAAGTCTACATGTGGTCTGCATCATATCCTTAGAGAATGTAGTATGTCTCGCCTGCTACGAGTTATGGTAGCTCATGATGGATACATGGATACTTTAGAAATATTTGGTATACCCTGCTGATATACTGTTTGTTATATATGTCTAAAGTATGATCAGCGTGTGGAAGATAGAAGTCCTTAGACTTGAGGTCGATACGCGTCTTGTTACAGAGTAATGTACTTTGATCATGTCCTAAGCTCAAATGCCTTATAGGTTGAGACACGACTTGTATTGGGTACATTGAGACATAAATTAAAGGTGGTAGTTGAGCCAAGATTAGGATTTATTCCTCAAATGTATCTTCGAGAGAACACTCAAATCTCATATGGTATTAGGGTGACTAAGTCATTGGCTAATGCAGTAGACATATCTATGATATGGTCTTGTTGTCAGCTAATATAGATGAGATATAATGATCAAGTCATTTGGATAGACAACAGCGGATCCTAAGCGATCGAGTGCATCGTGAATGAAATGATTTTATCTTCCCACATAGAGGTTCAGTTTACAGGATTCGTGTAACTAAACTTCACATATTGAGTTCGTCTTCTGGCGTCGTCTAAGAGTTCCGTGTAGACCCTAATGTAATTAGTGTCGATATGTGAAGGCATGTAGGGTAACACTAAGTCAATTGTTCCGTCGATTCAAGGATGTAATAAGAGAGAATATAAATGTTCGATTTATGATCGAGACATTAGAATAAATAATGATTACTTAATTAAATCGAGATAGGATTTCATATTTAATTAAAATAGAAATGAGGCAAAAATGGACTAGGGTCGCGAAACTTGGGACCCAACCTCCTAATTAGGGTCGCGGTGCCTCATGTCCAGTGGGCAGTGCGACTGGCCCACTCTGCCTCGGTTTCTAGGCCTGGCCCGCATGGGAATCCTAGTTGATTTTTGCAGCTATAAATACATGGTTCAATCATTATTTTAACACACCCAATTCACAAAAAATATTCTCTGCTAAAACTCTACCGGATTTCCTAGCTTTCCGAAAGAGTAATTACATCACAGTTCTTGAAACTTGCAATCGAAGGAATAGTTGCGTGCTTACCCTCGGATTGCACTCGAAGATTCCAGATTGTCAAACCGTAAGTATTATATCGATGCATTACAGTTAGCAAAGTGTTTGTTTATTTTATCATTACATAATCATCATGCAGTTCACCGCATGTTGGGTTTGAAATAAAATTTCAAATTCCGCTGCGTATACGATCCCAACAAAACCCTACAATGGTATCAGAACCTGGGCTATTTTTTGTGATTATATAACGATAGTTAATGATAATATGGGTTAGGATTTATTTAAATCTAATTTTATATCGTTAAGAAGCTTTAAAACCTTAAATCTCAAGAACGCATAATCCTTGTCTCTTAAACTATTGAGCAATGATGTAATCAAGTAAGTCATTCCGATCTAACTCTTCTAAGTTGATGTGTGTTACCGGTTCGTTTCGAACATGGTGCACTGAGACGAAGAACGATAAGGGATTGGATGATGGTCGATGAACGTGCTGTTTGATGGTGAAGGGGTACGAGGTTGAATCTGCATATCTGACCCTGAATGAGATGCTAGAACACTTGAAGAGCCTCTATGACTCTCAGTCGAGGATAATGGAATATGAGTTGTTAATAGAGCTTTTCAAATGTAAGCTAAATGATGGGGGTCAAGTGTCTCATCACGTGCTGAAGATGATAGGGTTGATAGAGAGGCTGGCCTCAATTGGAATAAAGCTACAAAATAGAATCTCTTCCACACTCATCCTGAACTCACTTCCACGTTCGTTTGAATGTTTCATTATCAACTACAATTGAACGGAACTATAACGAGTCTACCGAAGTTGCATAATATGCTAAAGACATTTGAATCTTCAATTTCCAAGAGCAAAGTTGTGCTAATGGTGAGCTCCTCTAGTCATCCCAACCGAAAGATAAGGAATGGCAGAAGAAGAAGGGCAAAGCTATCGCTGCGCCCTCAGCAATGAAGCCCAAGGGAAGTGAAGAAGAAGAATGTGATCCCGGCCAAGGATTTATGCCTCAACTGCAATAGGAAGGGGCATTGGAAGAAAGATTGCACTGCTCCAAGAGGAGGGATGACACCAGGTGCTTCAGCCTCTAATGGGCGAGGTAAGTATGTAATTGAAATAAATCTATCTATAAACAACTCTCATTCCTGGGTATTGGATACCGCTTGCAGCTCACACATTTGTACTAATGTGCAGGGGCTAACTGACAGCAGAAAGGTAGAACCAAGAGAGGTGAACCTGCGTGTTGGTAATGGAGCACGAGTTGATGCTGAGCGCGTGGGAACTTATAGATTAGATTTACCTTCTGGCAAATGTTTAGTGTTGAACAATTATTTTTATGTACCCTCGTTAACGAGGAACATCATTTCCATTCCAGTTTTAGACATGGAGGGTTTTTCCTCATATATTTTCAATGGCAGTATGTTATTGTCTTTTAATGATGTTATATATGAAATTGCGCCTCTTGTGAGTGGATTGTATACACTAAACTGTAGTCGAGAAAGTTTCAATGTACAAAACAAACGAGCTAAAATAAGTAATATAAATTCTACCTACCTTTGACATTGTAGACTTGGTCATATCAATCAAACAAGGATGGCAAGGTTAATGAAACCTGACTACCTAAAACCATTTGACTTGGAGTTTTATGGTAATTGTGAATCCTGTTTGAAAGGTAAGATGATCAATAAACCCCTTTCCTGGAAAGGTGTGCAAGCCAAGGATGTGTTTGAATTGATACATACTGACGTATTTGGAATATTTTTGACTCAAGCTAGAGGAGGTTTCCGTTACTTCATCACTTTTACTGACGACTTGACAAGGTATGGATATGTGTATCTTATGAAACATAAATCTGATGCCTTCGAAAAGTTTAAGGAGTACAAATTTGAAGTTGAGAAACAGCTCGCAAAAAGTATCAAGACTCTTTGATCTGATCGAGGAGGTGAATGCTTAAGTAAAAAATTTCTAGATTACTTGAAGCTACATGTTGTATTATGCAAAATGGACACCTCCTGGAACACCAAAAATGAATGGTGTTTCCGAGAGGAGAAAGCGAACCCTACTAGATATGGTTCGATCCATGATGAGCTTCTTAGCTCTACCAATATACCTTTGGGGATATGCTATACAAACCTCAATTTATATTCTAAACAAGATTCCTTCTAAATCAGTTGAAAAGACACCATATGAGATATGATGTGGAAAGAAGCTATCTCTTAAACATGTGAGACATTGGGGGTGCCCTGCATATGTTAAGAAGATGCTAACTGATAAGTTGAAAACCAAGAGTGAGAAATGTTACTTCGTAGGGGTATCCAAAGGAAACAAAGAGATACTACTTCTATCTTCCTAGCGAACATAAGGTCATTGTTTTTAGGAACGCAACTTTCCTTGAAGAAAAATATGTCTACAAGGAACAGAGTTGCACAGATATAGAGCTTGAAGAAATTCAAGAACCACGAGATAACATAGAGGTTGAATCCTTATCGAATGACCAATGCAAGAATTCAGTGGGAGCATTTGGCGAAGATTAGGTACTACGAGTACGCCCTTCGGCCAGTGGGAGTATTACGAGGAATGCAGAAATGGAAGATCCTCATACACAGACCTTGGGAGCAAGTGCATTGGTTGCACCTCCTCCCATTCAAGAAAGACATGAAAATGATATTCCTGAAAGCTCTCGAGTTGGTGGATCAACCAACACACAAGAACATTCTCACAATCAGAACATACCTGACACTGAACTGCAAAACAATCAACTCTGTAGGTCTACTAGAACTCATCGTCCTCCAGAAAGACTAAATCTACTTGTGGAAATACACAGTGAGATAGATATTCCAGATGATGATGAACCTACAACCTACAATGAGGCAATATTGTATATTAATTCGAAGAGATGGCAAGAAGTCATGAAATTCAAAATGGAATCTATGTACGTCAATTAAGTGTGGAACATGGTTGATTTGCCAAATGGGGTTAAACCCATAGGATGTAAATGGGTCTTCAAGAAAAATATTGATGTATTTGGCAAGGTACATACTTATAAAGCTATACTGGTGGCTGAAGGTTATAATCAACGGCCTGGGGTCGATTATGATGAAACCTTTTCACTTGTTGCTAAGATTAAGTCCATTCAGATTTTGCTTGCAATGGCTGCATATTATGATTATGACATTTGGCAGATGGACGTCAAAATTACATTCCTCAATGGTAATCTAATTGAGGAAGTGTATATGAAACAACCCGATGGTTTTTCATCTGAGTCCAAAACAAATGTTGTATGCAAGCTACATAAGTCCATTTATGGGCTTAAGCAAGCCTCAAGAAGTTGGAACATTTACTTTGACAAGGCTATCAAGTCATTTGATTTCGTTAGAAGCAAAGAGAATGCTTGTGTTTATAGCAAACGTAAGGATGAGGGTATTGTCTTCATTGTTATATATGTTGATGACATATTAATAATGAGAGACAATAAGACTCTCATGCAGTCAGTCAAGGAGTGGTTTTCTAATACCTTCATGATGAAGGATTTAGGTGAAGCCTGCTACATTCTGGGAATTAGGATCTATAGAGATAGACCTAATAAACTATTGGGGTTGTCACAGTCGGTCTACATAGACAAAGTGCTAAGACGTTTTTCTATTGAAAATTCCAAGATAGGCGGTCTACCTATAGGTCAAGGCATCAAGTTATCTAAGAAGGACTGTCTTTCTAATGTTGTAGAACTTGAGCGCATGAAGAGGATTTCATATGCTTCGGCTATAGAATCAATCATGTATGTCATGACTTGTACAAGGCCAGATGTGGCTTTTGCACTTAGTATGACTTGCAAATTCCAGCAGAATCCTGGGATGAGCACTGTAAGGCAGTCAAAAGTATTCTTAAGTATCTCAGACGTATTAAAGATTACTTCTTGGTCTATGGTGTAGATGACAAGCTAACTTGTACTGGGTACACTGATGCTAGATTCCAGACAGATATTGATGATTTCAAATCTCAGTCTGGTTACCTGCTCATTTTCAATGGTGGAGCAGTGAGCTGGAAAAGTTCCAAACAAGCTACACTACTGATTCGACAACTGAAGCTGAGTACATTGCTGGATCGGAAGCTAGTAAAGAAGTTGTCGCGATTTCTGAGTTCCTGAAGGAACTAGGGGTAGTTCCGAGTGCTAGTTGTCCAATAACTATTTATTGTGACAACACTGGTGCGATTGCACAAACTAAGGAACCAAGATCAACAATTGCAATTATACACATTCGTATAGGACAAATGTACTTTATACACATTCATATTTTATTAATGGAGATTAATATGACATTTGAAATTATTGAATTATTAATTAATTGTTTATAATATTCTATAATGCATCCTAGAGGTTACGTGATTATTGATATTGTGAGATATTAATATTATAGCGTAACTCTTAAAATAGTCTCGACTAATGATCATCAAAAATGGGATATTGATGATATGTGATAAGTCGACATATGGTCTGCATCATATCCTTAGAGGATGTAGTATATCTCACCTGCTACGAGTTATGGTAACCCATGATGAACACATGGATACTTTAGAAGTATTTGGTATACCCTGCTGATATAATGTTGTTATATATGTATAAATTATGATCAGCGTGTGGGAGATAGAAGTCCTTAGACTTGAGGTTGATACGCGCCTTGTTTATAGAGTAATGTACTTTGATCCTGTCCTAAGCTCAAATGCCTTATAGGTTGAGACACGACTTGTATTGGGTACATTGCAACGTAGATTAAATGTGGTAGTTGAGCCAAGATTAGGATTCATTCCTCGAATGTATCTTCGAGAGAACACTCAAATCTCATATGGTATTAGGGTGACTAAGTCATTGGCTAATGCAGTAGACATATCTATGATATGGTCTTGTTGTCAGCTAATATAGATGAGATATAATGATCAAGTCATTTGGATAGACACTTGGCAGATCCTAAGCTTGATCGAGTCTGTCGTAAATGAAAGGATTTTATCTTCCCACATAGAGGTTCAGTTTACAGGATTCGTGTAACTAAACTTCACATATTGAGTTCGTCTTCCGGCACCGTCTAGGAGTTCCGTGTAGACCCTAATGTAATTAGTGTCGATATGTGATGGCATGTAGGGTAACACTAAGTCAATTGTTCCGTCGATTCAAGAATGTAATAAGAGAGAATATAAATATTCGATTTATGACCGAGACATTAGAATAAATAATGATTACTTAATTAAATCGAGATAGGATTTCATATTTAATTAAAATAGAAACGAGGCAAAAATGGACTAGGGCCGCGACACTTGGGACCCAGGGCCGCAGCACCGCGGCTCCTCCCATTTAGGGTTGCGGCGCCTCATGTTCTGTGGGCAGTCCGACTGGCCCACTCTGTCTTAGTTTCTGGGCCTGGCCCACGTGGGAACCCTAGCTGATTTTTGCAGCTATAAATATAGGGTTCAATAATTATTTTAACACACCCAATTCACAAAAATTATTCTCTGTTAAAACTCTGCCGAATTTCTTAGCTTTCTGAAAGAGTAATTACATCACAGTTCTTGGAACTTACAATCGAAGGAATAGTTGTGTGCTCACCCTCGGATTACACTCGAAGATTTCAGATTGCAAAATCGTAAATATTCTATCGATGCATTACGGTTAACAAAGTATTTGTTTGTTTGTTTTATCATTACATAATCATCCTGCAGTTCACCACATGTTGGGTTTGAAACATAAAATTTCAAATTCCGCTGCGTACACGAACCCAACAAAACTCTACAGAAAGAATGAAATATTTTTATAGTCCGACTCTTTCCCGGACTCTACGCATAGCGGGAGCTTAGTGCACCGTCTGTCTTTTATGAAGATAAATTCTCAAGTCCCTTTATTATGCCAGTCGAAGCAAGTACCTCAAACAAGCCATGTGCAGTGAATGATGACAGGATTGTTCTGGTACAAAATATTGTAGAATTCTCGTGTGTCTAACTCAATATTTTCCTATTGTCCTCACATGGTTAAAAGAACAAGATACAGGAAAAGAATGACCCATATGGAAACATAAAATGGCCGGGCAGGTACAATATTTAAAAGGAGAAATCATAAGAGCAGATACGGAAGTTTATGATTTCTATATCAATTTCAAATTGATATAAAATAATTACTGAATATATATAATCTACAGAAAATTATTGGATTTCCGTGAATCCATATACTATACTCTACATGCATCACTTCATAAGAGATCATGATTCAAACTAATTCTTTGTAGAGACAAAAAATACCAGATAATTTATTTCCCTCTCTAAGCCTTGGTCACCATTAATTACCTAGTTCTTGTGATAGTATGAGATAATGTAGTAATTACTCCATATAATAGTCAAGCCACGTCAAATTAGCCCGAACACTTATCACTATAATTATATACATATTTAAAAGGAAAAATCATACGTGGGAAACGTAAAAAAGTATGGGAGAAGAATATATATTGGTGTAGTTTGAAAAACGGAGGCCATGTCCCTCACTAACCGAACCACGGGTTGATTTTTGCTCAATCTTTCCACCATATATCGGCCAATTTGACTCGACATGGAGAGTTGATAGAAATGACACATTCTTGCCCCAAAAATGTATCTCATACTTATCAAGAGATTTTCAAGATCCACCGTCATATACAACCAAAATTATGATGCTAGTATGCTAGAGACTAGGCTATAATAATTTAAATTTTATTTCCCAACTGTGATCAAGTGTTATGAAAGAAATTCATGTTTCTCCTACAAAAATATGGTACTAATGTTGTAGTTTGGGAATTTGTTAACCAGATATGTGTTGAGATAACTTGAACCATGTGCAGTTAAAATCAAGGCATGGTGTGTTAACTTCATACTTGTATTAATCATATACAAGCTTTTTTAGTTAATTTAATGTTTAACATTGTTAACTTAAAGGTTACTTAAACATGTGTGACTGTTTAGGTTGTTTAAGACAATATGGTATCTAACGTGAAAAGCTTGAAACTGGTTTGATTATGTGAATTGGCTACCCCTCGGTATTCTGCCTTAGCGCTCGTCCGAGACAAAGTTGGCTGGCGTTTGAATGATCATGAAATCAGATTATCTCCGAAAAACATACAATAACCTGAGATGGAATATCGTGTGTCCGGGCAGCCACCCAATCCACATTTGTATAAGATGAGAGATTTGAGGTGGAGGATTTATACAAATGCAGTCCAAAATGAATAGTACCCTTTATGTACCGCATAATCCTCTTGAGAGCCATCATATGTTCATATTTTGTATCATGCATATGTAAATATACCTATTGAATGGCATAGGAGATATCAGGTCTCATGAAAGTGAGGTACTGCAAGGCCCCTGCTAGACTACGGTAGTGTGTTGGATCACTGTATGGAGTCCCTACAGCGGTACTCAATTTGGATTTTGTATCCACCGGAGTATGTGATGGTTTGCAGGAGGACATACCGGTTTTTTCAATGATCTCCTCGACGTATTTCTTTTGACTTAGAAATAGATCACCTGCACATTGATTTGCGACAATGCCAAAAAAATAAATTAAAGGACCCAAATCCTTCATCGGAAATTATGTTGCGAGAATGGACAAATAGACCGGCGAAGTGAGGTAGATGAGGTAGTGAGAAGGATGTCATCTACATATAGAAGGATATACGCCATTTCACTTCCCTTGTTAAAAATGAATAATGTTTGATCAGACTTGCTGTGTGAGAAACCAAGTGTGGATACAAAACCTGCAAACCTATTATCCATGCCCGTGGAGCCTATTTCAAGCCATATAGGGACTTTTTCAGCAGTTAAACATAATCCAGATGTGTAGAGTCCAGAAACCCAACGACTGGTGCATGTAAATTGTCTCATGTAGATGGCCATGCAAAAATGCATTTTTGACATCTAACTGATGAATGGTCCAGGATTTTGACAGTGTCATGCTAAGAATAGTCCAGATAGTTGCTGGCTTAACCACCATACTGGAATTTTCACCACAATCCACTCCAACCTGCTGAGACATGACATCACCAATAAGACGAGCTTTGTATCTCGCAAAGGAGCCATCAGAATTCTTTTTATGGTATAAAACCGACATAGACCTAATAATGTTGTCATGACCCGACCCCGGGCCCGCGACTCGTGCCCTACCTGGGCACCCTTACAGGTATAGATCAGAGATAATCAGCGGAACATACATGAAACTTATAAAATAAATCAACAAGAATTAAACAACAGGTTAGCCGATAAGGCTACCTCCCTGGACACATATACATATACATAACCAAACGCAGTTACATCCTTCTTCTTTACAACCCGACCCACAAGATATGACTACAGACCTCTAAAAATTACAATTGTGGCGGGACAAGGCCCCGCCATACCCCTGAATGTACATAAATCTACAACATCAGGGAAACCGTACCCAAAAGATAAGCCTCCGGAGTGAATGGAGCTTCTTCCCAAAACTGAACAGAGATCCTAAGAGCAAGGATCACCAACCTGTGTACCTAACACCTGCGGGCATGAACGCAGCCCCCCGAAGAAGTCGATACAACAGTGCAAGTATGGAGCAGAAATAAGTCTGATAACCAAATCATAACTGTATGAAAGAATGACAGGGACAAGTATAAAAATGAAATACCAGATCCTACCATGCCATTTTAACTCATGAAATCAATCGTACATTAACCGTTCTTTTCCTTCTTTCAATAAGAATTAACATCATATTCTTACATACATACTTAAGAGTTCGATCAAGTTTTTCCACATAACTTACATATCTTATATAACATAATCCGGCCCTTTATGGAGGGACTTCTTATTTGGGAGTTTACTTTGATTATCCATACGTGATAACGTAATCCGACCCATTTGCGGGACACGGTGTACTGATGAATCATATGGCATAATCCGGCCCGCCTGTGGGGTTAGGTGTACTGTAGAATCATGTAGCATAATTCGGCCCGCCTGTGGGGCTCGGTGTACTGTGGAATCATGTAGCATAATCCGGCCCGCCTGTGGGGCTCGGTGTACTGTGGAATCATGTAGCATAATCCGGCCCGCCTGTGGGGCTCGGTGTACTGTGGAATCATGTAGCATAATTCGGCCAGCCTGTGGGGCTCGGTGTAAGATGACGTAACCCGGCCTATGTGTAGGCTCGGGGTAATATGGCGTAATCCGGCCTATGTGTAGGCTCGGTGCATCTCATAACATAATCCGGCCTATTTGTAGGCTCGGTGTATCTCATAACATAATCCGGCCTATTTGTAGGCTCGGTGTGATTTTCCTTACATAACATTTTTAAACCATCTTTTCACTTCTTCTTAAGTCGTCATAACAACTTCCCATCAAGCTATTATAACAACCTTTCATTTTAGAGAACTTAAGACACTTTTATTCTTGCAACATTAGGGAAACTAAACCCAAAAATACTACGTACATACATACTTAAAAAGAATCATAAAACTCCTTTCTTTTTAAAGCTCAAGTCACATACTCTTTTGGAAACCATCTTCTTAACTTTTGAAATAAATTAAGAAGCTATACTTTTTAAAAATTAAGTCATTTCCACTTATAAATCAAGGCTTATAGTCTTAACACCTCGTAGCATACACTCTTTAAAATCATGTCGCTTATACTTATAAAATCATGTCATCTATACTTTAGAAATCAAGTCCCACACCCTGAAAAATAAAGTTTCATAATCCTTTAAAGAAAATCAAAGGTCATAGTCTTAAAACTTCATAACATACATTCTTTAAAGTCCATTTACTTATACTTATAAAATCATGTCGTCTACACTTTAGAAATCAAGTCCCATAACTTGAAAAAAAGAAGTTTCATACACTTCCAAAACCAAGTAGCTTATTCTCTTTAAAATCATATAACTTCCACTTTTAAAATCAATCCCCTTTTCACATATAAATTCAAGTCATTTTCAAACATAAAATCAACTTACTTACTTCAATTAAATCAAGGCACATAGCTTTAAATCAAACCTCATAACTTCCTAACACTTCTTACCAACATCCCCCATAAAGCTTGGTAAGGACTTAGGATAATTTAGACATACCATTAACTTAGAATCAACAACGTGGATACTTCTTAACTTCTAAGAGTAGAAGGAATCATGAAATAATATCACATGGCTATTTCATACGTAGGATCATGCCAAAAGAAGGAAGAGGTTCACATACCTCGCGACGACTATCGACAAGTAGCAAAATGCTCCAAAGTACTTCAACCTTGTTAGCTATCCCACCCTTCAAGTAGAATACGCTACACGTAGTACTTCAACCTATAATAACCATAACATGTCTATCGACTCCTAGCTTATCAACGTGGAATAATACTAAGTGATAGGCCTCAATTCTCTGAGAAAATTGGGCAGCACTTCCTTTGTTTCTACGTACTTTTCCACCTTTTTCAAGGCCCGAAATCAATAGCCAACATGCCACATTTAAGGCTCAATAATTCAGCTAACCAAAGGGGATTACACGCCTTAACAGGATGTGTAAAATTCTGTCCCACAATGTATACAAAACAGTCCATAATTTCATCAATATTTAGGATAAGATATGAAGCTCTTTGCACCTTTTTTCACCTTTATTCCCTAGGACTTTCACTAGCCAATTCTACCACATTAATCATATATATAACCACCCCATTACTGCATATATACAAGTCTAAAATAGCCCGTAAAACTGCCACACAACTGCGCCAAAATATTCCAAAATTCTAGGCCATTTCGGCAATTTCACAATATAACAACAAGTAGTCATTTCCCATTTCCTTTTCCAATTCCTTTTCAATCCAAGTTGTTATTCAAACATGTTATATAGTCGCAACCAATTTTAACAACTATAATCACTTCTTTATATAACATACGACGACTAAAACTAACAATTAAATTGAATTACAATCTTATGGCTAAACATGCTAGTTTAGGATTTAGGCTTTCATAATTCCACAACACTTATCAATCTTCATAATATATATCACATGATCACTTCTAACTTATCATAACATGGAATCTTCAATCACAATAGTAAGACGAAGATTTATACCTCAATAAGCCCAAATCCAATCCAAGATTTAAAGTCGATCCTTAGCAACTTTAGCTCCTATTCTTGACGTTCCAGTCCACTTCAAACAACCCTTAGAAGCTTGTGAAGAACTTCTCTTCAAGTTCCAACTTCAAAGTTGAAGAACACCTTAGGTTTTCATCTTGCGACTAACGTAAAAACGTAGTTTTTCCGGGATTTTTGTGTTGGGTAATCCTTAGAATACCTCTAGGGATCTTAGGTTTGAATATTGGGATTTATAATCAACTTTTGAAGAATTTTATTGCTCAAAGTGAGCTCAAAACCGAGAGCTCCCTTATGCTAGCACAAAGTTCTTGATATTTTCTAAGTATGGAATTTGTCTTGCTACTAGTATAGTTATATAAGGCATCCAAGGGCTAAGATTAATACATATGGGTGGCTAGGATCTTAGTCAATAATGTCAAGCTCTCTACTTGGTCTTCTTAGATCAAGACTTTCAACCAAGCCATGTGGAGGGTGACACGTGTCGCCCTCCTATTGGTCTAAAATATTCTTTTTCCCGAAATTTCCATAATTCGTCAAAATATCGAAAATGTTATACCCCGTAGTTCTGGCCATACGTGTGAGAGCGTACGAAAGGGATTAAGACTTAAATTTTAGAAGGATAAGTTGACGGATTGTTTCGGACGGGTTTTTGGTCAACTTTGAGGCGGGTTATGACCCGTTACATTGAGATTTCCTAGGTGTTTCAAAGGCCTAGTGCGTAGTTCGTTGATTCTAGTTTCCAACGCAACCAACCGTTCGTCGATATGACATCGGAGTAGAAAGTTATGGGAGTTACACGTTCAGTGCGGAGTCAGACAGAAAGGTGTTTCGGTCAGGAACCACAGGGCCGCGGCGCCGGATGCGAGGCGCGGCGCGGATATCTGGTGTTCGCTGAAGTTGCGAGCCGCGCCGGGAAGCGAGGCGCGGCAGGAAAAGTTCAGAGTCGGCGAGGGTTTCAGCGGCCGCGGCGAGGCGGGTTCTGCGAAGTTGAGTGGAAAAATCTGAACTGTTTTGTTTTAAAAAAGGCCATGGGAGGGTGAAAAGTGTCCCCCCCCCCCCCATCTGATTTTGCATGTACTACTTATTGACCAAGTCTTGAAGACTTGGTCATTCTTCAAGTTCTTCTCTCTCTCTAAAGATAAAAGATCTTCCTTCTCTCTAGAAAATCAAGAGGAAATCAAAGCTTGAGAAAAATCTGAAAAGTGTGGCAAGAAGGAAACTTGTTGGCAAGCTTGTAGGAGTTCTTGTGGTGGTGATTGTGGAAAGGAGGCTAGTGAATTTGTTGGAATATTTGGCTAAAGTCCTAAGGTAACAATTCCTTCTCTCTTTGTTGGTTTTTGGTGTTGCATGTGAAGAAGAAAGAATTTGTAGTTGAAAATATTGCTCTTTAGATAAATTGCATGTAAGAAATAGGGGTTAGATATGAAAGAATTGGATAAGAAGGTTATGTGAGCATGTTGTAGCCAAAATACTACCTTAAACTTGTTAAGTTAATTGTTATGCATTGTGGGGCAGAATTTTACACATCCAAGGTTAGGTGTGTAATCCCCTTTATATTTATTGGATTGTTGGGCCTTAAATGTGGCGTTTGGATGTTGAATTCGGCCTTGAAAAAGGTGGCAAAGTATGTAGAAACAAAGGAAATGCTGCCCGATTTTCCATAGAATTTAGTGACTTTGTACTTGGAATACTCTACGTTGAAACTAGAGGTTAATAAACGTATTATGGTCATTATAGGTTGACGTGTTACGTGCGGTATTTTGGACTTAGCAAGTGGATTGACCGAAGATGTATGTGGAACTTTCCTACCTCTTGAGCATGAATAATTGCATCTATGTAGTACGGTAGACGTACAAAGGCTTTGGTATCCCTTACTTATTTTAATGATATCTTAAGTTTTAAAGTTAAAGGACTTGGAGTGTTTTAAGTATATGATACTTGTTTCGTTTAAAAGTATAAGTCCCTTGGATATAGGGAGATGTGTTTGACTAGTGTATAATGGTAATATAACGACTTTATGGGAAGTTGGTTGTATTGGCTTTATGGAAGGTTAACAAAGAAAGGTTCACTCCAAGTAAAATAAGTACGGATAAATGATTTGAATTTGTGAAAGGCAAATTGTTTTTAAGGCATTAATTGCCTAAGGTTTTAAAAGAAATGAAGTCACTTGATTTAGAAGCCTATTGTATTTTTAAAAGTAAACGTGACTTGTTTTGAAAAGTTGTCGTGACTTGATACTACGGTTATTAGTATCTTGGGAGTTTTGCACAAAAAGGAGTCTTTTTCTTAAAAGGTTAGAGGTACGTGGTACTTGGGTTGAATTCCCGGATTTTCTTTTAAATGACATGTTAGTGCCTTAAGTAAACTAAAATGAGAGGATATTCTAAAAATGCTAATAAGAAGTTAGGGGATATTCTTAACTTGCTTACGTTATGATAAGCCGGTAGCGCTTATGTTATGTATGATAGCCGGTTGTGCTGATTTATGTATTATTACTATTATTACTACTTATGCCATGGATTTGCTACCCATGATGCGAGTGCGGCGTTGTGCTCATGCGGGCCCACCGGGTCCATGCGGGTGAAATAGTTCCATGCGAGGCGGATGACCTCATGCGGGTGAAATAGTCTCATGCAGGTGAAATAGTCTCATGCGAGGCGGATGACCTCATGCGGGTCCACAGGATCTATGCGGGTGAAATAGTCCCAGGAGTAGGATTGCTTAACGATACTACGGGCAAGATACCCTGTTTTGATCATGAGCCTCCTATTTTTACGCAGTAAAGTTATACTGGTTACTCTCATTGTTAGTAAGGCACAGTGTATTGTATTTGATTTTCTTCCATGACTCCAGCTTATTTTAGACTTATGATATTATTACAGTATTTTCCAGTTTTACATACTTGGTACATATTGTGTACTGACCCCCTTCCTCGGGGGCTGCGTTCATCTGCATGGTAGGGAGTAGCAGGTGGTGGATCCTCATGATTAGGATCTTGCTCAGGTGTCAGAAGCTCCATTTCTCCGGAGGCTCGACTTTGGTACGGTTCTCCTTGGTGTTGTAGATGTTTTGTACATTCAGGGGTATGACGGGGCCCTGTCCCGTCATAGCGTTTACACATTCTTAGAGGCCTGTAGTCCTGTTATAACTTGGGTTGTTAAGAATGTAACTGTTCAGCTTGTTATATTTAGAGGTAGCCATTTTGGGTTAGCCTGCTTATATTCTATATGGGTCCTTGTTGTGAGTTTATTTTCCGCTGGTTTTCTCTGATGTTTTATCACAATGGTGCCCGGGGTAAGGCACCAGTCACGGGTCCGTGGTCGGGCCGTGACAGAAAACCTCGTGGTCCCCACAAAACGTAACATTTCCCGGGTGGGCCCCACGTAACCAAATCCGTAAATAAATTTCCACAATCTCAAATAACAATTCTGGGAACCCAATTCTTACTAACAAACATTTTTCCTTCCCGAGGTTCGGAAGATTTTTCCTTAAGAATAACAAATCTTCCTTTCGTTCAAATTTTTAAGTCATGTGTTCTCGCGCCTATTCTCGTATACATGTCCTGTAATTACGGGGTGTAACAAATGTTCACATTAGATGGACAGGGCACTAATTTTCACATCTTATTTTTAGTAAGAGCATTAATTTCGTCTAACGTGGCAGTTTTCCAATTCGGGTATGATAAGGCTTCTTTGGAATTTTTTGAGGTGATGGCTGATCCGAAGATAGTAAGTTAAACTGACGTTTGGGCTGAAAAATCTCGTGCATGGAATGGATTTCAATGGTCCGAGGTTGTACTATCAACATTTGGGTAGTAGGGGTCTCAGATATGGAATTGGGTCGAGAAGTGATATTGTGGCCCAAGTTCGAATGTGTGTGAGAGTGGATTCTATTTTGTTATTGGGACAGGGTAATGGGTTGGTTTGGTTTACCGGTGAGAGAGAAGTGGGCTCTCACACTTGGGCTTGGCTGCCACGGAAACTAGACTAGGCCGAGACCATCGGTAATAAGGTTGTGGCCTCCGAACTATGGACTGGTCCAATCCCGTTTAGTGGTTGGACCGGGGTATTTTGATTATTTTGTTGGTTCGGTCCCACTTGTATTTGAGTATTGAGATGGTGGTGTAAAATGGGATGTATTCCTTTTTCCAAAAATTATATGAAGGTGAGGATGTCACATGAGATTTAGCAAACGGGAATGTAGACTCATCAAAAACTACATGACGAGAAATAATTTTTTCCAGCGTCATATCATAACATTTATATCCCCTATGATTTTGTGGGTATCCCAAAAATACACAAGGAGTTGAACGAATCTGCAACTTGTTAATGGTAGTGGATGTTAATAAAGGATAACACAAACACCCTTAAATGTGTAAAAGATGGGAGATGATGATACAACATTTGTGTAGGGGACACATTGGAGAGCAGTTTACTAGGAAGAATATTTAAAAGATATGTTGCCATTTGAAGTGCATAGTGTCAAAAAATTGGTGGTGTGGAAGAATGCACAAGGAGAGTGTGAATCATATTGTTAATTGTTTGAATTTTTCTTTCGATTCCCATTTTGTGTTGATGTATGTGGAAACGAAAGATGCAAAGACATTCCATTTTGGTGACAAAAATTATTAAATTGGGTATTTATGAAAATCCCTCCCCATTGATGGTTTGGTCATGCAATTGTTAGAAACAAAGGTGATGAGATACAATTCCTCCGTGTTATTCCTCATATTAAAAAAAGATGAGAGATTACCTTGAGATGTGTCATGTGTGACGTAGCCCCTGTGTCCATGTATCAAATTGCAGACATCTTTACCAAAGGTCTTCCGTCAGTACTCTTTGAAGATTTTAAGGATAGTCTCAGCGTACGAAGATCGTCCGCTATGACTGCGGGGGTGTGATAAATATATTGTATATATTTAGACAATATACACGGTAGCATGGAAATCCAATGCAATTCGAAGACCGTGATATACATAGTATACACACTGTATATATCGTCTATTTATGGTAGTTAGTTTTGTATATATTTAGAATTGTACACTTATCATAATTGTATAATTATTGTACACGTAGAATAAGATTTTGACAATAGAATATGAATAAAATTTTCCTATTATAAAAATTGTAAATTGTATATATACTCTTTCATTAATGAAAATAATCAAAATTATGCTTATTCTGAAAGTACGCATTTCTTGTTCTAAGTCCGCTGGGTTGGATCGGCAGGAAGATAATGGCATAAAAGAAGCATTATTTCTTTCAATATCCAATTTGATTGACCTGGTATTACAATAAAGTGCAACAAATGTAAGCAGATTAGTTTGTTTACAACATAATTACATCTCTTCCAAACTATAAATAAAGATCCTCTACTATAAAACTAGAAGATGAAGTTACAGGAGAAGCAAAACTAAGGTCCAGTGAATAGAGCATATAGAATTTTTCTGCAAGAGAAATAGCACAACTAATTTTTAATGGAACAGGGAAGAAGGATCTCCAATTCGGAAAACTAATTTTAAGTTTGAACAGGAAAAGGAAATGCACAAAACATAATTTTAGCATAGGAAGCCATGTGAGTTTTCCTCATTGACCGACAGGTATGTGTCTAGGGATTACAAGTTTCCGCAAAGGATAAGTTGTTAGTAATTTTCTATTTTATTCACATATGAATATATTTATACATAGATATTCTATCATTAAAGGAGTTCATTTTATAATCTAATAAAGTATTAAACTATCTGGGCTGAAAAAGTAAATATTTATTAATATCGGGTTACTTTAAATAAGTAGAAATCCTTTGGTCTTTTCTTTGATGTCTCATGGAGACTTATTGAAAAGCTAATGTTTAAACCCAAAAAGGCACATAAACATATTATATAAGGATTTGGTTCCTAAGGGTCTGTTTGACCAAACTTTCCATTTTGTTTTTCAGAAGTAGTTCTGCAGAAACTGTTTCTAGAGAATCAGTTAGGGTGTTTGACCTGTAATTATAGAAGTGTTTCTGAGAAACAGAAACAGAAACAGTTTTCTGTTTGACCAACATTTATGCAAATTTACTAGAATATTCTTTTTAATAGATTTAAAACTATTTAAAATATTATTTTCTATCATATGTTTCTAAAAATTAGAATATCTTTACAATTTAATAAAAAAAATTAAAATTATTTAATTGCAACATTTAATCAAAAAATAATATTATATTGTACATAAGAAATGTAACGACAATATGATAGTCAATGATTCAAATATGTCCAAACCTACCCCCGCCCTACCCACACCTACTCCCACCACATCCTCAAATTTCTATGTCATACATATTTTTTTTTTATAAAAAATATGAATTTTTTTCTTCCCCTCCTTACCCCCGCCCTACCCCCCAACGCAACCCCATCCTCAAATTTCTATTTCATATTTTTTGTTACTTTTATAAAAAATGATTGAAAATATGAAATTTTTTCTTACCCCCACCCCCACCCCATTGCCCTACCCCATCCTCAAATTTCTATTTCATATTTTTTGTTACTTTTATAAAAAAATATATTTAAAAGTATGATTCTTTTTCTTACCCCCCCTACCCATTCTCAAATTTCTATTTCATATTTTTTGTTACTTTTATAAAAAAAAATGAATTTTTTTCTTACCCCCGCCCTACCCTAACCCCCACCCCACCCCATTGCCCTATCCATCCTCAAATTTCTATTTCATATTTTTTTGTTACTTTTATAAAAAAATGAATTTTTTTCTTATCCCCCGCCCTACCCTCATCCTACCCCTATTTCCAAATTTCTATTTTATATAGGGATATTATATGAGATTAAAAAAAAATTTGTGAAAAAAAAATGGTAAATGAGTCCAAAAAAAATTCAATGAATGAGTAAAACGGGTTTCTCCAGAAGCACCAAATAGGTGTTTCTGCTTCCCTTCTCATCTAGAAATAATTTTTGGCTTCTGAAAAAAGTGTTTCTACTTCTGAAAAGAGGGTGTTTGGCCAAAGAAGTGTTTCTGAGAAATAGAAACACTTTCAGAAGCTTGGCCAAACACCACCTAAGTCAGATACTACGTTTTTTTCTTTTCTATCTCATCTATGAGAAGAAACAATTAAGAGCAGTATCCAGACTTAGAAGATCATACTTTCCTTCGGTCTATATTAGAATGAATCAAGGTAAGTATATTTACTATTCTTCTAATATTTATTACTGTCTAATGATTACTTGTGATCATGTGTTGTTAATTAAATTTTCTAACAAGTGGTATCAGAGCACAATTTTTTTAGATCATTGATGTGATATAAATGAATTTATGATCTATGAAAAGTATT
Source organism: Przewalskia tangutica (assembly GCA_029844215.1). Lineage (NCBI taxonomy): Eukaryota > Viridiplantae > Streptophyta > Magnoliopsida > Solanales > Solanaceae > Przewalskia > Przewalskia tangutica. The sequence continues at coordinate 64,925,436 of CM056736.1, read as the reverse complement.
GAGAAAGATTAATTTCTCATCATTTTTTGGGATCAAATTTTCAAGTTAAATATTGTTTCGGTCTTCTCAAAGAAGTTTTCACATTTGCTTATCAAAGCAATTTTCTGTTTTATTTTGGCGATAATTGTCTTGCACAATATTTATGAAAGACTTTTTGAAGCAAACTTGGTCGAATTTCACTCCTAAGTTATGCTTTTTCTCTGGCACATTGAAAATGTCAGATTGCAACATTTTATCTTTTCTTTTCGTGGAAGGAGAGTTAATTATGAAAAAACGTTTGTGTATGCGAAAGCATGTTCCAAAATATCTCATAATCACATATTACTCTGATTCTATTTTTTTTTGGGTAAATAAAAGATTTTATTGCTTGAAGTCGGATAGTTACAATCAATCATTGAGGGTTCTCAAGCCTCAATGTAGAACAAAATGAACAACAACAAGAAATGGGGCTACATCCTTAAAAAATGTAAGTGGGGGACAAATGAAAAAGGATTCTATAGGTTGCTAGTTGAACTCGAGCAATAACTTCATCTTCCCTCGTTTTTACACCCTCAAATATTAATGCATTAAGCCCTCCAAATTTGGAAACTACCGCAAAAGGCTAAAGAATGGCCTTGGACGAAAGCTCGTTCGACGCGTTCCTTGATCCACTCGAAACACTTTCCATGGTGTTCATTTCTCGTCTGATCCCCAGCCAGTCCCGGATGTGCTTCCAAATCAGATTCGAGTAAGGACAAGCAAAGAAGAGGTGAGAACGAGTTTCAATTTCCCTCTTATAAAATCCACAAGTCACGTCCTTAATATTAAGAAAGGAGAGAGTGTCTTTGATAGCCAGGCGCTTTCGGCAATTAAGCCATACCACGAAAGAGTATTTGGGTGGTATAAAGCTCTTCCAAATTTGAGACATCCAGATCTTGCGCTCACGACGCCTGTGCAAAAAATCATACACGAGACCAGAGTCCAATCTTTCAATGACACAACACTTCTCCAATCCCGTTATAGTATCCGCATGGTTACCAAAAATAAATCTGAAATGATCACGAATACCACAAAGCTTTTTGAACAAGAGTGAGTCTCTGGCACGTACCTCATAGTCCCAAATTGATTGACCTCTCAGATAGTTTGAATTCACCCATTTTACCCATAAGGAAGCCGCATTCATATGCAATAGCCAAATTGGGCGAGAGAGCAAAGCCTGATTCCATACCTTTATATCCATAAGCCCCAAGCCACCTTCTAGTTGAGGAACACATATCTCATCCAAGGCAACCCGAGTTGGTTTCCCGCCCCACAAAAACTGGATACAAGATGAGTGTATCTGGTTGAGAACTGCGGTATGTAGTGGAAATGCACGAAATCAAAATTCTTCAACCCCTTGAATAACCGATCGGATCAACTCAAGTTTGTCAGCATAAGATAAGGAGTGATTCCCCCATTTTTTAATGTAGCCCGAGATTGCATTTGTGAAGGGAGCGAACTGGTCCACCGAGACTGAGAGTGGCGCCAAAGGCACTCCTAGATACCGCACGGGAAACTCACCCAGTGAAAAACCAACCCGATCCATGGATTCTATCTCGATGAACACCTTGCACCCCGACTAAATAGACAGAGGACTTAGAAGGATTCAAAGAAAGGCCGGAAACCTCTTCCAAAGCCTCAAGACACTCCATAAGAATAGCTACTGAAGCCTCATCTCCCTTGGCAAATAGCATGAGATCATCCGCAAAAGCAAGATGAGTGATACCCAAACTTCTACACTTAGGATGATAGGAATATTCCGGAGCCGAAGTTTTCCGCTGAAGAAGTCTCGAGAGATATTCAATGCACAGTATAAATAAGGTAGAAGACGTAGGATCCCCTTGTCGCAAGCCTCGTTTCCAAGCAAAGTAGTCATGTAATTCACCATTGATGGAAAGGGAGAATGAGGTTGAAGAAACGCACTCCATGATCCATCCAACAAATCTGTCCGGAAAGCCAAGACCCCGTAGCACCGATTCCAGGAAAGTTCAAGAAATCGTATCAAATGCTTTTCGAAGATCAACCATAAGCATACACCTTGGAGAGACTGATTCTATTTCTGATTCCATCATCTTCCGTTTTCGTATGTACTTTTATGCGGTCTCATATTTTCTGCAAAAAAAAGTTGTTGCTCACTGTTGTGTGAAATGATCTGCAATGAGACCTTAATTTTTTCCTCCCAACCTTTCCATTTAAATGGTGATTTGGAAAGAAATGGTGCGGTATAATTTTTTGGTATTTTGAGCCATAAAGATTTTTTTTTAGGATCAAGAATTAAATTACTAGCCTATTAGAATAGTTTTGGGTCTTTCAGAAGTTTTGATCAGAATATTAAGGAAATTATATCATTCTTAAAATATTGTATTGATTGTCCAATTGAAAATAAATTATAATTTTTGTAATATTATATCAAGACACATGTTTCTGTAAAACTTGAAATGAAAACCGTGCATTATGCAACGTGGGCGGAATTATTCAAAATTTGTTGTCGTGCTCACAAGGTCCTTCACCATATCATTCCTCCAAAGGATGGGAAAGGGAAAGAGGTCACAACTGATGCGGACAAGGAACTGTGGGATACTCTTGATGCCACAGTCCTTGGTTGGATTTATGCAACGATATCTACGAATTTGTTGCATACAATAATGGAAACAGACTCCACAACGATGGCAGCAAGGGAACGTCTGCGAGATATTTTTCAAGATAACCAAATTCTCGCGCTGTTACGATGGAGCAGGAATTCTCCACCATTGAAATGGCGGATTTTCCAAATGTTTCTGTGTCAACGCCTCAAAGTGTTGGAAGATCAGTTAAGAAACGTTGGTTCACCGGTTACTGATAATCGGTTAGTATTGCAATTGGTCGCCGGTCTCACCGATGCATATAGAGGCGTGAGAACTTTAATCCGTCAAAGTAATCCTCTATCAAAGTTTTATCAAGCAAGGTCCATGCTTGTGCTTGAAGAGTCTGGCTTCGTGAAAAAGACATCTACTACTTCAAACTCCGCCATGATTGTCACTCCTTCTAATGACGGTAATTATTTTGATTCTTCTCAACAAAATAATGGAAAGAAAGGATGTAGTAATAATAAGAAGGGTGGAAATCGCGGAAATAACAAAGGTGGAGGTCACCGGAATTCCGGTGGCGGCGGAAATGGCGGCAACACTAACACACTAACACCGGCGATGGCGGCAAGAATAAGGCGAGTGGCGGCGATCGGGAAAGAGCTGGGTCCACAGCTGGCACGAAGTAACCATGGCTTACCGCCCAGCCCAGTACCAACAGGGCAATGTGCGAGCGCTCCAAATAAGACTAGTGGCCAGCCAGCCTCCTCGCCGATATGTTCACTAGCTGCGAATTTCGACAGGCCCAACCGGCTCATTTTGCTGGGTCTGTCTCGGCAAACAATCCAGGCAGTCATGTTGGGCCTCAGCCGACCCAGTGGTGTGAGGCCCACTCTACAATGGCTCAACCCACAGATATTGAGAACTTCATGCACACACTCGGACTTAACCCACCAGATCCAAATTGGTACATGGACTCCGGGGCAACGTCTCACATGACGTCTTCCCAAGGTAATCTCAACTCCTATTTTAATTTGAACAATGATAATGGTATAGTTGTCGGAAATAACCATTCAATTCCAATAAAAGGGTATGATTCAACTAAATTGACACCCCCAAACCCACCACTGGTTTTAAAGAATGTCCTTCATGCTCCAAAGTTAATCAAAAAATTGGTATCTGTTAGAAAGTTTACAACTGATAATTGGGTATCTGTCCATTTTGACCCGTTTGGTTTTTCCATGCATGATTTTCAGACGGGGAAGCTTATCATGAGATGTGATAGCAAGGGGAGCTCTATCCAATTAGGTTACCTAGCCAACAGTCCAAATTTGACTTTACTTTTGCAGCTTTGGCACCATCTTTATGGCACCAACGCTTGGGACACCCGGAGGAGGCTGTTTTGGCTTCTCTTAAACAAAATAAACTTATTTCTTGTACCCAAACTCAAAGTTTGAATAAGTGTCATTCTTGTGCACTTGGTAAACATATGAAATTGCCATTTATTGCTTCTATTTCATGCACTCTCTTATGTCATTCGATATTTTACATTGTGATATTTGGACTTCTCTCGTTTTGAGTTCTTCTGGTCATAGATATTACTTGCTTATCCTTGATGATTACTCTAATTATTTGTGGACATTTCTTTTGTCAAAGAAATCACAAGTGCTTTCCACATTTATCACTTTTAGGGCGTTCATCAAAACTCAATTTGAACGGGAGATTAAAAGTATTCAATGTGACAATGAGGGGGGGGGGGGGGGGATTTGACAATAATCAATTTTGGGATTTTTTCAAATCAAATGGTTTAAATTTTTGTCTATCGTGTCCTCACACTTCTTCACAAAATGGGAAGGCAGAACGCACGATTAGAACCATCAATAATATGGTAGAACATCACTTGCTCATGCGTCCATACCCCATATCTTTTGGCATTATGCACTTCAAATGGCTACCTACATGTTGAATATTCTTCCACACAAAAACATGTCTTACCAAGCTCCACTAAAAATGCTTTACTTACGAGAACCATCATATCATCATTTAAGAGTGTTTGGTTGTCTTTGCTACCCTCTCTTTCCATCCACCACAATCACAAAACTCCAAGCCCGGTCTACTCCATGTGCTTTCTTGGGATACCCTACTAATTATCGTGGTTACTTATGTTATGATATTTCTTCCAAAAGAATATTTGTAAGTCGCCATGTCATTTTTGATGAAACAATTTTTCCCTTTGTTAAAATACATGAAATCGGGACCCATACCTATGATTTTTTGGATTATGATAAGCTTTCGTAACTAACACATTTTTTCCAGGCATCGACACACCATCATGGTGATCGCAAAGAACAAGGCCCACTGGACCAAGGATCCACGGCCCAGCTACTGGAAAACACAATCCAGCAGCCACGACCAATAGTTCCAAGGCCCAATGCTCCTTCTTCCAACTCCCAATTAACTACTATTCCATCAAGTGGGCCTGCCACAACTCCAGGCCCAATCTCACACCCACTGCCCACTGCCAGTCACGGGAATAAATCACTGGACAGTGGCGTCCAGTCCACTGCCCCGTCCTCGGCCAGTGGCGTCCAGTCCACTGGCCATGCCTCTCGTCCGGTCACCCGTAGTCAACATGGTATTGTCAAACCCAATACCAAATACAGCCTTCACACACAGGTTTCCAAATCACCTTTGCCTCGTAACCCAGTGGCTGCTCTTAAAGACTCGAATTGGAAAATGGTCATGGATGATTAATATCATGCTCTAATTAAAAATAGGACATGGGATTTAGTACCTCGTCCATCTAATGCTAATATTGTTCGGTCTATATGGATTTTTAGCCATAAATAAAAATCTGATGGTTCTTTTGAGCGGCATAAGACCCGTATTGTAGGTGATGGGAAGACCTAGCAAGTTGGCATCGATTGTAGGGAGACGTTCACTCCAGTGGTCAAACCAACTACCATCCGAACAATTCTAAGTTTGTCACTCTCAAAGGGATGATCACTTCATCAACTGGATGTCAAAAATGTCTTTCTTCATGGTCATCTGAATGAGACAGTTTACATGCACCAACCCTTGAGATACAGAGATCCGGCATATCCCAATCATGTGTGTTTGCTGAAAAAATTATTATATGGCCTTAAACAAGCCCCAGGGCATGGTATAAACGGTGTGCAGATTTTGTGTCACACATGGGTTTTACTCACAGCCATTCTGACAATTCTCTATTTATTTATCGTCAGGGTAACAATTTTGCTTATCTTCTTTTATATGTGGATGATATCATTCTTACAATATCTTCAGACTCCCTCCGCAAGAATATCATATCTCAGCTGGGTTCCAAATTTTCTATGAAAGATCTTGGTCCACTTCACTATTTTCTAGGCATTGCTATGATACGCCATGTCGGTGGCTTATTTCTCTCCCAAAAGAAGTATGCATCTGATATTGTGGAACGAGCTGGTATGTCCACATGCAAACCTTCGGTAACTCCGGTGGACACAAAGTTGAAGTTGAGTGCTATCTCTAGCAATTCCTTTGCTGATCCTACATTAAACCGCAGCCTGGCTGGAGCTCTGCAGTACCTCACATTCACCAGCCAGAATATTACTTATGCAGTACAACAAGTGTGTTTGTTCATGCATAATGATGGAAGAACATATGCATGCCATCAAACGTATTGTGCGGTATATTCAGGGCACTCTGGAGTATGGTTTACATCTTTATCCTTCTTCCATCACCAAACTTGTCACTTACACAGATGCAGACTGGGCAGGTTTTCCGGATACCAGACGCTCCACCTCCGATTATTGTGTCTTTCTTGGTGATAATTTGATCTCCTGGTCTTCTAAAAGGCAACCCACATTATCACACTCGAGTGATGAAACTGAGTACCATGCGGTTGCCAATGTTGTATCTGACTTATGCTGGATTCAGAATCTTTTACTTGAGCTTCATTGTCCTATTCCGACGGCTACTATGGTATACTGTGATAACATTAGTGCGATCTATCTCTCAGGGAATTCAATCCATCATCAACGCACTAAACATATTGAGTTAGATATTCATTTTGTCCGTGAAAAGGTGAATCGCGGACAAGTTCGAGTGTTACATGTTCCGACACGACATCAGATTGCCGATATCTTCACAAAAGGACTTCCGCTGATATTATTTGAAGAATTTTGGGACAGTCTCAGCATTCGCCGCCCTCCAGCTTCGACTGCGGGAGAGTGTTAGAATATTCTAGATATGTAATTAATTAGTAATATTATATTTATGTAGAATCCTAATATATATGGTAGGTAGTACAAAGAGTTATTAGGAAGACATTATTAGGTAGAATTTCTAAGTCATTATCATGCATGATTTCCTCCTCACATTAATGTATATTACTTGTATATATTCTCCCTTATGGGATGAAGAATAATTGAGGAAAATATTCTTACAGATTTCATATGGTGTATGACATTTAATTTTTTATAATTTTTGGCAGTTCGTTTTTGCATTATAATTATGCAAAACTTTATTTATATTTTGTTTGTGCTTTTTGGATTTCATAAAACAGTATTGCATAAAGCTAACATCGATTTGCAGTTTTCCAATTACATTTTGGGGATGTCTTTTTTGCTATTTTTCCGCTGCTCATAAAAGAAATAGTTATTTATATTGGGAATGAAATTATACCATGTGTGCTTCTTGTTTCAAATGAAATAGATTAGTCTAATATGTTTTCAAAGTAACCTCTATTAAAGAAAATTTATTTGATTTGAACATGTGAGCATATTTTATCTATGAAGAATAATCATCCCAAAGGAAGATTATTTTGCCATATTATGGATAATCATGAATATGTGATACATTTAGAAATGTCATGCTAGTAATTTATCAGTTCAAAGAAAGGCATATTGCTAGGTTGATTAAGTAGCCAATGTTCATAAATGTATAAGAGTACCACTTACAAATTATTACTTATGTTCAAAGATTAAATGATAATATTGTGCTAGGTATCTTGAGATGGACTCATTTTTTAGGATATGTATATCTGAAGTCCGTCGAAAAAAAAAACATTTACACATTAAATTTCTGATTGTGAAGAAAAGAGTTCAGAGTCTTCCTGTGTCAATAGAGCATATTAGTACAAACTACATTATTATAGATCCGCTCAGGAAAGGTTGCAACATAATGTTTTTATGAGCATCTAGCTTATATGGATGTCAGTGGACTCTATGATGAGCCACTTCAGTGGAAGTTTTTTGTTTTACCTATGCTTTTGACATGTTTGAGTATATTTTCTATACAGATTAAATTTATGAAATTTATGAATTTTATGTGTTTATTGAAAAATCTGAAATAAAGTTATTGACTTTCTACTGTGATTTTACATAAAGTGTAAGAAAGTGATTTTGGGCGATTTAAATTCATAAAGTAGGACCAGTTAGAAATAGAAATGATGTAGATCATTTTACATGTAATTTCCATGTTTGATATATGTCATTGATTTTGTTGGGTCCCGGGGATTATACTATGAAATAATAAAAAACAAACAGTAAGTAAAATCACTTGTACGCTGAAACAATCTGCACATGTCGTTAACAATGTCGTCCAACAAAGTTGACGATACCTAGATAAAAACAGGAAAACGAGTAAATTGCAGTGAAAATAATAAAGAACACAAAGATTTAAATTTACATATATATAACCTATGATGGTCAATGACCAAAATAATTATATATATATATATATATATATACACAATTGAATATATTCCTTCTTTTACAATCTTACAAAATATTACAAAAGGAATAAAAAGGTTTAAGTCGCAGATGACTTATGCCTGAAAATCTAACTGAGTAGATATAGACAACATCTCATTATAATTACTTCAATAAAGAACTAATCTAGAATCTAAGCAGCAACTATAATGATGGACAGAATGTCGTCGAAAAGCTTAGGCAACACAGTGATCCAGTGTTCAGATCGTGATCTTTTGAGAGCTCTCTCTTGATGTTTTATTTTTGAGTTTTCTGGATATCGATTCCTTGATGTATCCTCTCTATTTATATTAGATAGTCTTCCTTGAAATGCTCAATGAATCGTTGTGTAAGTTGAGCAAACGGTGGGCAACTTGATAAGGTTTGTTGGAGAAGAATGTGGAGCAAAATCCTCCAACCTCTTGGATTTGTTCCCCAAGTTTAGCAACGTCTTGTACTTGGTCTTCCCACATGTATAATCAACTCAACAAGTTCTTTGCCATGTCACTTTACCATCGTGGTAAAAATCCCACGAAATTAGTCAGTCCGTGAAGCAATGGCAAAACTGTTATTAGAATGTTGGTTCGAATGTCATGACATTTGTTCCAATATTTTCTGACTTTAACTTAGTACTGAAAATGTTATGTTAGGTAAAATGTCATAACATAAAACTCAACATTAACATTCTCCCCCTTTTTGTCTTTCTTCACAAAACAAACATTTTTAGTGCGAGTGACCTATGGAAAATATTAAAGCTCCCCCTCAACCTGTGTTGGCATACAAACAACATATACAAGACAATATATATATATATATATATATATATATATGCTATTCATACATAAGATTAGACATACCCAAGTGTAATCAATTAATTACATCCCAAAACAAAATAGTTTTTAGATCATTTTTACAACCCAATTCAAATGTAACCAAATTAAACATTCATCAGTAGCACATTAGAATCAACAGTATTAACAACAACAAACAGTAATACATCATCCAACACCAGCATCACCAACATATCAGCAGTACCACCATCAGCATTCACCTCTAGCGCTGTATCACTGCACCACTCCCCTTGCATCAGTACCAGGTCCATGAGCAGCAGCATTGCTAGTTTCTCCTTTCTCCCTCTGCACATCATCTCCCCCTTTTTGGGAAGAAGCATAAATAAGAGGTGGTCTCGTACCTTAACCAGAGCTTGTCTCATAGTATCAACCTCATATATCTATTGATTGATATCAGTGATCTGACATACAATTCATTCAACATACATTGGAGACTGAAATAACATAGGGTTGCCATAAATGTTGGGGACATTCCTTTAAAATCAATACTTCTTCTTTTCAGTTTCCAGGGTAGATCAATTACTCTTTCTTTGCTTTTCAGCACTATTTTGTTGACAGTGTATACTCTGGATTCTTTCCTAAAACATCCTTCTTTTGAGGTTGAAAACCTTGAGTAGTGAGAACTTTGTATATCAAGGAAGGAAAAGGTAGAATTAAGGTGGAGTCTTTCTGTGCCAAGTTGGCAATTTGTTGGAAAATTGTCCTACCTAGATTAACACTCATCCCTTTACCAACTTTGTATAGGATGAAGGCTTGTTCTGAGGTTACAATTGACTCATTCATAGAAAGAAGGCAATTACATATAGTAATTTTGTGTAAAGTAGCAAACAGTGCTGTTAGTTTTGAAGCTGGACACCTAGAGACCCATTTTTGCAAAACACCTCCTGTCAAGTATTTAATAACCTCATCCCTATCATCAACTAAAAAATTTGTTTCTTTGTCATTTTGGTCATCACAGAGTCCCAAACATTGATTTATAATTGTGAGTGTGAAGGTATATATTTTGTTATAGAGATATATTTTTTCATATTGCTTTGAATTAGTATCTTCTATACTTGATTCTAGATTAGCATAAAATATCTTCACAACTTCATCAACATATGGTCCTTTATTGGTCACAGACTCCAGTAGTTGTCTTTCCTTAAGAAAATCTATCAGACCGTATTCTGTGCAGGATGCTATATCTACTATCTTTTCAGGCTTAAAAATTCTATTCTTGTACCAAATCCAATTTTTAGAACTAGCTTTAGTCAAGAATTTGGCAGTTACCTCTGTACCATAATCGGTTATAGTATTATTTGAGGAAGTGGGAGAATCTGCTTATACAGGAGTTGACAAAGATGTTGCTGGAGATGTTGTGACATCTGGGGCAACATTTGGGGCATCATCCGAGAACGTCTCAGCTCTTGTATTTCGGGGAAATCCTCTCGGTCAATACCTCTTCAATGGAGTATCGTCAGGTATTTCTTCATCTGACGACTTTTCAGCAGCTGAAACAGAGGGTTCAAAATGATATAGAGATGTTGGGGTTGGTTCAGTTTGCTTTTCGGCAGAGGTGTTCTTTTCTGCATCATCTTCGGTGGAGAAATCGAAGTCTGAATCATTCCAGTCACTGCTAGAACTGGCAAAGACTTGCTTCTTGATCTTGGACTTCTTCGTCGCAGGCTGGGCTTCAACATTTCTCTCATAAACTCTTGTTGACCTCCGTGTTGGAAACTTAGAGGTGCTTTCTCTCTTGTCTAAAATAGACACATCTGGAGTTGCGTCTAGGTCGATTGGATTGTCATTATCTCCAGGGTAGCTTATAGCTAAGGGTTCTTGGAAAGCACTTATTACAATGACTGTGCATAATGATAGACTTGTGCTTATTGGTTTTATTTCAGAAATGTTGGAAGACATTGGGTTCGACATTGGGCTTCTATCCATGGGTGAATAAAAGAGATGATTCAAGGGGTTTTAGGGTTTTTTTTGGGTTTTGGAAGATGAAGAGAAAGTGGAAGAGTCCATTGGTTTTTATGTAAACTGATTGATGTGATGGTTTGCTTCATTTTTAAAAAAAAATCTGGAAACAAAAACAGAAGACAAAAGAAGAACTAAAGAAGAAGATTTTATACTTTTGGCAAACAAAATCTTGGTTTTAGTTTTTGAGTTGTAATCAATACTTACACCTAAATTTATGAAAAAGATAGACATCAACATTTGATTTTATCAACAAAACAGAAAACAACGGCACAAAAAAATAGGGAAAAATAACTGAATTTTCAAAAATCAGTTACATACAGTATCCCAACAAATATCATTATTTGAGAATGTCAACCGTAATGTTGGCAACATTTTGGATGACACATGTATTATGATCCTACAAGAGCTCTTTTGTTTTTTGCAACACATTCAAGACACATTTTATATGTGATTTTATAAGTTTAACCTTCAGATCAATGTAACATTTTTCCATTGTCTTTGATCTAATTAGAAACCACATAAAAAAATAAAGTCATAAGAGTGAATCTCTTGGCTTGGATTCATCAAAGTTCTTTGTTTATGTCTTAGATTCAATGAGGGGAATACATCTCACGTCGACTATAACTTCATCTTCTTTGTGAGATTTCCATGGTTTCTTTTCGGCTAGATTGAAGACTTGTAGCTTACAGGTTCTTCTCTTCTTTCGTGATTAAATACGGAATACCTTGAGTTGATGACATCTTTCACTCACTCACCGTGTTCATTTATGAGAGTTATGCTTTAAATGTTAAGCTCTTAAGGTTCTTGGAGGAATAGCATTTATTGAGGTCTTAAAGGCTCAACAATTAAGATAAGTGCATTTATTTTACACTTCTCTCACCTTTTGCTATTGATCTCCGTAAGGCCTTCGATTCGGTGAATTGGGAATTCCTCACGGCTATTTTGATTGGTTTGAATTTACCGGAGAGACTCGTTACTTGGATTATGGAGTGCGTCTCCACGACTTCATATTCGATTTCTATCAATGGAAGCTTACACGACCATTTTAAGGGTCGAAAGGGACTCAGACAGGGGGACCCTCTCTCCCCTACCTTATTTATTATTTGCTTGGAATATCTCTCGAGGATGATCAACAAGAACACTCAGACGTCGGCTTTATACTACCACCCCAAGTGCAAAATCTTAAAGATCACCCACCTTGCTTTCGCCGATGATTTGCTTCTTATGTCGAAAGGGGATACTACTTCCGTCTGGATCCTCATGGATTGCCTTCGTGATTTTCAGAATTGCTCGGGTCTCAGTTCTAATGACCTCAAGTCCAGCTTGTACACGGCTGGTATTACGGACCGCGACCTTGCTGATATTAAGAAGATTACTAGCTTTGACACAGGAGCTATGCCTTTCCGCTACCTTGGCATTCCCCTTGCCGCGTAGAGGATGAGACTGGTTCACTATGACCCTTTTGTGAACAAGATTGCAGGGTACACTGACTTATGGATGAGCGCTACTATATCTTATGCGGGCAGGCTTGAACTCATCAAGTCTGTCCTCCAAGGTGTGGAATGTTTACGTTATCTATGCCGCTGCGTGCATTGCGGTTTGTAAGAAAGTTTACGGGCTTTGTAGGACCTTCATGTGGCGTTCAAACCACCCACTTGTTGCATGGAAGGAGTGTACCAGGCCGAAAGCCGAGGGTGGCCTCGGAATCAGGAATTTCAAGGCCTGGAACCTTGCTTTGCTCGCCAAGTGCCTTTGGAATATACATCAAAAGAAGGACATGCTCTGGATTAAATGGATCAATCACAAGTATCTCAACAACAACAATAATATTTGGACCTGTATTGCAAAGAACGACGACTCACCTCTGATCAAGCGGCTTCTATTTATCCGTGAAATCATCCTTGAACGGGAAGGGTCACACGATCGGGCGGCAATTAACATGGCGGCATGGTATAATAGTAATCACATTGCCTATGATTATTTCAGGACACATGGGCAGCAGATGATTTGGGCGAAGGATGTTTGGAGTTCATGTATCACTCCAAAGCAGTCCTTCATTCTATGGCTTTGTGCGAGGAAAAAATTACTTACGAAGGATAGAATCACTTATATGGACATTGATAGGAGGTTATCCCTTTGTGGCTGTTCTGACGAGTCAATAGCTCACCTATTCTTCAGCTGCACGATCAGTCGTTATCTCTGGTCACTGATCAAGACATGGCTTGGCATCCGGAGGGCTATGACCACCATCGATAGTGCTTTGAAATATATCAAGAAAGAGGGGAATGGCACTGGTTGGCCAGCTAAAGCTAAGCGGGTTGGCCTGGCCACCACCGTCTACCACATTTGGACTGAGAGGAACAAGATTATCTTTGACGGGTCGAGACTTGATAGAGAAGCTATTCTTTTTAGGATCAAGACCAGCGTCTACAAAATTTTGTTTGCATTATACCCCCTTTTCCTGGACAGATTTGTATCTCTAGCCACAAACTAGGGCAATGGATGGTTGGACTTGTGGCATCGTCGAAGCGCTTTTTGCAAATCTCTAGACTATCCAACTTGTGGGATCAGCTGGAGTCTCCAGACCACACGGAATGTGGGATTGGCGGGAGTCCCTTATGCTTTGTACCTCATGACTTACCGACCTGTGGGCAAGCATGAATTAGTACGTGGTCTGGATAGTAGGTTCCATGGCGATTACTCACAGCGGCATAACGTGACGAGGGTGGGTCTTTACCCATGTCCGAATAGGTACTCTTCCCTTGATCGTGAGTTTGTCCCATTTGGGTTTACCATGGCAAGGGTTTAAGGAGGCCCATGGCTGCAACCTTATGCTCTACATAAGGGGATTGCCATAGTTTAGGATTTTTTGTGGAATGCATCTCTCTTATGATTAGCTTGTGGGCTAGGTTGAGCTTTCGTTACTGACGAGCCTAAATCTTGTGTTGACTTGCCTAGTGGTGCGCGAAAAGATGCACACACTTTAACGCAAGTGCACGTTATCGTGACAAGTAATATAGTCCTGGTAAGACCGAATATCGTCCACAAGGATTAGGGTTCAAGTACCAACTATCTATCTTTTGGTATCTATTTGGCAATCGATATTTGATTTGTTGTTTATAACTAGGAATTATAAAGACTAATTTATCTAATGAGTTTACTTCAGTTGTGATGGGAATAGGGCTTCCATGTCTCCTCAACTATCCGCTTATGTTATTTATTAATACAACGAATTATGGTCTTCTTCTTTCGGAGCTAGCAGGTTTACGAAATCGTTTTATATTCCCGTTAAGGATATATAAACACTCAACCTGATTGCACCTTACCTACCTTTCGGTGATAAGGATAACTCTATAGGAGGATTAAGAACAAAAACCTAGTTAATCGTCACGCACCATGCGCAAAATTAGGGTTGTTAAGCCTCTCATTAATGCTACATAAATAATTGAGGTATTTTCATCCCCAACCCAAATATGTCTACCCAACTTACAGCATATTCACAACCTCCTCCTTTCGAAGTTTGATTAGAAATCATATAAGGATAATTAGTTGTCAATTAATTACCAAGCATTCAAAGCAATTATTGATAAATCTCTCAAAGAAGAATAATAACCATAAACATGCATTAATTCATAACATAAGTTTCTAGTGAATCAACATGGAAAACCCTATAAAAGAATTAGTTCCTAGCCATTGACATGACAAGAACTAATTCAAAGTTCATCATACAAAACTGAAATAAAGAAAAGAAAAGAAAAGAAAAGAAAATACTTAAGAACGAGACTCCAAGCCTTCTAGCATCCAAGGGTTGTGTTGTGGAATATTTACAAAATGGATTGGTGGGTGGATGGATGTAGAATGGTGAATGGTGGAATGGAGAATGAATTCTTCTAATGTTGTAGAGCCTATTTATAGACCAAGAATCCTTTAGGTGAAGGACTAAGGATTTGTAAGTAGAAAAAGTTATTAGAATCCTTTTAGGTAAGGGTTTTAAGGTAGGAAAAGTTATCCCTTCAGGTAGGAAAAGTTATCCCTTTAGGTAGGAAAAATAATCCCTTTAGGATTCTGAAAACATGTCACCCGCCTGCACTTCATAAATCCAGCGCCGCGACCGCAGACTGGTGCCGCGCTGAAAATCAGCAACTCGGGACTTTCAAGACTTTGGGCGCCATGTCACGCTGCGCCAAGGCGTGGTGACATTTTTGCGAATTTCGTTTCGTCGTCTTTTTCGTCCGGACTTGGCGATTTCCTCTATAATTCCCGAAACTTCTTAGACTTCAATTCTTGGCCCTTTTAGTGTGCAATTCCATCTCTTTTATGCTCATTTCCTCTCCTTTTCGCTATTTCTCCATTTCGACATTGTGACACAAAAGAAAGGAAAACGACCCTAATACTATACTAAACATAAATAAAATGAGTAAAATACTAACTAAAAATGACTCAAAAAGTGTATATAAAATACACCGATCAAATACCCCCAAACTTAACCTTTGCTCGCCCTCGAGCAAAGATCAAAAATATAAACAACGACGTGAAAGAAAATAAAATAAAATGACTCAAAGACATTGATCAAATTGCTGTATCAGTTACTTAGAAAAGCATGAAGGTTAGTAGAATAATATGTAGGAACATATAGCATAGATTTTTAGCATTCTAAACACTCAAGTCGGATATTTCGCAAATTCAATTTAATCATACTCAATGAAAGTAAGAATACCTAACTATGCATGTTAATTTCAAAATCCTATGGCATGTTTACTTGCTATTCTCCACTAATCATGGATACACATATTAGAGATCTTCAGGGCTTTTCAGGGTTGTAATACAAGCTTAGGCAGGGGTAGGTAAAAATAGGCATTTAGGCTCAATTTACGTACCATAAGCTCTTTTTCTTTCAACTCTTCCCTTTTCTTTTGATTCTCTTTTTCACTTCATACCTATCTTTCCCCTATTTTGTTTTGAGAGAATGAGGTGTATGATGAATAGCAGGCACCCCCAAACTTAGGCTTTTGCCTATTTATTATTACTTTTCATTGGGGTGCATCAAAATTGTTTACTCTCTTTTGTCTCTTTTTCAACACTTTATATTCCAAACATCTCAATTTTTCACTTATGGCATAAGTATGGAATTATAGGATGTCAAAGAAAGAGTTAAATGTTTAGGCTCAACGGGGCTGACTAGGGATATTTTTAATGTCAGAGATAGGAAAAAGTGGTAAGAATTGGCTAGCAAAGAAATGCCTGAGTCATCTCCCTAACATGCATATCCTAACTATTTCGCCAAATAGCAAACAAGGCACACATAGGTTTAATTACTAACAATGCATAAATCAAGCAAGATACCCCAAATAGTTCGATTTCATGAATTTTTGGCATATCTATCCTAAGTGTTCAGATGGTTGCTTCTAATTCCACTACATTATTCCACTTTACTTCACCAGGCGTTTCAAGTAACTACAGCATGTATGATCTTAAAAAAAATTATGACTCAAAAGTGACTCAAATATTACTCAAAAATACACAAAATAATTCAAAAAGACTAAAAAAACAATAAAACATCCCCCCAAACTTAAATCACACATTGTCCCCAATGTGTGCACGACTCCAAAAAAAAAATAAAAAATATGGACAACTTACTGACACAACACAGCGGTCATAACGGAGGTCTAGGAGGAAAATTCGAATTTGCACGAGTATGGCTCTCTGAAGTTCGGCGCCATGCCTCGAGATTCGGCCGCATGACGCTAATCTTGTGGCTCTTACGAGTCTGCACGGCGCACGACAACTGCTTTTCCTTTTTTTTTTTCCCAGCGTTTTTGCTCCTTTTTCCTCGGTTTTAGCTCTCAGTCCACCTGTCATCCAACAACACAAAACAAGAACCCAAGACCGTGAGACTGTTCAAGACAAAATAAAATAAACTAAAGACAGAAATTAAAATAACATAATTAAAAACATTGGGTTGCCTCTCAACAAGCGCTGTCTTTAACGTCTTTTAGCCGGATGCAATTAACCTTTACGAGTGCCCATTGGATCCTTCTGCGAACTGCTTGCAATCCGCAGAGTTATTGTTGCAGGTCTCTCTTCAACTATAACAATTGCTTCAAACAATGGCCTCAAATATACGATTATCCCCCAAGTACACAAGACATGCTTGTCTTTTAGGCTCTCTCTAATGTAGGGATCCGTGAGATTCCCAACATCTCTCAACTCTAGGGGGTGCCCATGATGGTATGGACTTCCTGTTTGGGGGTCAACTTTGACAGCTGGTGGTGTTTCTTCTGCAATAGGTACAAGAAAAAGATTTTCCAAGGAATCCAAGAAGGTGAATAATTGGATCTCTGCAATCTTTTTCTTCTCTACACCAACTATCTCGCTTGATTCCTCGAGTTGGGTGTGGTTCAGGCTCCTCAATTTGCTTGCCACCTCCCGGCAGTGCATTGCTTTTCTTGCATTTCGCTGTTCAAAATGACTGCGAGTTCTCCTATTTGCAGTTCCAACTTCTTCATGGCCAATCTCGTTTCGTCCATGAACTGAGTTTGATACCTAGCGAAACTGAGTATGGCTTCTCGCAATTCCTCCCTCTCTTCCTCTATGGTTGGAGCTCGATCATATTGACAGTAGAAATCCATGTCTTAAGGATCCCTGAGATGAATCAAAACCAACAAAGAATCACGACACACATTTTTTTTTTCAAAAGAAAATAAAATAAAATAAATAATTTAGAGAAACAAAAATAAAAACCAAATTAGAAATTAAAAATAGATAAAATTGATATTGAACTATGCCTAATCCCCGGCAACGGCGCCAAAAACTTGGTACGCGAAAAGATGCACACACTTTAACGCAAGTGCACGTTATCGTGACAAGTAATATAGTCCTGGTAAGACCGAATATCGTCCACAAGGATTAGGGTTCAAGTACCAACTATCTATCTTTTGGTATCTATTTGGCAATCGATATTTGATTTGTTGTTTATAACTAGGAATTATAAAGACTAATTTATCTAATGAGTTTACTTGATTGTGATGGGAATAGGGCTTCCATGTCTCCTCAACTATCCGCTTATGTTATTTATTAATACAACGAATTATGGTCTTCTTCTTTCGGAGCTAGCAGGTTTACGAAATCGTTTTATATTCCCGTTAAGGATATATAAACACTAACCTGATGTGCACCTTACCTACCTTTCGGTGATAAGGATAACTCTATAGGAGGATTAAGAACAAAACCTAGTTAATCGTCACGCACCACGCAAAAATTACGGTTGTTAAGCCTCTCATTAACGCTACATAAATAATTGAGGTATTTTCATCCCCAACCCAAATATGTCTACCCAACTTACAGCATATTCACAACCTCCTCCTTTCGAAGTTTGATTAGAAATCATATAAGGATAATTAGTTGTCAATTAATTACCAAGCATTCAAAGCAATTATTGGATAAATCTCTCAAAGAAGAATAATAACCATAAACATGCATTAATTCATAACATAAGTTTCTAGTGAATCAACATGGAAAACCCTATAAAAGAATTAGTTCCTAGCCATTGACATGACAAGAACTAATTCAAAGTTCATCATACAAAACTGAAATAAAGAAAAGAAAAGAAAAGAAAAGAAAATACTTAAGAACGAGACTCCAAGCCTTCTAGCATCCAAGGGTTGTGTTGTGGAATATTTACAAGATGGATTGGTGGGTGGATGGATGTAGAATGGTGAATGGTGGAATGGAGAATGAATTCTTCTAATGTTGTAGAGCCTATTTATAGACCAAGAATCCTTTAGGTGAAGGGCTAAGGATTTGTAAGTAGAAAAAGTTATTAGAATCCTTTTAGGTAAGAGTTTTAATGTAGGAAAAGTTATCCCTTCAGGTAGGAAAAGTTATCCCTTTAGGTAGGAAAAATAATCCCTTTAGGATTCTGAAAACATGTCAAATCCGCCTGCATAAATCGCGTCGGCGCTGCCACCGCAGACTGGTGGCGCACTGAAAATCAGCAACTCGGGACTTTCAAGACTTTGGGCGCCGGCACGCTGGCAGGCCAAGGCGCTGGTGACATTTTTTCTCGGCGAATTTTCGTTTGTCGTCTTTTTTCGTCCGACTTCGTCGATTTCCTCTATAATTCCAAACTTAGACTTGATTCTTGGCCCTTTTAGTGTGCAATTCCATCTCTTTTATGCTCATTTCTCTCCTTTTCGCTATTTCTCCATTTCGACTTTGTGACACAAAAGAAAGGAAAACGACCCTAATACTATACTAAACATAAATAAAATGAGTAAAATACTAACTAAAAATGACTCAAAAAGTGTATATAAAATACACCGATCAAATACCCCCAAACTTAAACTTTGCTCGCCCTCGAGCAAAGATCAAAAATATAAACAACGACGTGAAAGAAAAGAAAATAAAATGACTCAAAGACATTGATCAAATTGCTGTATCAGTTACTTAGAAAAGCATGAAGGTTAGTAGAATAATATGTAGGAACATATAGCATAGATTTATAGCATTCTAAACACTCAAGTCGGATATTTCGCAAATTCAATTTAATCATACTCAATGAAAGTAAGAATACCTAACTATGCATGTTAATTTCAAAATCCTATGGCATGTTTACTTGCTATTCTCCACTAATCATGGATACACATATTAGAGATCTTCAGGGCTTTTCAGGGTTGTAATACAAGCTTAGGCAGGGGTAGGTAAAAATAGGCATTTAGGCTCAATTTACGTACCATAAGCTCTTTTTCTTTCAACTCTTCCCTTTTCTTTTGATTCTCTTTTTCACTTCATACCTATCTTTCCCCTCTTTTGTTTTGAGAGAATGAGGTGTATGATGAATAGCAGGCACCCCAAACTTAGGCTTTTGCCTATTTATTATTACTTTTCATTGGGGTGCATCAAAATTGTTTACTCTCTTTTGTCTCTTTTTCAACACTTTATATTCCAAACATCTCAATTTTTCACTTATGGCATAAGTATGGAATTATAGGATGTCAAAGAAAGAGTTAAATGTTTAGGCTCAACGGGGCTGACTAGGGATATTTTTAATGTCAGGGATAGGAAAAAGTGGTAAGAATTGGCTAGCAAAGAAATGCCTGAGTCATCTCCCTAACATGCATATCCTAACTATTTCGCCTCAAATAGCAAACAAGCAGACACATAGGTTTAATTACTAACAATGCATAAATCAAGCAAGATACCCCAAATAGTTCGATTTCATGAATTTTTGGCATATCTATCCTAAGTGTTCAGATGGTTGCTTCTAATTCCACTACATTATTCCACTTTACTTCACCAGGCGTTTCAAGTAACTACAGCATGTATGATCTTAAAAAAAATTATGACTCAAAAGTGACTCAAATATTACTCAAAAATACACAAAATAATTCAAAAAGACTAAAAAAACAATAAAACATCCCCCCTAACTTAAATCACACATTGTCCCCAATGTGTGCACGACTCCAAAAAAAAAATAAAAATATGGACAACTTACTGACACAACACAGCGGTCATAACGGAGGTCTAGGAGGAAAAATTCTGGAATTTGCACGGAGTATGGCTCTCTGAAGTTCGGGCGCCATGCCTCGAGATTCGCGCGCGACGCTAAGTCTTGTGGCTCTTCTGGTTACGCTGGCTACGACGACTGCTTTTCCTTTTTTTTTTTCCAGCGTTTTTGCTCCTTTTTCCTCGGTTTTAGCTCTCAGTCCACCTGTCATCCAACAACACAAAACAAGAACCCAAGACCGTGAGACTGTTCAAGACAAAATAAAATAAACTAAAGACAGAAATTAAAATAACATAATTAAAAACATTGGGTTGCCTCCCAACAAGCGCTGTCTTTAACGTCTTTTAGCCGGACGCAATTAACCTTTACGAGTGCCCATTGGATCCTTCTGCGAACTGCTTGCAATCCGCAGAGTTATTGTTGCAGGTCTCTCTTCAACTACAACAATTGCTTCAAACAATGGCCTCAAATATACGATTATCCCCCAAGTACACAAGACATGCTTGTCTTTTAGGCTCTCTCTAATGTAGGGATCAGTGAGATTCCCAACATCTCTCAACTCTAGGGGGTGCTCATGATGGTATGGACTTCCTGTTTGGGGGTCAACTTTGACAGCTGGTGGTGTTTCTTCTGCAATAGGTACAAGAAAAAGATTTTCCAAGGAATCCAAGAAGGTGAATAATTGGATCTCTGCAATCTTTTTCTTCTCTACACCAACTATCTCGCCAGATTCCTCGAGTTGGTGGTTCAGTGCTCTCAATTTGCTTGCCACCTCCCACCGGCAGCATTGCTTTTCTTGCATTTCGTTGTTCAAAATGATTGCGAAGTTCTCCTATTTGCAGTTCCAACTTCTTCATGGCCAATCGCTTTCGTCCATGAACCGAGTTTGATACCTAATAAACTGAGTATGGCTTCTCGCAATTCCTCCCTCTCTTCCTCTATGGTTGGAGCTCGATCATATTGACAGTAGAAATCCATGTCTTAAGGATCCCTGAGATGAATCAAAACCAACAAAGAATCACGACACACATTTTTTTTTTCAAAAGAAAATAAAATAAAATAAATAATTTAGAGAAACAAAAATAAAAACCAAATTAGAAATTAAAAATAGATAAAATTGATATTGAACTATGCCTAATCCCCGGCAACGGCGCCAAAAACTTGGTACGCGAAAAGATGCACACACTTTAACGCAAGTGCACGTTATCGTGACAAGTAATATAGTCCTGGTAAGACCGAATATCGTCCACAAGGATTAGGGTTCAAGTACCAACTATCTATCTTTTGGTATCTATTTGGCAATCGATATTTGATTTGTTGTTTATAACTAGGAATTATAAAGACTAATTTATCTAATGAGTTTACTTCAGTTGTGATGGGAATAGGGCTTCCATGTCTCCTCAACTATCCGCTTATGTTATTTATTAATACAACGAATTATGGTCTTCTTCTTTCGGAGCTAGCAGGTTTACGAAATCGTTTTATATTCCCGTTAAGGATATATAAACACTCAACCCCAGTATTGCACCTTACCTACCTTTCGGTGATAAGGATAACTCTATAGGAGGATTAAGAACAAAAACCTAGTTAATCGTCACGCACCATGCGCAAAATTAGGGTTGTTAAGCCTCTCATTAACGCTACATAAATAATTGAGGTATTTTCATCCCCAACCCAAATATGTCTACCCAACTTACAGCATATTCACAACCTCCTCCTTTCGAAGTTTGATTAGAAATCATATAAGGATAATTAGTTGTCAATTAATTACCAAGCATTCAAAGCAATTATTGGATAAATCTCTCAAAGAAGAATAATAACCATAAACATGCATTAATTCATAACATAAGTTTCTAGTGAATCAACATGGAAAACCCTATAAAAGAATTAGTTCCTAGCCATTGACATGACAAGAACTAATTCAAAGTTCATCATACAAAACTGAAATAAAGAAAAGAAAAGAAAAGAAAATACTTAAGAACGAGACTCCAAGCCTTCTAGCATCCAAGGGTTGTGTTGTGGAATATTTACAAGATGGATTGGTGGGTGGATGGATGTAGAATGGTGAATGGTGGAATGGAGAATGAATTCTTCTAATGTTGTAGAGCCTATTTATAGACCAAGAATCCTTTAGGTGAAGGGCTAAGGATTTGTAAGTAGAAAAAGTTATTAGAATCCTTTTAGGTAAGAGTTTTAATGTAGGAAAAGTTATCCCTTCAGGTAGGAAAAGTTATCCCTTTAGGTAGGAAAAATAATCCCTTTAGGATTCTGAAAACATGTCAAATTCGGCCCAGACTTCATAAATCCCGCGTCGGCGCCGCGACCCTGCAGACTGGTGCCGCGGCGCCTGAAAATCAGCAACTCTCGGGACTTTCAGCACTTTGGGCGCCGCGGCTCTGCTGCCAAGCGCCGCGGCGTCGGTGACATTTTTCTGGCGAATTTTCGTTTCGTCGTCTTTTTCTCGTCCGGACTTCGTCTGATTTCCTCTATAATTCCCGAAACTTCTTAGACTTCAATTCTTGGCCCTTTTAGTGTGCAATTCCATCTCTTTTATGCTCATTTCCTCTCCTTTTCGCTATTTCTCCATTTCTGACCGCTGTGACACAAAAGAAAGGAAAACGACCCTAATACTATACTAAACATAAATAAAATGAGTAAAATACTAACTAAAAATGACTCAAAAAGTGTATATAAAATACACCGATCAAATACCCCCAAACTTAACCTTTGCTCGCCCTCGAGCAAAGATCAAAAATATAAACAACGACGTGAAAGAAAAGAAAATAAAATGACTCAAAGACATTGATCAAATTGTTGTATCAGTTACTTAGAAAAGCATGAAGGTTAGTAGAATAATATGTAGGAACATATAGCATAGATTTTTAGCATTCTAAACACTCAAGTCAGATATTTCGCAAATTCAATTTAATCATACTCAATGAAAGTAAGAATACCTAACTATGCATGTTAATTTCAAAATCATATGGCATGTTTACTTGCCATTCTCCACTAATCATGGATACACATATTAGAGATCTTCAGGGCTTTTCAGGGTTGTAATACAAGCTTAGGCAGGGGTAGGTAAAAATAGGCATTTAGGCTCAATTTACATACCATAAGCTCTTTTTCTTTCAACTCTTCCCTTTTCTTTTGATTCTCTTTTTCACTTCATACCTATCTTTCCCCTCTTTTGTTTTGAGAGAATGAGGTGTATGATGAATAGCAGACACCTCCAAACTTAGGCTTTTTCCTATTTATTATTACTTTTCATTGGGGTGCATCAAAATTGTTTACTCTCTTTTGTCTCTTTTTCAACACTTTATATTCCAAACATCTCAATTTTTCACTTATGGCATAAGTATGGAATTATAGGATGTCAAAGAAAGAGTTAAATGTTTAGGCTCAACGGGGCTGACTAGGGATATTTTTAATGTCAGGGATAGGAAAAAGTGGTAAGAATTGGCTAGCAAAGAAATGCCTGAGTCATCTCCCTAACATGCATATCCTAACTATTTCGCCTCAAATAGCAAACAAGCAGACACATAGGTTTAATTACTAACAATGCATAAATCAAGCAAGATACCCCAAATAGTTCGATTTCATGAATTTTTGGCATATCTATCCTAAGTGTTCAGATGGTTGCTTCTAATTCCACTACATTATTCCACTTTACTTCACCAGGCGTTTCAAGTAACTACAGCATGTATGATCTTAAAAAAAATTATGACTCAAAAGTGACTCAAATATTACTCAAAAATACACAAAATAATTCAAAAAGACTAAAAAAACAATAAAACATCCCCCCAAACTTAAATCACACATTGTCCCCAATGTGTGCACGACTCCAAAAAAAAAAAAAAATATGGACAACTTACTGACACAACACAGCGGTCATAACGGAGGTCTAGGAGGAAAAATTCTGGAATTTGCACGGAGTATGGCTCTCTGAAGTTCGGGCGCGGCCACGAGATTGGCCATGCGCTGCTAATCTTGTGGCTCTTACGAGATTCTGGCGCGCCCTTTTCCTTTTTTTGTTTCCAGCGTTTTTGCTCCTTTTTCCTCGGTTTTAGCTCTCAGTCCACCTGTCATCCAACAACACAAAACAAGAACCCAAGACCGTGAGACTGTTCAAGACAAAATAAAATAAACTAAAGACAGAAATTAAAATAACATAATTAAAAACATTGGGTTGCCTCCCAATAGGCTTTATCTTTAACGTCTTTTAGCCGGACGCAATTAACCTTTACGAGTTCCCATTGGATCCTTCTGCGAACTGCTTGCAATCCGCAGAGTTATTGTTGCAGGTCTCACTTCAACTACAACAATTGCTTCAAACAATGGCCTCAAATATACGATTATCCCCCAAGTACACAAGACATGCTTGTCTTTTAGGCTCTCTCTAATGTAGGGATCAGTGAGATTTCCAACA
Organism: Przewalskia tangutica; assembly: GCA_029844215.1. Taxonomy (NCBI): domain Eukaryota; kingdom Viridiplantae; phylum Streptophyta; class Magnoliopsida; order Solanales; family Solanaceae; genus Przewalskia; species Przewalskia tangutica. The sequence continues at coordinate 64,900,354 of CM056736.1, read as the reverse complement.
TCTCTCAACTCTAGGGGGTGCCCATGATGGTATGGACTTCCTGTTTGGGGGTCAACTTTGACAGCTGGTGGTGTTTCTTCTGCAATAGGTACAAGAAAAAGATTTTCCAAGGAATCCAAGAAGGTGAATAATTGGATCTCTGCAATCTTTTTCTTCTCTACACCAACTATCTCGCCAGATTCCTCAGTAGTTGGGTGTGGTTCAGGCTCCTCAATTTGCTTGCCACCTCCCACCGGTGCAGATTGCTTTTCTTGCATTTCGCTGTTCAAAATGACTGCGAGTTCTCCTATTTGCAGTTCCAACTTCTTCATGGCCAATCTCGTTTCGTCCATGAACTGAGTTTGATACCTAGCGAAACTGAGTATGGCTTCTCGCAATTCCTCCCTCTCTTCCTCTATGGTTGGAGCTCGATCATATTGACAGTAGAAATCCATGTCTTAAGGATCCCTGAGATGAATCAAAACCAACAAAGAATCACGACACACATTTTTTTTTTCAAAAGAAAAGAAAATAAAATAAATAATTTAGAGAAACAAAAATAAAAACCAAATTAGAAATTAAAAATAGATAAAATTGATATTGAACTATGCCTAATCCCCGGCAACGGCGCCAAAAACTTGGTACGCGAAAAGATGCACACACTTTAACGCAAGTGCACGTTATCGTGACAAGTAATATAGTCCTGGTAAGACCGAATATCGTCCACAAGGATTAGGGTTCAAGTACCAACTATCTATCTTTTGGTATCTATTTGGCAATCGATATTTGATTTGTTGTTTATAACTAGGAATTATAAAGACTAATTTATCTAATGAGTTTACTTCAGTTGTGATGGAAATAGGGCTTCCATGTCTCCTCAACTATCTGCTTATGTTATTTATTAATACAACGAATTATGGTCTTCTTCTCTCGGAGCTAGCAGGTTTACGAAATCGTTTTATATTTCCGTTAAGGATATATAAACACTCAACCCCAGTATTGCACCTTACCTACCTTTCGGTGATAAGGATAACTCTATAGGAGGATTAAGAACAAAAACCTAGTTAACCGTCACGCACCATGCGCAAAATTAGGGTTGTTAAGCCTCTCATTAACGCTACATAAATAATTGAGGTATTTTCATCCCCAACCCAAATATGTCTACCCAACTTACAACATATTCACAACCTCCTCCTTTCGAAGTTTGATTAGAAATCATATAAGGATAATTAGTTGTCAATTAATTACCAAGCATTCAAAGAAATTATTGGATAAATCTCTCAAAGAAGAATAATAACCATAAACATGCATTAATTCATAACATAAGTTTCTAGTGAATCAACATGGAAAGCCCTATAAAAGAATTAGTTCCTAGCCATTGACATGACAAGAACTAATTCAAAGTTCATCATACAAAACTGAAATAAAGAAAAGAAAAGAAAAGAAAATACTTAAGAACGAGACTCCAAGCCTTCTAGCATCCAAGGGTTGTGTTGTGGAATATTTACAAGATGGATTGGTGGGTGGATGGATGTAGAATGGTGAATGGTGGAATGGAGAATGAATTCTTCTAATGTTGTAGAGCCTATTTATAGACCAAGAATCCTTTAGGTGAAGGACTAAGGATTTGTAAGTAGGAAAAGTTATTAGAATCCTTTTAGGTAAGGGTTTTAAGGTAGGAAAAGTTATCCCTTCAGGTAGGAAAAGTTATCCCATTAGGTAGGAAAAATAATCCCTTTAGGATTCTGAAAACATGTCAAATTCGGCCCAGACTTCATAAATCCCGCGTCGGCGCCGCGGCTCCTGAAAATCAGCAACTCTCGGGACTTTCAGAACTTTGGGCACCGCGGCTCTGCTGCCAAGCGCCGCGGCGCCGGTGACATTTTTCTGGCGAATTTTCATTTCGTCGTCTTTTTCTCGTCCGGACTTCGTCTGATTTCCTCTATAATTCCCGGAACTTCTTAGACTTCAATTCTTGGCCCTTTTAGTGTGTAATTCCATCTCTTTTATGCTCATTTCCTCTCCTTTTCGCTATTTCTCCATTTCTGACCGCTGTGACACAAAAGAAAGGAAAACGACCCTAATACTATACTAAACATAAATAAAATGAGTAAAATACTAACTAAAAATGACTCAAAAAGTGTATATAAAATACACCGATCACCTAGCAGGGACGCACTAGATTTACATCATCTTTACGCCGTGGGCACGCCAACAAAACATGTATATTCAGATGATTATTAATACACATTTACCTTTTTATAATTCATTGTTTAAGCACTTGATACTCCTATAGCATAGGAAATATATCATTTTCAAAGAGTTTCGCTCATTTGCGCAGTTTCCAAATACTTTAGAGAAGATTTTGCCTTATTTCGATACTCCTTTTTTATGATATCTAATATCATCGCAGATAACATTATCACTTTTTGAAACATGTTCTTATTTCAGGGTCATACATGAGTGAATACAAAATTAAAGCCATCAAGAACAGTAAACACAATCAAATTCTGATATTACAGAGGTAAATATCACCCAAAATGTTAGAGACATTTCAGCCGACATTCACCAACCAGTGCCGATTCAGAGATTACAAAGACTAAGAGAGTTTTTCAAAATTGAAAATCTCTCATGATCTAAACCTTTTGTAAAAATATCAGCTAGTTGATGAAGAGTGTCAACATGTTCAATTTGAACTAGTTGTTTTTCAACCAAATCTCTTAAAAATGATGCCTAATATCTATATGTTTTGTACGAGAGTGCTGAACTGGATTTTTGAAAATATTTATTGCACTCAAATTATCACAATACAAAACTAATATATTATTTGAAATACCATAGTTGTCTAACATGTGTCTTAACCATATCATTTGAGAACAACAACTTTCAGCTGCTACATATTCAGATTCAACAGTTGAAAGTGAGACATAGTTTTGTTTGCGACTATACCAAGATACTAGATTGTTGTCAAGGTAAAAACATTCTCCACTCGTACTCTTTCTGTCATCCACATCACCAGCCCAATCCGAGTCAATATACCCTATTAAATTAGGATTAATGTCTTTGGAATACCAAATTTCCAACTCACATGTGTCGGCAACATATCGAATGACACATTTTAAGACATTTAAGTGGGAGATTTTGGGATAGGCTTGGAATCGATCACAAACACAAACACTAAACATTAGATCAGGACGACTAGCAGTGAGATACAAGATACTACCTATCATAGATCGATACCATGTTGGGTGGACATTTTCGCCAACATCGTCTTTGCATATCTTCTATGTTGATCCAATTGGAGTCCTCATCTGTTTAGCATTCTCCAATCCAAATTTCTTAACCAAATTCTTGGCGTACTTACTCTCGGAGATGAAGATTCCATCTTCATTTTGCTTTATCTACAAGCCTAAGAAAAAGGTTAATTCCCCTATCATGCTCATCTCAAATGTGGAGGACACAACTTCGACAAATGTCTCAAGGTGGGACTGTGAAGTCGAACCAAAACACTATGTCATCTACATAGATTTTAGCAATGACCATATCTACTTCGTGATGTTTTATAAATAATGTACAGTCAGCTTCACCACGTTTAAAACCAAATTCAAGAAGAAACTGAGTTAAACGACCATACCATGATCGAGGTGCTTGTTTCAATCCATACAATGCCTTTTTGAACTTGTATACAAACTGAGGATGGTGAGAATCTTCAAACCCTTTAGGTTGTTCAACAGAGACTTATTTGTCAAGATAACCATTTAAGAAGACACCTTTAACATCCATCTAATGGAGAGTTATCTTCATACAGTAAGTAACAACCTAATTGACTCAATTCTGGTAACAGGAGCAAAAGTTTCATCATAGTCAATTCCTTCAACCTGAGTGTATCCTTGAGCAACTAGTATCGCCTTATTTCTTACAACAGTTCCAGATTCATCTGTCTTGTTTTTAAAAATCCATTTAGTTCCAATAACATTAGTATCATTTGGACGTGGAACTAAATCTCAGACTTCATTTCTTGTGAACTGTTCAAGTTTTTATTGCATATCTTGTATCCAATAATTATATTTGAGTGCTTCTCTAACATTTTTTGGTTCTAGAGTAGATACATAATAAGAAAGACTTACCTTTTGATACATGGTAGACATACACACATATCTGACCATATATCTGTAATTCCGAGGCACTTTCCTTCTTGTTCTTAAACATTCGAACACTTCTCCTATCACTTGACCTGTAGGATGGTTCTTTCTAATCCTAGATGAGGAATCCCTGCACACTGGGTTTTGCAATTCAGCATTTGATTCCTCTTCTGCACCTTTTGTGTGCTCGGGTTCTGACTCAGATGTTGCTTCAGATGTCGTGACATTTGGGGCAACATCTGAATCTTCAGCATTCTACTCATTCTCCACTGTAATCACAACATTATTTTCAGAAAGTTTTCCTGTAAGATCAGAATAATCATCGAAAACAACGTTAACAAATTCTTGTACAGTTTTGGTTCTAAGATTATACACATGGTAAGCATGACTATTTTGAGAATAGACGACAAAGACTCATTTGTTACTTTTAGAGTCAAACAATGTTATCTATGATTTAAAATGTAACACACACCCCCAAATACATGAAAGTAACACAGATTGGGTTTCTTTCCATTTAATAGCTCGTAGGGTGTCATTTTAGTTCCAGGACTAAGATAGACCCTATTTGTTATCTGACTTGCAGTATTCAAGTCTTCGGCCCAAAAACATTTTGACAATTTCTTAGAACTAAGCATGACTCTAGCCATCTCTCGTAAAGTCTTATTCTTCCTTTCTGCTACACCATTCTACTGAGGAGTCTTGGGAGTAGAAAATTCATGGAAAATACTTTTTTTCTCACAAAATGTTGAGAACAGATTATTCTCAAATTCATTTCCATGATCTTACCTAATTCGAAAAATGGAAGAATGATACAAATTCCTTATCCTAGAGTGCAACACTTTGAATATGCCAAAAGTTTGAGACTTTTCTTCCAAAAAGAATATCCATGAGTACCTGGAAAAGTCATCTACAATCACATAAGAATACCTCATGCCTCCCAGACTGTTTACTTCGATTAGACCCATAAGATCCATGTGCAAAAGCTGAAAGTAGTGAGACGTACCTGGATGTTGTCTGTTCTGGACAACATTATGAGAGACACAGATTTTCTTACCTTTTAGATAATCTTCACAAACTACTGTTTTATCTTTAGGACTTAATTTAGGGATGCCTCTTACTGCCTCATAAGAAATTAATCTTTCAAGGTTACGGTAGTTGACATGTCCTATTTTTTTATTTCACAAGGTAGTGTCATCTGTCCTAACATTATTGCATATCTCTTATTCTCCAACAAGATAACAATTGGCATATGTCCTTGTACCTGACATTACACATTGGTTAGCTTCATTTGTAACTATACAATCATACTTATTAAACTTTACCTCTAGATTGTCATCACACAATTGACTTGTACTGACTAGATTAACCATTAATCTGTCAACATGTAAGACATTTTCCAAGGCTGAAACACCAGGAACACTTAAGGTTCCTCTTCCTATGATCTTATTTTTGATGCCACCTCCATAAGTTACATTTCCTCCACTGAGTGACTCGTAGTTCTTTAGGCATTCCTTTGTTCCTGTCATGTGATGAGAGCACCCACTGTCAAAGTACCAAGATCCTGAAATGTTAGCCCTCAAAGCAGTTATGGCAACATTACATCTCACATTTATTTTGGGCATCCAAACTTTCTTACAACATTTCCCTTTTCTACAGTCAAGAATGTTGCTACGAGTGTTGTCCGAAATGTTGGACAGTCGTTTTGACAACTCTCTGCTCCTGTAATTCTAAAGTTTGCGACAATATGGTCTTATGTGCCCAGGTGAGTTACAATAATGGCACACAAACTTCATGTCATTTGACGCGACTGGGAATTTGTCGTTAGATCCTTTCTCTTTTACAAAACACATTCTCCCAGTTTTGTCAAATAAATTAGAGCATACTGCATTAAGTGAGTTCTTGTACCAAATACCTACGTGTGATGTTTGGGTAACACCTAGAATCTCATCCAGTTTGGAGGTACCTGTATTGAGCTTCTGGAAGGTTGCTTCAGCTAGATCCAACTTTCCGCTAATCTTACTAAATTCAAGATCTTTTGGTAAGTGTAACATCTAAGCGGGTTATTGTACTTTTTAGACCTGCATTCTCAAGAGTTAAAGATTTTAACTTTGAGTCAAGTGTTTGGATTCAACGATTAAGTCTTTACAAAGTTTTTGCAATTCCTTAACATGTCGTCCTTGGGATCAACTTGATCAGCAAAGCTAGTCTCACTACAAGAAATAACTGTAGTAAAGCAATTAACATCAGGATAATTAAAATATTCATACCTTTCGGATGTTTCTGGACCTGCAGATGTCGTCGCTGATGTTGACGCAAATGTGGTGACATTTGGGACAACACTGTCGATGACATTATCATTGTCGGAGAGAGACTTTCATAAACAGTGGTCAGCATTGCTTGTGACTCTATTTCTTGATCTTCTTCCTCTTCTTCTTCATCGTCACTAAGAGAAACCCACAGATTTTTACCAAATTTTCTTAAGGTATTTGCACATTCATTTGCATAATGATCACATCCTGAACAAGCATGACATTGCACAAAATCTCATTATTTGGGATCAAATTTGGTTCTGTCTGAGTTCATTTTCCTTAGTTGATTTCCTCTTTGTACTATAGGAAGGGGTTAATGGACTTTTGATTGAAGCATTGGTTTTGGTATTATTTGAATTTAAATTTAGTTTTGTCATTGTTGAACTTCATTACCATCGAATTGAATTTTCGAGTAATGAGGGCAGCATTTGCACCATCACCAATTTCTTCAAGATTTTCATCCTCATCATCGACGTGAATCTCTAAGGATTTTGCTTGAAGTGCTATATCTTTGCTTTTATACAATGTCCTTTGATTCTCCATATTCATCTCATAAGTTTTGAGAATACTCATTAAAGTATGAAGGTCCATTGTAGAAAGATTGTGAGCTTCTTCAATCGCACATATCTTTATATTGAATTTTTCAAGAAGAGAACGAAGTGTTTTTTCCACAAGTTGATTGTTGGTTAACAGAGAACCAAGAACTTGACATTCATTAGAGATGTCAATCAACTTTTCAAAATATGTTTTAATGTCCTCTGTCTCTTCCATGTTTAAACGTCCATATTTACTCATGACCATACGAAGCTTCGTTCGACAAACACTAGAGCTACCTTCACAATGTGTTTGCAAAGTATCTCAAGCATCCTTGCCCATGGAGCAATTTTGAATGAGCTTGAACATGTAGAGATCAATCCATGCATAAATATCATTTAAGACTTTTCATTGAAGCTTGCATTGTTGGTTTCTTCCACACTCCATTCAGATTCAGTCTTAACAAGAATGTCGTCTTCCTCATCCGGTGGTAGCATTGGAACAATATAACCATTGGTAATAGATATCCATGCTCTAATATCAATGGATTTGTTATGAGAGCGTAGGCGAATTTTCAAATAGGCATAATTTGATCCATCTAAAATAGGAAGTCTACCAATTGTTGGATTAGCGGGATCCATATTTTATATAACAGGACCAAACACTTATTATGTCAAGTGTTGCCTCTGATACCACTTGTTGGATACCGGGGGTTATACAATGGAATAATAAAAAACAAACCGTAAGTAAAACCACTTGTACGCTGAAACATTTTGCAAATGTTGTTAACAATATCGTCCGACAGAGCTGACGATACTTAGATAAAAACAGAAAAAACCTTTGAAGAGTAAATTACAGCGGAAATAATAAAGAACACAAATGTTTAAATTTACATAGGTTATATATTAATATAACCTATGATGGTCAATGACAAAAAATATTGTATATATATATTTCTTTTTTAAATCTTACAAAATAATACAAAAGGAATAAAAAGGTTTAAGTCGCAGATGACTTATGCCTGAAAAATCTAACTAAGTAGATATAGACAACATCTCATTATAATTGCTTCAATAAATAACTAATCTAGAATCTAGGCAGCAACTATAATGTTGGACAAAATGTCATCGAAAAGCTCAGGCAACACAGTGATCCAGTATTCAGATCATGATCTTTTGAGAGCTCTCTCTTGATGTTTTCTTTTCGAGTTTTTTGGATATTGATTCCTTGATGTAGTCTCTCTATTTATAGTAGAGAGTCTTTCTTGAAATGCTCAATGAATCGTTGTGTAAGTTGAGCAAAAGGTGGGAAGCTTGATAAGGTTTGTTGGAGAAGAATGTGGAGCAAAATCCTCCAACCTCTTGGACTTGTTCCCCAAGTTTAGCAATGCCTTGGACTTGGTATTCCCACGTGTATAATCAGCTCAACAAGTTCATTGTCAGGTCACTTTACCATCATGGTAAAAATCCCACGAGATTAGTCAGTCCGTGAAGCAAGGGCAAAACTTTTATCAGAATGTTGGTCCGAATGTCATGACATTTGTTCCAACATTTTCTGACTTGAACTTAGTACTGAAAATGTTATGTTAGGTAAAATGTCATAACATAAAACCCAACATTAACATATTTTTCTAATATACGTGACCATTGATAGGTTTAATTCCAAATATATGTTACAAAAACTGCTTTGATCCAATATTGTCATTATCGATAGACCAAATTGTTTGAGATATTTCAATTAAATAGCAAAAGTTTGTGCACATTAAAGTTTTATCTATGTATGTTCAGAAATATATGTAGTGCAAGTGGGAGATTGTTAGTAATTTTCTATTTTACGGACTCACATATTAATTTATTTATACATAGATATGCTATTATTAAAGGATCTCATTTTATGATCTAATAAAATATTAAACTATATGGGATGAAAAACTAAATATCTATTAATATGAGGGTTATTTTAAATAAGTAGAAACCCTTTGACCTTTTCTTTGGTGTCTGATGGAGATTTATTGAAAATGTAATGTTTAAATCTGAAAAGGCACCTAAACATATTATCTTAAGTATTTGGTCCCTAAGTCAGATATTATGTTCTTTTCATTTCTACCCCATCTATGAGAAAAAATAATTAAGAGGATCCAGATTTGGAAGATTATGCATTCTTTCAGTCGATATTAGGATGGATCAAGGTGAGTGTCCTTACTATTCTCTAGTATTTATCATTGTCTAATGATTTACTTGTGATCCTGTATTATTAATTAAATTTTTCAACAAGTGGTATCAGAACACAGTCTTGTTAGATCATTAGTGTGATATAAATGAATTTATGATCTATGAAAAGTATTGAAAGTTTAAGTTTCCATTATTTTTTGGATCAAACTTTCAAATTAAACGTTGTTGCGGTCATTTCAAAGAAGTTTTCACGTTTGCTTATCAAAGTAATTTTCTACCTTATATTGGCGGTAATTGACTTGCACAATATTTATGTTTAAGTTATGTTTTTTTCTCTGGCACATTGAAAATGTCAAGTTGCATTCATTATATGATTGCAACATTTTATCTTTTCTTTTCGTGGAAGGAGCTAATTATGAAAAACATGTTTGTGTGATGCGAAACATGTTCCAAAATATCTCAGAATTGAAAGTATATGTATGTCTTAAAGACAATCTATATTAGGACACAATGTACTTTATACACGTTCATATTTATATTGATGATGGTTAATATTATGGCAATTTGCATTTGTTGAATTATTAGTTGATTGTTTATAAAATTCTATAAATGCATCCCTAGAGGTTACGTGTTTATTAATGATGTAAGAATTAATGTTATAACGTAACTCTTAAATTACCTCGACTAATGATCATCGAAATTGGGATATCGATGATATGCGATACGTCGACATGTGGTCTGCATCATATCCTTAAGGGATGCAGTATGTCTCACTTGCTACGAGTTATGACAACTCGTGATGGACACATGGATACTTGTTGAAGTATTGGTATGCCTTGCTGATGTACTGTTTTGTTATATGTCTATAATGTCATCGGCGTGTGGGAAATAAAAGTCCTTAGACTTGAGGTCAATATCATCTTGTTTATGGAGTAATGTACTTTGATCCTGTCCTAAGCTCAAATGCCTTATAGGTTGAGACGAGGCTTGTTTTGGGTGCATCACGAAGTAGATTAAAGGTGGTATGTGAGCCAAGAAAGGATTCATTCCTTGAATTTATATTCGAGTGAACACTCAGGTACTCATATGGTATTAGGTTGACTAATTCATTGGCCAATGCAATGGACATGTCTGTGACATGGTCCAGTTGTCAACTAATATAGATGAGTTATAATAATCAAGCCATTTGGATAGACACTTGACAGATCCTAAGCTTGATTGAGTGTGTCATGAATGAAGGGATTTTATCTTCTCACATATAGGTTCAGTTCACATTTTTTGTGTAGCTAAACTTTACATATTGGGTTCGTCTTCCGGCGCAGTTTAGAAGTTTCGTGAAGATCCTAATGTTATTAGTGACGATATGTAAAGGCCTGAAGGGTAACACTAAGTCAAATGTTCCGTCGATTGAAGGATGTAATTAGAAGAAGATTATACCTAAATGTTCGGTTGATGAGCGGGACATTAAAATGGGAAAATGGGCAGAAAATAGGACGGGACCGCGATGCCTTGATTCAGAACCGCGGTGCGAGGAACATGTGCCAGCACCGCGGTGCCAGGGCGTGGCCTGACAGTCCGAATTTTTGCCCAGTCTTTTTCGGTTGGGCCTGGTCCAACTAAAACCCTAAAACTCGTATTCTCAACTATAAATAGGAGGCTTACCTCCCATTCCAAACACACCAAAACCTAAGAGAGGTAAATCTCTTCTAGAGCTCTGTCAGAATCCCTAGCATTCCGGACTTAGCAAATTACATCATAGTTTTAGAACTTACGAATCGAGGGACGTTTGCGTGTGCACCCTCGGACTACACAAAACACAAAAATTCAACTGCTTGGCTGATTGCTACAAAATGTAAGTCTTCTGTCAAAATTTTACATTACTACTTTGTGTTTGTATTTTCATTACTTATCATACTGCAGTTCGACCGTCGTCGGGTTTGAAACATAAATTTTCAAATTTCGCTGCGTGTACGAACCCGACGTAAACACCTACAGTGGTATCAGAGCCTGGGCTATTTCATATGATTTGTAATGATATTAATGATAATATGAGTTAGGATTTATTTAGATCTATGTTTTATGTATTTAAAAGCTTTAAAACCCCAAACCATTAGAACACATGGTCCTTGTGACCAAATCTATTAATGCAATTATGTATTCGAATAAGTCAATCTAATATATAACTCTTCTAAGTTGAAATGTGTTATCCGGCTTAAAGCATGGTGCATTGAAATGAAGAACGAGAAGAAAATTGGATTTGATGGTCGATGAACATGTTGTTTTTATGGTGATGGTAATAAAAGTGATATATCTGAATGATCTGGCCCTAAACCAGTTTTAGGGGTTCAGAAATTTCAGATTTTGTAATTTTGGAGGAGAGGCACCGCAGTTTCATGATGGAGCACCGCGGTGCCTGCTAGGGTTTTGTGGAGGCGCCGGGATTCCACAATTGGAACACCGCGGTGCTGCCCAGATAAAGGAAGAGGCACTGCGGTCCTGTTCATGGGAGCCATGGTGTCGTTCATCCAGAAGCTTAAAATTAATTTCGGACAATGCGCGAGGCACCGGTTCCACTGTTAGGACCACGCGGTGCTGTGGAAAAATTATGAGGCACCGCGGTGCCAGTCGTTAGGACCGCGGTGCTAATTAATTTGCAGATTCCAGTGGCTTACTGCCTCAGAGGCACATCGGTGCCACCTGTTGGAACCGCGGTGCCGACGACGAATTTTAAAATAAAAAAAATTCAAAAATAAAAATCTGAGACTTAAAAGTTTCATATTCTGAAGTTTTAGAAGTTTCAGTTTCTGAAATAAAGTTTTGAATCGAACAGATTTGGTCCTTTCGGGCAAATCAGTAATTAAAAGAAAGTTTTCTGAAAGTTGATTTTAGGTTCTGGAAATTGCAAACAGGTCCCAGAAGTTTGAAAATATTTTCTGAAGTTTAGAATTGCATTTTTATGAATTTATAAGGGATCGAAATTAAATTTAAATTCTTAAGGGACTAAAGTGTATATTCTGAAAATTTACAGAATTCCCGAAAATCAGAATTTTTAAATCAGAAAATGTTTAGAGACTGTTTGGCATTTACATAGATTATAGAGTTTAGACAAATAGACTCATAGTTATCATTAATAGTATATTATTGAATAATATACAAATGTGTTAAGTGATTAAATGTGATGCATTTAAATTATTAGCATAGCGTCCACAATTATTGTCTGGGTAGGCGGCGCCCAGTAATTGTTTAATTTCACATGGCCGTTGTAATTGTCTGGGTATACGACGCCCAATATGTGATTAAAACCATCTTTTATCATGTCTATTGGGTTGATGGTTTTCCATCTAATTGTGTTTAGAAATTGCATGATAGGATGTCATATGATGTATGACTTGATTGTTGATTTTGAATGAATCCCCAAAAACTAAAAATATTCCCCAAACATTAAATACAAGTCTAATTATAACGTGTCGTCCATTATAATTGTTAGGGTGCTAAGTCCTTTTCGGTGATAAAGGTAATTATGCCAAAGCATTTGCTCTAAGTCTAAGAGGACCAAAGCCCTTTCATAGATGTGTTAAAATGAAAGTAGATAATAAACTTTTGTAGGTATTTACACCAAAGTGTTTGTTTGCAAAGGCTAAATTTACTTAGGCATTTAAATGCAGTCGTGTAATGGGGTTGGCTTGTTTAGATGAATCTTGGCGCCAAAGTGTCGGACTAGTCTAAAGACGTAAGATTAAAATGAAAGATATTTAATCAAACCAAGAGTTGTAGAGTTTCTTTACAATTGGTTGAGGACCTACCAAAGTGTGTTATTGAAGTTATCAGCCAAAGTAAACGCGGATATAGCATATGTTTGAATCTTGGCCATTATGACCTTTATATTGATCTAGGTCTGTATTCTACCTTAGGGTCGTAGAAGTATGTAAAATAGTGAGAGCTAATTAAACAAAAGGTCATGTTAAATTAGTTTATTATGAATGTGTATAATTTAGGAGAATGAATTTTGATTGCATTTTCCTGTTCTATCTATTATCTTCAGATCTTCAGAAATGTCAAATTTTTCATTGAAAATGCTCATGGAGTCAAACAGACTCATCGGACCCAACTTCATTGACTGGCTAAGAAATATTAGAATTGTCCTTAGACAGGAAGAAATTGAGTATACATTGGACAAAGTATTCCCCATCGCTCCAGCAGAAGACTCTGCAGAGTATGCAACTTTTGACCAGGTTGCTTACAAGAAACATTATAAAGATGCCACCTCAGCTCAATGCTTAATGTTGTCTTCTATGTCACCTACATTACAAAGACGACATGAAACTATGGGGCACAACGAAATGTTAGCTCATTTGAAGAGTATTTATGATTCGCAGAGTCAGACAATGGAGTATGACCTGCTTATAGAACTTTTCAAGTGTAGGCTAAATGAAGGGGGTCAAGTTTCACCTCATGTGTTGAGGAAGATTGAGTTGATTGAGAGGTTAGCTTCTATAGACATAAGGTTTCATGACAGAGTTGCCACCACCCTCATCCTGCACTCACTTCCTAAGTCGTTTGAGAGTTTTATTGTTAATTATAACATGAATGGGACTAAAGCGACATTGCCGGAGTTACATAATATGTTAAAGACTTTTGAATCTTTGACCTCTAAGACCAAGCCTATTCTGTTGGTTGGCTCCTCTAGTCACCCCAAACCGAAAGGTAAGGGACAACAGAAGGGGAAGGGCAAAGCTGTTGCTCCGGCAGCAGCAATGAAGCCCAAGGGAGGGGCGAAGAAGAAGAATAAGAAACTGCCGGCATCGGATGTTTGCATGAATTGCAACAGGAAGGGGCATTGGAGAAAGGATTGCACTGCTCCAGGCGGAGGAATGACACCAGGTGCTAATGTTCAAGGTATGTTTGTAATTGAAATTAATCTATCTATAAATGATTCTCATTCCTGGGTACTTGATATCGCTTGTGGCTCACATATTTGTACAAATGTGCAGGGGCTAACTGATAGCAGGAAGGTCGGGCCTCGCGAGGTGGACCTGCGCGTCGGAAATGGAGCACGAGTTGCTGCTGAGCGCGTGAGAACTTATAGGATAGATTTACCTTTTGGCAAAGTTTTAATGTTGAACAATTGTTTTTATGTTCCTTCTTTGACAAGGAATATTATTTCCATTCTTGTACTTGATTCAGAGGGTTTTTCCTCAAACACATCTAATGGCAATATGATTTTGACTTTAGATAATGTTGTGTATGGAATTGCGCCTCTTGTGAATGGATTGTATACATTAAACTGTCACAGGGACATTTTCAATGTACAAAGAAAATGGCTAAGTTAAATGAAAGAAATTCTACCTACTTATGGCATTGCAGACTTGGTCATATCAATCAAACAAGGATAGAACGGTTGAGGAAATTAAATTACCTCGAACCATTTGACTTACAATCTTATGGTAACTGTGAATCCTGTTTGAAAGGTAAGATGACCATTAACCTCTTTCTGGAAAGGGGATCCGTGCCAAGGAGGTGCTTGAGTTGGTACATACGGACGTATGTGGATCATTTTCGACTCAAGATAGAGAGGGTTTCTCTTACTTCATCACTTTCACAGACGACTTATCAAGTTTTGGATATGTGTATCTTATGAGACACAAATCCGAGGCTTTTGAGAAGTTTAAGTGTGAAGTTGAGAAACAGCTCTCAAAGAGTATCAAGACTCTCCGATCTGATCATGGGGGTGAATACTTAAGTAAAAAAAATTCTTGACTACTTAAAGCTTCATGGAGTTCATTCCGAATGGACACCTCCTGGAACACCACAAATGAATGGTGTTGCCGAGAGGAGAAACCAAACCTTGCTTGACATGGTTCGTTCCATGATGAGCTTTTCAGCTCTTCCTATATACCTTTGGGGATACGCTATTTTGACCTCAATATATGTTCTAAACATAGTTCCATCTAAATCAGTCGAAAAGACACCATATGAGGTATGGTGTGGCAAGAAGTCATCACTTAGACACATGAGGCCCTGGGGGTGTCCTGCATATGTCAAGAAGTTGATCACTGATATGTTGAAATCTAAAAGTGAGAAATGTTACTTTGTTGGGTATCCGAAAGAAACTAAGGGATACTATTTCTATCTTCCTGAAGAACATAAGATATTTGTTTCTAGGAACGCAACTTTCCTTGAAGATGAATATGTCTACAAGGATGAGAGTTGCACAGAGATAGAACTTGAAGAAATTCAAGAATAAGGTAACAAAGAGGTTGGATCCTTATCCGATGATAAAGGCAAGAATTCAGTGAGAGCTTCTGGCGAAGATTGGGAATTTAGGGTACCTCCTTCGGCCAGTGGGAATGCTACGAGGAGTAATGCAAAAATGCAAGATCTTCCGACACAGACCATGGGAGCAAGTGCACCAGTTGCATTTCCTCCCATTCAGGAAAGACATGAAAATGATATTCTTGAAAGCTCTAATGTTGGTCGATTGACCAGCGCGCAAGAGTTTCGACACCGCTGTGCCGGTATGCAGAACCGCGGTGCCGAATAATCAGAAGGGCCATAGTACTTTTGGCACCGCGGTGCCATCAGGCAGTACCGCGGTGCCGGGACGGAATTTCCAAATTAAAAGCCCTAATCTCCCAAATCTTTTCCCACACAAACACAAATCCTTCATCTTTCTAAAAAGTACGAAAATCCCTTTCTCTACCCATAAAAATCTCCCACAAACTTCCCAAATTCTTCCAAGAATCCCTACACAAACTCTCACATCTTGAACCACCATCATTCCTTCCAATTGGTCAAGAAATTGATGAAGAACAACTCTTCAGAAAGGTAATCTTCATCATTGTTATTGAAATTTCAAGGCTAGTAGGGAAAGTAACTTGCAAGTTTGGGGGTGGTACGTACTGTGGTGGTAGGGTGTTGTGTAGTTGTGGGTGTGTGCTGCAGTGGTTGTTCGTTGTGTAGTTGAGTGAATTGAGGAGTATTGTGGTGTAGTTGTTGTGTATTGATGCTATGGTCCGATTTTTGGTTGATTATTGTTGATTGTGTGAGTGAAAGTTGTTGGGAAACCTCAAAGAAACACAGGAAACGCTACCAAAAAATTTCCAGCAAATCTTCACTATGGGCTCTAGGAAACGAACTTCAAGAGCTTCCCCATCTTTATCAGCCCTATAGTATGATGCTACTCGATTCATCAACAAACATGCGGAGGATCGATACAATAAGATTAGTACTAGGGCATTGATACCAGAAAGAGACATATACTACCAGGCCATGCCATTTGATGATGATGATGACTACGAGCCTATTAGGGTCATGATTGAGGCAAATGGGTGGAGAAGGTTCACCAATCCGGAGAGGATCCCACTTCAGAATTCTAGCCTTATGAGGGAATTCTATGCGAATTATCCCGAGCAAAGGGATGACAAATGCTTTGTTAGAGGGAAATATATGTCTGTAAGTTCTGAAGTTGTGAATTCGCTGCTGAGAACCAATGATGTTGAGGACCAAGGCGATAATCCATACCACTTCAGATGTTGGTCAAGAAATGTCAACCACACCAGTTGGAATGTAGTTGCGGAGACATTGTGCTACCTAGGCGCTGAGTTTAATTTTGCCCCGCAACGGATCCAAGAGACTTGCTCGGTGCCAATTTAACAGAACAGCCAGAGGATGACTATATTTCGTAAGTGCACGCTTGATTCCGTCAACTTATTTTACCAATGTGCCCACAGAAAGAATCAAGCTCATCTATGGCATCATGACGGGCAAGATAATTGATGTTGAGAGAAAAATAGTGCAGAGCATAAGAGAGCTTAGTAGGTTGACTACTACTGGCGGATTGAGACATGGTTCACTCATTACTGCCTTATGTGATAGGCATGGAGTCCCAACATTCGCCACTGATATCTTAGAGAAGAGTCAGTCTTCTGTGACCTACAGTTTAGTGCACTCCTTCCTTGATCCCAACCCAGGACCAACAGCAAGGGGAATGGGCCCAGCAGCAGCAGATGCAACAACCATGGATGAGGAAGAGCCTGAGGCAGATACACACAATGAAGCAGGCGAAAGCATCCATCAACCTCCCCTGTCCTTAGAGCCTCCAATGCCAATGATAGAGCAGATGCTCTTGAACCAACAAAAGATTCTGTAGAATCAAGAACAAATGATGCAAGACCATCAACACCTGACCTAGCGTGTTGATAATTTGAGTTCCATGTTCACCCAATGGACAATGCAGTATCCACCACCACCACCACCATTTTGAGCCACTGTATGTCTGTAAGTCATCTTATTTTAATTTTTGAGTCTTTTACACATTTGGGACAATGTGTAGTTTAAGTTTGGGGGGGAGTTTTCATTTTATTTTATTTTTGTGAGTCTTTTGTTGTTTTTGTGTTTTATATGAGTCGATTTTTTTAAATTATTTTATGATCATGCATGTTGTGCTTATTTGGAATGCCTAGTGAACTAAGTGAGATAATGTAGTGTAATGAGAAGCTAAAATATGTGTGCTTAAGTTATATATGCCAAACATTCATGAAAATCTGATTATTTAGAATATTTGAGGCTTAGTCTGTGTGTTGTCAATTGAAAAATGTTTGTGAAGTCTGCTTGCTTACTATTTAAGGCGAAATAGTTAGGATGTACATGTTTAGGGAGATGACTCAGGCATTTCTTTGTTATCCCTTCTCACCATTCATTATCTACCTTGCAATAAATTATATCCTTAGTTTGCCCCTTTGAGCCTAAATTAAGTTGTTTTCTTTGACACCCCATGATTCCCTCGTGTGCCATAAGCGGTAATTGAAAAATTGGAAGGAAAAAAAGTGAAAAAGATATACAAAAAGAGAATGAAAAAGTGATGCACCCCAACAAAAAATGTAAAAGCTTAAGTTTGGGGGTGCCTATATGAATTGATTCATGCTCTCAAAAGGAGAAAAGGGGAATGATAGGTATGGACTGAAAAAAATACCAAAAATAAGGACAAAACGGTTGAATGAGAAAAACGCTTATGGTACGTAAATTGAGCCAAAATGACTACTTTTGCCTACCCCTGCCTAAGCCTACATTACAACCATGAAAAGTCCTGAGGATCTCTAGTATGTATGTCTATGATTAGTGGAGAATAGTAAGTACACATGCCCGTAGAACTAAATGAAATTGACATGCATAGGTTAGGTATTCATGCTTCCATTACTTGTGATTGAAATGAATTTGTGAAATATCTGACTTGAAATTCTAGTGTTACACCCCGTATTTGCAGGACATGTTTTAAGAACGTACGAAAGAACTCACCAGTGTTAAGATTTGATACTTGTAAAAATTTATCGAAATTATGAAATTGTCGAAAAACGTATTATTATGACGAATGGGAGGGCGACACGTGTCACCCCCCCCTTTAGTAAGCTTGGACGAAAAATGCCATGGACAAAACGGTCATTTGACCTTTGGTAGGATGATTAAGTCTTGCAAGTGTGAGCTTGAGAAAATTGACTTGGTCAAGGACCCACAAGTCTTGATATTTAATAAGACTTCATCCAAACCACCCATTTGGTTGCATCTTGACCCTCCATGTCCCTTTATTATACTACTAGTAGCAAGACAAATGCCAACACTTAGAAAAAATTTCAAGAATCTCAAGAACCTCAAGAGACTAGCTCTCGGGTTTGCCCTCTTCAACAACAAAATTTTTTTGTTTCTTGTTCTTTAAGCTCCACACTTTAAACCAAGGTTCATGAGTGTATTGTAAGCATATCTCAATAGAAAAATCTCGGAAAAAGATAGTTTTCGGGTTAGTCGCAAAGCGAAAACCTAGTTGTCTTTCTAGGTTTTGTGTGGAAGATTGAAGGAAATTGGTTGGTGTTGTTCTAAGGGTCTCAAGTAGCGGATTGAAGTGTCTCAAGAGTCTCTAAGTTGCTAAGGAGCGACTTCGGATTTGGAAGTTAGATTGAGATTCGTTGAGGTATAATCTTGTCTCTTAATAGTGTTACAAGATTATAGTTATATTGTTGTTGTTAGCTTTACATGTTGCTAGCATGAAGTTGATATGTTGAAGTTTATAAGTATTATGGATTGCTTGTAGCCTTAACCGAAATGTAATGTAAGCCATGTGAAGTTGGATTACAAATTGGTCGTTTATTTGAATCGTCGCATGTTAATTACTTGAGATTATAGTAGTTATAATCGTTTGCGACTTGACATCATGTTAGGCTAATAACTTGGATTGAAATGGAAATTGGATAAGAATTGATGTTGTAGTACTTCAAGTTAGCGAATTGGCCTAGTAAGTTGTATTAATTTGATATCGTTTGTGGGCGGAATTTACACGCCTAGTAGGCGTGTAATCCTATTGTTGATTGCATTGATTGGGCCTTAAATGTGGCGTGTTTGGTTATTGTATTCGGCCTTGAAAAAGGTGGCAAAGTAAGTAAAAACAAAGGAGGTGTTATCCGATTTTCCGTAGAATTTAGCGACTTAGCACTTAGAATATTCTACATTTGAAGTAAGAGGTTAATGGACGATTGACCATTATAGGTTGAAGTACTAGGTATAGCGTATCCTACTTGAAGGATGGATTAACTATCAAGATTGAAGTACTTTGGAGCATTTTGCTACTTGTCGATAATCGTCGCGAGGTATGTGAACCTCTTCCTTCCTTTGGCATGATTCTATGTATGGAATATACCTGTGGTATCATTTCATGTTTCCTTCTACTCTTAGAAGTTAAGAGGTAGTTGTGTGATTTACTCTATGTAGAACTTTTCCTATCTTTTGAACATGACTAGTTGCACGTATATAGTACGGTAGACGTACAACACCTTGATATCCTTTACTAGTTTTATGAATAGCCAAGTCGGGTGAGTTAGGAGATTAACTCACTTCTTTGAAAGTATTAAGGATGTCTAATGTTTTATTAAAGTTAAGGGACTTGAAGAGTTTTGAAGTATGTGATACTTGTTCCGTTATAAACGTATAAGTCCCTTGGATAGGAAATTGTATTTTGGTTAAGGTATAAAGTGAATATAACGACTTTATGGGGAGTTGGTTATATTTGCTTTATGGAAGGATAATGACTTGATTTTAAGGCATCAATTGCCTAAGGTTTTATAATAAAAGGAGTCACTTGATTTCTAAAGGTTAAGAGACTAATTGTATTTTTTGAAGTTAAGAGAATCGATTTGAAATATATAATACTTGGTTTTAATAAAGGTATAAGTCTCTTGGTTATAAAAGGAATGAGTTTTGTCTAAAACCATAAAGGGTTATAACGGCTTTATGGAAGGTTAAGAGAATGGTTTTCTCTAATAAAGTAATCAAAGAATAACTTGTATTAAGGAAGGGCAATGTGATTTAAAGGTATCACTTGCTTAAAAGCTTTAATGTAAGCGGTCACTTGATTTAGAAGTCGAGACATGTATTTCTAAAAGTATCGTGACTTATGTGAAATGTACACAGCACGGATACTACGGTGTTAGTATCTTTGGGTTAAATTCCCGGATTTTAATGTGTAAAACGAAAGGGCCATGAGTTTATAAAAATGGAAGTATAAAGGTTTAATGAACTTTCCTAAGTTTGCTTGTGATAGCTTTGAGTGCAAGTATTATATGTTATGTTGTCGCGACTCACCGAGGAGGGCATTGTTTTGTTATAGGTTTACTTGACGCATCGGTGATGATGGGATTCCACGGTATGTTTCATCATGATTGATCCTTGGACACGCTTATACGATGTGGATTCCGGCACGTGACCGTGACGCGTTAGATGCGGACATTTTATCGACGCACCGGCAGCGACGGGGATTCCACGGGTATGCTTCCATTGTGATTGATCTTGGCCATGCTTATACGATGAGGATGCCGGCATGCAGCCGAGACGCGTTAGATGCCCGTGTTTTAGTACTCCATGGCCACGCTTATACGATGGGATTCCGGCATGCGACCATGTTATATTTTACTCCATGGGCTAGCTCCCATGAAGACATGTACCACGATGAGGATTCGGGCATGTTATATTATTACTCCACGGGTTAGCTCCCATGAATACCGCACTCACGATGAGGATGCCGAGGGCACGTTATGACCACGCTTATACGGTGGGATTCGGGGCACGCGTGCTATATATATATATATATATATGTGTTGTGTATGCACGCGGTGAGGTGGGATGCCACGGCGCGTCACATGATTATATTTTACACTTATAGCCGCGCAGCTGATGTAGGATTCCACGGGCGAGATATATATATGTCTGTGTATGTCTGGTACGACGGTGAGGTGGGATGCCACGGCGCGTCACATGGTTATTTTTACACTTATAGTCGGCGGTGATGGGGATTCCACGCACGCTTTGATATTTGTGTGATCGGCGTCCCAGTTGATTGGGTAGTATAGCGCCTCCCTTAAAGGGCCGGATTATACTTATGAAAGATAAGTAAGTTATATAGTAATGAACTTAATGATTTTTCCTAATCATGTGCGTAAGAATGTGGCTATAACCTTTATTAAAAATGGGAAAAGATAATGATGTGAAATTAAGTTCATAAGTGGTAATGACACGGCAGGATCCGTATGTACTTTTATACTTGTCCTGTCATTCTTTTGTACGATTATGATCCATTTATCAGACGTTATTTCTGTTCCATATTCGGTACTGTTATCAATTCTTCGGGCTGCGTCAAATGCCCGCAGGTTTTAGGTACCCAGGTTGGTGATCCTTGCTCTTAGGATCTCGGTTCAGTTTTGGGAAAAAGCTCCATTTGCTCCGGAGGCTTATCTCTTGGTACGGTTTCCCCTGAGGTTGTATATTCATGTGTATTCAGGGGTATGGCGGGGCCCTGTCCCGCCACAGTTGTTATGTTAAAACTCTTAGAGGTCTGTAGTCACATATTGTGGGTCAGTTTGTAAAGAAAATGAGGCAACTACTTCGGTTGTATATATACATGTCCAGGAAGGTAGCCCTATCGGCTAACATGTTGATTTTATCTTTGATGATTTATTTATAAGTTTCATGTATGTTCCGCTGATTTTCTCTGATGTATACCTGTAACGGTGCCTGTGTAGGGCACGATCGCCCGGTCGGTCGTGACAAAAGTGGTATCGAGCGCTTAGTCTCCTCGAAAGTGTCTGCATCGCGTGTCAGTAGAGTCTTGATTATCGGTGTGTTGTGCACCACATCTATAATCAGGAGGCTGCAGGACATTTAGGAATGGTTTCCATTCTTCTCTCTTTGAGATCGTGCAGTAGAGCTGTCCTAGTAGGTTGAATCCTCTCTGACCCCTTCTTATGTAACAGTTATGCCTCCACGGAAGGCAACCAGGGCCCAGAAGGGCAAGGCAGCAGCAGGAGCTGCTAGTGGTATGCAGAGGGTTACCAGGACTCGGGCACAGGCTATTCCTGAGGTAGTAGGCGGATTAGCGAGCTCAGCCACACCGGCAGTATTAGAGGAGCCGAGAGCGGCAGTAGCTCCAGAGGTTCCTGCAGAGCCTCGAGCCCGCGGCCGAGGCGAGTTTAGAGATTATGGAGAGCAAATCAGGCTATTGACTAGCATAGTGGTAGGGCAGCGCCGGCAGGAGCAGGTAGCTAACCCTAGAGCCGACAGTTTGAGG
Source organism: Przewalskia tangutica (assembly GCA_029844215.1). Lineage (NCBI taxonomy): Eukaryota > Viridiplantae > Streptophyta > Magnoliopsida > Solanales > Solanaceae > Przewalskia > Przewalskia tangutica. The sequence continues at coordinate 64,877,616 of CM056736.1, read as the reverse complement.
ATTCGGGATTTTCTGGGTTGTAGTCCACCCGATTTTTATGGTTCGAGATCTGAGGATGATCCTCAAGAGTTCGTTCGGCAGCTACAGCGGACTATGCAGGTTCTTAGGGCCTCGGAGACAGAGTCAGTTGTGTTAGCTTCTTACCGGTTACGCGATATTGCGTTGAACTGGTTTGAGTCTTGGGAGCTGTCGAGAGGTGTGGGTGCTCGTCCGAGCTTTGGGATGAGTTCACGGAGGCCTTTCTTGATCACTTTTTGCCTCACGAAATGAGGAGAGCCCGTGTTGATAGGTTCTTGTCATTGAGGCGAGAATGGGAGGACCATCGAGAATACAACACGAGTTTGACTCGTTGGCTAGGTATCACACTATTGTGGGCTGATATGGCGGACGAGTTCACCGTTATGTGATGGGGCTAGACTATTATATGATTACTGCATGCCTGGGAGTGGCTCTTCAGCCCGGTATGGACATTGCCAGGATGCAAGCTTATGCGCAGGGGATAGAGGACAGAGAGAGAGAGGTCGGCTAGACTCGAGCCGGCCAAGAGGCGGGGACAGCGAGGTTCCAGGTAACTTTCGGCGGACAGCCTCAACAGCGAACTAGTTCTACATCTCGGTAGCCAGAGTGCTCCTTCCGATCTTCCGGCGGAGGTTTGGTCGCCGGGATATTCAGAGCGGTCGGGGCTCCAGCCTGAGTTCGCGGATGTCCGAGAATAGTAGCCAGGGGAAGCCACCTTTCCCCGGTGTGGTCACTGTAGTAGATTCCATTTTGGGGAGTGTCGTACTACTGACGAACTTGTTATGCTTGCGGCCAGGCCATTTCGTGAGAGACTGTCCGACCAGAGGTGGCACTGGTGGGATAGCGCAGTCTACTAGATTAATTGCGGGTTCTTCGCCTTCCATAGCTAGGCAGGATGTTTATGCCGTGCAGCCGTGTGAGTCGTGGTGAAAGTTCCAGATTAGCGGTCCTTTGAACCGCCTATATGATTTCAGGTATGTCTTTGGCCCTTTAGAAACTTGTATGCATGATAAAGTTGTGGTATGTTTGAGTGTCATGAACAGATTATATTGAGACTGAGTATAAGTTAGAAGGAGTAGGAAGTACGACAAGATAATCCCTTTTTGGGCTTATGATGGACAGATATGCGTGTGCGAGGTATTAGGGCCATGTGTGGCATTGTTGGTATGTAGGGGTTGTGAAAGGAAACTATGTCGCTAATTATAAGTTTGACTCCGAAGGAACATTTTGGGACGAATGTTTCTAAGGGGGAAAGAATGTTACACCCCGTATTTGCAGGACATGTTTTAAGAACGTACGAAAGAACTCACAAGTGTTAAGATTTGAGACTTGTAAAAATTTATCGGAATTATGAAATTGTCGAAAAACGTATTATTATGACGAATGGGAGGGCGACACGTGTCACCCCCCCCTTTAGTAAGCTTGGACGAAAAATGCCATGGACAAAAGGGTCATTTGACCTTTGGTAGGATGATTAAGTCTTGCAAGTGTGAGCTTGAGAAAATTGACTTGGTCAAGGACCCACAAGTCTTGATATTTAATAAGACTTCATCCAAACCACCCATTTGGTTGCATCTTGACCCTCCATGTCCCTTTATTATACTACTAGTAGCAAGACAAATGCCAACACTTAGAAATTTTTTCAAGAATCTTAAGAACCTCAAGAGACTAGCTCTCGGGTTTGCCCTCTTCAACAACAAAATTTTTTTGTTTCTTGTTCTTTAAGCTCCAGACTTTAAACCAAGGTTCATGAGTGTATTGTAAGCATATCTCAATAGAAAAATCTCGGAAAAAGATAGTTTTCGGGTTAGTCGCAAAGCGAAAACCTAGTTGTCTTTCTAGGTTTTGTGTGGAAGATTGAAGGAAATTGGTTGGTGTTGTTCTAAGGGTCTCAAGTAGCGGATTGAAGTGTCTTGAAGAGTCTCTAAGTTGCTAAGGAGCGACTTCGGATTTGGAAGTTAGATTGAGATTCGTTGAGGTATAATCTTGTCTCTTAATAGTGTTACAAGATTATAGTTATATTGTTGTTGTTAGCTTTACATGTTGCTAGCATGAAGTTGATATGTTGAAGTTTATAAGTATTATGGATTGCTTGTAGCCTTAAATCCGAAATGTAATGTAAGCCATGTGAAGTTGGATTACAAATTGGTCGTTTATTTGAATCGTCGCATGTTAATTACTTGGAGATTATAGTAGTTATAATCGTTTGCGACTTGACATCATGTTAGGCTAATAACTTGGATTGAAATGGAAATTGGATAAGAATTGATGTTGTAGTACTTCAAGTTAGCCGAATTGGCCTAGTAAGTTGTATTAATTTGATATCGTTTGTGGGGCGGAATTTTACACGCCTAGTAGGCGTGTAATCCCCTATTGTTGATTGCATTGATTGGGCCTTAAATGTGACGTGTTTGGTTATTGTATTCGGCCTTGAAAAAGGTGGCAAAGTAAGTAAAAACAAAGGAGGTGCTGTCCGATTTTCCGTAGAATTTAGCGACTTAGCACTTAGAATATTCTACGTTTGAAGTAAGAGGTTAATGGACGTATTGTGACCATTATAGGTTGAAGTACTAGGTATAGCGTATCCTACTTGAAGGATGGATTAACTATCAAGATTGAAGTACTTTGGAGCATTTTGCTACTTGTCGATAATCGTCGCGAGGTATGTGAACCTCTTCCTTCCTTTGGCATGATTCTATGTATGGAATATACCTGTGGTATCATTTCATGTTTCCTTCTACTCTTAGAAGTTAAGAGGTAGTTGTGTGATTTACTCTATGTAGAACTTTTCCTATCTTTTGAACATGACTAGTTGCACGTATATAGTACGGTAGACGTACAACACCTTGATATCCTTTACTAGTTTTATGAATAGCCAAGTCGGGTGAGTTAGGAGATTAACTCACTTCTTTGAAAGTATTAAGGATGTCTAATGTTTTATTAAAGTTAAGGGACTTGAAGAGTTTTGAAGTATGTGATACTTGTTCCGTTTTAAACGTATAAGTCCCTTGGATAGGAAATTGTATTTTGGCTAAGGTATAAAGTGAATATAACGACTTTATGGGGAGTTGGTTATATTTGCTTTATGGAAGGATAATGACTTGATTTTAAGGCATCAATTGCCTAAGGTTTTATAATAAAAGGAGTCACTTGATTTCTAAAGGTTAAGAGACTAATTGTATTTTTTGAAGTTAAGAGAATCGATTTGAAATATATAATACTTGGTTTTAATAAAGGTATAAGTCTCTTGGTTATAAAAGGAATGAGTTTTGTCTAAAACCATAAAGGGTTATAACGGCTTTATGGAAGGTTAAGAGAATGGTTTTCTCTAATAAAGTAATCAAAGAATAACTTGTATTAAGGAAGGGCAATGTGATTTAAAGGTATCACTTGCTTAAAAGCTTTAATGTAAGGGTCACTTGATTTAGAAGTCGAGACATGTATTTCTAAAAGTATCGTGACTTATGTGAAATGTACACTTTGGATACTACGGGTGTTAGTATCTTGGGGTTAAATTCCCGGATTTTAATGTGTAAAACGAAAGGGCCATGAGTTTATAAAAATGGAAGTATAAAGGTTTAATGAACTTGCCTAGGTTTGCTTGTGATAGCTTTGAGTGCAAGTATTATATGTTATGTTGTCGCGACTCTCAGTTGGAGGGCCGGCTGTTTTGTTATAGGTTTACTTGGACGTACCGACAGTGATGTGGGATTCCACGGGTATGTTTCCATCATGATTGATCCTTGGACATGCTTATACGATGTGGGATTCCGGGGCATGTGACCAGGATGCGGGTTAGATGCCCGGACATTTTATCGACGTCGGCGTGTGACGGGGATTCCACGGGTATGCTTCCATTGTGATTGATCTTGGCCATGCTTATACGATGAGGGATGCCGGGGCATGCAACCAGGATGCGGGTTAGATGCCCGCGTGTTTTAGTACTCCATGGCCATGCTTATACGATGTGGGATTAGGGCATGCGACCGTGTTATATTTTACTCCACGGGCTAGCTCCCATGAAGACATGTACCAGCGATGAGGATTCCGGGCATGTTATATTATTACTCCACGGGTTAGCTCCGTGAAGACTGCGCCTACGATGAGGATGCCGAGGCACGTTATGGCCATGCTTATACGAGGTGGGATTCGGGCACGCGGCGCGTTATATATATATATATATATATGTGTTGTGTATGTATGCGCTACGGTGAGGTGGGATGCCACGGCGCGTCACATGGTTATATTTTACACTTATAGTCGGCGGTGATACGGGATTCCACAGGCGGGAGATATATATATGTGTTGTGTATGCGCCCGACGGTGAGGTGGGATGCCAGGCGCGTCACATGGTTATTTTTACACTTATAGGTATCGGCGATGATGGGGATTCCACGCACGCTTTGATATTTGTGTGATTTGATCGCGTCCCAGTTGGTCGGGTAGTATAAGCGCCCCTCCCAAAGGGCGGATTATACTTATGAAAGGTAAGTAAGTTATATAGAAATGAACTTAATGATTTTTCCTAATCATGTGCGTAAGAATGTGACTATAACCTTTATTGAAAATGGGAAAAGATACTGATGTGAAATTAAGTTCATAAGTGGTAATGACACGGTAGGATCTGGTATGTACTTTTTATACTTGACCCTGTCATTCTTTTGTACAGTTATGGTCTGTTTCAGACGTTATTTACATTCCATATTAAATTTTTGTTGTGACCCGCCCGAAGTGCGTTCATGCCGCGAGTTTTAGGTACCTGGTTGGTGATCCTTGCTCTTAGGATCTCGGTTGATTTTGGGAAAAAGCTCCATTTGCTCGGAGGCTTATCTCTTGGTACGGTTTCCCGAGGTTGTAGATTACGTGTATTCAGGGTATGGCGGGGCCTGTCCGCCACGCTTGTTATGTTAAAACTCTTAGAGGTCTGTAGTCACATATTGTGGGTCGGTTTGTAAAGAAATGAAATCGCTTCGATTGTATATATATATGTCCAGGAAGGTAGCCCTATCGGCTAACCTGTTGATTTTATCTTTGATAATTTATTTATAAGTTTCATGTATGTTCCGCTGATTTTCTCTGATGTATACCTGTAACGGTGCCCAGGTAGGGCACCAGTCGCGGGCCCGGGGTCGGGTCGTGACATCTAGATTACTGAATCCATGCTATATTTGTTCCTGCATATTATCTCAACTGACGTTCATGTGTTTCTAAGTCTTTGTGCAGCTTCTTGATTTGAGTCTTTGAGTCTTTTATTTTTGTGTCTTTGTTTTTGTTTTAATCTTTGCTCGAGGGCGAGCAAAGGTTAAGTTTGGGGGTGTTTGTTAGGCGTATTTTGTATACGCATTTTGAGTCATTTTTAATTGGTATTTTACTCGTTTTTATTGTGTTTAGTATAGTAGTAGGTTTGTTTTTCTTTCTTTTGAGTCACAGCGGTGCAAACAGGCAAAATGGAAAAAAAGGAACGAGAAATAGGCAGAAAAGGTGCTCCCGAGGTGAAAAGGACGAAAGTTGACAACTCAGAGCGAAAGAAGGAAGCACCGCGGTGCCACTATGCAGAACCGCGGTGCCATATTTACCGAGGAGCCACAAGACTTTCAGCACCGCGGTGCCATTTGTGCTGAGAACCTGCAGGAGTTTCGGTACCGCGGTGCTGGTATGCAGAACCGCAGTGACGACGCGGGAAATTTCAGTTCCGAAGGCAAATTGGCTAAGGGCAGATTGGTCCATAGGGCACGAAAATTGGAGGATATTTAAGCCCTAGGGATTAATGCTAGGGGGAGGTTGGTCATTCTACAACAGAACACAACACAAGGCGGATTTGGAGCTATAATTGGAGACTTTGTTCTACGTAATTTTCTTTCTTTCGTTTTTAATTCAGTTTATGCATGGATATTGTGTTAGTTCTTAGTGTGACTATGGCTAGGAGCTAAACACTCTATTAGGGTTTTCTATATGAATCGCTTGAGAGTGTTATTCATAAATTAATGCAGTAGTTTGATTCCTTCTTCACTTGATTAAGATATAAAGAAAGATTTGGATCTTGTTAAGATGTTAAAAGGAGAATTGGCATATTGTCCATTAAAATGGTAAAAATGTATCCATTACTTACTAGGAGGTTAACAACAAAGGAACTATAACTTATAATAAGATTGGAATATAAGTTGAAGGACTAATGAAGTAATTGGATAAGTAAAATTGTAAAAGTTGGCCAAGGACCCCAACTTAAGGACCGTATCTACTTTGGAACGCATCTACTTTGGACCGTATCTACTTTGGACTATAATTACTTTGGACCTTCTTTACTTATTGTTATTATGAAGGAGAGAATGTTAATCGCGTTCCGTTTGGGCGTGTTATCCCCTTCTTTACTTATTGTTATTATGAAGGAGAGATTGTTAATCGCGTTCCGTTTGGGCGTGTTATCCCCTTCTTTACTTATTGTTATTATGAAGGAGAGATTGTTAATCGCGTTCCGTTTGGGCGTGTTATCCCCTTCTTTTATTATTATTGTTATGAAGGAGAGATTGTTAATCGCGTTCCGTTTGGGCGTGTTATCCCCTTCTTTTATTATTATTGTTATGAAGGAGAGATTGTTAATCGCGTTCCGTTTGGACGTGTTATCCCCTTCTTTTATTATTATTGTTATGAATGAGAGATTGTTAATCGCGTTCCATTTGGACGTGTGATCCCCTTCTTTAAATTTCGGTATTATTGCACCTTAATTATAGTATGTTAATTACGGTTATCGGGCCTTGGAAAAGGTGGAAAATTGAGTAGAAAGCGGGAGAGTCTTTGCGAATTTTCCGTAGGATATGGAACCTTGTTCTTAGAAATATCCTACAAAGAGATCTAGAGGTTAATAGACGTTTCATGGCCATTATAGGTGGAAGTACTACGAGTAGCGTATTCTACTTGAAGGGTGAAAAAGGGCTAGCAAGGTTATAGTACTTTGGAGCATTTTGCTAATTGTCGGTAATCGTCGCGAGGTATGTGAACCTCTTCCTATCTTTTCTAGCATGATATTTGTGAAATATATATAGTACGGTAGGTACGTGTGTAAAATGAATTTGGTTTATTTAAAACATAGAGTGTTATAATGGCTTTATGGGAAGTTAATTATAACAACTTTATGTAGGTAAAAGAATGGTTTATTGATTTTTAAAAAGATAAGAGACTTGACTTATAAATGACTTGATATGAAATATTAAGGACTTGGTTTGTGTTAAAAAGTTGTGAAACCGCGTTTATGAGAATTGGGTAATTGGGTTTTAAAAGGAATAAGTTATATTGATTTCGGAAATCAGAATAAGTATCGAACAATCCACTGCAGCGTTAATAAAGGAAAATGTATTGACTAATTAATTATTATTAAAACCAGTAGAAACCTCCATCTGCATAGAAGCTAAGATAAGACAAAAATGTATTACATTTTCTAGATCATGGCTACTTTAATAAGATCATTAATAACAAGTATTGATTTTTCTTAAATTCCAAAGTAAGGAACTCGTTTTCAAAAAGAAAAGAGACTTGAGGAATTTGAAGTGTTTTGGTTTAAAAGAAAGGCATGGTTTTGTCTTAAGATGGTTTAAAAGGAAGGTATGGAAATTGTTTTGGTTTACTTAAAAAGATAGTTACTCTACTTTGATATTACGGGTATCGTGTGACTTTTGTGAAAGAAACGGATCTTTTAAAGAGTTAAAGTATGTAGTACTTCGGGGTTAAAACCCGAATTTTTTTGGCATAAAATGAAAGTACCTTGAGTGTGAGTAACTTGCCTATGTTTGCTTGTGATAGCCTTGTTGTGCAAGTGTGGTATCCTTATGTTACCGTGTCTCTCGATGGATGGTCCACGGGTATATGGCCATGATGAGGGTTCGTTTCCCTGTTGATAGTGTTGTTCCATGGACTAGCTCTCCATGAGGTTTACTGATGCAGGCTGGTATCTGGTAGTTGGTTTTCGTACTTGCCCCGGTCATTGTCGTGATGCAGGAGGTATCTGGTAGTTAGCCTTCGTACTTGCCCCGGTCAGTGTTATGGCGAAGTCTTGTGACGCAGGAGGTATCTAGTAGTTAGCTTTCGTACCTGCCCCGGTCAGCGACGTGATGCAGGTGGTATCTGGTAGAGGCTTTCGTACTTGCCCCGGTCAGCTTCGTGGTACAGTATACAGTATTGTTGGTACGGTTGGTATCTGGTAGTTGGCTTTCGTACTTGCCCCGGTCAGCGGAGTGACACAGGAGGTATCTGGTAGTCGGCCTTCGTACTTGCCCCGTACGGATCTTATGACACAGGTGGGACCTGGTGCTCACGTGTACTCCTTGGTGTTGGTATAGCATAGACTATCGGCAGTGAGGAAGGAATTCCACGGGCGTGATTGATGTTGTGGGCGTGAGACCCATTGTTATATTTTGAGTGCTTACTTTGAGGGCGTGAGTCCCTGACTTGACACGATTGTTTTAGATTGTGACATGGTATCTTTTTAGAGACAAGGTTGATGTTCATCACTCTTGTTGTTAGCCGGGCTTTGTGAAATGCATTTTTATTGTCATATATGTCTCCTGCTTTATATAGACTATTATGATTTCATTACAGTATTTTCAGTTTCACATACTTGGTACCTGTTGTACTGACCTCATTCGGGGGGCTGCGTTCATGCCGCAAGTTGAGGTACGTAGCTTGCTGATCCGCGCTCTTAGGATCACTGTTCAGTTCTAGAGAAGCTCCATTTCTCCGGAGGCTTTGTCTTTTGGTACGGCTCCCTGAGGTCATATACTTTTGTACATTCAGGGGGTATGGCGGGGCCCTGTCCCGTCATAGTTGATTTTCATTCTTAGAGGTCTGTAGTACTGTTGTGGGCAAGGTTTGTAAAGTTGGGATGTAACTGTTCACTTTTGGTATTTATATACAGAAAGGTAACCGTTTTGGTTAGCCTGTTCTTATGTTAATCTTTTGTTTCATGTCCTTGATTTTATTTCCGCTGATTTTCTCTGATGTTGTATCACTAGGGTGCCCGGGGTAAGGCACCAGTCACGGGCCCGTGATCGGGTCGTGACAAAAGTGGTATCAGAGCAGTTAATCCTCGGAAAGTGTCTACAGACCGTGTCTAGTAGAGTCTTGATTATCGGTGTGTTGTGCACCATATCTATAATCAGGAGGCTGCAGGACATTTAGGATTGGTTTCCATTCTTCTCACTCTGAGATCGTGCCTTAGAGCTGTGTTATAAGTTGGACCCCTCTGACGTACTTCTTTTTACCAGTTATGCCTCTGCGAAAGACAACCAGGGCCCAGAAGGGCAAAGCGGCGAAGGAGGCGCGAGTAGAACACGAGGAGTACAAGGGCACAGGCCCAGCCATCACCTGAGGTGGTGCTTCATTTAGAGAGTTCTGTGACGTCGCCAGCCCCAACAGAGTTTAACACGGCAGCGATTCCTCGCGGCGTGGATATATGAGCCTTCGCCCACGGCCGAACCGAGAATATGGACGAAAAGGGATGGACTGTTATTAGCTAGGATTTTAGCAAACAGAGTATAGAGTGCGCCGATATATCACGTCTAGACGATTATCTAGTAAAGGGTGTACAAGAGTAGCTTTTTAGTCGTGCATGGACATTGCCCGCGACAAAGCTTATGCACAGTGGTGAGAACGTAGAGATCGACGGAATAACCAAGATCGGAGAAGAGGCGTGACAACAGGTCCTTTGGTGACTTTCGAGGCGGCCTCGAAGAGTTAGTTATGCCCTCCGCCGATTGATTAGTTCTCCGCGCCTTCAGACGTCCAGGTATTCGAGGCGGTCGAGCTCCTGTGTTTCAGATTTTCTGGGGAGTAGGAGTACTCGCCGGATGAGGCCACCCGTATCTCAGTGTGGCCGTTGTGGTAAAACCCATAGAGGGGAGTGTCGTACTAGTTTGGGAGATTGCTATACTTGCCGGGCAGGCCATTTTTGCGAAGGATTGTCCACCGAGATACCGCGCAAAGGAAAGTGAAGCAAGAGTTCTGGTATATCCTTAACCCTCTAGAGACTAGTTTGTATTGATGATATGATGATGTGTTAAGTGTTATGTTCGGATAGCTTGTGTTAAAATGTGATTTAGAAGCCTGGTTTGTGAAAAGGGTAAGTCTGGGGATGAGACAATTGTAAACCTTAGAATTTATAACAGTTAAGACTGAGACCTTAGATGTAAGGCCGTCTTGAGTAAAAGTGTCACGACCCGACCCCGGGCCGCGACTGGTGCCCTACCTGGGCACCCTTAAAACATACAACATAATAAACTGCTACGGAAAATAAGTAACACATTTTTTTTTTCTTAAAACCAAGGCAAAGCCGATAAGGCTGCCGTAATATAAATCACCCAAAAAGGGCTTACACTATCCAAAAATGTAATTACAATTCTAACCAGTCCAGCCCACATGGGACTACAGACCTCTAAGATTTGAACACCTCCTATGACGGGACAAGGCCCGCCGCACTCTCGAATATACATAGCCATGACAACTCCTAACATCGAGCCATCTCAAAATCTTGAACCAGATCCTAAGCTCGCGGATCCATAATCGTAATACCTAAACTGCGGACATTTAACGGCCCCGAAGAAGTCGATAACAACAGTCGAATATGGAACATAAATAAAGTACAGTAAACAGATCATAACTGAAAAAAAGAATGACAGAGAAAGTATAAAAAGTACATACCAGATACTGACGTGTCATAACCACATATGAACTTAATTGCATATCAGAATCATTTCCATTCCATTAAGAGTTATAGCCAGATCTTACGTACATACTTGGAGAAGTCATTAAGTTTATTACCATCTAACTTACTTATCTTTCATAACCTAATCCGACTCTTTACGGAGGACGCTATCTCGCCGGCCCAAACGGGGCGATAAAGTCACATAGTGCGCGTAAAGGTATCGCCCGGCCCATCTCGGGTCGATAATGTCATATAGTGCGCGTAAAGGTATCTTGCCCGCCCATCTCGGGTCGATAATGTCATATAGTTCGCGTAAGGTATACGCGGCCCATCTCGGGTCGATAATGTCATATAGTGCGCGTAAGGTATCTTGCGGCCCATCTTCGGGTCGATAATGTCATATAGTTCGCGTAAAGGTATCTTGCCCGCCCATCTCGGGTCGATAATGTCATATAGTGCGCGTGAAGGTATCGCCCGCCCATCTCGGGTCGATAATGTCATATAGTGCGCGTAAAGGTATACCGCGGCCCATCTCGGGTCGATAATGTCATATAGTGCGCGTAAAGGTATACGCCCGCCCATCTTCGGGTCGATAATGTCATATAGTGCGCGTGAAGGTATCGCCCGACCCATCTCCGGGTCGATAATGTCATATAGTCGCGTAAAGGTATCGCCCACCCATCTCCGGGTCGATAATGTCATATAAAACCCGGAATTTAACCCAACGTACACGCACCTCTACTCCTTTAGAAAGACTCTTTTTAAATAAAACTTCCTGGATACTAACAACCGTAGTATCAAGTCATCTCTACCTTCAGACAAGTCACAATACCTTTTAGAAATACAATTACCGGCTTCTAAATCAAGTGACTTCTTTCTTAAAGACCTTAAGCAATTGGTACCTTTAAAACAATTTGCCCTTCTTTATTTCAAATCATTTCTTGTTTATGTTACTGAAGAAAACCATTCTCTTAACCTCCCATAAAGTTATTATAACCAACTTCCCATAAAGTCGTCATACTAACTTTATGCCTTAAACTAATTCATTCTTTTTATAACCAAGAGACTTATACTTTCAAATCAAATCACATAGCTTTCAAAATACTTCAAGTCTCTTAACTTTTAAGAAAACAACTTTCAAAGTCTTAAAAACTTCATACGTAAACTCTTTTAAATTAAGTAACATATACATTGGTGCGTTGTGAATAAGTTATACTTATTTATAACGATCTTATTCAAGTAGCCATGATCTAGAAAATGTAATACAATTTTGTCTTATCTTAGCTTCTATGCAGATGGAGAATTCTACTTGTTTTAACATAATTAATTGTCATTACATTTTCCTTTATTAACGCCAATGGCTTGTTCGATACTTATTCTCATTCGTGCGTAAATTAGCCAAGTCAACTCGACTCGAATACTTCCTAACGACTCTTACCAACATCCCCCATAAGACTTGGTAAGGACTTAGGATTTCTTAGACGTAGCTTTTACATAGAGTAAATCAACATAACTACCTCTTAACTTCTAAGAGTAGACGGAATCATGAAATACTACTACATGTATATTTCATACATAGAATCATGCCAAAGGAAGGAAGAGGTTCACATACCTCGCGACGATTATCGACAAGTAGCAAAAGCTCCAAAGTACTTCAACCTTGCTAGCTATTCCATCCTTCAAGTAGAATACGCTATACTTGGTACTTCAACCTAAATTGGCCATAATACGTCCATTAACCTCTAGCTTCAAACGTAGAATATTCTAAGTGCTAAGTCACTAAATTCTACGGAAAATCGGACAAAGACTTCCTTTGTTTCTACATACTTTGCCACCTTTTCAAGGCGAATACAATAACCAAACACGCCACATTTAAGGCCCAACAAATCAGCTAACCAAAGGGATTACACGCCTTAACAGGACGTGTAAAATTCCGCCCCACAAATTACATTAAACTAGTCCACAATACAAATGTCAATTCGGCCAAAAAGTGCAACAACTTATCAACCTTTCCAATTCCTTTTCAATCCAAGTTCTTAGGTCTAGCATGTTATATAGTAATAAACAACTTAACAATTATAAACACCTTAATCCACTCTTTAGATAACATCGGCGACTAAACTAGTAACTAAATTGAATTACAATCTTAAAGGCTAAATCATGCAACTTTTCGGATTAGGGTTCCAATATCCAATCTACTTATCCAACTACACAATAATATACCATGCTTGCTAATATCCATAGCTACAATGATAAGTAAACTCAAATACTAAGACGACAAGATTATACCTTTATAAGCCCTAAAAATTCCAAGATTCAAAGCCGCGCCTTAGCAAATTCTTAGCTCCTTTACTTAAGTTCCAATCCGCTCAAGCACTCCTAGAGGCCTGAAGGACCCATCTTCAAGTTCCAACTTCAAAGTTGAAGAACTCCTCAAGTTTCCGCCTTGCGACTAATACAAACGTTTTTCGAAATCTTTCTATTGAGATATCCTTACAATACCCTTAGGGACATTGGGTTAAAGTCTTGTGAACAAAGGATCAAAACTACAAAATTTTCTAGTGGGAATAGGCATTAAGCCGAGAGCAACTTAAAGAGGACAAGAGTTCTCTAATTTTTTTCTAAGTGTTCAAGACCTTGTCTTGCTACTAGTATGTATTTATAACACATTGGATGGCTTAGACTTAAACAAATGGGTGGCTAAGATGAAAATCACATGGATTAAGCCTATGTGGACAAGTTGACAAGTCAACAATGTCATGCTAGCAAGACTAATCTTCCAAGGTGGTCAATGACCATTTTACCCTCACTCTAATTTCGACCAAGACCTTGTGGGGGTGCCACGTGTCGCCCTCTCATTCGTCCATAAAATTCCGTAACCCTCGTGGGCCCCACAAAAATGTAAAATTCCTCGGGTGGGCCCCACGTGACCAAATCCGTAAAAATAATTTCCATAAGGTTAAGAGTTCCATACTCTTCAAATAATGCCTTTTGAGAATCCAATTCTCAACAACGAACATTTTTCCTTTCCGGCGTTCGGAAGATTTTCCGTCGGAAAAACAATTCCTCCTTTCGTACCAATTTCCAAGTCTTGATTCCTTACGTACATTCTCTTATACATGTCCTGGACTTACGGGGTGTAACAAAAAGACTTTATGGTTAATCTTTGTCAGAGTGAATAGTATACGTGGAGTATTTGTGTGATAATTCCATGGGTAGTTTGAGATAGAAGTGTAGCTTTCATGACGTGAATTAGTGAGATTGTTCCGGATCGGGGAACGAGAGAGTTTGACGCGATAATGGGTCGGGTTGAGGCCAGATTGCGGGTCAACCCGTAGCCCGGAATGAAGTGAGGTAAATTTGAGGTGGTCCCGCTAGGTGATGGGGTCACGAGGGTGCAAGGCCCAAGTTTAGATAACCATTATACGAGTTCGTAGACGCATTCGACCATAATCGGATCATGAAGGCCGGGATTGGCCTTAAAGGAATGTGAGGCTGGTAAGATGACCAAGGTTGGAGGTAGTAACTCCAAGATTTTGGAAACGGAAGCAATGACGGAAGTATGGTACGTGTACTAGAAAGAGTTCGGGTGTTCGAGGAGGGTACGACGAGTAAGAAAGGAGGCGAAGATGTGTTAAGAAGATGGAAGTGTCCTTTTTATAAGTAAATATGTGAAGAAAGTATCCCTTGGACCATGGGTGGAGCTAATGGTATGGATATACGTTTTAGAGATGATTCTTCGTTGGCTCGTATGTGCGTTTTCGCGCGTATGTTGTATTATGGCCATGTGTGGCATAATTGGTTTCGTAAGTATAAGAGGGAAGACTATACCGGCACAGGTATATTTTGAGACTTAGAAGGAACATTCGGGACGAATGTTTCTAAGGGGGGGAGAATGTTATACCCCGTAGTTCCGGAATATGTATGTGAGGACGTACGTACGATTGTGTAAACCCTAATTAGGGTAAGAATGAAAGAGTTGTTTTCCGACGGAAATTATTCCGAACCTTGTGAAGGAAATTTTTCAATATTTTTACGATTATGGAATTTTTCCGAGAGATAAAATATTTTGGACCAATAGGAGGGCGACATGTGTCACCCCAAGATGCCATATTGGACGATTTTTCAAGAGTTAGTGGGCAAGACAAGTGGCCAAAAGTCTTGCATGGTTTTTGTGCATGGCTTGGACGTTTTTTTTGGCTAGTTGGTGGGCTAGTCAAATGGTCAAGGTCTTGCATGGCTTTTGTGGGACAAATGGAGAAAGGAACCTACACAAACACATCTATACCATACACATGTTTCAATCCTAACCCTTGGTTATGCTATATAAACCCCTTTAGTTGATGAAAATCTTCCACACTTAAAACATTTCAAGACTTGAAATATTTTCTCTCCCCTTTCCTATAGTTCTCGTCCAAACCCCCCCTCCCCTTAACCAAATGTTGTCCAAAAATTCTTAAACTTATAAGTGTTCTTCCTTAATGTATTAGGAAGATTATTAACCAAGATATAGACAAATTTCACACCCCTAGCCTCAAAACCACCCCCCCCCCTTGGCCGAGAGTGGGCAGATTTTCGGGACTGTTTTGGACAGATTTTTAGTCAAGTTTGGAAGGGAATATCTCCTAGCATATTAGGAGTTTTTGGGTGTTTCAAAATCCTAAAATGAAGTTCGTCGAGTCTAGTTTCCAACGCAACAAACCGCTCGTCGATATGACACTGGAGTAGAGAGTTACCGACGTTGTAAGTTCAGCTGACGAAGCAGTGGCTAAAAATCTGGACAGTCACGTTTTTTTTGGGCTATTTTGAGGTAATGAACCTTAACCTCTTTGTGAAGTTGATTATTATGTATATATGGATATTATACATATATTGGAAGTATATTATGGACTATAAGATATAAAGAAAGATTTGGATCTTGTTAAGATGTTAAAAGGAGAATTGGCATATTGTCCATTAAAATGGTAAAAATGTATCCATTACTTACTAGGAGGTTAACAACAAAGGAACTATAACTTATAATAAGATTGGAATATAAGTTGAAGGACTAATGAAGTAATTGGATAAGTAAAATTGTAAAAGTTGGCCAAGGACCCCAACTTAAGGACCGTATCTACTTTGGACCGTATCTACTTTGGACCGTATATACTTTGGACTATAATTACTTTGGACCTTCTTTACTTATTGTTATTATGAAGGAGAGATTGTTAATCACGTTCCGTTTGGGCGTGTTATCCCCTTCTTTACTTATTGTTATTATGAAGGAGAGATTGTTAATCGCGTTCCGTTTGGGCGTGTTATCCCCTTCTTTACTTATTGTTATTATGAAGGAGAGATTGTTAATCGCGTTCCGTTTGGGCGTGTTATCCCCTTCTTTTATTATTATTGTTATGAAGGAGAGATTGTTAATCGTGTTCCGTTTGGGCGTGTTATCCCCTTCTTTTATTATTATTGTTATGAAGGAGAGATTGTTAATCGCGTTCCGTTTGGGCGTGTTATCCCCTTCTTTTATTATTATTGTTATGAAGGAGAGATTGTTAATCGCGTTCCGTTTGGGCATGTGATCCTCTTCTTTAAATTTCGGTATTATTGCACCTTAATTATAGTATGTTAATTACGATTATCGGGCCTTGGAAAAGGTGGAAAATTGAGTAGAAACGGGGGAGGTGCTGCCGAATTTTTCGTAGGATATTGAACCTTGTTCTTAGAAATATCCTACAAAGAGATCTAGAGGTTAATAGACGTTTCATGGCCATTATAGGTGGAAGTACTACGAGTAGCGTATTCTACTTGAAGGGTGAAAAAGGGCTAGCAAGGTTATAGTACTTTGGAGCATTTTGCTAATTGTCGGTAATCGTCGCGAGGTATGTGAACCTCTTCCTATCTTTTCTAGCATGATATTTGTGAAATATATATAGTACGGTAGACGTACGTGTGTAAAATGAATTTGGTTTATTTAAAACATAGAGTGTTATAATGACTTTATGGGAAGTTAATTATAACAACTTTATGTAGGTAAAAGAATGGTTTATTGATTTTTAAAAAGATAAGAGACTTGACTTATAAATGACTTGATATGAAATATTAAGGACTTGGTTTGTGTTAAAAAGTTGTGAAACCGCGTTTATGAGAATTGGGTAATTGGGTTTTAAAAGGAATAAGTTATATTGATTTCGGAAATGAGAATAAGTATCGAACAATCCACTGCAGCGTTAATAAAGGAAAATGTATTGACTAATTAATTATTATTAAAACCAGTAGAAACCTCCATCTGCATAGAAGCTAAGATAAGACAAAATTGTATTACATTTTCTAGATCATGGCTACTTTAATAAGATCATTAATAACAAGTATTGATTTTCCTTAAATTCCAAAGTAAGGAACTTGTTTTCTAAAAGAAAAGAGACTTGAGGAATTTGAAGTGTTTTGGTTTAAAAAAAAGGCATGGTTTTGTCTTAAGATGGTTTAAAAGGAAGGTATGGAAATTGTTTTGGTTTACTTAAAAAGATAGTTACTCTACTTTGATATTACGGTATCGTGTGACTTTTGTGAAAGAAACGGATCTTTTAAAGAGTTAAAGTATGTAGTACTTCGGGGTTAAAACCCGGATTTTTTTGGCATAAAATGAAAGTACCTTGAGTGTGAGTAACTTGCCTATGTTTGCTTGTGATAGCCTTGTTGTGCAAGTGTGGTATCCTTATGTTACCGTGTATCTCGATGGATGGTCCACGGGTATGCGGCCATGATGAGGGTTCGTTTCCCTGTTGATAGTGTTGTTCCATGGACTAGCTCTCCATGAGGTTTCATCACGCAGGTATCCGTAGTTGGTTTTCGCACTTGCCGGCCATTGTCGTGATGCAGAGGTATCGGTAGTTAGCCGTCGACTTGCCGGCCGGTGTTATGGCGAAGTCTTGTGACGGGAGGTATCTAGTAGTTAGCTTCGTGCCGCCCGGTCGACGTGACGCAGTGGTATCCGGTAGAGGCTTTGTACTTGCCGGTCGGCCGTGGTACAGATTATCTGATTGTTGGTACGGTTGGTATCCGGTATTTGGCTTCGTATTTGCCGGTCGGAGAGTGCGCAGAGGTATCCGTAGTCGGCGCAGTACTTGCCGTCACGGATCTTATGACACAGGTGGGACCTGGTGCTCACGTGTACTTCTTGGTGTTGGTATAACATAGACTATCGGCAGTGAGGAAGGAATTCCACGGGCGTGATTGATGTTGTGGGCGTGAGACCCATTGTTATATTTTGAGTGATGACTTTGAGGGCGTGAGTCCCTGACTTGACACGATTGTTTTAGATTGTGACATGGTATCTTTTTAGAGACAAGGTTGATGTTCATTACTCTTGTTGTTAGCCGGGCTTTGTGAAACGCATTTTTATTGTCATATATGTCTCCTGCTTTATATAGACTATTATGATTTCATTACAGTATTTTCAGTTTCACATATTTGGTACCTGTTGTACTGACCTCCTTCGGGGGGCTGCGTTCATGCCGCAGGTTGAGGTACGTAGCTTGCTGATCCGCGCTCTTAGGATCACTGTTCAGTTCTGGAAAAGCTCCATTTCTCCGAAGGCTTTGTCTTTTGGTACGTCTCCCTGAGGTCATATACTTTTGTACATTCAGGGGGTATGGCAGGGCCCTGTCCCGTCATAGTTGATTTTCATTCTTAGAGGTCTGTAGTACTGTTGTGGGCAAGGTTTGTAAAGTTGGGATGTAACTGTTCACTTTTGGTATTTATATACAGAAAGGTAACCGTTTTGGTTAGCTTGTTCTTATGTTAATCTATTGTTTCATGTCCTTGATTTTATTTTCGCTGATTTTCTCTGATGTTGTATCACTAGGGTGCCCGGGGAAAGGCACCAGTCACGGGCCCGGGATCGGGTCGTGACAATATCTTTGACAGAGGAGTGCAATGTCATCTTGCAAAAGAAACTGCCTCCAAAGCTGAAGGATCCAGAGAGCTTCACCTTGCCCTGCACTATTGGTAAGTTGACATGCAACAAGGCGCTGTATGATTTAGGGGCCAGTATCAATCTCATGCCTCTGACTGTCTTTAAGAGAATGGGTTTGGGTGAAGCCAAACCAACCACAGTGAATTTGCAGTTGGCCGACCGAACCGTAGTGCACCCCAGAGGCATAATAAAAGATGTGCTGGTCAAGGTGGAAAGTTCTTCTTCCCAGCAGACTTCCTCATTCTTGATATGGAGGAAGATGATGAAATATCCATCATTTTGGGGAGACCATTTCTTGCAACTGGGAGAGCCCTGATTGATGTAGAAAAGGGAGAACTGAGACTAAGGGTTCAGGAGGAAAATATGGTGTTCAAAGTGTTCAATTCCACCATTGAATCCCAAGCCATCAACAAGTGTTTCGCAGTCAGCACAGCTGACACATCAGTTTAGCCAGCACGGGCCAAAGCTATGGAGATCATTCATACATCGGTGAACCCACATGTCAGCAAGAATGCTGAAACAAAAATGAATGCCATGAAAGCCGTCGAACAGGTACGTCTTACTGAACCCCCTCCCGTGAAAAAGAAAAACAGAGTGAGAAAGAGGAGGATGATTTTGAAATGGATAGGTAGTGGGGTTAAAATACTCCAATGATTTAATGAGTAACATACGTTCGGCTACAAGACGTTAAAGACAGCGCTACTTGGGAGGCAACCCAAGGTTTTAATTATGTTATTTAAATTTTTCGTTTTAGTTTGTTTTATTTTAAATTGAGCAGTCTCACTTTTGGTATTTTTGTGGTGTTGTGATGACAATGGAGGAAGCGGAGACTAAGCACGAAGAAGAGGATGGAAAACACAGAATCGGGGGAGCACCGCGGTGCCATTTATCAGAGACCACTGGCCGATTGTTGCAGAGGTCGCAGGAGTTTCAGACCGCATGATGCGAATAATCGGCGGCCACAATACTTTTGGCACCGCGGTTCCATCAGGCAATACCGTGGTGCCGGGACGGGATTTCCAAATTAAAAGCCCTAATCTCCCAAATCTTTTTCCATACAAACACAAATCCTTCCTCTCTCTAAAAAGTCCGAAAATCCCTTTCTCTACCCATAAAAATCTCCCACAAACTTCCCTAAATTATTCCAAGAATCCCTACACAAACCCTCACATCTTGCACCACCATCATTCCTTTCAATTGGGTCAAGAAATTGGTGAAGAACAACTCTTCAAAAAGGTAATCTTCATCATTGTTCTTGCAATTTCAAGGCTAGTAGGGAAAGTAACTTGCAAGTTTGTGGGTGGTACGTACTGTGGTGGTAGGGTGTTGTATAGTTGTGGGTGTATGCTGCAGTGGTTGTTCGTTGTGTAGTTGAGTGAATTGAGGAGTATTGTGGTGTAGTTGTTGTGTATTTCTGATATGGTCCGATTTTTGGTTGATTATTGTTGATTGTGTGAGTGATAGTTGTTGGGAAACTTCAAAGAAACAAAGGAAATACTGCCGAAAAGTTTCCAACAAATCTTTACTATAGGCTCTAGGAAACGAACTTCAAGAGCTTCCCCATCTTCATCAGCCCTAGAGTATGATGTTACTCGATTCATCAACAAACAGGCAGAGGATCGATACAATAAGATTAGTACTAGGGCATTGATACCAGAAAGAGGCATGGACTACCATGCCATGACATTTGATGATGATGATGACTATGAGCCTATTAGGGCCATGATTGAGGCAAATGGGTGGAGAAGGTTCACCAATCCGGAGAGGATCCCACTTCAAAATTTTATCCTTATGAGGGAATTCTATACAAATTATCCCGAGCAAAGGGATGGGAGATGCTTTGTTAGAGGGAAATATGTGCCCGTAAGTTCTGAATGCGCTGCTGAGAACCAATGATGTTGAGGACCAATGAGATAATCCATACCACTTCAGATGTTAGTCAAGAAACGTCAACCACACCATTTGGAATGTAGTTGCGGAGACATTGTGCTACCCAGGCGCTGCGTTTAATTTTGCCCGCAACGGATCCAGGAGACTTGCTCGGTGCCAATTTAATAGAACAGCTAGAAGATGGCTATATTTCGTAAGTGCACGCTTGATTCCATCAACTTATTTTATCAATGAGCCCACATACAGAATTAAGCTCATCTATGGCATCATGACAGGAAAGATAATTGATGTTGGGAGAGAAATAGTGCAGAGCATAAGGGAGATTAGTAGGCTGACTACTACTGGCAGATTGGGACATGGTTCACTCATTACTGCCTTATGTGATAGGCATGGAGTCCCAACATTCGCCACTGATATCCTAGAGAAGAGTCAGTCTGCTGTGACCTACAGTTTAGTGCACTCCTTCCTTGACCCCAACCCAGGACCAACAGCAAGGGGAAGGGGCCCAGCAGAAGCAGACGCAACAGCCATGGATGAGGAAGAGCCTGAGGTAGAGGCACACAATGAAGCAGGCGAAAGAAGCCATCAACCTCCCCTGTCCTTAGAGCCTCCAATGCCAATGATGGAGCAGATGCTCTTGAACCAACAAAGGATGTTGCGGAATCAAGAGCAAATGATGCAAGACCATCAACACCTGACCCAGCGTGTTGATAATTTGAGTTCCATGTTCACCCAATGGACAATGCAGTATCCGCGGCCACCACCACCATTTTGAGCCGATGTATGTCTGTAAGTCGTCCCATTTTAATTTTTGAGTCTTTTACACATTTGGGACAATGTGTAGTTTAAGTTTGGGGGGAGTTTTCATTTTATTTTATTTTTGTGAGTCTTTTGTTGTTTTTGTGTTTTATGTGAGTCAAATTTTTTTATCATGCATGTTGTGCTTATTTGGAACGCCTAGTGAACTAAGTGGGATAATATAGTGGAATGAGAAGCTAAAATCTGTGTGCTTAAGTTAGTTATGCCAAAAATTCATGAAAATCTGATTATTTGGAATTTTTGAGGCTTAGCCTGTGTGTTGTTAATTGAAAAATATCCGTGAAGTCTGCTTGCTTCTATTTGAGGCGAAATAGTTAACATGTACATGTTTATGGAGATGACTCATGCACTTCTTTGTTAGCTCTTCTTACCATTCATTACCTACCTTGTAATAAATTATATCCCTAGTCAACCCTTTGAGCCTAAAATAAGTTATTTTCTTTAACACCCCATGATTCCATCGTGTTCCATAAGCGGTAATTGAAAAATTGGGAGGAAAAAAAGTGAAAAAGATACACAAAAGTAGAATGAAAAAGTGATGCACCAAAAAAAAAAACGTAAACACTTAAGTTTGGGGGTGACTATATGAATTGATTCATGCTCTCAAAAGGAAAAAAAATGAATGATAGGTATGAACTGAAAATAATACCAAAAATAAGGACAAAACGGTTGAATGAAAAAACGCTCATGTTACGTAAATTGAGCCTAAATGCCTACTTTTGTCTACCCCTGCCTAAGCCTACATTACAACCCTGAAAAGTTCTGAGGATCTCTAGTATGTATGTCTATGATTAGTGGAGAATAGCAAGTACACAGGCCCGTAGAACTAAATGAAATTGACATGCATATGTTAGGTATTCATGCTTCCATTACTTGTGATTGAAATGAATTTGCGAAATATCTGACTTAAAATTCTAGATTGTTGAATTCATGCTATATTTGTTCCTACAAATTATCCCAACTGACGTTCATGTGTTTCTAAGTCTTTGTGTAGCTTCTTGATTTGTTTCACCCCGTAGTTCCAGGGTATGTATGTGAGGATGTACGTACGAAAATACGACAGTAATATTGGAAAGAAAGAAAGGTGTGATTTTTCGACGGAAAAGTTTCCGGGTTTTGTGAGGAAAAAGGTTCGTTAGTGGGAATTGGATTCCCAGATTTGGTATTCGGACTTTTTGGAATATTTAAGAATTATGGAATTATTTCCGAAATTGGTCACATGGGGCCCACGGGAGAATTTACGGTTTTGTGAGGCCCACTTTATTTTCGGATTTTTGGCATTACGGATTTTTCCGAGAGATGAAATATTTTGGACCAATAGGAGGGCGACATGTGTCACCCTTAGGTGGCACATGTTGGACGAATTGGTGGACAAAGATTGGCACGTTTTTGGCATTTTAAAGGAGTAAAACATTTGGTCAAAGTCTTGCAAGATATTTTGTGTAGTAGATAGATAAGTGGTACCCACACACACATGGCCAAATATAGACCACATACTTGCTTTGATCTTGGCCATTGATTGGCCTATAAATACCCCCTTAATGCAAGACTTCTTCTTCCACACTTGAGAGTTTCCAAGTCTTGAAATACTCCCTCCCCTCTCCTTGTTGTTCTCGTCAATTAGCCCTCTCCCTTAACCAAACCTTGTCCAAAACTTCTTAAACTCTTAAGTGTTCCTCCTTAGTGTATTAGGAAGATTATTAGCCAAAAGTTAGAAAAGATTTCACACCCTAGCCCCTAAAACTACCCCTTGGTCGAGAGCACCTTGAAGAAAAACCTAAGTGTTCTTCACTTGTTTGAGTTGGTTCTTGAGTAGAAGTTGATTAGGAGCTTCTAAGGGTTGCTTGGAACGGGTTGGAGCATAAGGAATTGGAGCTAAACGTTGCTCGGGATCGACTTAAAAACTTGGATAATTTTGGGCTTGTCGAGGTAATGATCTATGTTCCCCCCTATTGTAATTGGATATTACATATTGTAGTAATTTAGAACTGAGTATAAGATATATTGGAAAGATGTTTATAAAAGAACTGAACTGTATTTACAATAGACTTGTGTAGTATTATTATGAGGCGAGTGCACGTGCAGTTAGACGTGTAATCCCTTTGGAGTTGTTGGGTTGGTAACAAGCCTTGTTAGGGGAGGTTATTTATGTGATTGCGGGAGTCGCGAATTTTCCGTAGAATAAGAAACTATTTACTTAGAATATGCTACGAAGAGAACTAGAGGTTGATAGATATATTGTGGTTATTATAGGTGGATTTTCTACGCGGCATACCGACTTGGCTTGTGGATTAAGCGAAGAGGTATGTGATTCTTCCTATACTCTTGAGCATGATTTGTTGTAAACTATATAGTACGGTAGCGATGAGTGTGAAATGAATTTGGTCTATTTAAAACATAAAGTGTTATAATAGCTTTATGGGAAGTTAGTTATAACGACTTTATGAAGTTAAAATAAGAGACTTTACTTATAAACGACTTGATTTTGGAAAAGGAGACGTAACTTGAATTAAGTATGTGTTACTTGTTTAGAAAAGAGTAATTTACTGGGTTTTAAAAGTATACTTGATATTGTCTTAAAACTATAAAGCACTTGGTTTAAAAAGTATAGAGTACTTGATTTTAAAAGTCTTGTAAGGATTTTTACGAAAGGTGTAGTAATTTGGTTTGAAAAGAAAATGTGTTTGATACTACGAGTGATAGTATCGTGTGGCTTTTACGTAAAAGAGGTCTTTTGAAAGAATGAAAGTATGTAGTATTTTGGGGTTGAAACGGATTGTTGACATAAAATAAAAGTACCTTAAACTTGCCTATGCTTGTGGTGATAGCTTTGTTGTGGTGCGAGTGTTTGATTTTGTGCTCTAGTGTCTCTCGGTGGAGGCGACTATTTGATTGATTGTTGGACATACCGTGCGTTGGATGGTCCACGGGTATCGTCCACTTTGAGTATTATCCGGTTATTTCTTTTGGACATATCGACACGATGGGTGGCCGAGTATCGTCCACTTTGAGTATTATCTTGTTATTTCCTTTGGACATACCGACACGATGGGTGGCCGGGTATGCATCGATGAGGATGGTTTCATGGCCATGCTTATACCGAGGTAAGATACCGGCATGCGGTCATTGTGAGGTTAAATCCCGGGTTATGTTATTAGTCCATGGACCGCTAATCCATGAAGCTTGCGCGGTGACGAACAATCACGGGCTTGATTTGTACATGTTTCTGAGCACTTTAGATACTTGTCCTGGTCATTTCTCGTGTATCGGCTGGCTCTGGTAGATAGCTTAAGATACTTGCCACGGTCATATCTCGTGAGACGGTAGGCTCTGGTACGCTAGCTTAAGATACTTGCCTCGGCCAGTTGTGTGGCTGGTTTGGATCCGTAGTTGGCTTCGTGCTTGGCGTGAAGTTTTATGACTAGCCTTCGGATCGGTAGTTGGCTACTCTACCAGCCCGTCGGTTTAATGACGCAGCAGGATCTAGTGTTCAGTTCACATATGAGTGTTGTTTTACATCATGCTTTATCAGCGATGAGAATGGGTTCCACGGGCATGATTGATATTATGGGCGTGAGACCCATAGTTATGTGTGAGTGATTATTTTGAGGATATGTGTCCCCTTACTTGACATAACTGTTTACTTATTGCGAAATGATTTTATAAAATGATGAAATGTGATTTCATTACGATTTTCAGTTTCACATACTTGGTACTGTTATCGACCTCGCCCGGGCTGCGTTCATCTGCGCAGTAGAGGTACACGATTGTTGATCCTCGTTCATAGGATCGCAGTTCAGCGTTTGGGAAGCTCCGTTTCTCCGGAAGCTTATCTTTTGGTATAGTCCCCTGTCACTGTAGGTACTTGTACATTCAGGGTATGGCGAGGCCCCGTCCGTCATAGTTGTTATTACATTCTTAGAGGTGCAGTAAATCGTTGTATAGTTGGGATGTGCTATTCACTCTTGATATATATATACATGCCGAAAGGCAATCTTTTCTTGGTTAAACTGTTTCTCATTTCATATTGTTTCTTGTCTTGTTTTTATATTCCGCTGGTTACTCTGATGTATGTCTACTTGGGTGCCCGGGTAAGGCACCAGTCACGGGCCCGGGATCGGGTCGTGACAAAAGTGGTATCAGAGCAGTTAGTCCTCGGAAAGTGTCTACAGACCGTATCTAGTAGAGTCTTGATTATCGGTGTGTTGTGCACCACATCAATAATCAGGAGGCTATAGGATATTTAGGATTGGTTTCCATTCTTCTCACTCTGAGATCGTGCCTTAGAGTTGTGTTATAAGTTGGACCCCTCTAACGTATTTCGTTTTTTACCAGTTATGCCTCCACGCAAGGCAACCCGGGCCCAGAAGGGCAAGGCAGCCGAGGGAGCTGCTAGTAGGACACAGAGGAGTACGAGGGCGCAGGCCCGGTCATTACCTGAGATAGTGCTTCAGACGGCGAGATTTGCGACGCCGCCAGCCCCAGCAGAGTTTAGAGCCGCAGCAGTGGCTACTGAGACCACAGTACCTGAGCCTCCAGTCCCACAGCCTGGAGCAGAGGAGATGGGTTACAGGGAGATGGCCCAGTTACTAGCCAGGATCGTGGCGGACACGAGATAATTTGGATCACGGCTGATTCGAGAGCACCCGTGGTTCACCCGAGATCGGATAGTTTGAGGCTACGGGATTTTTTGAGTTGCAGCCCGCCAGAGTTCTACGGGTCGAGGCCTGAGGATGATCCGCAGGAGTTCATCCGACAGTTACAGCGGATCATGAGAGTGATCAAGGCTTCGGAGACCGAGTCAGTGGTCCTAGGTTCGCATCGGCTGCGTGATACTGCAGTCGACTGGTTTGATTCATGGGAGCTGTCCCGGGGTGAGCATGCACTTCCAGCAGTATGGGACGAGTTCTCAGAGGCTTTTCTCAGCCACTTTTTGCCTCCGCAGATGATGAGCAACGCCGGGCCAGTTTACGATCTTTGAGGCGAGAGGCGTACGGTTCGGGAGTACAACGTGGAGTTCGACTCGTTGGCTCGATATGTCCCTGCGTTAGTAGCAGATATGGAGGACAGAGTGCACCGCTACGTCACAGGGCTTGATGACTACTTGGCAGAGTCTTGCTCGGGTGTAGCTCTTCAGCCGGGCATGGACATTGCCTGCATCTGAGCTTATGCGCGGGTGTGAGGAACGGAGAGGCCGACAGATTGACCAATACCAGCAGAAGAGGGCCAGGACAACAGGGTCCTTTGGTGACTTTCAGGGCGGACTGCCTCAGCAGCAGACTAGTTATGCGCCTCCGCCAATACATAGTGATCCTCTACAGTCTTCCGGGCATCCAGGTATTCAGAGCGGTCGTGGGCTCCATGGTTGAGTTTTGGGAGAGTTGGGGTGCTGGCCAGATGAAGCCACCCCGACCTCGGTGTGGCCAGTGTGGTAAACCCCATGCGGGGGAGTGCCACGGTATTCAGAGGGCTTGTTTTACATGCGGCCAGCAGGGCCATTTTGCGAGAAATTGTCCGACCGGAGGTAGCGCGGATGTAGAGACTCGGCTTTCGGGATCAGTTGCGGGTTCTTCGCCTTCGATAGCTAGGCAGGATGTTCATACACCGACAGGCCATGGCAGAGGTCATGGTAGAGGTTCCCAGTTCTAGCGGTCCTTGGAACCGCCTATTTGATTTCAGGTATATCCTTAACCCTCTAGAGATTTTTATTCGTGATATAATGATTTTAGGTTAAGTGTTATGTTTGGATAGCACTGTGAAAAATTGTGATTTAGAGGCCTGGTTAGTGAAAAGGGTAAGTCTGGGGATGAGAGAATTTTGAGCCTTAGAATTTGTAACAGTTGAGACCTTAGACGTAAGGTCGTCTTGAGTAAAAGACTTTACGGTTAATCCTTGTCGGAGTGCATAGTACGTGGAGTTTTGTGTGATAATTCCAGGGGTAGTTGAGATGGAAGTGGTAGCTTCCATGACGTGAATTAGTAAGATTGTTCCGGATCGGGGAAACGAGAGAGATTGGTGCGATAGCGGGTCGGGTTGAGGCCAGATCGCGGGTGTCACGACCCGACCCCGGGACCGCGACTGGTGCCCTACCTGGGCACCCTTACAGGTAAACATCAGAGAAAATCAGCGGAACATACATAAAACTTATAAATAAAACATCGGAAGTAAAACAACAGGTTAGCCGATAGGGCTACCTTCCTGAACTTATATAAATACAACCGAAGCAGTTGCCTCATTTCTTTTACAAACTGACCCACAACATGCGAATACAGACCTCTAGGAATAACAATCGAACAATCGTGGCGGGACAAGGCCCCGCTGCACTTGAATATACATAGCCATGACAACTCGGAACATCGAGCCATCTCAAAATCTTGAACCAGGATCCTAAGCTCGCGGATCCATAGCGTAATACCTAAACTGCGGACATGAACGCAGCCCCGAAGAAGTCGATTAACAGTACCGAATATGGAACAGAAATAACGTACAGTAAACAGATCATAACTGTACAAAAGAATGACAAGGGCAAGTATAAAAATACATACGGATCCCGAGTGTCATTACCACTTATGAACTTAATCGTACATTAATCATTCTTTTCCTTCTTTCAATAAGAATTAACATCATATTCTTACATACATACTTAAGAATTCAATCAAGTTTTTCCACATAACTTACATCAATATCTTTTTCCATTCCATTAAGAGCTATAGTCATATCTTACGTACTTACTTAGGAGAAGTCATTAAGTTCATTTCTATCTAACTTACTTATCTTTCATAACATAGTCCGGCCCACTACGGAGGGACACATATACTACCCGGCCCAAACTGGGACGCGATCAAGTCACACCAATATCAAAGCATGCGTGGAATCCCATCATCGCCGGCGGCTAAAAGTGTAAAGCATAACCATGGGTTTCACGCCCATAATATCAATCAAAACAAGTGGTATAACGTCTGGGGGGCTTGCCCCTCATTTATACTCTTACCCTGAAGAAGGTGGTAAAGCAGGGGGTATAACGTCTTGGGGCTTGCCCCTCATTTATACTCTTATCCTGGAGAAGGTGGTATAACGTCTTGGGGCTTGCCCCTCATTTATACTCTTACCCTATCTCGACCGGTCGTCAAACAACACATAAAGCAGGTGGTGGCGTCTTGGGGTTTACCCTCACTTATACTCTTACCCGGAGAAGGTGGTATAACGTCTTGGGGCTTGCCTCATTTATACTCTTACCCTAACTCAACCGGCCATCATACATAACATAAGCCCTACCGGCTTATCATACATAATATAAGCACCACCAGCTTACCATACATAACATAAGCACTACCGACTTATCATACGTAATATAAGCAAGTTAAGAAATCCCCTAACTTCTTATTAGCTTGTTCATATACACTCTCATTTTTGTTTACTTAAGGCACTAACATGTCATTATAAAATCCGGGAATTAACCCCACGTACTACGTGCCTCTACTCCTTTAAAATGATTCTCTATCAAATAAAACTTCCAAGATACTAATAACCGTAGTATCAAGTCATATCTACCTTTCACGACAAGTCACAATACCTTTTTAGAAATACAATTATAGGCTTCTAAATCAAGTGACTTCTTTCTTTGAAACCTTAAGCAATTGGTACCTTTAAGACAATTTGCCCTTCTTTATTTCAAATCATTTCTTTGCTTACATACTGAAGAAAATCATTCTTTTAAATCTTCCATAAAGTTGTTATAACCAACTTCCCATAAAGCCGTTATAACTCTTTATTTCTTAGACAAATACATTCATTTGATAACCAAGAAACTTATACTTTCAATTCAAATCGCATAGCTTTCAAAATACTTCAAGTCTCTTAACTTTTAGGCAAACAAGTTTCTTAACTTAGAATGGAAAGAAATCAATACTTTCCAAATCAAGTATTCTATACTTTTTAAATCAATTCATTTCTCACTTTAAGAATCAAGTCCCATAAATTGAAAATACAGTCACTGAAACTATTAACAAATTTAGGTCCCTAGTCTTAAAACTTAGTAATTTATTCCTTATAAATTAAGTAACATATACTTTGGTGCGTTGTGAGTAAGTTATGCTTATTGATAACGATCTTAATCAAGTAGCCATGATCTAGAAAATGTAATACAATTTTGTCTTATCTTAGCTTCTATGCAGATGGAGAACTCTACTTGTTTTAACATAATTAATTGTCATTACATTTTCCTTTATTAACGCTGCAATGGCTGGTTCGATACTTATTCTTATTCGTGCCGTAAAATTAGCCAAGTCAACTTGGCTCCAATTACCTCCTAACGACTCTTACCAACATCCCCCATAAGACTTGGTAAGAACTTAGGATAACTTAGACATAACCTTTACGTAGAGTAATTCAACATACATACCTCTTAACTTCTAAGAGTAGAAGGAATCATGAAAGAGTACTACATGTATATTCCATACATAGAATCATGTCAAAAGAAGGAAGAGGTTCACATACCTGACGATTATCGACAAGTAGCAAAAGCTCCAAAGTACTTCCACCTGAGCTATTCCATTCTTCAAGTAGGATACGCTATACCTAGTACGTCAACCTATAATGGTCACCATACGTCCATTAACTTCTTACTTCACGTAGAATATTTTAGGTGCTAAGTCGCTAAATTCTACGGAAAATCGGACAGCACCTCCTTTGTTTCTACTCACTTTGCCACCTTTTTCAAGGCCGAATACAACAACCAAACATCCCCAATTGGCTCACAACAATATAGAAGGTATTCCAATACAAATGAATAACTAAACAGCCCCAATTGGCTCACAATTTAGAAAGTAGTTCAAAACAAATGAATAAAAAACAAAAATTCAAAATTCTGACACCTTGAGTTCAACCATACCAATTCTTATCAAATTTCCATTTCAATCCAAATTGGTAGCATAACATGATATCAAGTCGCATTTGATTATAACAATCCATAATCTCTAAGTAGGTAACATGCGACGATTTCTAATAAACGACCAATTAGTAATCAAATTTTCAAGTGGCTTATATAACATTTCGAATTTAGCTACAAGCACTCCATAATACTTATAAACTTCAACTTAACCACTTCATGCTAGCAACATGTAAAGCTAACAACAACAATAAAAATAATCTTGTAATACTTTCAAAGAACAAGATTATACCTCAACGAATTGTAATCCAATCTTCAAAACCGAAGTTGCTCCTTAGCAACCTAGAGCCTCATCAAGACACCTCAATCCGCTCCTTGAGACCCTTAGAACCACACCAACAACTTTCCTTCAAACCTTCAATCCAAAACCTAGAAAGTCTCTAGGTTTTCACTTTGCGACTAATACGAAAACTCTCTTTTTCCGGGATTTTTCTATTGAGATACACTTACTATACCCTCAAGAACCTTGGTTTAAAGTGGGGGAATTATTGGACAACAATTGAATTTTTTTTTCTCTTCTTGAACCCTCAAAGCCGAGAGCCCTTAATAGTTTCCTCAAACATTTCTTGAAAAAAAATGACTAAGTGTGGGAACTAGTCATCCTACTAGTAAGCTTATAAGACACAAGGAAGGGTTATGATTAAAACAAATGGGTGGCTTGGATGCATTTCACATGGATCAAGCCCAAGTGGCCTTTGACTTAGTCAATAAAATCATGCTACTAGTCTTTGCAAGACTTGGCCATTTAAATTATGGTCAATGACCATCCTATCCATGAATATTTCGTCCAAGACTAAAAATAAGGGGGTGACACGTGTCGCCTCCCACTCAACACAATAAAACGCTTGACAATTTCGTAATTCCGATAAAATTTTACAAGTCTCACTTCTTGACACATTAGAGTTCTCACGTACGTTCTTAAAACATGTCCTGTAAATACGGGGTGTAACATTCTTCCCCCCTTAGAAACATTCGTCCCCGAATGTTCTTTCGGAGTCAAACTTTATAATTTGCGACATAGTTTCCTTTCACAACCCCGTCATACCAACAATGCCACACATGGCCCTAATACCTTGTCTGCGCATACATCCATCCTACGCCCAAAAGAGATTATCTTTTCGTACTTCCAACTCCTTCTAACATACTTACATAACTTCCATACCAATTCTGGCCTCTAATCTTTGGAGTCACTCTATAAAACAATATAAGGCCATTTAAACTCATGACTGGTTCGGTGAACGCGTCCACGAACCCGTAAAATGGTTAACTCAACTTGGGCCCTGCACCCTCGTGACCCTGTCACGTAGCGGAACTACTATCAACTGATCCCACTCCATTCCAGGCCATGGGGAGACCCGTAACAGGTCCTCAACCCTACTCAGCGTCGCACTTAACTCTTATCCTTGGTCTGACTTAAAATCTTATTGCCAGAGAAAACCTTATACATTTAAGGTCTCGGCAGTTATCAATATTCTTAGGCTCGCAATTTCCATGCTCCAAGCCTACCTTACCAATCCCCCAATAACGGGTATAAAAACTTCTCATAAAACCATAACCATGTTGTCTCGAACACAACAACCATTACTTACCCTATACAGGCCTCGTCCGTATAATTCTCTTAAGCATACTACACAGCTTAATCTATTAACATGACATTCCATTAGGTTCCTTAATATGGCTTCTTAAGGGTTCACTACCCTATAGACAGCTCATCCTTTCCCAATTATCTCGAAATAAAACACAAAACCTTGGCGAAAAATTCATTAAATATTCCATGCCTTCGGTGATCTAGTTAGTCTTTACCGATTCACGGTAATCTAAAATCATTCTAGGCAACACGCGTCGACTTCATACATAACTCCGTATAGATGTATGTCACAATACCAACTATACTATAATCGTTACCAACCTGGATACGCAATCCACATAGTCATTCCTGGGTCACTGCTGCCTTTCTCGAAGCTGCAATCAACATAACTCGTTAGGGAGGGACGACCCTAACAACACAGCTCTATCGCACGATCTCAGGGTGAGAAGAATGGAAACCAATCCTAAATGTCTGCAGACCTCCGATTATAGATGTGGTGCACAACACCGATAATCAAGACTTACTAGAACCGATGCGTAGACACTTTCCGAGGACTAATCGCTCGATACCACTTTTGTCACGACCCGACCGGGATCGCGAGTGCCCTACACAGGCACCGCTACGAGTAAACATCAGAGAAAATCAGCGGAACATACATAAAACTTATAAATAAAACATCGGAAGTAAAACAACAGGTTAGCCGATAGGGCTACCTTCCTGAACTTATATAAATACAACCGAAGCAGTTGCCTCATTTCTTTTACAAACTGACCCACAACATGCGAATACAGACCTCTAGGAATAACAACTGAACAACTGTGGCGGGACAAGGCCCCGCCGTACCCCTGAATATACATAGCCATGACAACTCCGGAACATTGGAGCCATCTCAAAATGCTGAACCAGGATCCTAAGCTCGCGGATCCATAGCGTAATACCTAAACTGCGGACATGAACGGCCCCGAAGAAGTCGATAACAACAATTGCGAATATGGAGCAGAAATAACGTCTGATGCGGATCATAAGCGTACAAAAGAATTACAAGGGCAAGTATAAAAATACATACGGATCTGTAGTGTCATTACCACTTATGAACTTAATCGTACATTAATCATTCTTTTCCTTCTTTCAATAAAATTAACATCATATTCTTACATACATACTTAAGAATTCAATCAAGTTTTTCCACATAACTTACATCAATATCTTTTTCCATTCCATTAAGAGCTATAGTCATATCTTACGTACTTACTTAGGAGAAGTCATTAAGTTCATTTCTATCTAACTTACTTATCTTTCATAACATAGTCCGGCCCACTACGGAGGGACACATATACTACCCCAATGGACGCGATCAAGTCACACCAATATCAAAGCATGCCCGTGGAATCCCCCATCACTGTCGACAGCTAAAAGTGTAAAGCATAACCATGGGTCTCACGCCCATAATATCAATC
This sequence comes from Przewalskia tangutica, assembly GCA_029844215.1. NCBI lineage: Eukaryota > Viridiplantae > Streptophyta > Magnoliopsida > Solanales > Solanaceae > Przewalskia > Przewalskia tangutica. Next base: position 64,844,250 of record CM056736.1, on the reverse strand, counting down.
AAAACAAGTGGTATAACGTCTGGGGGGCTTGCCCCTCATTTATACTCTTACCCTGAAGAAGGTGGTAAGCGGGGTATAACGTCTTGGGGCTTGCCCTCATTTATACTCTTATCACGAGAAGGTGGTATAACGTCTTGGGGCTTGCCCTCATTTATACTCTTACCTATCTCGAATTTGGTCAAACAACACATAAAGCGGTGTACGGTGTCTTTGGGGTTACCCTCACTTATACTCTTACTTACGGAGAAGGTGGTATAACGTCTTGGGGCTTGCCTCATTTATACTCTTACCCTAACTCAATGGCCATCATACATAACATAAGCCCTACCGCTTATCATACATAATATAAGCACCACCACTTACCATACATAACATAAGCACTCCGACTTATCATACGTAATATAAGCAAGTTAAGAAATCCCCTAACTTCTTATTAGCTTGTTCATATACACTCTCATTTTGTTTACTTAAGGCACTAACATGTCATTATAAAATCCGGAATTAACCCCGTACTCGTGCCTCTACTCCTTTAAAATGATTCTCTATCAAATAAAACTTCCAAGATACTAATAACCGTAGTATCAAGTCATATCTACCTTTCACGACAAGTCACAATACCTTTTTAGAAATACAATTATAGGCTTCTAAATCAAGTGACTTCTTTCTTTGAAACCTTAAGCAATTGGTACCTTTAAGACAATTTGCCCTTCTTTATTTCAAATCATTTCTTTGCTTACATAACTGAAGAAAATCATTCTTTTAAATCTTCCATAAAGTTGTTATAACCAACTTCCCATAAAGCCGTTATAACTCTTTATTTCTTAGACAAATACATTCATTTGATAACCAAGAAACTTATACTTTCAATTCAAATCGCATAGCTTTCAAAATACTTCAAGTCTCTTAACTTTTAGGCAAACAAGTTTCTTAACTTAGAATGGAAAGAAATCAATACTTTCCAAATCAAGTATTCTATACTTTTAAATCAATTCATTTCTCCTTTAAGAATCAAGTCCCATAACTTGAAAATAAAGTCCCTTAACCTTTTAACAATTTGAGGTCCATAGTCTTAAAACTCGTGACGTAATTCCTTATAAATTAAGTAACATATACTTTGGTGCGTTGTGAGTAAGTTATGCTTATTGATAACGATCTTAATCAAGTAGCCATGATCTAGAAAATGTAATACAATTTTGTCTTATCTTAGCTTCTATGCGGATGGAGAACTCTACTTGTTTTAACATAATTAATTGTCATTACATTTTCCTTTATTAACGCTATGATGGTGGTTCGATACTTATTCTTATTCGTGTAGTAAAATTAGCCAAGTCAACTTGGCTCCAATTACCTCCTAACGACTCTTACCAACATCCCCCATAAGACTTGGTAAGAACTTAGGATAACTTAGACATAACCTTTACGTAGAGTAATTCAACATACATACCTCTTAACTTCTAAGAGTAGAAGGAATCATGAAAGAGTACTACATGTATATTCCATACATAGAATCATGTCAAAAGAAGGAAGAGGTTCACATACCTCGCGACGATTATCGACAAGTAGCAAAAGCTCCAAAGTACTTCCACCTTGAGCTATTCCATTCTTCAAGTAGGATACGCTATACCTAGTACGTCAACCTATAATGGTCACCATACGTCCATTAACTTCTTACTTCATACGTAGAATATTTTAGGTGCTAAGTCGCTAAATTCTACGGAAAATCGGACAAAGACCTCCTTTGTTTCTACTCACTTTGCCACCTTTTCAAGGCCGAATACAATAACCAAACATCCCCAATTGGCTCACAACAATATAGAAGGTATTCCATACAAATGAATAACTAAACAGCCCCAATTGGCTCACAATTTAGAAAGTAGTTCAAAACAAATGAATAACAAACTAAAAGTCCAAATTCGGCCACCTTGAGTTCAACCATACCAATTCTTATCAAATTTCCATTTCAATCCAAATTGGTAGCATAACATGATATCAAGTCGCATTTGATTATAACAATCCATAATCTCTAAGTAGGTAACATGCGATTTCTAATAAACGACCAATTAGTAATCAAATTTTCAAGTGGCTTATATAACATTTCGAATTTAGCTACAAGCACTCCATAATACTTATAAACTTCAACTTAACCACTTCATGCTAGCAACATGTAAAGCTAACAACAACAATAAAAATAATCTTGTAATACTTTCAAAGAACAAGATTATACCTCAACGAATTGTAATCCAATCTTCAAAACCGAAGTTGCTCCTTAGCAACCTAGAGCCTCATCAAGACACCTCAATCCGCTCCTTGAGACCCTTAGAACCACACCAACAACTTTCCTTCAAACCTTCAATCCAAAACCTAGAAAGTCTCTAGGTTTTCACTTTGCGACTAATACGAAAACTCTCTTTTTCCGGGATTTTTCTATTGAGATACACTTACTATACCCTCAAGAACCTTGGTTTAAAGTGGGGGAATTATTGGACAACAATTGAATTTTTTTTCTCTTCTTGAACCCTCAAAGCCGAGAGCCCTTAATAGTTTCCTCAAACATTTCTTGAAAAAATGACTAAGTGTGGGAACTAGTCATCCTACTAGTAAGCTTATAAGACACAAGGAAGGGTTATGATTAAAACAAATGGGTGGCTTGGATGCATTTCACATGGATCAAGCCCAAGTGGCCTTTGACTTAGTCAATAAAATCATGCTACTAGTCTTTGCAAGACTTGGCCATTTAAATTATGGTCAATGACCATCCTATCCATGAATATTTCGTCCAAGACTAAAAATAAGGGGGGTGACACGTGTCGCCCTCCCAAATCCTGTACAATAAAACGTTTCCGACAATTTCGTAATTCCGATAAAATTTTACAAGTCTCACTTCTTGACACATTAGAGTTCTCACGTACGTTCTTAAAACATGTCCTGTAAATACGGGGTGTAACAGCGGGTCAACCCGCAGCCCGGAATAAGGTGGGGTCAGTTCGAGGTGGTCCCGCCAGGTGGTAGCGTCACGAGGGTGCTAGGCCCAAGTTTAGGTAACCATCATACGAGTTCGCGGATGTGTCCGACCAGAATCGAATCGGGAAGGCCGGGAATGGCCTTAGAAGAAATTGAAGCTAGTGAGATGACCAAGTTTGGAGGTAGTGACTCCAAAGTTTTGGAACTGAAGCGATGACTGAAGTGTGGAACATATACTATAGAGAGTTCGGGTGTACAAGAAGGGTACGACGAGTAAGAAAGGAAGCGAACAGGTGTTAAGAGGACGGAAGTGATCATTTCTCTTGTGAGGTGAAGATGCGAATGGAGTATCCTTTAGACCATGGGTGGGAGCTTTTTGTGATGTTAGAGGTGATTCCTCGTTGGCTTGGATTTGAGTTTTGCGCGCATGTTATATTCTGGCCATTGGTGGCGTGATCAGTTTTGTAAGTGTAGTAGTGGAGACTATACCGGCGCATGCGTGTTTGGAGACTTAGAAGGAACATTCGGGACGAATGTTTCTAAGGGATGAAGAATGTTACACCCCGTAGTTCCAGGGTATGTATGTGAGGACGTACGTACGAAAATACGACAGTAATATTGGAAAGAAAGAAAGGTGTGATTTTTCGACGGAAAAGTTTCCGGGTTTTGTGAGGAAAAAGGTTCGTTAGTGGGAATTGGATTCCCAGATTTGGTATTCGGACATTTTGGAATATTTAATAATTATGGAATTATTTCCGGAATTGGTCACGTGGGGCCCACGGGAGAATTTACGGTTTTGTGAGGCCCACTTTATTTTCGGATTTTTGGCATTACGGATTTTTCCGAGAGATGAAATATTTTGGACCAATAGACGGGCTACATGTGTCACCCTTAGGTGGCACATGTTGGACGAATTGGTGGACAAAGATTGGCACGTTTTTGGCATTTTAAAGGAGTAAAACATTTGGTCAAAGTCTTGCAAGATATTTTGTGTAGTAGATAGATAAGTGGGACCCACACACACATGGCCAAATCTAGACCACACACTTGCTTTGATCTTGGCCATTGATTGGCCTATAAATACCCCCTTAATGCAAGACTTCTTCTTCCACACTTGAGAGTTTCCAAGTCTTGAAATACTTCCTCCCCTCTCCTTGTTGTTCTCGTCAATTAGCCCTCTCCCTTAACCAAACCTTGTCCAAAACTTCTTAAACTCTTAAGTGTTCCTCCTTAGTGTATTAGGAAGATTATTAGCCAAAAGTTAGAAAAGATTTCACACCCTAGCCCCTAAAACTACCCCTTGGCCGAGAGCACCTTGAAGAAAAACCTAAGTGTTCTTCACTTGTTTGAGTTGGTTCTTGAGTAGAAGTTGATTAGGAGCTTTTAAGGGTTGCTTGGAGCGGGTTGGAGCGTAAGTAATTGGAGCTAAACGTTGCTCAGGATCGACTTAAAAACTTGGATAATTTTGAGCTTGTCGAGGTAATGATCTATGTTCCCCCCTATTGTAATTGGATATTACATATTGTAGTAATTTAGAACTGAGTATAAGATATATTGGAAAGATGTTTATAAAAGAATCGTGTATTTACATTTGGAATTTGTATTCTGATGAACTCGTAGTATTATTATGAGGCGAATTGCACGTGCAGTTAGGCGTGTAATCCTGAGTTGTTGGTTTGGTAACAAGCCTTGTTAGGGGAGGTTATTTATGTGATTGCGGGTGTCTGCGAATTTTCCGTAGAATAAAGAACTATTTACTTATAATATGCTACGAAGAGAACTAGAGGTTGATAGATATATTGTGGTTATTATAGGTGGATTTTCTACGCGCGGCATACTCGACTTGGCTTGTGGATTAAGCCGAAGAGGTATGTGATTCTTCCTATACTCTTGAGCATGATTTGTTGTAAACTATATAGTACGGTAGACGTACGAGTGTGAAATGAATTTGGTCTATTTAAAACATAAAGTGTTATAATAGCTTTATGGGAAGTTAGTTATAACGACTTTATGAAGTTAAAATAAGAGACTTTACTTATAAACGGCTTGATTTTGGAAAAGGAGAAGTAACTTGATTTAAGTATGGGTTACTTGTTTTGAAAAGAGTAATTTACGGGGTTTTAAAAGTATACTTGATATTGTCTTAAAACTATAAAGCACTCGGTTTAAAAGTATAAGTACTTGATTTTAAAAGTCTTGTAAGGATTTTCGAAAGGTGTAGTAATTTGGTTTGAAAAGAAAATGTGTTTGATACTACAGTGATAGTATCGTGTGGCTTTTACGTAAAAAGAGGTCTTTTTGAAAGAATGAAAGTATGTAGTATTTTGGGGTTGAAACCGGATTGTTGACATAAAATAAAAGTACCTTAAACTTGCCTATGCTTGTGGTGATAGCTTTGTTGTGGTGCGAGTGTTTGATTTTGTGCTACCGTGTCTCTCGGTGGAGGGCCGGCGATTTGATTGATTGTTGGACATCTTGACGCGTTGGATGGTCCACGGGTATCGCCCACTTTGAGTATTATCTGGTTATTTCTTTTGGACATATCGACACGATGGGTGGCCACGAGTATCGTCGGCTTTGAGTATTATCTTGTTATTTCCTTTGGACATCGACACGATGGGTGGCCAGCGGTATCGTCCGATAGGATGGTTCCATGGCCATGCTTATACCGAGGTAAGATGCCGGGGCATGCGGCCATTGTGCGGGTTAAATTCCCAGGTTATGTTATTAGTCCATGGACCGCTAATCCATGAAGCTTGCGCGGTGACGAACAATCACGGGCTTAATTTGTACATATGGTTACTGCACACTTTAGATACTTGTCACGGTCATTTCTCGTGTATCGATGGCTCGTAGATAGCTTAAGATACTTGCCACGGTCATATCTCGTGAGACGGTAGGCTCTGGTACGCTAGCTTAAGATACTTGCCTCAGCCAGTTGCGTGGCTGGTTTGGATCTGGTAGTTGGCTTCCGTACTTGGCGTGAAGTTTTATGACTAGCCCGGATCGGTAGTTGGCTACTCTACTGGCCCGTCGGTTTAATGACGCAGCGGGATCTAGTGTTCGAGTTCACATATGGGTGTTGTTTTACATCATGCTTTGGTAGTGAGAATGGGTTCCGGGCATGATTGATATTATGGGCGTGAGACCCATAGTTATGTGTGAGTGATTATTTTGAGGATATGCGTCCCCTTACTTGACATAATTGTTTACTTATTGCGAAATGCTTTTATAAAATGATGAAATGTGATTTCATTCTGATATTTTCAGTTTCACATACTTGGTACTGTTATCGACCTCGGCCGTGCGTTCATCGCGGTAGAGGTACACCAGTTGTTGATCCTCGTTCATAGGATCGCAGTTCAGCGTTTGGGAAGCTCCGTTTCTCCGGAGGCTTATCTTTTGGTATAGTCCCCTGTCACTATATGTACTTGTACATTCAGGGGTATGGCCGGGAACTGTCCGTCATAGTTGTTATTACATTCTTAGAGTGCAGAATCTTGTTGTATAGTTGGGATGTAACTGTTCACTCTTGATATATATATACATGCTGAAAGGCAATCTTTTCTTGGTTAAACTGTTTCTCATTTCATATTGTTTCTTGTCTTGTTTTTATATTCCGCTAGTTACTCTGATGTATGTCTACTTGGGTGCCCGGGTAAGGCACCAGTCACGGGCCCGGGATCGGTGCCTTGACCCGGGCACCCTTGTGACACAACATCAGAGAAAACCAGCGGAATATAAACTCACAATAAACAACTATAATGATATAAAATAGTCTAGCCCAAAATGGCTATCCCAAAAGTACATAAAACCGAACAGTTACATCCTTAAACAAACCAAGTTATGACAAGACTACAGGCCTCTAAGAAGGAGTAACACTATGACGGGACAGGGCCCCGTCATGCCCCTGAACGTACAAAACATCAACAACACCAGGGAGAACCATACAAAAAGTCGAGCCTCCGAAGAAATGGAGCTCCTGACACCTGAGTAAAAGATCCTAGGAATGAGGATCTACCACCTGCTTTCCCTTACCTGCGGTATGAACGGCCCCAGGAAGAAGTCGAGACGCGTACCAAGTATGTAAAACTGGAAAATACTGTAGTAATATCATAAGTCAAAAATAAGTTGGAGTCATAGATAAAAATCAATTTCCTTGCACTGTGCCTTACTAACAATGAGAGTAACAAGTATAAAACTTATAGCATAAAAATAGGAGGCTCACGATCAAAACAGGGTACCTCGCCCGTAGTGTCATTAAGCAATCCTACTCCTGGGACTATTTCACCCGCATGGGTCCTGTGGACCCGCATGAGGTCATCCGCCTCGTCATGGGACTATTTCACCCGCATGGGACTATTTCACCTGCATGGATCCTGTGGACCCGCATGAGTACCATCGCCGTACTCGCATGGGACTATTTCACCCGCATGGATCCTGTGGTCCGGATCCGCATGAGTGCAAGCGCCGCACTCGCATCATGGGTAGCAAATCCATGGCATAAATAATAACCCGGGGTTTACCCCGTAATAATATAAATATATAACATAGCTCATCCGGCTATCATACAAGTTACGATTTCTTTCAAGACAAGTCACATTTCCTTTTAGAAATATAATAGGCTTCTAAATCAAGTGACTTCATTCCCTTTAAAACCTTAGGCAACCAATGCCTAAAAATCAATTCACCTTTCTTAGTTTCAAATCCTTTACCCGTACTTGTTTTAATTAGAGTAAACCTTTCTTTGTGAACCTTTCAAGAAAACTAATATAACCAACTTCCCATAAAGTCATTATATTAGCGTTATCCCTTTGTCAAATACATTTTCCCTAAATCCAAAGGACTTATACTTTTGAAATGAAACAAGTAGCATATACTTTTAAAACAAGTGAAAGATATCAAATCTTGTACGTCTACCGTACTACATAGGTACAACTACTCATGCTCAAGAGATAGGAAAGTTCCACATACCTCTTCGGTCAATCCACTTGTTAATTCCAACTATCGCACGTGTCGTCAACCTATAATGACCATAATACGTTTATTAACTTCTAGTTTCAAAGTAGAATATTTCCAAGTTCAAGGCTACTAATTCCTATGGAAAATTGGGCAGCATTTCCTTTGTTTCTACTCACTTTGCCACCTTTTCAAAGGCCGATTTTTAACACTCAAACGCCACATTTAAGGCCCAACATCCAAACCAACACAAAGGGGATTACACACCTAAACTTGGGTGTGTAAAATTCTGCCCCAAAAGTTATAACAATTAATCTTAACAAGTTTAAGGTAATTTTTAGGCTACAACATGCTCACATAACCTCTTTAGCCAAATCCTTCATACCCAAACCACATTTCTTGCATGCACTGTGTTACACCCCGTAGTTCAGGTCATGCGTTTGAGTACGTACGAAAGGGGGTAAGACTTAAAATTTTCGAAGGATAGGTTGACGGATGGTTCCAGACGGGTCTGGTCAACTTTGAGGCGGGTTATGACCCAGCACATTGAGAGTTCCTAAGTGTTTCAAAGTCCTAGGGCATAGTTCGTTGAGTCTAGATTCCAACGCAACCAACCGTTCGTCGATAGGACGTCGGAGTAGAAAGTTATGGGAGTTACAAGTTCGGTCTGTGACGACGTAAATGTGTTTGGGCAAAGCGGCGCATGGCGCGCGGATGCGAGGCATGGCGCCTAAAGTTCTGAAGGGTCGCTGAAGTTGCAGCGCCGCGGCGCCGGGATGGCAGGGCCGCGGCGCTGAAAGTTCAGAGGGGCTGCGGAGGTTTCAGCGCCGTGCCGCATGGCGCGCCGCGCGCCGAGGCGGAAAAACTTAGAAAAGTCTGATTTCTCTTTTAAAAAGGCCATGGGAGGGTGACAAGTGTCCCCCCCATCTGATTTTTCTTGCATGGCTTATATTGACCAAGTCTTGTAGACTTGGTCATCTCTCAAACATCTTCCTCTCTCTAAAAATCAGCTCCTCCTTCTCTCTAAAAACCCAAGAAAAATCTGAAAGTTAAGAACAAGAAAAGGAAGCTTGTAGCTAGCTTGTGGTAGTGTTCTTGGCAAGGAAGCTAGCAAAACATTTGGTATAAGTTTGGCTAAAACTCTAAGGTAATGATTCTTCCTTTAGATTTAGTTTTAGTATTGCATGTTAAGGAGAAAGGACTTGTGGTAGTAAATAATGCTCTTAGAGTCATTGCATGCTAGAAATGTGTTTTGGATATGAAAAATGGGTTAAGAAGAGTTTATGAGCATGTTGAAGCCTAAAAACTACCTTAGAATTGTTAAGTGAATTATTGTAACTTATGGGGCAGAATTTTACACACCCATGTTTAGGTGTGTAATCCCCTTTGAATTGTTGGATTGATTGAGCCTTAAAATGTGGCGTTGATTGTTAAAAATCGGCCTTTGAAAAGGTGGCAAAGTGAGTAGAAACAAAGGAAATGCTGCCCAATTTTCCATAGAATTTAGTGACTTTGAGTTTAGATTATTCTACATTGAAATTAGAGGTTAATAAACGTATCATGATTATTATAGGTTGAAATATTACTTGCTGTAGTTGAGCTTAGCAAGCGGATTGACCAAAGAGGTATGTGGAGCTTTCTTATCTCTTGAGCATGAGTAGTTTTAACTATATAGTACGGTAGACGTACGTGTTTTAAATGAAGTAAATCCATTTGTGGCACTTGACTTGTTTTATGAAAATGTCTAAGTTAGTTGGGTTAAAGAGTTAACCCACTTATTCTTAAGTAATGGTTAACCTAAATAAGGTAGACAAGGATTTCGTGACATGAGGAAGTATTACGGAAATTGTGTGAGTTTGATTTGAAGTACAAGTCTCTTGGTTAATAAAAAGAACGAAATCTTTTGAAACATAAGGAGTTATAACGGCCTTATGGGAGGTTAGTTGTAACGGCCTTATGAAAGAGTATGAACGTCTAAAGCTTTAAAGCATAAAGTTAGTATAACGGCTTTATGGGGAGTTGGTTATAATAACTTTATGAAAGGTTAAAGAGTTGGTTTTCTTGAATAAGGTCATGAAAATGAGATTCATTTTGTATGTTAATGAAAGCCTAAAGAAGTTATGAGTTACTTGGACGTACCGCCAGTGATGAAGGATTCCACGGGTATGCTTCCATTGTTCAGTTATGAGTTTACTTGGACGTACCGCCAGTGATGAAGGATTCCACGGGTATGCTTCCATTGTTCAGTTATGAGTTTACTTGGACGTACCGCCAGTGATGAAGGATTCCACGGATATTCTTCCATTGTTCAGTTATGAGTTTACTTGGACGTACCGCCAGTGATGAAGGATTCCACGGGTATGCTTCCATTGTTCAGTTATGAGTTTACTTGGACGTACCGCCAGTGATGAAGGATTCCACGGGTATGCTTCCATTGTTCAGTTATGAGTTACTTGGACGTACCGCCAGTGATGAAGGATTCCACGGGTATGCTTCCATTGTTCAGTTATGAGTTACTTGGACGTACCGCCAGTGATGAAGGATTCCACGGGTATGCTTCCATTGTTCAGTTATGAGTTTACTTGGACGTACTGCGGATGATGAAGGATTCCACGGGTATGCTTCCATTGTTCAGTGATGAGTTTACTTGGACGTACCGCCAGTGATGAAGGATTCCACGGGTATGCTTCCATTGTTCAGTTATGAGTTTACTTGGACGTACCGCCAGTGATGAAGGATTCCACGGGTACGCTTCCATTGTATTTTGATTATGAGCTTCCTATTCTTCATGTCGTGTAGTATATGATTGATGTTCTCATTGTTAGTAAGGCACAGTAAAAGGTAATTTGATTTCATCCCTGATCGACTTGTTTTGGACTTATGTTTTCATTCTGATATTTTGATTTCACATACTTGGTACTGTTGTCGACCTCGCTTGAAATGCGTTCACGCCGCAGTCGAGATCGTAGCTTGTTGGTCCGCACTCTTAGGATCACCGTTCATTTTCCGAAAGCTCCATCCTCCGAGGCTTTGTCTTTGGTATGATTCCCGAGGTTATTTACTTTTGTACATTCGGGGTATGGCGGCCCCTGTCCACGATCGTTATTCTAAGTGCGTAGTCACGTTTGTGGTTTGGGCTGTAATAATAAGATGTACTGTTTCACTTTCGGTTAAGTTATTTTATGAAGGGCGGCCTTACCGGCTGGCCAGTGATGTTACTTATTATACATATGTGTTGTGTATGTTCATTGCTATTCTCGACATATACGACAGTACCGGTAAGTACGATCGCGACCGAGGTTGGGTCGTGACACACTGACTCTAAGAGAATTATTTACTACCACAAGTTCTTTCTTCTTAACATGCAACACTAAAAACTAATTATAAAGGAAGAATCATTACCTTAGGGCTTTAGCCAAAACTATTCCAACAATTTTTGCTAGCCTCCTTTTCAAGAATACCACCACAATAACCTCCACAAGCTTGCAAATAACTTTCCTTCTTAACACCCTTTTCAGATTTTCCTTAAGCTTGAAGTTTCTCTTGATTTTCTAGAGAGAAGGGAGAGCTTTTTAGCTTAGAGAGAGAGAGAGAGAGAGATGAAAGATGAAAGATGAAAGATGACCAAGCCTTCAAGACTTGGTCAATATAAGGCATGCAACATTTCATATGGGGGGGGGACACTTGTCACTCACCCATGACCTCTTTTAAAACAAAACAGTGCAGAAATTTCCACTAACTCTCGCAGATCCCGCCTCGGCGCGACCTGCGATCGGCGCGCGGCACTGAAACTCTGCCGCGCCTAAGGACTTTCCGGCGCGACCGCGCTTCGCACCGCGCTGAAACTTCAGCGACCTCGGATCTTCGGCGCGCGCCGTTCCGGCGCGCGGCCTACAATCACGCGCCGGGCGCGCGTCTGCAGCTGCGGTCTTGAACCCGACGCGGTCGGCACCGAACCAAGGGGTATAACATTCTCCCCCCCTTAGAAACATTCGTCCCGAATGTTCCTTCTAGGCTTACTCGAATCACAAATCGGCGTGGACGCTCTTAACTACTCTTTTGCAAATAAAGACGCTCCCCACGGCCACAACAATACTTAAGCACAATTGCTAAATCAAAACTAACAAGCAGGAAAGTGGGTTACCTGGAGGTGTAGGGAATAAGTGAGGATATTTCTTCATCATGTCCTCCTCCGCTTCCCACGTCATCTCTTCCCTGTTCTCGTTCCGCCATAAGACCTTGACGGAAGCCACATCCTTTGTCCGAAGTCGTCTAACCTGACGATCGAGTATCGCTGGGGACTCTCCTCATACGATAACTCCTCTACACGAACCTCATGAATCGAATGTACTCTAGATGGGTCTCCAATACATTTCCGCAACATTGACACATGGAAAACTGGATGTACTGCCTCTAGATCGGACGGCAGATCCAACTCATAGGCAACCTTTCCTACCCTCCGGACAACCGTAAGGCCCAATGTACCTTGGGCTAAGTTTTCCTTCTTCCCAAATCTCATCACGCCTTCATGGGTGACACCTTCAGGAAAACCCAATCATGTACCTCAAACTCCAAGTGCCGACGCCGCTGATCTGCATACGACTTCTGCCGACTCTGGGCTGCCAATAACCGCTCCTGGATAAGCTTCACCTTATCCATCGTCACGAACCAAGTCCGCCCGACTAATCGAACTTCTCCTACCTCGAACCAAATTTATCGGTGACTGCACTTCCTCCCGTATAAGGCCTCATAAGGCGCCATCTGAATACTAGAATGGTAGCTGTTGTTATAAGAAAACTCCACAAGAGGTAAATGACCCTCCCAGCTACCCCTGAAATCAATAACACAAGCCCGCAGTATATCCTCAAGTGTCTGGATAGTGCGCTCGGCCTGTCCGTCAGTCTGAGGGTGAAATGCAGTACTGAGACTCACCTGTGTCCCTAACCCCTCTAAAAAGACCTCAGGTTAGCCGAGAACCGGCTCTCTATCTGATATAATCTACACCGACTCGTGCGCCTTACAATCTCTAATATATAATCCGCATAGTCCTCACCGAGAACGCTGCTCGACCGGAAGAAAATGGGCTGATTTCGTCAGCCTGTCGACAATCACCCAAATGGAATCATGCTTCCTCTGAGTGGTAGGTAGCCCTGTAATAAAATCCATATTTATCACCTCCCACTTCCAAGTCGGAATATCAATAGCCTGCAATAACCCACCGGGCTTTTGGTGCTCGACCTTGACCTGCTGACAATTAGGACACTGTGCAACAAAACCTGCCACGTCCCTCTTCAGTCCATCCCACCAATACACACACCTGAGGTCACGGTACATCTTAGTCGACCCCGGGTGAATAGAATAACGAGCACTGTGTGCCTCCCCCAAAATCTGCTGACGAAGTCCTGTCACATCGGGAACACACAATCGGCCCTCAAACCTTAGCACCCCATCAGGCGCTACCTCAAATAGACTCTTCTATCTCTGAAGAGCGGCATCTCGATACCGCACCATAATCGGATCCTCATCGTCGCCTCTTCACTCCTTGACGATGGAAGACTGGCAACCTCTCGAACCCGAACTCCATCACTATCGTAATCAAATAACGAACCCCAAGGCTTGCTGACGAATCTCTCGGACCATATCCTTTTTCCCTACAGATTTCGGATAGACTACCCATCGATCTGCGACTAAGGGCATCCGCAACTACATTGGCCTTCCCCGGTGGTATAGAATATCAACATCATAATCCTGCCAGCTCAACCACCGCCTCTTTCGCAAGTTCACTCCTCCGTGAAGATATCTCGGAGGCTCTTGTGTCCGTGTAAATATCCACATGAACCCCATACAAATAATGTCTCCGCATCTTTAAGGCATGAATCATCGCGCTAACTCCAAACCATGTGTGGGATAGTTCTTCTCATGCTTCCTAAGCTGTCGAGACGCATAAGCTATAACTCTGTCGTGCTGCATCAGCACGCACCCAAGCCCGACACCTGACGCATCACAATAAACCACATATCCATCTAAGCCCTGCGGAAGAGTAAGGATCGGGCGGTCGTCAATTTCTCCTTTAGTAATCGGAAACTCTCTCACAAGCATCCGCCCATCAAATGTAGCCGCTTACGAGTCGGCCTAGTCAAAGGCGCCATACGGAGGCAAACTTCTCCACAAACCTCCGATAATAACTCGCAAGGCCCAAAGCCGCGCACTCCGTCGGTGTAGTGGAGTGCGCCAAGTCTGATCGCCTCAATCTTAGCCAGACAACCCAATACCATCGCCCCGATAACATGCCCTAAGAAAGCCATCAAGCTACCAAAACTCGCGATTTCGAGAACTTGGCATACAACTGCCGGTCCCTGAGGACTCCCAATACCGTCCTCAAATGATATGTATGCTCCTGCTCTGTGCGCGAATACACCAAGATATCATCAATGAACACTATAACGAACATATCCAAGAATGGCTTGAACACCCTATTCATCAAATCCATGAATACTGCTGGAGCGTTGGTCAATCCGAAAGACATCACCCTGAACTCATAGTGCCCATACCGGGTCCTGAATGCAGTCTTTGGGATATCCGCCTCTCTAACTCGTACCTGATGGTAACCAGACCGCAGGTCTATCTTGGAAAAGCATCTCGCACCCTGCAACTGATAAAACAAATCATCAATCCTGGGGAGGGGATATCTGTTCTTGATAGTTACCTTGTTCAGCTGCCTGTAATCAATACACATACGCAACGTCTCATCCTTCTTCTTTACAAATAATACTGGCGCTCCCCAGGGAGAAATACTTGGCCTGATAAAGCCTTTCTCCAGCAAATATTTCAGCTGGTCCTTCAATTCCTTCAACTCGGCAGGTGCCATCCTGTATGGCGGAATAGATATCGGTCGAGTGTCTGGCGCCAAATCGATGCAAAACTCAATCTCCTCTCGGGAGGATACGGAAGCTCGTGCGGGAATACGTCCGAAACTCTCTAACAACCGGACCGATCAAGGTCAGATCTCACCTCGATTTCGAATACCCAACCAAATGGTAAATATACCCCTTCCGTACCATCTTCCTAGCCTTGAGGTAAGAAATAAACCTACCCCTCGGCGATGCAGTATTCCCCTTCCACTCGATAACCGGCTCACCAGGAAACCGGAACCGAACTAACCTCTCTCTACAGTCCACATTGGCATAGCAAGACGCTAGCCAATCCATACCCATAATCACATCAAAGTCCGCCATATCCAACTCTATCAAGTCGGCTAGAGTCTGACGGCTGTATATAGTCACTGGGCAAGCCTTATACACTCGTTCGGCCACCACCGAATCACCTACCGGGGTAGCTACCTCAAAAGGTTTTATGCACTCGGGTTCTATCCCTATTCTACCAGCAATATGAGGAGATATATAGGACAAGGTAGAACCTGGGTCTATCAAAGCATAAACATCACAAAGAAGCAACCAACAATGTACTGTGGCGACATGTGACGCCCCGATCTGGCGGTGGACATAGCATAAATGCGGTTCGAGGACCGCTGAAATGGAACCCGCCACGACTTCGCCGCCCCCGCTGGCCCGTGAACACCACGCCTCCGGGCGCATAACTATCAAGATGAAGACCCAAAGAATTGGTCGGTGAGCCATAGCATTTCCGCCGCCTGACAATCTCTCTTCAAATGGCCTCGCGCCACAAGAGTAACAAGCTCACGGAGGAACACGACACCTATAATGGCAATCACCACATCGACCACACCGAGGCATAGGTGGCCTAATTCGACCGGAACTCGGTCCTCCGGAAACCCAAGCCACGGAACCTGTCCCCGCTCTGAATACTCAGACGTCCGAAGATGGTGGAGCGCTCGACCGGTGTGGTGCAAATCTGGTTCTTCTGGGGTTGTCTACCCTAAAACTACCAGAGGACCTCGCTGTCCGCCTCTTCGCTGATACTGCCGATCCGTCGGCCCTGCGTTCTCACACCAGTGCATATGCTGCATACGGCAATGTCCATGCCCGATCAAGAGCTACTCCTGCAACTCTCGGCCAAGTGATCATCGAGTCTTGTGACATAGCGGTGCACCTGCCCTCCATGTTCGCTACCAAAGCGGGCACATACCGAGCCAATGAGTCAAACTCCACGTTGTATTCGACCGCCCGCCACTCGCCTCATTGTCAAAAATCTATCGCCCGAGCCCTCCTCACCGCGGAGGCAAGAAATGGCCAAGTAACGCCTCGAGAACTCGTCCCAACAATTGGAAGTGCATGCCCCCCGGGCGGTTCCATGAATCATACCGGCCAATCGCAGTGTCCGCATTGATGCGAACCTAGTACCACCGACTCGGTCTCCAAGCCCCGATCACCCTCGATCCAGAATCGCTTCGGATAAACTCACGAGGATCATCCTCGTGCCTCACCCATAAAACTTTGGTGGCTGCAACTCAAAAGTCCTCGCCTCAAGCTAGCGCATGTCTTTGAACTACGGTACACGAATCGTTGTCTCCACTTATCTCATGTTCGCCACGATCACGCGATGGCGGGCTATCTCTTGTAGCCCATATCCTCTCGCCAGGCTGGATCGAGGCTCAGTACCGCGGTCTCGATGGCCGCCGCTCGCATCTGGGGTTGGCGGCGTTGTAGAACTCGCCGTCCAAATACCTCATCCGGTAGGATCGGGCATGCCTCGTAACCCTGGTGCCCTACTAGTAGTTCCTCTCGCTTGCCCTTCTGGGTCGCGGTTGCCTTGCGTGGAGGCATAACTGATACAGGAAAAATACGTCAGAGGAAATTCAACCTATAACACAGCTCTATTGCACGATCTTAGAGTGAAAGAATGGAAACCAATCCAAAATATCCTGCAGCCTCCTGATTATAGATGTGGTGCACAACACACCGATAATCAAGACTTACTAGATACGCCCTGTAGACTTTCTCGAGGATTAATCGCTTCGATACCACTTTTGTCGACCCGACCGATCCGTGGCCGTGCCTTGACCCGGGCACCCTTGTGACACAACATCAGAGAAAACCAGCGGAATATAAACTCACAATAAACAACTATAATGATATAAAATAGTCTAGCCCAAAATGGCTACCCCAAAAGTACATAAACCGAACAGTTACATCCTTAAACAAACCAAGTTATGACAAGACTACGTGCCTCTAAGAAGGAGTAACACTATGACGACAGGCCCCGTCATGCCCCGAACGCACAAAACATCAACAACACCGGGAGAACCATACCAAAAGTCGAGCCTCCAAGAAATGGAGCTCACGACACTGAGTAAAAGATCCTAGGAATGAGGATCTACCACCGCTTCCTTACCTGCAGATTTAACGCAGGCCAGGAAGGGGTCGAGACACAACGCACCAAGTATGTAAAACTGGAAAATACTGTAGTAATATCATAAGTCAAAAATAAGCTGGAGTCATAGATAAAAATCAATTTCCTTGCACTGTGTCTTACTAACAATGAGAGTAACAAGTATAAAACTTATAGCATAAAAATAGGAGGCTCACGATCAAAACAGGGTACCTCGCCCGTAGTGTCATTAAGCAATCCTACTCTTGGGACTATTTCACCCGCATGGGTCCTGTGGACCCGCATGAGGTCATCCGCCTCGTCATGGGACTATTTCACCCGCATGGATCCTGTGGACCCGCATGAGTACCATCGCCGTACTCGCATGGGACTATTTCACCCGCATGGATCCCGTGGTCCGGATCCGCATGAGTGCAAGCGCCGCACTCGCATCATGGGTAGCAAATCCATGACATAAATAATAACCCGGTTTACCGTAATAATATAAATATATAACATAGCTCATCCGCTATCATACATAACATAAGCACTACCGCCTATCATATCATACATAAGCACTACTGCCTATCATAACATAAGCACTACCGCTTATCATAACATAAGCAAGTTAAGAAATCCCTAACTTCTTATTAACATTATTAATATATCCTCTCATTTTAGTATCCTAAGGCACTAACATGTCTTTTAATAGAAAATCCGGGAATTCAACCCAAGTACCATGTACTTCTAACTTTTTAAGAAATAACTCTTTTTATACAAAAAATCCAAGATACTAATCACCATAGTATCAAGTTAAGATTTCTTTCAAGACAAGTCACATTTCCTTTTAGAAATATAATAGGCTTCTAAATCAAGTGACTTCATTCCCTTTAAAACCTTAGGCAACCAATGCCTAAAAATCAATTCACCTTTCTTAGTTTCAAATCCTTTACCCGTACTTGTTTTAATTAGAGTAAACCTTTCTTTGTGAACCTTTCAAGAAAACTAATATAACCAACTTCCCATAAAGTCATTATATTAGCGTTATCCCTTTGTCAAATACATTTTCTCTAAATCCAAGAGACTTATACTTTTGAAATGAAACAAGTAGCATATACTTTTAAAACAAGTGAAAGATATCAAATCATGTACGTCTACCGTACTACATAGGTACAACTACTCATGCTCAAGAGATAGGAAAGTTCCACATACCTCTTCGGTCAATCCACTTGTTAATTCCAACTATCGCACGTAATAGTCAACCTATAATGACCATAATACGTTTATTAACTTCTAGTTTCAAAGTAGAATATTTCCAAGTTCAAGGCTACTAATTCCTATGGAAAATTGAAGATTTCCTTTGTTTCTACTCACTTTGCCACCTTTTCAAAGGCCGATTTTTAACACTCAAACGCCACATTTAAGGCCCAACATCCAAACCAACATAAAGGGGATTACACACCTAAAATTGGGTGTGTAAAATTCTGCCCCAAAAGTTATAACAATTAATCTTAACAAGTTTAAGGTAATTTTTAGGCTACAACATGCTCACATAACCTCTTTAGCCAAATCCTTCATACCCAAACCACATTTCTTGCATGCAATGACTCTAAGAGCATTATTTACTACCACAAGTTCTTTCTTCTTAACATGCAACACTAAAAACTAATTATAAAGGAAGAATCATTACCTTAGGGCTTTAGCCAAAACTATTCCAACAATTTTTGCTAGCCTCCTTTTCAAGAATACCACCACAATAACCTCCACAAGCTTGCAAATAACTTTCCTTCTTAACACCCTTTCAGATTTTCCTTAAGCTTGAGTTTCTCTTGATTTTCTAGAGAGAAGGAGAGTTTTTAGCTTAGAGAGAGAGAGAGAGATGAAAGATGACCAAGCCTTCAAGACTTGGTCAATATAAGGCATGCAACATTTCAGATGGGGGGGGACACTTGTCACCCACCCATGACCTCTTTTAAAACAAAACAAAGGCGTAAATTTCCACTAACTCGCAGATCCCGCCTCGCCGGCTGCGATCGCAGCCATAGTCAATGAAACTCCCGCCGTTCTAAGGACTTTCCGGCGCGCTCGCTTCAGCCATGCGCTGAAACTTCGACCTCGATCTTCCGCCGCGCTCGCTTTCCGACGCCGCGCCCTACAATCACTCGCGCGCGCGCCTCGCTCAGCGCGCTGAGGCCCTCGATCGCGGTCTGACTCAACCACGGTATAACAATTAATTGATCACTAGTTATCATAACATATATGATTTCGAATCAAAAACCGAAATGAGAGATTTGGATATGATGTAATTGACTAGACATAGATTAAAATCGCGGACGAAAGTACCCCGATACTTGTGTAGCATTATAGGTTACTGTTCTTAATCCTCCTATGTGGTAATCCTATCATAGAAATATAGAAGGGTTTTACACTGGGATTGAGTGATTATATGTCCTAACCGGAATATAAGACAGTCTAGTTAACCGCTATCTTAACAAAAAAGAAGAATCATTTTAGTTGCATTAAGGATTGAATAAAGTGGATAGTCGAGGATTTTGGAAGCCCTAATTCATTCATAACTGATTATAACTTTATTAGTTTAAATCTTGAAATTATTCTAGTAGTTAAATAAAAATCTCAATCAAATATCGATTGCCAAATAGATAACATAAAATAGATGAACGGTACTTAGAAACCAGTCTCTGTGGATGATATTCGGTCTTACAGACTATATTACTTGTGACGATGCGTACGCTTGCGTTGAGCATTTGGAAATCGCGCTAACAGTTAGGAACCATTAAAAGTTCATCAAACCTAACCTCAAGCGGTGAGAATCATTAAAGGTTTTGGAAATTAACCTCTACCCACCATGCATGTTGCACTTTAATGTCTATTGCGGGAACGACTTTGAATTCATGTTTCTTTACAGAAATCTTCATCCAAAGTTCTCTTTCTTCCACCGAAGCGCTCAACTGAACCTTTTACAACTTAGTTTTTCTATTGAACCAAATTCTTAGGATCTCAAGTCGGTATGGTTGGGTTACCATCGCAAAGGTTCGTATTATTTGGGTTTTAAGCCCATTCCCCTAGACAGACAAAACTCTTGATCTTCGGATAGTCCCTTAATTAATGATCCGCCATATCCTTTGACTAGTAATCAATGAGCCAACACCCATGATGATCAACTGCCCAACGGTCTTATGTCTCTGACTGAAATGTCCAGACTCCGTCATTCGTGCCTCCTTGAAGCCAACTGGCTAGTCACAGTGTATAACTGATGGAAACACTGGTTTCTCTCAATAAGAGACATTTTCTAAGAGGTCGTGAAGTTACTTAACTTCTTTTCATGCTTTGTCCAAAGCGATAAAATCTTATTCCATTATGAATCGGCCGATGCAAGTTTGCTTAGAGGATTTTCAAAGAGACACCATACACATCCACTTGTGGCTTTGGTATTCTTCAAGTCTGATGTCCAGTTTGCATCACTGTGATCTCCCAGAACTGCTGGACATCAAGAATACCATAATCCGTAGATAAGTGAATATTTCAGATATCGTCATATCCGGTTTAACGCCTTCTATTGATCATTACCAGTGAACCTTAGTTCAACTGATCTATTTTGTAAGCCGATAACGGGTCAGTTGTAATATGTAAAATATATTGAACTACATGTGACCTGCGCATATTGCTCCTGGTATACGGTGCACCATGATTCCAATTAATTAAATGATTCATATCCATTAGTGACTTCAACGAGATTGTCAAAGACCTCACAGATGAGTTTGGAATTAGACCAGTCTGTTAGATGTCTTAGAAATCTCAATTCCTAAGATGTCATCTGCAATACCCATATCCTTCATATCGAAATATCGTTTCAACATATTCTTAGTTTCTAAGATCAAACTAGGACTACTCCATGTGATTAACATGTCATTTATGTAAAGGCATATCACGACGAACGAGTCAGAATTATCTTTCATGTACACACATTTGTCACACTCAATAATGGAGAAACCCTTTGATATTAGAGTACTATAAAAGTTTTCGTGCCATTATTTCGGGGCCTGTTTCATCCCGTACAGAAATTTGACAAGTCGACAGACTTTATTTTCTTGTCCTGGAACCACATACCCCTCGGGTTGTTCCATATTAATTTCTTCTTTCACTTTCAGACTGTTGGTTTTCTAAGTGTTGGCTTTCTAACCTTAGAGTCAATGTTTTTGTTGTCCGATTCATTATTTTTGTTTCATCAGAAACTTTCAGGACCAAAATGTGAACATTTTAGGGACCAAATCGAAAGTTCAGGAAGAATCCCAATAGTGCACCACACCAACTCTCCAATTAGGAAGGTTGTCTCAAGATCCATGTCACGTAGAACTGCAGTGGCCCTGGATGTTTAACTATTCACAGGGGGTATATGACCAAGTAGTTGAGGTCTTATACTCGTCTATAGATCCATCTATTTTGTACTCAATTTGAGTATCTACTTTTATAACCCAAAGGTTTTTTTTCGGATGAAGGTCAACCATTACACAAGTATGGTTCTATCTGATGGAATCTATTTCTCTCTCTAAAGCTTCTTTGCAAAGCAACACTTTTGGAGATAACAATGCTTTGTTAATTGTCCATGGTTCATTCTCAATCATACAAGCTAAAAGGTCTGAAACAAATCTTTGTCCCCTCTTTACTTTGACCCAAAGAAAAAAAGAACAAATGAAGTTTATCAAGAGAGTATACATAATTACACAAAAGATAATTACGGACAAAATGATAGGAAAATCGAAAGAAAGAGGCAAGTGATAAAAACTTGATTAAAAGAAAATATGTGAAAAGTATCTCCATGAGTACATGGCATGGAAAATCAATAATTTATTTTAAAAATCATGCCAAGTCAGATATTTGGTGACTAGATGTGGCATTTGTGGTTAAGAGTGACTTCTCAAGAGAAAACTTATAAGTTAGAGTGATTTTATTGATAAATACGTGACTTTACTAAGTAATTTAGTGATATTTTGAGATATTTATTCCAGTGAGCCCATATATAAAGTCCAAAACTGAGAGAAAAGACATGGCTTGAAATCCATGAGAACTCGTCTTCTTTCCCAAATTCTTATTCAATTCGTTCAAAACTACAAACAAAAGTTTGACCTGGTAACGGAAAAGAGGAGACATTGACCGTATCTAAGGGCAAAGTGACGTTTCGTAAAGATTTCCAGCAATGTTTTTTATTATTGAGTTTAAAATTTAAGAAAGCCAAAAGTTTGACAAAAAAAGTTTAATACTAATACTGAATTTTTAGAGTGCCACGTCAGCGGGCTTATGTCCCTACTTTATATTAATACATAGATTATTTCAAATTATAAAATATTTTTAGGAAAGTCCAATAGTTGAAAAATTCATGTTTGCCGACTATGGTGAATCTTTAGGTGATTGAAGGTAAGTTCCTTTCAATTTCATTTTCATTATCCGAGGCACCCGTCCCTTTCTCAGGAAGTAGTAACACACAATTACACTCAACTATGGGCATTGTTTGGTTATGTTTTTCTATTTTGTAACTACAAGCTCATTTAATTTTTCCTATATCACATCTAAAGTTGTTGGAAATTTATTAACGTGAATAAAATTAATTCTATTATTTATTACTCGAATAATTGGGGTCCCGCACGCCGGAAACGTCGTTTTCACACACGTTGTACCAAAGATCAAATTTCCTTAGTGAAAGAGATATTGGTACGTAAACGAAATGTTTGAGATATTAAATGATAGACGGTTATTGGTCAAATGACGAGTGTTTCACGTTGGTAAATGAAGGAAGAAGTGTACGATGTGAAAAAGATGAAACGAGTCGGAAATCGCCGCGAAGCCGTGAAGGGTCGCGACGCAACACTGTCGGAGCCGCGACGCCTCCACCATGAGTCGCGGCGCTTGAACAATGTTTGGCTACTGGAAGTTTGGCACTGCGGCGCCTCCAAGGCATGGTCGCAGCGCTTCGGAGGCAGAATGATCTACGGAAGACGAAAAGTTTCTGATTTTTGGGCTGATTTTGGAGCATTGAACATCTATTACTTGGCACTTGAATTCAACTATTATTTGGCTGAATTATAACCCCTCAATAAGTGTCATTACATGATTTTGATTGTCATTAGTTGGCTAGATGAAAGGTCATCTTACACACACTATAAATTGAGGCTCTTGGCTCAATTGAAGAACACACTTGCAATTAGATTTTTCTGAATCTTTCTAACTCTCTAGCTTTCTTTAGATCGCCATGGCCGGCGGCCCACCGGGTCGGGTTAAGCGGCCTGGGGCGGGCCTGGGGCGGAGAAAAGTGGGCGGGATCGAGCCAAGGCCTGGAGTGGGCCTGGCGGGACCATAACGTGTCCCTGGCCCCTGCCCCGGTAAGTGGGCCTGACGGACTGTGCAAGTGTTTTGATTTATTTTATTTTATTTATTTTTTAAATTTTTTCACTAAATTAAAAATACTAAATTACTAACAAAGTAACATTAACATATACTTGTCATATAGTCATATACATATACTATAATATTATAGACTTATAGTATTATAATTATAGTATTATACTCATATATATAATATATTTATAAACTATAAAGTATAAACTATAACAATATAAACTATAAACTATAAAGTATAAACTAAATAATTAAACAAAGACAAGAAGAGTGTAAAAAAAACATCCCAATGTTGTTTTTGTGCCTCTTATATTATTAATTATTTCATTGAAATATACAAGATTCAAAATTACAACATTGTAGTGTACTGTTGTTGAAAAAAATTGCAAAAGACATAGAAAAATTAAAAAATTGCAATGAAATAAATTACCTTGAAAATATTTTTTCTAGTTTCTTTATAATTTCTTGTGGTTCTTCGGTTGGAATTGGTATATCTTGGTCAAATTGTTCCACGTCGCTACTCATGCCTTCAGATAAAATGTTGTTGTAGTTGTCGTCTTCTTCTTCGTTAATCTCTAGTCGATCGCGACCTCCTTCGCCTCCGCTCGTATCCAATCTCTCGAATAGTACCGCCATCTCCAAGCCGTCCCGCTAATGAGTGTCTCATGTTTCCTATTTGAAATCGCAGAAAAAGCGCTTCGAGCGATTGACGACGCCAATGTTCAAAATATCTCGCCATCATTGAAAGTGTCGGAAATG
This sequence comes from Przewalskia tangutica, assembly GCA_029844215.1. Classification (NCBI taxonomy): domain Eukaryota; kingdom Viridiplantae; phylum Streptophyta; class Magnoliopsida; order Solanales; family Solanaceae; genus Przewalskia; species Przewalskia tangutica. The sequence continues at coordinate 64,819,872 of CM056736.1, read as the reverse complement.
TCTTCTCATTCGCTCCAATATTTCAGAAGTCTTCCTTTCCTTCTTCATTGATAATCGCTTGGTAAGGTAAATTACCCGCAAAACAAAAACATCGAACTCGCTAATTTGGTTAGCACCGTACCACCGCACATTATATTTCTGAGGCTTTCAATAGAACTAATACTACTAGCCCCAGAAACAGCATGCCTTTTTTTAGCATGTGTTGAAGAAGAAGAAGATGGTACAAAAGTCGGTTGGTTACTAGCACTTTCTTGCTGGTAATGCCGATATACTTTTTTGCATTCATCTTCTACGCTATTCAACACTTCTTCTAGCGTTAGTTCAATAGGTGGCTCAACATTTAAATTTTTGGGAGTTGGAGGTGGTAGTACGTCCATACAGTTATAAATATTTTCAATAAGACTTTTACAACCCTCTACTTTAATAGTCGGGTTTAATACAACACCAATAATATAAATAGGGGGAATAGGAATAAAATATTTCTTTAATTTCATAAACATTTTTTTAATAGCTGCAGTATAGGCAGGTTTTTCCATATATTCTTTAAGAAGTAAAAATATTATAGCTATATAAAACAACATAGTTGAAATAGTAGGATAATATAAAGTAGAAAATTCTTTTGTTGCTCGTTGAAATTTTTCTAAAAATACAATAAGTTCTCTAATTTTCTCCCAATCATTATCCACAATCATATCATTTGGATTTTGATTATGGGCGTTAAAAAATAAAATAATAGGTTTTCTATAGTCATAAGCAACAACTAGTTGGTCATATAAAGAATTCCACCTAGTTGGTACTTCTTCGGGAATTTTTCTGTAAGATAGTCCACAATCGTGGCAAGTTTTTTTATATTCTTTTCTCTGTTGAATTCTATTATTTTTAAAAATAAAGTGTATAGCAAATTTTATTTTTTCAAGAATATCTTGAAAAAGTGAAAGACCATCCTTTACAACTAAGTTATAAATATGACACGCACATTTGATATGAAAATGTTTTGAAAAAGACGGAGTTAAAACATCTCTTAAAATACTAATAGCGTAATTGTTAGAAGATGCATTATCTAATGTAATACTCATAACTTTATCGCTTATTCCGTAATAATCGCAGATGAATAAATATTTTCAAATAAACTCACCAAAGGTGCCTACTATCTATATATCTATATGCTAAAATACGTTTTTGCATAGACCATTTATAATCTATCCAATGACAGGTTACCGTTAAATAATCATGGTCGTTAGTACTACGACCTATATCAGAAGTTAGAGCGACTTTGCAATTTAAATGATATAATGCATAACGTAAATATCATTGATATTCATGTGCAAATTTAAATACATCTCTTTTAACAGTTGATCTAGGAAAACCTTTATAAGCGAGGATTATACATATCTCTAATATAATGAATAAAACCAGAGATTCAGAAATGAAAAGGCAAACCCTCCACAAAGAACTAATTTTGCTAGTGATTCCTATCTTTATGTTTATCGTATTTAGGGCCTACAACTCCCCGTCATAGGGTTAATTTGACCTGCATTTTTCCAAACAAGATGTGAACCTTGTTCGATTGAGAGGACGCTTTCACCATTTTTTCAATCATGTATTGGGCATGCAAGGCTTTGTGTTTTGCAATGTGTCTTCCTAAACCCCCCGTCCCACCATGACCTTGTCCAGTTTTAAAAGAATAAACATTTTTACAAGTTTTACATACAGCTACTTGATTAGCTACGTCCCTGTCAAAATATTTCCATACAACTGATTTTAATGGTCGTTTTGCCGGACCTCGTCTCATAGTAGGGGGGATAGGAGACATTTCACTAGTGGGTGTATCATCTTCATTAGTAGGTGTATCATCATTTAGGGTGTCATCTAAATTAAAATCTTCTTCAATTTGAGGATAATCATTTGTGTCAAGATCATATGGTATTTCAGGAAACATTTCAGGATCTATAAAATCATCTTGTCTAGGAATAGCTGGAACAGGAATACTAGAAGAAGTACCCTTGCCCTTGTTACCACCCCTACTGAAGAAGTCGACTTACCCTTACCCAACGTACGCTCTTAGTCCTTTCATTTTAATTATCTTTGATAAATAGTTAAAGATAAATAGATAATGAAATTAAATGTGCTAAATGAAATAAAGACAAAATAATAATTTAATGAGAGAACGAATGTACCAAACGTGACGTAGAGTCGACGTGTAATCGAGAAGTTGAAAATTGAAACTTTGCTCGATAGATAATCCTCAAGCTAGTTGCCAACTTCACTCCCAATTCTCAAATTAATAAATAGATTGAATATGTAGACAATGTTGTATAGAGATTGATTGATAATTGATTGAGAGATTAGAGAGTAGAAAGATTTGTGAAAATAATAAGAAGAGGAATGAGGTATTTATAGTTGAAAAATTGGGTTAAAGTTTAAATATAATAACTTAGGGGTTAAAAATAAATATAAAGGGGTAGGGGTTGGGGAGGAGGAGGCCTAAAATGGCCGTTGTCAACGGCCAAAATGTAAAATGGCCGTTGACAACGACTATTTTCTCGCAGCGAGGGGCCCAGGCGGGATTGGGCGGGTCGGGGCGGGTCGGGCGGGATCGAGGCTGGCGTCGGTCGGGCGGGACCAGACTGCCCCGCCGATTCGAGCCCGGTCCGTTTTTTTATAGCGGGATCGTGTCGGGGTCGGGGTCGGGTCGGGACCGGGACGGGGTCCGGTCGGCCCGGCCCACTGGCCAGCCCTAGCTTTCTTTCATACACTAAAAAAAATTATTCTTTTTTAGTAAACATTTGAGTTTCTTTTGCTCAATTGTTTGTTGTTGTTTTATCTTGGGAGACAAGTTGTCAATCACCGTTAAATGATTTATACGGGGCAATATTGTCTTAAGGATATAATAAATATCACTTGACTCAACAAGCCTCTTGTTTTATTCCTATTTCCAGATTTGTAATCTTTGTTGTTGTTACTTACTTCTCATTTCCTTGTAACCTTTATTGTAACTCACAAAAGTCACTCAATTAATATTTGGACAATAAATTATGACATGTCATTTAATTTATTCCATATCACATTTAATTTCTTAAAAAGAGTCAAATTTGTGCTTGAACCATTTCCATCTTAATTATTCCTATATTTATGTGGCAATTTTTTTTAAAACAAAATATGGTAAATGTTTTTTTTAAAATGAAATAACTGGATTTTATTAAAATATGAAAAAACTTATTTTTTTCTTAAATCAGGAAAAACTGATTTTAAAAGAAAATGTGAAAACCCCGTTTTAAAAAATAAAGCTGAAAAAGCTGAACTTTTTTAAATCAGGAAAATAGATTATTTTGTTTTATATTTAAAAAATCTTGTTTTCCAGATATTATTTTTATTAAAAATCCAGTTTTTTGAGATTTTTCTTTAAAATCTATTTCCGGATTTTTTAAAAATGTCTCCTAAAAAAATAAAATCATGAAAATCTAGATTTTTAGGACACTTTCTGTTTTAAAAAATACAATTGAAAAAAAAACTTTTTTGCATATTTTTTAAGACAAAATCCAATTTTCTAGATTTTATTACAAAAATGTGTTTAAAAAATCATTTTTCCAGTTTTGTTTTTTTTTTAAATACAGTTTTCCAGATTCTAAGAAAACACAAATTTTCTAATTTCTAAATAAAAATATCCAATTTTCCAGTTCTTTTTTTAAAATGGGTTTTTAAAAAGTCACTTTTGATTTTAAAAAATAGTTTCCATCTTTTTGTTTTAAAAAATTAGTTTTTCGTACTTTTTAAAAATTGACATGTAGGGCGGCGCCACATATGAAAATTAAGATGGAAATGGAGATTTAACCAAGTAGAATTAAATAAGAGTTTTTTTTAGAGTACAAAGGCAAATATAATCCGAGAGATGAATGAGAAGGGAAAATATATCAAGAAAGGTATAACAACGGGTAAATATAACTTATTTTTGAAAGATATAATTTCATGATTATTTTCATTAATAAAAGAGAATATACAACAAACATACAACAAACATTTTCCCAAAACTGTATTCTAGTAATACAAGAATTCTATAATTATGGTAAGTGTACAATACTAATTAATGTAATATTTATCCTAAACTAATACAACAAACATTGCCATAAATCAGCCCAACCCGTGGGATGTATATTTACAGAATACCGTGACCATATTCATACGATATACACGTGTATATTGTGTATATTGTGTATATTGTGTATATTGTATGTATCTTTAACACACCCCGCAGTCATAGCGGGTTGTCTTCGTACGCTTAGACTGTCCCTAAAATCTTCAAAAAGAACCGAGGGAAGACCCTTTATAAAGATGTCTGCAATTTGATATTTGGAAGGGACATGGCAGACGCGTACTTGTCCACGAGATATCTTTTTGCGAACAAAGTGAATGTCCATCTCGATATGTTTTGTGCGCTGGTGCTAAACCGGATTATTAGTAAGGTAGATGGCACTAACATTATCACAATAACCAAGGTAGCTTTCTGAATGGGACAATGAAGCACCAAAAGAAGATTTCGTAACCAACGGGATTCAGAGACCACATTATCTACCCCTCGATACTCACTAGAGCGGGACAATGTCGACTGATGCTTTGCAGATCAGGAGACCAATTTATTACCAAGAAACATGCAATAGCCGGAAGTGGAACGTCTGGTATCTGGGCAACCACCCCAATCAGCATCTGTATACGAGACAAGTGTAGATGTCGAAGACGGATATAGATGTAGCCCATAGGTCAAGTGTCTGGTGTCTGGACAGCCACCCCAATTAGCATCTGTATACGTGTCACGACCCGACCTCGGGCCCGCGACTGGTGCCTTACCCCGGGCACCCTAGTGATACAACATCAGAGAAAATCAGCGGAAATAAAAACTTAAACATGAACAAGACATAAAATAAGCAATAGGCTAACCAAAACGGTTACCTTCCTGTATATATAAATCAAAATTGAACAGTTAAATCCCTTACAAACCCTGCCCACAACAGTACTACAGACCTCTACAAATTTTATAACAACTATGACGGGACAGGGCCCCGCCATACCCATGAATGTACAAGAACCTACAAACTCAGGGAATCATACCAAAAGATAAGCCTCCGGAGAAACGGAGCTTCCCAAAACGCTGAACTGTGATCTTATGAGCGAGGATCAACAACCGGTGTACCTCTACCTGCGGCATGAACGCAGCCCCCCGAAGGAGGTCAGTACAACAGGTACCAAGTATGTGAAACTGAAAATACTGTAAATGAAATCATAATAGTCTATATAAAACAAGAGACATGTATGATAACCAAACTACAGTTCACAATATATATTAGCAGTCATGTCAAGTCAGGGACTCACGCCCGTAAAGTCATTACTCAAATATAACCCAGGAATTTAACCCGCACAACGGCCGCATGCCCCGACATCTTACCTCGGTATAAGCATGGCCATGAAATCATCCTAATGGAAGCATACCCGTGGGCCACCCATCGTGTCAGTATGTCCAAAGGAAATAACAAGATAACAATCATAATGGAAGCATACTCGTGGGCCACCCATCGTGTCAGTATGTCCAAAGCAAATAACAGAATAACACTCCTAATGGAAGCATACCCGTGGGCCACCCATCGTGTCAGTATGTCCAAAAGGAAATAACAAGATAACAATCATAGTGGAAGCATACGGTGGGGCCACCCATCGTGTCAGTATGTCCAAAGCAAATAACAGAATAACACTCCTAATGGAAGCATACCCGTGGGCCACCCATCGTGTCAGTATGTCCAAAAGGATCGATATAGTGGAAGCATACCCGTGGGCCACCCATCGTGTCAGTATGTCCATCAATCAACCAGATAGCCGGCCCTCCAACGAGAGACGCGGTAGCACAGAAACACAACACTTGCACAACAAAAGCTATCACCACAAGCATAGGCAAGTTCAACATACTTTTAGACATTCTTTTTATGAACACAAATCCGGGTTTTAACCCCAAGGTACTACGTATTTTAACTCTTTAAAAGATCCATTTCTTTCACAAAAAGTCACACGATACCCGTAGTATCAAAAATAGAGTAACTGTCTTTGTAAGTAAACCAAAACAATTTTCATACTTTCTTTTTAAACCAAATCATTTCTCCCTTTAAAGTCCAGTTACCATTTTAAATCCAATAATAAAACCATCCTTTTGTTTTCATAAAGTCGTTATAACTAACTTCCCATAAAGCTATTATAACACTTTATGTTTTAAACCAATACACTTCAAATTCCTCAAGTCTCATTTCTTTTAGAAAACAAGTTCCTTACTTTGAAATTTAAGAAAAATCAATACTTGTTATTAATGATCTTATTAAAGCAGCCATGATCTAGGAAATGTAATACAATTTTGTCTTATCTTAGCTTCTATGCAGATGGAGGTTTCTACTGGTTTTAATATAATTAACTATTTGTCAATACATTTTCCTTTATTAACGCTGCAGTGGTTTGTTCGATACTTATTCTCATTTCCGAAATCAATATAACTTATTCCTTTTAAAACTCAATTACCCATTTATCATAAATGCGGTTTCATAACTTTTTAACACAAACCAAGTCGTTAATATTTCACATCAAGTCATTTATAAGTCAAGTCTCTTATCTTTTAAAAACCACAGACCATTTCTTTACCTACATAAAGTTGTTATAACAAACTTCCCATAAAGTCGTTATAACCCTTTATGTTTTAAACCAATCAAATTCGTTTAGCACACGTACGTCTACCGTACTACATAGTTCACACAATCATGCTAGAAAAGATAGGAAGAGGTTCACATACCTCGCGACGATTATCGACAATTTGCAAAACGCTCCAAAGTACTATCACTCTGCTAGCCTTTTCCACCCTTCAAGTAGAATACGCTACTCGTAGTACTTCCACCTATAATGGCCATAAAATTTCTATCAATTTCTAGATCTCTTCGTAGAATATTCTAAATACAAGATTCCTTATTCTACGGAAAATTCGGCAGCACCTCCCCCCCGTAACCACATAAATCTCCTCCTCAATCAAGGCCCGCTACCAAGCCAACAACTCCTAGGGGGGTTACACGTCTAACCGGACGTGTACAACACTGCCCCACAATAATACTACAAGTCTCATCAGAATACAAATTCAATGTAAATACAGTTCAATTCTTATCCATATTCATTCTACATATAGTATACTCAACTATACATTACTACAACATGTAATATCCAATTACAATAGGGGGACAAAGATAATTACCTCGATGAGCCCAAAATTATCCAAGATTATAAGTCGATCCTGAGCAACGTTTAGCTCCAATTCCTTACGCTCCAACCCGCTCCAAGCAACCCTTAGAAGTTTCCAAACAACTTCTCTTAACACTTCATCTAAGCTATGAAGATTTTTCTAGGGCTTCATTTTGCGACCATTGGAATAAAGTAATATTTCCGGGCTCCTAGTATTGAAATAACTTTGGAATACTACTAGGGATACTAGGCCAAGGTATTTGGGATTATACAATAATACTCAAAGTATTTTCTACTCAAGTGGGGGAGGGGGACGAAAACAACTACAAAGGGGAGGGGAGTATTTTGCCTTGGAAGCTTAAGTGTGGGATGAAAATTGTCTTCAACTTAAGGGGGTATATATAGAAGAATCAAGGGTCAAGATTTAAGCAAGTGTGTGGTGAGGATGGGTACATGTGTGTGGGTAGTTGGCCAACCAAGTGTTCACCACAAAAATGGGACAAGTGGCCACCACAAAAATGGGCCACTTGTCCACCAAGAAAACGCCACTGTCTCTCCAATTCGGCCAACATGGCCACACGGGTGACACGTGTCTCCTACTCGCCCAAAATATTTCATCTTCCGAAAATATCCGTAATGCCAAAAATCCAAAAATAAAGTGGGCCCACAAAACCAGAATTTTCCGTGGCCCCACGTGACCAATTTCGGAAATAAAATTTCATAATTCTCAAATATTCCAAAAGTCCAAATACCAAACTGGGAATCCAATTCCTTTAACGAACATTTTTCCTTCACAAAATCAGAAACTTTTCCGCTTAAAAATCACATCTTTCTTCCTTTCCAATTTTTGTGTCGTATTCTCGCATTTAACGTCTTCGTATACATACCACGAACTACGGGTGTAACATTCTTCCTTAGAAACATTCGTCCCGAATGTTCCTTCTAAGTCTCAAAACATACATGCGCTGGTATAGTCTTCACTACTATACTTACAAAACCACTTATGCCACACCTGGCCATAATATAACATACGCGCAAAACTCAATCCAAGCCATCGAGGGATCACCCCTAACGTGTATAACAACACAAAAACTTCCACCCATGGTCCAAAGGATACTTTCTTCACATCTATACTTATAAAAATGACACTTCACATCTTCGCCTCTTTTCTTAATCGTCGTACCTTCCTCGTACACTCGAACTCTTCCTACTATACGTACCACATTTCTGCCATTGCTTCAGTTTCCAAAATCTCGGGGTTACTATCTCTAACTTGGTCATCATTAACTGGGAACACTCTGGAGGGATCTCCGATTACTCTTCCGAAACATAGCAACATGGAATACCGGACGTACTGCCTCCTAAATCGGACGGCAGTGCTAACTTATAGGCAACCTGGCCTATTCTACTATTATCTGAAAATGCCCAAAGTACCTCGGGCTAAGTTTCCCCTTCTTTCCAAATTCCGTCACACCCTTCCGGGGTGGTACCTTCAAGAAGACCCACCGTCAACCTGAACTCCAGGTGTCGACGCCGATCATCCGCACGACTTCTGTTGACTCTGAGCTGCTAATAACTTCTTCTGGATAAGCTTCACCTTAACCACATCCTGTTGAAACAAGTAGGGACCAAACTATCTGAACCTTGCCGACATCGAACCAATCGACCGGCAACCTACACTTCAGCCCATACAAGGCTTCATAAGGCACCATCCGAATACTGAAATGGTAGCTAGTATAATACTCACTCAACAAGAGGCAAATAATCCTCACAGCTACCCCTGAAACCAAAACACCGGCCCGTAACCTATCCTCAAATGTCTGGATAAAATGCACTGTTCGTCCGTCGGCCCGAGGGTGAATACAATACTGGGACTCACCTGAGTTCCTAACCCGCCTGGTAAAACCTCCCGAAAAAGAAATAGCCATAAACTGGGCTCCACTGCCTGCCATAAAATAAAATTAGGAACCCCGTGCAGCCTTACAACCTTCCTGATATACAACATCTCACATAACCCTCCGCCGAGTAAACAGTCCTGACTAAAAGACAAGATGGGCTGACCCCATCGGCCCTACTACTGGTCGAACGCATCCACAAACTCGTACGATGGTTACCTAATCTTGGGCCTAACACCCTCGTGACCCTATCATCTAGCGGGACCACCTCAAACTGACCCCACCATACTTCGGGCTGCGGGTTACGGCTAGCCGATCATATCATTCCAACAAAAAAATCTATATGTAGCTCTTCTAGCTGCTAGCTCTTGCTCATCGCTTGCTCTTTCTCTAACACCAACACCTTAACTCAACTCATTGGCCTCAACCCGACCCACCTCGTACTAAACTCTCATTCCCCGATCCGGAACAATATTACCAGTTCACGTCATGAAAGCTACCACTTCCATCTCACACTACCCATGGAATTATCACAACTTACACAATGCTAACCGAACATAGCACTCCACATGTATCTACCATAACGACCTAAACAAGTCTCTTAAGGCTGAAGATATCTCTCAGAACTCATCGCCTCACTTTCCCTTTGTCGCCTCTAATCAAATCCTCGCTCACGGGCGCATAACCGGATCTGTCGAGAAGGCCCGCCTCGAAAGTTACCAAAGGACCCTGCTGTTCTGGCCCTCTTCTGCTGATCTAGGTTAATTCGCCGATCTCTACGTTTCGTCACGCGCAGGCTCGTGACGCGGGCAATGTCCATGTCTGACTGAAGAGCTACACTTTGTACAACTCTCTGTTAGATAATCGTCATGTCCTGTGACATATCGGTGCACTCTATCCTCCATGTCTGTCACTAACGCGGGGTCATAACGAGCCAATAAGTCAAACTCTATATCAGATTCTGAACCGTCCGCCTGCTCGCCTCAACATCATAAATCCATCCGCTCGAGCCTCCTCTCGCGAGGGCGCGAGTGTAAGAAATGCCTCTGAGAACTCGTCCCCACCAGCTGGAGGCGCATGCTTCCCCCGGGATAGTTCCCAAGAATCAAACCGGTCGACTGCAGTACCATGCAGCCGATGCGAACCTAAGACCATCGACTGTGTCTCTGAAGCCTTGATCATTCTCATGATCCGCTGTAGCTGTCGAGTAAACTCCTGAGGATCTTCCTCAGTCCCCGATCCATAGAACTCGGGTGGATTGAAACTCCAGAAGTCCCGAAATCTCAACTGTCGGATCTAGGGTGAACTACTAGTACTACCGGAACCTCCGACTCTCGTGCATCTCATTCCCACCACGGACTAGCTAGTAATCGGGCCATCTCTTGTAACTCATATCCTCTGCTCTCGGCCGTAGGACTAGAGGCTCGGTATCGTGGTCTCGTGAGCTACCGCCACGCTCTAAAACTCTCTCGGCTAGCGGCGTCGCAGAACTCCCCGAATGAAGCGATGTCTCAGATAATGACTGGGCCCGTGCCCTGGTAACCTTCTATGCTCTACTCGCAGCTCCCTCTGCTGCCTTGCCCTTCTGGGATCTGGTTGCCTTGCGTAGAGGCATAACGGGTGAAAAATAATACGTCAGAGGGAGTCCAACTTATAACACAGCTCTAAGGCACGATCTCAGAGTGAGAAGAATGGAAACCAATCCTAAATATCCTGCAGCCTCCTGATTATAGGTGTGGTGCACAACACACCGATAATCAAGACTCTACTAGATACAGTCTGTAGACACTTTCCGAGGATTAACTGCTCTGATACCACTTTTGTCACGACACGACCTCGGGCCCGCGACTGGTGCCTTACCCCGGGCACCCTAGTGATACAACATCAGAGAAAATCAGCGGAAATAAAAACTTAAACATGAACAAGACATAAAATAAGCAATATGCTAACCAAAACGGTTACCTTCCTATATATATAAATCAAAATTGAACAGTTAAATCCCTTACAAACCCTGCCCACAATAGTACTACAGACCTCTACAAATTTTATAACAACTATGACGGGACAGGGCCCCGCCATACCCCTGAATGTACAAGAACCTACAAACTCAGGGAATCGTACCAAAAGATAAGCCTCCGGAGAAACGGAGCTTCCCAAAACGCTGAACTGTGATCCTATAAGCGAGGATCAACAACCGGTGTACCTCTACTGCAGATGAACGCACTCGGGCGAGGTCGATAACAGTACCAAGTATGTGAAATCAAAATATCAGAAATGAAATCATAATAGTCTATATAAAACAAGAGACATGTATGATAACCAAACTACGATTCACAATATATATTAGCGATATGTCAAGTCGTGACTCACGCGTAAAGTCATCACTCAAATATAACCCGAATTTAACTCAAGACAACGGCCGCATGCCCCGACATCTTACCTCGGTATAAGCATGGCGATGGAACCATCCTAATGGAAGCATACCCGTGGGCCACCCATCGTGTCAGTATGTCCAAAGGAAATAACAAGATAACAATCATAATAGAAGCATACTCGTGGGCCACCCATCGTGTCAAGATGTCCAAAGCAAATAACGAATAACACTTAATGGAAGCATACCCGTGGCCACCCATCGTGTCGGATGTCCAAAAGGAAATAACACGAGAACCATCATAGTGGACGCATACTCGTGGGCCACCCATCGTGTCAGTAGGTCCAAAGAAAATAACAGAAGAACACTCCTAATGGAAGCATACCCGTGGGCCACCCATCGTGTCAGTATGTCCAAAAGGATCGATATAATGGAAGCATACCCGTGGGCCACCCATCGTGTCAAGATGTCCATCAATCAACGGATAGCCTACCTCCAACGAGACGCCAGAGCACGTAAACACAACACTTGCACAACAAAAGCTATCACCACAAGCATAGGCAAGTTCAACATACTTTAGACATTCTTTTATGAACACAAATCCGGGTTTTAACCCCAAGGTACTACATATTTTAACTCTTTAAAAGATCCATTTCTTTCACAAAAAGTCACACGATACCCGTAGTATCAAAAATAGAGTAACTGTCTTTGTAAGTAAACCAAAACAATTTTCATACTTTCTTTTTTAAACCAAATCATTTCTCCCTTTAAAGTCCAGTTACCATTTTAAATCCAATAATAAAACCATCATTTTGTTTTCATAAAGTCGTTATAACTAACTTCTCATAAAGCTATTATAACACTTTATGTTTTAAACCAATACACTTCAAATTCCTCAAGTCTCATTTCTTTTAGAAAACAAGTTCCTTACTTTGGAATTTAAGAAAAATCAATACTTGTTATTAATGATCTTATTAAAGCAGCCATGATCTAGGAAATGTAATACAATTTTGTCTTATCTTAGCTTCATGCGGATGGAGGTTTCTACTTGGTTTTAATATAATTAACTATTTGTCAATACATTTTCCTTTATTAACGCCGCAGTTGGTTTGTTCGATACTTATTCTCATTTAGAAATCAATATAACTTATTCCTTTTAAAACTCAATTACCCATTTATCATAAATGCGGTTTCACAACTTTTAACACAAACCAAGTCGTTAATATTTCACATCAAGTCATTTATAAGTCAAGTCTCTTATCTTTTAAAACCACGACCATTTCTTTACCTACATAAAGTTGTTATAACAAACTTCCCATAAAGTCGTTATAACACTTTATGTTTTAAACCAATCAAATTCGTTTAGCACACGTACGTCTACCGTACTACATAGTTCACACAATCATGCTAGAAAAGATAGGAAGAGGTTCACATACCTCGCGACGATTATCGACAATTAGCAAAACGCCCAAAGTACTATCACTCGCTAGCCTTTTCCACCCTTCAAGTAGAATACGCTACTCGTAGTACTTCCACCTATAATGGCCATAAAATGTCTATCAACTTCTAGATCTCTTCGTAGAATATTCTAAATACAAGATTCCTTATTCTACGGAAAATTCGGCAGCACCTCCCCCCCGTAACCACATAAATCTCCTCCTCTATCAAGGCCCGCTACCAAGCCAACAACTCCTAGGGGGGTTACACGTCTAACCGGACGTGTACAACACTGCCCCACAATAATACTACAAGTCTACTGTAAATACAGTCCAATGTAAATACAGTTCAATTCTTATCCATATTCATTCTACATATAGTATACTCAACTATACATTACTACAACATGTAATATCCAATTACAATAGGGGGACAAAGATAATTACCTCGATGAGCCCAAAATTATCCAAGATTATAAGTCGATCCTGAGCAACGTTTAGCTCCAATTCCTTACGCTCCAACCCGCTCCAAGCAACCCTTAGAAGTTTCTAAACAACTTCTCTTAACACTTCATCTAAGCTATGAAGATTTTTCTAGGGCTTCATTTTGCGACTATTGGAATAAAGTAGTATTTCCGGGCTCCTAGTATTGAAATAACTTTGGAATACTACTAGGGATACTAGGCCAAGGTATTTGGGATTATACAATAATACTCAAAGTATTTTCTACTCAAGTGGGGGAGGGGGACGAAAACAACTACAAAGGGGAGGGGAGTATTTTGCCTTGGAAGCTTAAGTGTGGGATGAAAATTGTCTTCAACTTAAGGGGGTATATATAGAAGAATCAAGGGTCAAGATTTAAGCAAGTGTGTGGTGAGGATGGGTACATGTGTGTGGGTAGTTGGCCAACCAAGTGTTCACCACAAAAATGGGACAAGTGGCCACCACAAAAATGGGCCACTTGTCCACCAAGAAAACGTGTCACTTGTCCTTCTCCAATTCGGCCAACATGGCCACACGGGGGTGACACGTGTCGCCCCCCTACTCGTCCAAAATATTTCATCTTCCGAAAATATTCGTAATGCCAAAAATCCGAAAATAAAGTGGGCCCCACAAAACCGTAAATTTTCCCGTGGGCCCCACGTGACCAATTTCGGAAATAAAATTTCATAATTCTCAAATATTCCAAAAAGTCCAAATACCAAATCTGGGAATCCAATTCCCTTTAACGAACATTTTTCCTTCACAAAATCCGGAAACTTTTCCGTCGAAAAATCACATCTTTCTTCCTTTCCAATTTTTGTGTCGTATTCTCGTACGAACGTCTTCGTATACATACCCTGGAACTACGGGGTGTAACAATACGAGTCAAGTGTAGACGTCGACAAATGATATAAATCTAAGTCATAGTCAAGTGTCCCCTGGATGTACCGAATGATGCGTTTGAGCGAATTCATGTGCTCAACCTTAGGTTCATGCATAAATAAACACATCTACTATACGACATACGTAATATCTGGTCTCGTGAATGTATGATACTGAGGGCCCCTGTAAGACTGTGATAGCGGGTCGGATCCGAATAGGACGAGCCAGCCGCAGCACCCAACTTGGGTTTAGTATCAACCTGAGTGGAAGTGGACTTACAAGATGACATCTCAGCCCTCTCAATGATATCAGCTGCATACTTCATCTGGGATAAGAACAACCCATCTGCATGACGAGTGACAACAATCCCCAAAAAGTAACTCAAGTGTCCTAAGTCTTTCATAGCAAACTCAAAATTGAGCATTGTCACGATAGACTTACGTAATGCACCAGAAGAGATAATGAAGATAATATAATCCACATATAAGAGTATATAAGCGAAAGAAGATCCACGATGATATATGGAAAATGAATTATCAGACATGCTGTGAGAGAACCCAATAGTGGAAACATAGTCTGCAAACCTCTTATACCAAGCCCGTGGAGTCTGCTTAAGCTCATACAAGGACTTCTTCAACAAACATACATGATGAGGATATTTGGGATCCCTAAACCCCAAGGGTTGATGCATATAGACTATCTCCTTGAGATCACCATGTAAGAAAGAATTTTTCACATCTAACTGATGAATCTCAAGCTTTCGAAAGAGCCAAGCTGAGCATCGTGCGAATGGTAACCGGCTTGACCACCGGACTAAATGTCTCATCACAATCCACACCAACCTGTTGATTCTTACCATCACCTACAAGTCGAGCCTTATGCCTTGCAAACGAATCGTCAGAATTATCCTTATGAGCAAAAATCCACATAGACCGAATAATAGTATCAATAAGAGCATCATATTCATCGGTCATAACAATTTTCTAATTAGGGTCATTTAAAGTAGACACAGGATTACGGGGTAGAGGAGATTTAAGAACATTAGAATTTAAATTAAAATATATTTTTGGTTTAAAAATACACCGTTGACTATGAGTGATCGGTCTATGACTCGGAGGAGAATTGGGCGGATTTTGGAAATTATCTGGACAGGTGACGGACTGGCCAGTAGGCAGTGGGCCTGCTGGCCCCGCATGGTAACTAGAACCGCAACAAGAAGCAGGAATTGGGCATATACTGGACTTGTTAACCGAAATAGAAATTGGGCCAGAACTGGGTAGGATAGATGGCCTTGTTCCTGGACCCAGAACTGGAGGTGACGCTATGACAGGAGGACCAGCGGGCAGTGGGCCTGCTGGAAATTTTTGGGTATGGGACAGTTCCGATAAATGGTGGTTAATATATGGGGAGACACCGTCGTCCAAAAAATTATACGAACTAGGCACGGGACTTCTTACTTTAGAAAGCGGAAATTGGGACTCATAAAAACAACATGGCGACTAATGATGATTTTATTTGACGATAAATCAAAGCATTTGTAACCACAATAATTATATGGATAACCAAAAACACACAAGAGGTAGACCTAGCCTGAAGTTTGTTAAATGTGGTGGACGAAAATAGTGGATAATACAAGCACTCAAAGATCCTAAGATGAGAATACGAAGGGGTCTTATTATATAAGATATGAAGATGGGAGGAATACGTCAAGGCTTTTGGAGGAAGTATGTTAAGGAGATATGTAGCCACTTATAGAGCATGATGCCAGAAAGACAGGGGTACGGAAACATGAATCAATAAAGTTCGAAAAATGTTATTAATGGTACGAATTTTGCATTCGTCTTTCCCATTTTGTGAAGACGTATGAAAACAAGAAAAATGAAAATTGATCCCATTATTAGTAAAAAAAATTCCCGAAACACCCCATTATCATGTTCTTTGTGTTACACCACGTGATTCTAGAGCGATAAATTGAGAACGTAATTAAGAAAATAAGATTCGAATATTGGTTATAAAGTATATTTACATATGCTAATTCGGAATAATTTTTTAATACTACAAGTGTGACGAGGGAAATTAATACTAATAGTTGTATAATTCCAATAGGGTTGTGGACTAGTGCCGTGTATAACAAAATTTGGACTTGGAATTTTCAAATTTTATCTAAGATTGATTATGTGGGAGATTAACTAATTGTGGTATTAATTTAAGTGGAGATGATGAAAAAATGTGTGGATAAAACAAGTGGCAATTCTCATCCGCCACATGGACAACATGCAAAACAAATTTTCAGATTTTTACTTAGACCCATACCCACTCATTTCTCCCCCTCCATTTTCGAACACCCCTCTCTCCTTCATCCCTCCATCATCTCTCCTCTAAAACAGATTTTACTCCATCACCATAGCTTAGTTGAGGACCAAATTAACTCTCCTTCCAAGATTAAGTTATGCTACTAATTTCTAAACCATGGTAAAGGCCGAAACAGTGACTGAAAATCGGTAATGCTGGACCGAAATTCTGTCCAGAAACTTTAAGTCTTGGAGACAAGCTATTTGGAAGAAAAACATGCAAGCAAGATGAATTGAAACTTGTAAAGGAAGCATGCATGTCATTGTGACTTGAAGAGATGATGAAAATTGTGCACATTGGAACCAAGAGGTGCCGATTGTACTAGGGACTTCTTTGGCTAATTTAAGGTAAGAATTCTTCTCCTTATAGAGTAATGGAAGTCAAATGATGTTGTAGTTAAGAGATGAACTTCTCTTAAGATAAATTGGAAGATAGAAAATGCATGTGGTTGTATTGGTGTGGTTGAGCCGATTTTTGGGGACTGTTTCGAGTGAATGGAGTTGATTGTTGTTGTTGTTATTATTGTCACTAATTGCATGTTGAAATTGAAAAGAAATCTTGATATTTAAAGTTGTAATTGGTTATATGAAAGTGTTGAAACATGAAATTGGAGTTTAAGAAGTTATAAGAAGAGTTGTGGTATTATGTTGTTGTGGCCGAGACCTTCCCAAAACTCGTAGACATTATTGTGTAAAATTTAGGGAATGTTTCGTGGAGATTAGAATGTTGGAAATTTAGTTATAAATATGCATATACATTGTTGTAATGGTGGATATATGTCTTAAAGGAATTGAAGTGTAGAAATGTGTTATGTTGCAAACTATAAGACTTGCACACTTGTTGTTGCTAGAAGTATGGACTGTTTTAATGGACTATTTTAAGGGCTAGTTTAATATGGATTAATGGGCTGAATTAACATGAGAAATAGGTGTGTTAGTCACCTTGGTTGCTATGGTTATTGTCTTCCATGAACGTAAGAAGAAAGAATGTATAATGGTAGTGTATATCAGATATACGGGACTGTTTTGGTATATCCTCGAGCTGTGTCTTGTTATTGGTATTGTTGGCCTTGTTTGTAAGTTGTGGATGTGTGTATAAGTAGGGGAAATGCTGCCCAAATTTTTATACGAAAAGAGAGTCATCATTTGGTATATAACTTACGCTAGTAATCATAGAGTTGACGAACATATTGTTATTGTTATAGGTTGAAATGCTAATTGAGACGTATTCTAAATATTGAGTTGGTTAGTTCGAATATAAGGTATGTAAAACTATCCCTTCTTTCTTTTTGGCATGATTTACATAAATGAATGTACGTCGGACGTACATAGTTCCAATGAATCCTAATTCCTAGTGACACTTGATATGATAGTGCCTTTGATTTTACAGTGATGGTTCATTATATTTATTCCATTGAGAGTCAAATGATGATTTAAATTGTATAAGGTTACTCATGATATTCTATTCGTGCTTGATATGATTATATCATTTCACCGAGTCCCGGGCCGGATCATGTTCGTGCACAACCTTGCATTGTTCCACCGAGTCTCTCACTAGGGGGTCGGGATACGTTATAAATATATACATGATGATTCCATGGACAGACATCCATGATGATGATAAGCTCACCGAGTCCCAGAATGGGCCGAGATACGTTATATGGACAGGTATCCATGATTATGATGATTCCACCGAGTCCCTCACTAGAGGGCCATGATGTTACACCCCGTAATACCAGAGATACTAATTGAGAACGTGATTAAGGATTTAAGATTTTAATTTTGGAAGGAAAGAATGATTACATTTTCTTAAGGAAAATTTCGGGAAAAAAATGTGACGACAGAAAAATTATTAACTTGGAGTTTAATACTTCTAATTGGATTATGGACTTAGTATTGGATTATGAAGTATCGAAATTGATAATATGGGGTCCGTCGAAAATTTCACAATTTTAGGGGGGGGGGGGTGTTCGAAATTGGGATGACAAAGGCTAAGTGTGGGAGATATTTGTGAGACAACTGGACAAGTGTGGAGATATTTGTGAGACAAGTGGACAAGTGGGGTCCCCCTCCACTTGTGAGATGTTCATCTATTTAGATAAGTGGATAGCAAGACTTTGACATTTACACAATGTCTTCATCAACCAAAAGCCTTCTCTTCTCTCTTCTCTTGAGCCTTGTGTCTCGATTTTTCTCAAGCAAAAGTGAAGAACAAGAGTTGATTATTCTCCTAGATTAAGCACCCTAATCAAGTTCTAAGTCAAGTTAACTCTCTAAGGTCTAACAACCACGGTTTGGCCGAGAGGTTGGGTGAAATACTAAGCTTGTTTATGAACTTTTTGGAAGTAAAACAAGAAGGAAATATGGTTACAAGATTGTAGTGAATACATATATGTGATTGGAACGTGAAGAAGTGGAGCAAAACAAAAGCTGCGGGCAAATCTATCACGGACTATTTTGGGCGACTTTGAGGTAAGATTTCGTCATCCTCTTGATGTAATTAGATATTACATGTTGTAGTAATGTATATATGAGCTTGTGCTAAAAAGAATGAAGATTACAAAGGGTTTGGACAATTATTGGGAGTTGAGGCCGAGACTAGCCATTTTAGCGTCATTAGATTCGTTGGTTATTATTGTTGTTAATTACACTTGTTGCATGTTATATAATGAAGGAAATGTTGTTGTTGATAGTTTATATGATTTATATAACATGTTGAAATGAGAATTGGATTATAAGGAATTGTGGAAAAGAGGTTTGGAATTGTTGTTGTTGTGGCCGAGGTGCCCTCTAATTGTTGGATATTTTGGGGCTGTTTTGGGGCTGTTTTAGACGTGTACATATGCGGGAAAATCAGCCACCAACATGCATGATTAAGGTGGTAAATTGCTAATGGAAGTCCTAAGGAATAAGGGGGTTAAAGGCTTCACATTGTACCCTTAATGTTGATTAATTGTGGACTATTTTTATGGACTGTTTCTATATGATTGTGGGGCAAAATTTTACACATCAAGTAGGCGTGTAATCCCCTTTGGTTAACTGTTGGTTGTGCCTTAAATGGGGCTTGTTGGTTGTTGAATTTGGGCCTTGTAAAAGGTGGAAAAGTACGTATAAACGGGGGAAGTGCTGCCCAAATTTCCGTAGAATAAGAGGACTATTACTTGGTATAAGTCTTATACTAGTGTGTATGAAGTTGATAGAAATATTATTGTTGTTATAGGTTGAAGTACTACTTGTGGCATTTTCTACTTGGCGTTTGGAATAGCCGATAAAGTTGAAGTACTTATTCGGGGCGTATTCTACTTGTCGTGTTGGTTAGTCGTCAATGAGGTATGTGAACCTCTTCCTTCTCTCTTTTGGCATGTTCTTCGTGTGAACCATTACCGTGGTATTGTTTCAAAAGTTATTCTACTCTTAGAAGTTAAGGAGTATTCTTGTTATTGATTTTATGCTAAAGACATGTCTAAATTATTCCTAAGTCCTTAACAAGTCTTATGAGAGATGTTGGTAAGAGCTTTTAGTAAACGTTGGAGTCGCATTGATCTTGCTAGTTACATCACTAATGAGAAAAGGTATCGAACAAGCCATTGCAGCGTAAATGAAAAAGGAATCGACAATCTATTATATTGAAATGAATAGAATTTTCCATCTGCATAGAAGCTAAGATATAACCAGTTCGTTTTAGACTTTCTAGGTTCACAGCTGATAGATAAGATCATTATTAATATATAACCTACTAATGGCTCATAAAATGGATTAATTTGCCAATTCAGATCATTTATCACCATGCAAATGTTTCCATAATGTTAGCCAGAGGAGCGAGACAAATTAGATTATCGAGTTGGTACAAACGACGAGTGGATCCTATACTTGACTTGATCTTTATAAACTGAGCGGATCCTAATCCTTAGTGATATTTTCCTTTGATAGTACTTTGGGTTTTATAAAAGAAAAGTTGTTTACCTATTCATTTGATAATGCCTTGAGTTTTTCTAAAAAGATAGTTCATTCTAATTGTGCTAATGAGAGTCAAAGATGATTTAAATTGTACATAGTTGCTGGTGATTGCTATAGGTGTACAGTCCTTTATATTACCCCGAGTCCCAGAATGGGCCAAAACATGTCGTACCTTATTTGACTTATAGCACATTACACCGAGTCACAAAATGGGTCGGAACATGTTGTACCGTATTTTACTTATAGAACATTACACCGAGTCCCAGAATGGGCTGGAACATGTCGTACCTTATTTGACTTATAGCACATTACACCGAGTCCCAAAATGGGCCGGGACATGTCGTACCTTGCATGACTTATAGAGCGTTACACCGAGTTTCAGAATAGGCTGGGACATATCGTACCTTGCGTGACTTATAGAGCGTTACACCGTGTCCTAGAATGGGCCGGGACATGTCATACCTCGCATGACAGTATTTGTTTATTTGGACAGACGTTCTTAATTTTGACATGACTCTAATTTTTAAAAGAAAGTACCATGGGCACGGTTGAATCTTATTTTTAAAAGGATACAGTTGACTTATTTTTATAAAGTACAGTGATACAGTGATACAATAGTACAGTGGTACAGGGGTACAATGATACAAGGTACATTTGACTCTTATTTTTAGCACGGTAGGATCTAGTATTTGATTTTCATACTTGTCCCTGTCATTCTTTTGTACAGTTATGATCTTGTTTACTGTACTTCATGTTTACATACTTGATACCTGGTTGTACTGACCCCCTTCGGGGGGCTGCGTTCATGCCCGCAGGTATTAGGTACTCAGTTGGGTGATCCGCGAGCTTAGGATCCTTGTTCAGCATTTTGGGATAGCTCCAATGTTCCGGAGCTTGTCCTACCGTGCCAAAAAATATTGGGTGCATGATATTTTGGTGCCAAGATTTTCTAAAAAGATAGTTGATTAGATTATTGGGTGCATGATATTTTGGTGCCCAGGCTTTTATAAAAAGAGAGTTCATTTTAATGATTGGTACACGACATGATGGTAACTTGATTTTATTCCTTTGAGGGTCAAAAGAGTATTTAAAGACACAGTTGACTCTTATTTTAAAAAGGGTACAGTTGAATCATTTTTTTAAAGTACAGTGGTACATCGATACAGTGATATAGTGGTACAGGGGTACAGTGATACAAGGTACAGTTGG
Organism: Przewalskia tangutica; assembly: GCA_029844215.1. Taxonomy (NCBI): domain Eukaryota; kingdom Viridiplantae; phylum Streptophyta; class Magnoliopsida; order Solanales; family Solanaceae; genus Przewalskia; species Przewalskia tangutica. The sequence continues at coordinate 64,798,034 of CM056736.1, read as the reverse complement.
CTCTTATTTTTTGGTACGGTAGGATCTAGTATTTGATTTTTCATACTTGTACCTATCATTCTTTGGCACGGTAGGACAAGCTCCGGAACATTGGAGCTATCCCAAAATGATGAACAAGGATCCTAAGCTCGCGGGTCACCCAACTGAGTACCTAATACCTGCGGGCATGAACGCACTTGAAGAAGTCGATCTAACAAGGTACCAAGTATGTAAACATGAAGTACAGTAAACAAGATCATAACTGTACAAAAGAATGACAGGGACAAGTATGAAAAATCAAATACTAGATCCTACCGTGCCAAAAATAAGAGCCAACTGTACATTGTATCACTGTACCCCTGTACCACTGCAGCTGTATCAACATCATTTGCTGCATTTCAGTACTCTTGTATCAGACCGTATTTTATAAAAAATGATTCAACTGTACCCTTTTTAAAATAAGAGTCAACTGTGCCTTTAAATACTCCTTTGACCATCAAAGGAATAAAACCAAGTTACCATCATGTCGTGTACCAATTATTAAAATGAACTCTCTTTTTATAAAAACATGGGCACCAAAATATCATGCACCCAATAATCTAATCAATTATCTTTTTAGAAAATCTGGGCACCAAAATATCATGCACCCAAAATCAAATCAACTATCTTTTTAGAAAATTTGGGCACCAAAATATCATGCACCCAATAATCTAAGTAACATCTTTTTAGAAAATCTGGACACCAAAATATCATGCACCCAATAATCTAATCAACTATATTTTTAGAAAATCTGGGCACCAAAATATCATGCACCCAATAATCTAATCAACTATCTTTTTAGAAGAGAAAAATGAGTTAGAGAGAAGTTTCTCTCACTAAGGAAAACGCTCTCAACGTTTTTCCTTGGTTGCTCCTTACGGTTGCGGTTCTTCCCTCTCCTCCTAAACTCACACTCACAATTGATTCTTCAATAATCGAAGTTTATAGTTCATGACATGAGAAAGACAAAACGTTTTACACGCTCTAGCAATGATTCCGGTGGTTCCGGAGGCTCTTCGAAATCTAGATCCAAGAAAAAGAAAAAGAATGGTGGAAGTCCAACCATTGTTAAAGAGAACTTAATTCCAGCAATCTCAGATCCCACGGTGTTAGTACATGTCACGCCTGATATGCGTATTCCACTAGAACATGTGGTGGATGATATTTGTTATACCCCGTAGTTCGAACCCTACGTATGAGAGTGTACGAAAGCATGTAAGACTTAAAATTTTCAAAGGATAGGTTGACGGATTGTTCCGGACGGGTTTTAGTCAACTTTGAGGCGGGTTATGACCCGGTACATTGGGAGTTCCTAAGTGTTTCAAAGGCCAAGGGCGTAGTTCGTTGAGTATATATTCCAACGCAACCAACCGTTCGTCGATAGGACGTCGGAGTAGAAAGTTATGAGAGTTACAAGTTCGGTCGTGACGGATAGAAATATGTTTCGGACAAAGGCAGCGGGGCATGGCCGGAAATCTTGAAGGGTCGCTGAAGTTGCAGCGCGCCAGCTGCTGAGCCAGCGGGCATGGCGCTGGAAGTTCGAAGAGGCTACGGAGGTTTAGTGGCGCGCCGAGGCGGATTTTGGGCGGAACTTAGGAAAGTCGATTTCTCTTTTAAAAAGGCCATGGGAGGGTGACAAGTGTCCCCCCCATCTGATTTTTCTTGCATGCCTTATATTGACCAAGTCTTGAAGACTTGGTCATCTTTCAAACCTCTCCCTCTCTCTAAATTAGCTCCTCCTTCTCTCTACATTTCCAAAGGAAATTCAAAGCCTAAGAAAAATCTGAAAAGTTAAGAACAAGAAGGAAGTTTGTGGCTAGCTTGTTGGTGTTGTTGTGGTGGTATTCTTGGCAAGAAAGCTAGCAAAACATTTGGAATAAGTTTGGCTAAAACTTTAAGGTAACATTTCTTCCTTTAGAATTAGTTTCTAGTGTTGCATGTTAAGAAGAAAGAACTTGTGGTAGTAAATAATGCTCTTAGAGTCATTGCATGCAAGAAATGTGGTTTGGATATGAAAGAATTGGTTAAGAAGATATTATGAGCATGTTGTAGCCTAAAAACTACCTTAGAATTGTTAAGAGAATTGTTGTACCTAATGGGGCAGAATTTTACACACCCAAGTTTGGAGGTGTAATCCCCTTTAAAATGTTGGATTGTTGAGCCTTAAATGTGGTGTTTGGATGATAAATTCGGCCTTAAGAAAGGTGGCAAAGTGAGTAGAAACAAAGGAAATGCTGCCCAATTTTCCATAGAATTTAGTGACTTTGAACTTGGATTGTTCTACTTTGAGATTAGAGGTTAATAAACGTATCATGATTATTATAGGTCGAAATATTACTTGCGGTAGTTGAGCTTAGCAAGTGGATTGACCAAAGAGGTATGTGAAGCTTTCCTATCTCTTGAGCATGAATAGATGAAACTATGTAGTACGGTAGACGTACAAGATTTGGTATTCTTACTTGTTTTAAGTATATAATGACTTGTTTCATTTTAAGAATGTATAAGTCTCTTGGTTAGGGGAAAAGTATGATTTTACTAAAGTGTAGAGTTAATATAACAACTTTATGGGAAGTTGGTTTATTAGCTTCATAAAAGGTTAATGAGAAGAGATTTACTCTAAGTAAGATAAGTATATGAAGAGGCAAATTGGTTTTAAGGCATCAATTGCCCAAGGGTTTTTATGTATAAAGAAGAGTCATTTTTAAAAGAGTTGAAGCATGTAGTACTTGGGTTAAATTCCCGGAGTTCTTTTATTAAAGATATAATTAAGTGCCTTAAGTAAACTAAAATGAGAGGGTATATGAACAAGACTAATAAGAAGTTATAAGTTTTCTTAACTTATTTATGATTATGTTATGATGTGATTTGAGCTAGGGTAAGAGTATATCGAGGGCAAGCCCCAAGATCGTTATACCACCTTCTCGGGGTAAGAGTATGTGCGAGGGCAAGCCCCAAGATCGTCATACCACCTTCTTGATGTAAGAGTATATCGAGGCAAGCCCCAAGATCGTTATACCATCCGCTTGGTGTAAGAGTATATCGAGGGTAAGCCCCAAGATCGTTATACCATCGCCGGTAAGAGTATATCCGAGGGTAAGTCCTCAAGATCGTTATACCAATTAGTGGATTTGCTACCCACAATGCGAGGAATACCTCACGCGAGTCCTTATGGGCTTATGCGGGTGAAATAGTCCCACGCGGTAGTCTGACTATGCGAGGAATGCCTCATGCGGGTCCACAGGACTATCACGGGTGAAATAGTCCCGGGAGTAGGGTGCTTATTGATACTACGGGCGAGGTACCTGTTTTGATCATGAGGCCCTATTTTATGCAGATTATGTATATACTTGTCACTCATTGTTAGTAAGGCCGCGATAAAAAGGTATTTTGATTATCTTCCATGACTCCAGCTTACTTTAGACTTATGATATCATTATTACAGTATTTTCCAGCTTTACATACTTGGTACATATTGTGTACTGACCCCCTTCCTCGGGGCCTGCGTTCATGCCGCAGGTAAGGGTAAGCAGATTGTGGATCCTCGTTCTTAGGATCACTGTTCCAGTGTCAGAAGCTCCATTTCTCCGGAAGCTTGTTTATTGGTACGAATATTCCCCGATGCTATAGGTATTTTGTACATTCAGGGGTTTGGCGGGGCCCTGTCATACGATTATTCTTAAGTGCGTGGTCACATATATGTTTTGGGCTATAAGAACAAGTTGTACTTCTATACTTTTGGTTAAGTATGTTTTATGGAAGGCAGCCTTATCGGCTGGCCAGTGATGTTTACCCTTTTTTTTTATAAGTTATGTGTTATGTATGTTCATTGCTATTCACGATGTATACGACGAGTACCCGGTAGGGTACTAGTCGCGGCCCCGGGGTCGGGTCGTGACAAAAGTGGTATCAAAGCAGTTTGTCCTCGGAAAGTGTCTGAGGCAGTGTCTAGTAAGTCTTGATTATCGGTGTGTTGTGCACCATCTATAATCGTGGAGGTGCAGGACATTTAGGATTGGTTTCCATTCTTCTCACTCTAAGATCGTGCGATAAATTTGTATGGTTAGTCGTCTCTCCTAACAAGTTATGTTAGTTGCGACTCACGAGAAGAGCGTGATGACACAGGAAAGATTATGTGGATTGCGTATCCAGGTTGGTAATGTTTGTAGTATAGTTGGTATTGGGACATACAACTAAACAGATTTATGTATGGGGGTCACATATGTGTTGCCTAGGATGATTTTAGATTACCAGAATTTGGTAAGGACTAAATAAATACCGGGAAGGTATGAACAGTTAAGGAACTCTCATCAAGGTTTTACGTGCTAATTTGAGATAATTATGTGATGATGAGTTGTGTGAGAATGTAATGGACCCTTAAGAGGTTAATTAAGAGACTTAATGGAAGACTATGTTAATAGATTGAGCTACGTAGTGGGATTTCGAGAATGGTACGGGTGAGATCCGTATGGAGTAAGTATGGTTGTTGTGGACAAGACAACCCGATTATAGTATATTGAGAAGTTTTGGTACCCGTTTACGGGGGGACCTATTAAGGGTCGCCCCATAGCTTGAAATGAAATGGGATCAGTTGGTAGTAGTCCCGCTACGTGATAGGGTCACGAGGGTGCAAGGCCCAAGTTTAGTTAATCATTTTACGGGTTCGTGGACGTGTTCCACCGGAACCAGGTTGTGAGAGCCGGAATCAGCCTTATATTGTTTAATTTAGTAACTCCAAAGAGTGGAGGCCAAAATTAGTATGGAATTTATGTACGTATGCTAGTATAAGTTTGGAAGTACGGAAGAAATGCGACGATGAAAAAAAGAGCAACCAAGTGTAAAGAAATAAAGCCCGAATCTATGAGAACCTTTCGAGGTGACTACACCCGTAAGTGTTGGGTGGTAGGCGGCGGGTAGATAATTGCCGTAACGATCTGATCGTTGGACCACTAGAACCTAGCGAGCTGTTATGGCGCACATTGAGGTCATTATGAGTACGGGCTAGTTGGCCTCTCGTTATGCCAACGTTGACTGCAGAGAGAGATTGGCTCGATTCCAGTTTTCTGGTAAGCTGATTATCCAGTGTAAAGGAAGAGAAGTGGTAGTAACTAGTGAATTATCCTTCCTTCTTTGGCATCATTGTTTTTCTTTTTAAGTCTGTGTGACTTGTTCACTTGATGTAAATTGACGCAGAAGGTAAGTAATAATTGAATTTGGAGGAATTTATGTTAAGTGCCCTTGGAGGTACTTGGAGTTGGTCTTGTGTGGCGGTCAGGGCCACGACCTTCCGGATAATTTCAGGAAAATGTACAAGGCAAGAATAAAATAAGTACGAGTGCTGCCGGCGGAAAGCTGAGGGCATCTTTGGTAGGTTGGAAAAATCTACACGAACTTAAAGGTGGTGCGTGATGATTAGATAATTACTGGACCGCAAGAGGACCCTGTGATTAGGGTTGTGACTCCAAGGAAAGTTTAAGAAAGGGAGATAAGTTCTCTTCCCCACGTAAAAGGACAGGTTTACGTATTATGGGGTTGCGTGTACCCATGTTGTTAGACGCAGGATATGAGGCTGGTAAGGTCTTCGGTATCGTCATGCCATAGGTTACAGTTGTAGATAACCGTGGGAAAAGTGTTGTGTTGGGGTAATTAAGAACGACGTACGAATTGGTCGAGGAAGTGTCGTAAAGATATAGATGCAGGTTGTACGCATGTATGAAACTGTACGATTATGAATCAAGATAGAAATACTTTTGCTAATAATAAGCCTAAGGTAAGGATATGACTAGAATGATAAAGGAGAATACAACTATGGTCATGTAAGTTGCACGAGATATGATTACCCCAGACTAGTGTAAAGACCATTAGTAAATAATGGGAAGTAAGAACATTTCGAGGAAATGTGGTAACACCTGGCTATTATCTCTACGAGCTGGGAGAGAACAATAGGATTGTTACTTGACGAGATCAAGGAAACCTCCCCCCCTAAATTGTGATTGACAGTAAGTCTTAGCCATGAGGCAAGCAAAGGAATTAAGTCTAAGTTTAGTGACCAAGTTTGGTTGCAACAGAGAAAGGGAAACATGAACCATAAGTGAGATTAAGGATACCCGAATATTTCACAGAAATGAGAAAGGCTTCCAGTTATTGGAAGATAGGTTGACTCGACTACAGTTCTAACCCCTCCTGTGGGACTAGAGGGTTAGGTTATTATGATAGAACGTTGGGTGTTGGGCTAGGTTGTGTGCTGACGCAACCCGATAAGGATAGAGCCTATGTTTTCCCGGTAGTTAGGAAAGCAGGAAAGGAAATTACGCCACTTAGATTTAGAGTGGCGGCGATTAAATCATGCCTTGAAGATTTGGGGCATGGCGTATATTATAGACTTCATGTGGATATTTACGGACCACAAGAGTCTCGGTATATCTTGACGGAGGAGTGAACTTGCGGCGAGAGGCGGTGGTTGGAGCTACTTAAGGATTACGATGTTGATATTCTATACCACCGGGGAAGGCCAATGTAGTTGCAGATGCCCTTAGTCGCGGTCGATGGGTAGTGCATGCGATGTCTGTGGAGAAGAGGAATATGGTCCGAGAGTTGCATCAGCTAGCGAGCCTTGGGGTTCGTTTGGTTGATTCTGATAGTGATGGAATTCGGGTTCGAGAGGTTGCCGAGTATTCTATCGTCGAGGAGGTGAAGAGGCGATAGTATGAGGATCCGATTTTGGTACGGTACCGAGATGCCGCTGTTCAGAGAGAGAGGAGTCTATTTGAGGTAGCACCTGATGGGGTGCTAAGATTCGAGGGCCGGTTGTGTGTTCCGATGTAGCGAGGACTTCGTCGGTGATTACAGGGAGGCACGCGGTGCTCGTTATTCTATTCATCCGGGGTCGACTAAGATGTATCATGACCTCAGATGCGTTTATTGGTGGGATGGCCTTAAGCGGGACGTTGCGGAGTTCGTGGCGCGATGCGGAATTGTCGGCGAGTTAAGGTTGAGCACCAAAGCCGGTGGTCATTGCAGCTATTGATATTCCGACTTGGAAGTGGGAGGTGATAAATATGGATTTTATTACCGAGCTACCTACCACTCAGAGGAAACATGATTCCATTTGGGTGATTGTCGACAGGCTGACGAAATCAGCCCATTTTCTTCTGGTCAGAACGACGTTCTCAGCTGAGGACTATGCCAGATTATATATTAGAGAGATTGTGAGACTGCACGGGGTCCCTACGTTTATGATGTCAGACAGATAAGCTCGATTACAGATAACTTCTGGAGGTTTTTTTTTTTCCAGAAGAGTTTTAGTGACACAGGTGAGTTTCAGTGTTGCATTACACCCTCAGACCGATGGACAGATAGAGCGTACTATCTAGACACTTGAGGATAGGTTGCGGGCCTGTGTTCTTGATTTCAGAAATAGCCGGGAGGGTTAATTGCCTCTTGTTGTGTTACGTACGATAACGGATACCCTTCCAGTATTCAGATGACCCTGTATGAGGCCTTGTATGTAAGGAAGTGTAGATCGCCGGTTGGATGGTTCGACGTAGGCGAGGTTCGGTTATTTTGTCCAGACTTGGTTCAGCCGGCAGTGGATAAGGTGAAGCTTATCCGGGAGCGGTTGTTGGCAGCTCAGAGTCGGCAGAAGTCGTATGCAGATCATCGGCGTCGACACTTGGAATTTGAGATAGATGATTGGGTTTTTCTAAAGGTATCGCCCATGAAGGGCGTGATGAGATTTGGAAAGAAGGGGAAGCTTAGCCTAAGGTACATTGTGCCGTATCAGATTGTCTGTAGGGTAGGCAGGGTTGCCTATGAGTTAGATCTGCCATCCGATTTGGAGGCGGTACATCCAGTTTTCCATGTGTCCATGTTGCGGAAATGTATTGGAGATCCATCTAGAGTGCACCCGGTTCATGATGTCCAAGCGGAGGAGTTATCGTATGAGAGAGTCCATAGCGATACTCGATCGTCGAGTTAGACGACCGGACGAAAGACGTGGCTTAGTCAAAGTCTTATGGCGGAGCGAGAACAGGAGGAAATGGCGTGGGAAGCGAGGATGACATGATGAAGAAGTACCCTCACCTATTTCCTATACCTCCAGGTAACCCACTTTCCTGCTTGTTAGTTTTGATTTAGCATTTACGCTTAAGTATGTTGTGGCTCGTGGAGCTTCTTTATTTGCAAAAGAATAGTTAAGAGGGTCTATGTCGATATTGTGATTTGAGTAAGCCTAGAAGGAACATTCGGGACGAATATTTCTAAGGGGGGGGGGGGGAGAATGTTATACCTCGTAGTTCGAACCCTACGTATGAGAGTGTACGAAAGCATGTAAGACTTAAATTTTCAAATGATAGGTTGACGGATTGTTCCGGACGGGTTTTAGTCAACTTTGAGGTGGGTTATGACCCGGTACATTGGGAGTTACTAAGTGTTTCAAAGGCCAAGGGCGTAGTTCGTTGAGTATAGATTCCAACGCAACCAACCGTTCGTCGATAGGATGTCGGAGTAGAAAGTTATGAGAGTTACAAGTTCAGTGCGCAGGCGGATAGAAATATGTTTCGGACAAAGGCGACAGGGCCGCGGCGCCTGATGCAGGGCCGCGGCGCCGGAAGTACTGAAGGGTCGCTGAAGTTGCAGCGCCGCGGCTGGGAGCAGGGCGCGCTGGAAGTTGAGAGGCTGCGGAGGTTTGTTGCCATGGCACCGAAGCGGATTTTTTTGGAAAAACTTAGGAAAGTCGATTTCTCTTTTAAAAGGCCATGGGAGGGTGACAAGTGTCCCCCCCCATCTGATTTTTCTTGCATGCCTTATATTGACCAAGTCTTGAAGACTTGGTCATCTTTCAAACCTCTCCCTCTCTCTAAATTAGCTCCTCCTTCTCTCTACATTTCCAAAGGAAATTCAAAGCCTAAGAAAAATCTGAAAAGTTAAGAACAAGAAGGAAGTTTGTGGCTAGCTTGTTGGTGTTGTTGTGGTGGTATTCTTGGCAAAGCTAGCAAAACATTTGGAATAAGTTTGGCTAAAACTTTAAGGTAACATTTCTTCCTTTAGAATTAGTTTCTAGTGTTGCATGTTAAGAAGAAAGAACTTGTGGTAGTAAATAATGCTCTTAGAGTCATTGCATGCAAGAAATGTGGTTTGGATATGAAAGAATTGGTTAAGAAGATATTATGAGCATGTTGTAGCCTAAAAACTACCTTAGAATTGTTAAGAGAATTGTTGTACCTAATGGGGCAGAATTTTACACACCCAAGTTTGGAGGTGTAATCCCCTTTAAAATGTTGGATTGTTGAGCCTTAAATGTGGTGTTTGGATGATAAATTCGGCCTTAAGAAAGGTGGCAAAGTGAGTAGAAACAAAGGAAATGCTGCCCAATCTTCCATAGAATTTAGTGACTTTGAACTTGGATTGTTCTACTTTGAGATTAGAGGTTAATAAATGTATCATGATTATTATAGGTCGAAATATTACTTGCGGTAGTTGAGCTTAGCAAGTGGATTGACCAAAGAGGTATGTGAAGCTTTCCTATCTCTTGAGCATGAATAGATGAAACTATGTAGTACGGTAGACGTACAAAATTTGGTATTCTTACTTGTTTTAAGTATATAATGACTTGTTTCGTTTTAAGAATGTATAAGTCCCTTGGTTAGGGGAAAAGTATGATTTTACTAAAGTGTAGAGTTAATATAACAACTTTATGGGAAGTTGGTTTATTAGCTTCATAAAAGGTTAATGAGAAGAGATTTACTCTAAGTAAGATAAGTATATGAAGAGGCAAATTGGTTTTAAGGCATCAATTGCCCAAGGGTTTTTATGTATAAAGAAGAGTCATTTTTAAAAGAGTTGAAGCATGTAGTACTTGGGTTAAATTCCCGGAGTTCTTTTATTAAAGATATAATTAAGTGCCTTAAGTAAACTAAAATGAGAGGGTATATGAACAAGACTAATAAGAAGTTATAAGTTTTCTTAACTTATTTATGATTATGTTATGATGACAGTTTGAGCTAGGGTAAGAGTATATCTGAGGGGCAAGCCCCAAGATCGTTATACCACCTTCTCCAGGGTAAGAGTATGTCTGAGGGGCAAGCCCCAAGATCGTCATACCACCTTCTTGGTGTAGAGTATATCGAGGCAAGCCCCAAGATCGTTATACCATCCGCCGGTGTAAGAGTATATCGAGGGTAAGCCCCAAGATCGTTATACCATCCGCCGTGGGTAGAGTATATCCGGCGGTAAGTCCCCAAGATCGTTATACCAATTAGTGGATTTGCTACCCACGATCACGAGGAATACCTCACGCGAGTCCTTATGGGCTTATGCGGGTGAAATAGTCCCGTGCGGTAGTCTGACCTATGAGGAATGCCTCATGCGGGTCCACAGGACCTATGCGGGTGAAATAGTCCCAGGAGTAGGGGTGCTTATTGATACTACGGGCGAGGTACCCTGTTTTGATCATGAGGCCCCTATTTTATGCAGTATTATGTATATACTTGTCACTCTCATTGTTAGTAAGGCACAGTAAAAGGTATTTTGGTTATCTTCCATGACTCCAGCTTACTTTAGACTTATGATATCATTATTACAGTATTTTCCAGCTTTACATACTTGGTACATATTGTGTCTGCGACCCTCTGCCGGGGCTGCGTTCAATGCGCGGTAAGGGTAGCGGTGTGGATCCTCGTTCTTAGTATCACTGTTCGATGTCGAAGCTCCATTTCTCCGGAAGCTTGTTTATTGGTACGAATATTCCCCGATGCTATAGGTATTTTGTACATTCAGGGGTTTGGCGGGGCCTGTCATACGATTGTTATTCTTAAGTGCTGTGGTCACATATATGTTTTGGGCTATAAGAACAAGTTGTACTTCTATACTTTTGGTTAAGTATGTTTTATGGAAGGCAGCCTTATCGGCTGGCCAGTGATGTTTACCCTTTTTTTTTATAAGTTATGTGTTATGTATGTTCCGCTGCAATTCCCTGATATATACCTGACAGGGTACCCCGGTAGGGTACTAGTCGCGGCCCCGGGGTCGGGTCGTGACAATATTACGCTACAAAAGATTCATGATTGGGGAAAAAGTATAGATATTAATAGCCCGGACAGAAGCATGTTTGAAGGTGAAGAAACTATGAAGGATACCCCTAACACTGTCCACAAGCCTCAGGAAAATGCTCCCTCCAAAGCTTCCGGCAATACTTTAGAAGTTCAGACAACTATAGACACTTCATTCTCTCCTAGGAATGGCGTTACAAACGCGGGTAAATTGGTGAACTCCGGGACCACGACGGAAGATAATGGAACCACGGGAGCATAAAAATCTCATCGCTTAGAGGTATTTTGCCCAGACGAGCCGGAAAAGCTAGAAATTCTGGGTCTGGAACTTCAATCGGCGAAACATTGCATGAAGGCATTCTCGGGTCTAAACCGGGTCGGGCGGCGGGTCAAATGGATAAGGCGGGTCAGGAGAGAATCCATGGGTCTATGATTACTACCGAAGCTCGGGGTACAATGCATGTTGTGGAAACCGAATGGTCATCTATTCCCAAGGAGTCTTGTAACTCCCCTTTCTTGATTAGCGCGGGAGCCAAAGAGCCTATTTCCTTTAATGGGCAGATTTCATACGCGGGAACCAAAGAGTCACACCACTCTAATAGTCAGCATTCCTTGAATCCATCTAGAATCACTAATCATTCCTTCCCCACCCTAACCAGCTTTCTAAACGGAATTCAACAAAAGAATCCCAATATCCCATTTTCATTTACTTCTCCCTTGGACATTGGAAATGCTGAGAACTTTCCACCTCTCTCCTCCTCTACTTCTTCAATACTTCCCAGAATTCATAATGACACACCCCCACCCCCTTCCAAACCACCACTCCCACCCGAAATACCCGATTCTTTCCCTACCCTTCCAAATGACACACGTATACTATCTCCAGATGCGGGCCCAAGCACTAACCCCTCTAACCCTATCCCTCAGTCTTCATTACCAAGAAGGACAGCAGGCAACATGCCCACTGACAATTCTAGAAATCATCATACGCATCCACCCGGTGAGGCATCAAAGGGAGAAGTACCCCCTTCTCAACGCAATGGTTCCAATCCGCAAAAGAAAACCTATGCGGGAGTCTTTGCGGGTTCCAGACTTGAAGCAAAAGGAATGAAACTTCAATTCATTGAACAACAAGGAGAAGATGTAGAACTAGAAGCTACGGATGAAGTTCCCTTCATTGAAACCTGGGGATATTGTCTTATAGGATGCTTCACGGGTCCTTTCCCGAGAAGAGAGGCGCTGAATTCTATTATTAAGGGATGGGGGAGTGAAGTGTCGTATCTTCCCATACGACAAAGGATGGACAATCTTCAAATTCATGACGGAAGAGGAACGCACGAATGTGCTCCATGGAGGCCCATATATGGTCTTTGGCAAAACTATGATGTTAAAACCCATTGATAAAGGGGTATTACTAACGGATGACCTATTCATGGATATCCCGATATGGGTCACTTTCCATGACATCCCCCTCTCGGTTTTGAGTGCTTCAGGCCTTAGTAAGATCGCATCGCGTGTGGGGAAACCTCTATACACAGATCAATTTACCAAGGAAAGGTCTAAGATGAACTATGCAAGAGTCTTGGTGGAAGTTGATGTTAGTAAAGAGCCGGTCACAGAGTTTGGTGTTAAACTTCCCGACAATCGAAGATACATCCAAAAGGTGAAATACGAGAACTACCCTGATTTTTGTTATCATTGCGCCTCTTTTGGTCACAACCATTTGAAGTGTAAGAAGCTGATGCAAGTCACCAACACTCAAGAAACACCAAAATCCGACAACCCATTGGTACCACCTAGCAATGAAGGCGTTTCTTCTAGCTCGGGTACTGCTATGGTTGCGAGGCAAACTGGTCCTTCTAGCACTGATCCACCACCCCCTCAACATCCCGTGGGTAGTGATAGCTTGATGGACTTTGAGAATAGTGTGCAATCAACACCGCATATTCCCGGAAGTATTGGAGAAACTCTGAACCTTCAAATCCCTCCGGTTGCGGGTCATCCTGACTCTTTGTGCTTACGGGTTTCACTTGAGGGGTCCTCTAACCAGCACCCCGATACTGGTTTTGCGCAACATGAGAGGCTGAGTAAGGAGACAATGAATGCTGAAAAGAACACACCATCTAACCCGCAGACTCCTCTAGATGTGGGAACTTGCAGGAGTACTAAGGAAGAGCTTATCCACGCAACACGTTGCATAAACTTTGAGCGCGGAGAACATAGCCTAGTTGGGACCCCTACCTTGGCTCCTAACAACAAGGATGAGGGATGGAAAGAAGTTATTTCAAGAAAGAATAACAGTTTGGCGAAAAATGCTAAGCGCGTAGGTGCTACTAAATCCTCCATTGTTTCCTAATGAAAATTCTTTGTTGGAATGTCCGAGGTCTTTGAGCACAGAGAGATAGGGCAGCCACACAAACTCTTGTGTGTAGGCTAGAAAAACAACATGATGTGGCATTGGTTTGCCTAATAGAAACTAAATTCAACCGAATACGGATGGACTCTTTTACTTCTCAAAGATTCCAAGCTTGGAAATTTTGCTCCAACATAGATTTCATTGATGGCGGAAGAATGCTAGTAATATGGGATCCCTCCATAGTTAGTTGTGATGTGCTTGGAATGGAATCTCAGCATATCCATGTCCAAGCACGTTGTAAAATATCTCAAGTGTCCTTCCTTGCTACGTTTGTGTATCCGGTCTATAGCATTCCGGAAAGAAGGAAACTTTGGCATCATCTCACCCACTTGGGCACTGGTATTGTCATGCCTTGGATGATCATTGGAGACTTTAATACTTATTGCTACCCTCATGACAAGGCCGGTGGTCATCCACTCACGCCTTATGCTCTTAGGGACCTCGGGGAATTCAGAATTGCTCACGGGCTTGATGACACTCCTTCTACGGGTTCCTTCTACACTTGGACGAATGGTTCTATTTGGTCCAAGTTAGATAGAGTGTTAATGAATCAACATTGGAGTGACTTGAACCTAGAATGCTCAGCCAACTTTTTGCCTATGGAACCAGTCTCGGACCATTGCCCCGTGATTGCTTCGGTTATAGCATCTTATAGTATTGGGAAACGACCTTTCAAGTTTATGAACATGTGGCTCTCACATCCCGCCTTTGAGAACAACCTAACTTTATGTTGGAGACAGCGTGTCTTTGGAACTGCCCAATTCACATTGGTCACAAAATTAAAGTCGTTAAAGAAGCCATTGCGGGATTTAAACTCTAGTGAATTCGGGAGTATTGAACAAAGAGCAAATGCGGCTAACATGGAATTTAAGGAGGCTATAAATGAGCATATAGAGAAACCCTTTGATGAAGATTTAAAGGCCACGGTCAAGTCCTTAAGAGCTAAAGCCAATCACCTCCTTGAATCCGAAAGACACTTCTTAAGACAAAAGGCGAGACAAAAACATTTGATTGGAAGTGATAGGTGCTCCAAATACTTCCATAGCTTGATCAAGAGAAGCAATGTTAAGAACTCAATTACTTATCTTGTAAAGGACAACGGTAATACCACAACATCTCCCGGTGAAGTAATAGACATGCTGGTTGAGTTCTACAAAGGACTTCTTGGGTCCTCTCGACCCACAACAAACATTGATCCTGCGGTTCTTGATTGTGGTCCGAAGCTAGGGGAAGAGGATGGCTCATTCCTTTTACATCCTGTCTCCCCAAAGGAGATTTGGGATGCTCTCTCCGATATTGGCAATGACAAAGCACCTGGCCCGGATGGTTTTTCAGCTGCCTTCTTCAAGAAAAGATGGAGGGATGTGGGACTTGATGTAGTAAGAAGTATACAAGAATTCTTCTCTTCCGGTGTTCTTTTGAAGCAAGTGAACCATACAATACTCACCCTTCTACCCAAAACAGACCGGGACCCCAAGGTGAGCGACTTTAGACCTATTGGATTGACAAATGTGGTCTACAATATCATTACTAAGATCCTAGCTAACCGGATGGCAAGGTTTCTTCCTACACTAGTGGATAGATTCCAAGGTGCTTTTGTGAAAGAAAGAAACATGGTTGATAATGTCTTCATTGCCCAAGAACTCGTGAGAGGCTATAATAGAACTAGAGTATCGCCAAGGTGTATGCTTATGGTGGACCTTCGGAAAGCTTTTGACACAGTCTCTTGGAATTTCCTCGAATCGGTACTAAGAGGTCTCAAGTTCCCGGACAGATTTGTTAGATGGATTATGGAATGTGTAAGCTCAACTTCTTTCTCTCTTTCAATCAATGGAAAGTTACATGGCTATTTTGCGGGTAAACGCGGCTTGAGGCAAGGTGATCCTATGTCTCCTATGCTCTTTATCCTATGCATTGAATACCTTTCAAGATTGCTCAAGCTTAAAACTTCGGACAAAGCCTTTTCTTTCCATCCAAAATGCAAGAGACTAGGCATCTCTCACCTTGCCTTTGCGGATGATCTTATGTTTTTTGCCAAAGGGGATTTATCTTCGGTTGGTGTTCTTATGGATTGTCTTGAAGATTTGGAGGCGTCCTCTGGCCTCACACTTAACCCGTCAAAATCTTCCATCTACATTGCGGGAGTGCAAGGTTCAATCCGCGACTTGATCTTGGCAAGAGTTGGCTGCCCTTTAGGAGTCTTTCCCGTTCGGTACTTAGGGGTCCCCTTGTCTCCAATATCTGTCTCGGTGGATCAGTTTGCCCCTTTCACTAGTGCTATCTCGGGTTACATCCAGAAATGGGGACACCCCTCTCTCTCCTATGCGGGTAAGTTGGAACTAATCAGATCGGTTGTTCAAGGGGTCGAGAGCTTTTGGTTTCGAGCTCTACCTATTAGTTCTTCAGTGCTCAACAAGATTCGCTCTGCTTGCATCCAGTTCTTATGGGGTGGCAAGCCACCAAGAGTCGTTTGGGATGAAATTTGTGTGCCTCAATCTGAAGGAGGCTTAGGCCTCATGGATATCAAAGCATGAAATCACGCCTTACTCTCTCGGACCATCTGGCAAGCTCACACTAAGGCGGATACACTATGGGTTCAATGGATTAATAGCTATTACTTGAGGAATCAATCCATTTGGGATTATGAGATACGTACTAGAGATTCCCCTTTATTCAAGAAGCTTTGTTACATCCGTGACACTTTCATAAGCATCTTTGGGAATCAAGGAAACACTATTGCGGGCTTGGAGAAGTGTTGCATCAATGAGAGATTAGATTCGGGTCTTGTGTATGATGTCTTGCGCACCCCGCGAGAACATAAGCTTTGGATGTCTCAAATTTGGAAAGGTTACATCCCTCCTAAATTCTCATTCACGGTTTGGCTCACTTGTAGGAAGCGTCTTGCTACCAAAGACACTCTCTCCTTCCTAAACTTGGAAGACAAGACTTGCGGATTCTGCAAGCATGCCAATGAGACAAGGGCTCATCTCTTCTTTTCTTTCCCCTTCACTCACAAGATTTGGAAGCACACAAAAGAATGGTTGGGAATTAGAAGAGAAATGACAACAATTGAAAGCGCACTCAAGTGGATCAAGAAGGAGCACCGCGGGACTAACATTCGATCCAAAACCATCCTACTTGCCTTTTGAATAGTGGTATATGAGATTTGGAAAACAAGAAATGAATTGCTATTTGCGGGCACTAGCTCAACAGCGGAGGAGGTTATGGCAAAAGTTAAAACAACAACCTATAGAGTTCTTTATGATTTAATCCCTTCTTGTAACGTCACCTCTGAGTGATCGCCCCTTCCCTTCTTCTTTTCTTGCTTTATGTTACGTTCTCAAACCCTCAATGATTGATTGTAGCTCCCTGTTTCTTTCTTAGTAATAAATATTATCATTTACCCGGAAAAAAAAAACTATCTTTTTAGAAATTCTGGGCTCCAAAATATCATGCACCCAATAATCTAAGTAATCTCTTTTTATAAAATGTGTGGCACCACATATCATGTACCAATCACATATAAAAAAACATTCCTTTTAGAAATGTGTGGAACCACATATCATGTACCAATCACATATAAAAACTTTCCTTTTAGAAATGTGTGGCACCACATATCATGTACCAATCACATATAAAAACTTTCCTTTTAGAAATATGTGGCACCACATATCATGTACCAATCACATATAAAAACTTTCCTTTTAGAAATGTGTGGCACCACATATCATGTACCAATCACATATAAAAACTTTCATTTTAGAAACTCCAAGTACTATCAATAGAATATCACTAAGGATTAGGATACGCTCAGTTATAAAGATCAAGTCAAGTATAGGGTCCACTCGTCGTTTGTACCAACTCGATAATCTAATTCGTCTCGCTCCTCTGTCTAATATTATGGAAACATTTGCATGGTGATAACGGATCCGAATTTCCAAATTAATCCATTTTATGAGCCATTAGGCTATATATTAATCATGATCTTATCTAATCAGCTGTGAACCTAGAAAGTGTAAAACGAACTGGTTATATCTTATCTTCTATGCAGATGAAAAATTCTACTCATTTCAATATAATAGATTGTCGATTCCTTTTTTTTAATGCTGTAATGGCTTTTCGATATCCTATTCTCATTAGTACTGTAACTAGCAAGATCAATTCGACTCCAACGTTTACTAAAAGCTCTTACCAACATCTCCCATAAGACTTGGTAAGGACTTAAGAATAATTTAGACATGTCTTTAGCAGAAAATCAATAACAAGAATACTCCTTAACTTCTAAGAGTAGAATAATTTTTGAAACAATATCACAGTTATGGTTCACACGAAGAACATGCCAAAATAGATAAGGAAGAGGTTCACATACCTCATTGACGACTAACCAACACGACAAGTAGAATACGCCCCGAATAGGTAATTCAACCTTATCGGCTATTCCACACTTCCAGTAGAAAATGCCACAAGTAGTACTTCAACCTATAACAACAATAATACTTCTATAAACTTCATACACACTAGTATAAGACTTGTACCAAGTAATGGTCCTCTTATTCTACGGAAATTTGGGCAGCACTTCCCCCGTTTCTACGTACTTTTCCACCTTTTCCAAGGCCCGAATTCAACAACTAACAAGCCAAATTTAAGGCACAACCAACAGTTAACTAAAGGGGATTACACGCCTACTTGACGTGTAAAGTTCTTCCCCACAATCACATAAAAACAGTCCATAAAACAGTCCACCATTAATCAACATTAAGGGTACAATGTGAAGCCTTTAACACCATTATTCCTTAGGACTTTCATTAGTCATTTTACCACATTAATCATGCATGTTTGGGGATAATTTTCCAGCATAATAACATCCCAAAAAAGTCCATAAAAATGACACCACAATGTCTAACAGTTTTGGGCAGTTTCTCGGCCACAACAACTACAACAATCCAAAGCCCTTTTCCAAAATTCTTTATAATCCAATTTACTTTTCAATACTTATATACACTCCATATCAACTTGTAATAATAGGATTACTTCATTATAACATGCAATAGGTGACGTTAACAACAACAAAAATCAACGAATTCAATTGTCACCAACAATGGCATAGTCTCGGCCAACCCCTAAAAATGGGACATTCACTTCTTATTTTCCATATCTTCCTTAATACAAGTTCATCTACTAGTCATAACAATAAGTAATATCTAATTACTTTAAGAGAAGAAGAACTTTACCTCAAAAATGGCCCAAAAACGCACCAAGGCAGTCCGCTATATTTTGGCCCGTAGTTTTCGTTTTGCTCCACTTATTCAAGTTACAATCACATATATGTATCCTATAGAAGCTTATAACCAACTCCACTTAACATTTTGCTTCCATAAAGTCGACGGAAACCCCTAGGGTTTCACCCTCATTTTCGGCCAACACAAGACTTGGAGGGTTTGGAGAGTTAACTTGTTTTAGCACTTGGTTTAGGAGCTAATTGTTACAACCTGTAATTCCAAGACACGTGTAAGAGAATGTACGTGAGAAATTTAGACTTTAAAATTGAAACGAAAGAAAGATTTCTTTTCCCTACTGAAAATATTCCGAACCTCGTGAAAGAAAAATGTTTATTAATGGGAATTGAGTTCCCAAATTTGGTATTTGAGACTTATAGAATTTATTGGAATTTTGGAAAATAAAATATTTTGGACCAATCGGAGGGCGACACGTGTCACCCTCCACATGCCCATATTGGGTGAAAAAGTCTTGGTCAAGAAGACCAAGTGGGGCTTGATATTGTCGACCTCAATCCTAGCCACACATTTGGTTTAATCTAAACCCTTGAATGTATTATATATATCATACTAATAGCAAGACAAGATTCAACACTTAGAAAATATTTCAAGAACTTATCCCACAAGTGAGGCTCTCGATTTTGTGCTCTCTAAGGAGAAAGAAATTTCTTCAATACTTGTTGATAAATCCCAATATTCAAAACCAAGATCCCTAGTAGTATACTAAGCATAACCAAACTCTTAAATCCCGGAAATACTACGTTAATCCGTTAGTCGCAACATGAAACCCTAAGGTGTTCTTCAACTTTGATGTTGGAATTTGAAGAGAAGTTGTTTATGAACTTCTAAGGGTTTCTTGGAGTGGATTGGAACGTAAATAAGAGGAGCTAAAGTTGCTAAGGATCGACTTTTGATCTTGGATTATATTTTGGCTTATTGAGGTAAAAATCTTCGTCTTATTAATGTAATAGAAGATTACATGTTATAGTAGTTGATAAACGAGCATGTGATATATAGAATGAAGATTGAAAAGATTTGGACCATGTTGAGATGTTAAAACCGAAATTGGCATGTTAGCCATTAAAGTTGTTAATCAATTTGGTTGTTAGTTATAATCGTTACATGTTATATAAGGAAGGGAATATAGTTGTTGTAATTGATTGTGACTTATATAACATGTTAGAATAACAACTTGGATTAAAAAAGGAATTGAAAAGGACTTTATGTTGTCACATATTGTAGCCGAGAATGGCCTTAAAAGTTGGTTAAAAATTGACTAATTTATGGACTAGTTATATATGAATTGTGGGGCAGAATTTACACGTCTGGCTAGGCGTGTAATCCCTTTGATTAGCTGATTTGTTGAGCCTTAAATGTGGCATATTGGTTATTGATTTTGGGCCTTCAAAAAGGTGGAAAAGTACGTAGAAACAGGGGAAGTGCTGCCCAATTTTTCCGTAGAATAAGAGGCCTTATACTTAGTATTATTCTACCTTAGAAAGCTAGAAGTTGATAGACGTATTATGGTCATTATAGGTTGACATTCTACGTGCGGCGTATTCAACTTAGCGAGTGGATTAAGCCGAAGAGGTATGTGGAACTTTCTATATCTTCTTGAGCATGAAATTTTATAAATGTATAGTACGGTAGACATACAAGTCTTAAATGAATTCGGTTTCATTTTGGTATCATTGACTTGATTTAAATTGTCCAAGTTTGGTTGAGTTGGAGAGTTAAACTCACTTGATTTTAAAGGACGTAAATGCCTTAGTTTTCTAAAACATAAAGTGTTATAATGGCTTTATGGGAAGTTAGTTATAACGACTTTATGGGAAGTAGAAGATTGGTCTACTTGATTGATTTAAAAAGAGGATAAAGGACTTGATTTCAAGAAAGGTAACTTGATTTAAAGGTATAAGTTACTTAAGTTTTGGAAGTAGAAGTTACTTGATTTTACAGCTTTGGGATGAATTTCTAAAGGTGTAGTAACTTGATTTGAAAAGTAGACATGCCTTGATACTACGGGTGTTAGTGTCTCGGGGTTATTATTTAGAAGAGTCATTTTTAAAAGAATAGAAGTACGTAGTACTTTGGACTAAATTCCCGAATTTTACATGACATGATAGTGCCTTAAGTTTAATAAAGTGAGAGTACATCCTACTTGTGCTAATAAGAGTTAAGGGATTTCTTAACTTGCATATGTTATTTATGATAGCCAGTTGTGCTAGCATCATATTATTTATTTACGGGGTCAATCCCCGGGTCATATTACATTTTGCATTTCTGTGGATTTGCTCCCCATGATGCGAGTATGACGTATATGCTCATGCGGGTCCGTAGGGCCCATGCGGGTGAAATAGTCCTATGCGAGGAAATTACCTCATACGGGTCCACACGACCTATGCGGGTGAAATAGTCCCAAGAGTAGGATTGCATAATGATACTACGGGCGGCTGGCCCTAGATTGATCATAAGCTTCCTATTTTAAAACCGGAAAAGTTTACTCTTATTTACTCTCATTATTAATAAGGCACAGTGTACTGTTAATTTGGTTATCATACATGTCTCCAACTTTAGTTTAGACTATATGATTTCGTTACAGTACTTTTAGTTTCACATATTTGGTACATATTTTATCGACCCCGCCCTGGGGCTTCGTTTATCTTGTGGTAGAGGTAAGCAGTTCTTGATCCTCACTTTTAGGATCACTGTTCAGCTTTTGAGAAGCTCCCTTACTCCGGAGGCTTATCGTTTAGTACGGATTCCTGTTGATGTTGATTTATGTACATTCAGGGGTATGACGGGCCCTGTTCCGTCACAGTTGTTATGTCAAAACTATTAGAGGTCTGTAGTCATGTTTTGTGGGTTGCACTTGTAAAAGATGTAACTCTTTTGTTATGTATATATGCAGAAAGGTGGCCTTATCGGCTAGCCTGTTTCTTATTTCTCGTTGACGCATGTCTACGAGCTTTATTTATATTATATTCATTTGGTTATCTCTCGATGTATACTGTAAGGGTGCCTGGGTAGGGCACGATCGCGCCCGGTCGGGTCATGACAAAAGTAGTATCAGAGCAGTTAGTCCTCGGAAAGTGTCTACAGACCATGTCTAGTAGAGTCTTGATTATCGGTGTGTTGTGCACCACATCTATAACCAGGAGGCTGCATAAAATTTAGGATTGGTTTTCATTCTTCTCACTCTGAGATCGTGCAGTAGAGCTGTGTTATTAGGTTGATCCCTCCCTGACGTATTTTTATGTATCAGTTATGCCTCCACGGAAGGCGACCAGGGCCCAGAAGGGCCAGACAGCAATAGGCGTTTCTAGTAGGACGCAGAGAGTCACTAGGGCTCAGGCCCAGACTATGCCTGAGGTTGTGGCCCAGTCGGCGAGTTCGGTTACACCGACAGTATTGGAGGAGCCGAGAGCATCTGCAGCTCCAGAGGTTCCGATACCTGAGCCTCCAGTTCCTCATCCAGGGGCAGATGATAGAGACTACGGAGAGATAGATTCTTGCCGTGATAGTGGCGAAAAAAAGAGACGAGGCCGTAGCTAACCCTGAGCGGAACAATTTGAGGGTTAGAGATTTTCTAGGTTGCAACCTGCCAGAGTTCTATGGGTCGAGACCTGAGGATGATCCTCAGGAGTTCATTAGGCAGATGCAGCGGACTATGCGGGTGATTAGGGCCTCGGATGCCGAGTCAGTTGTACTAGCTTCTTACCGGTTACGCGTTATTGCAGTAAACTGGTTTGAGTCGTGGGAACTGTCCAGGGGCGTGGATACTCTTCCAGCTGTTTGAGACGAGTTTACAGAGGCCTTCTTAGACCACTTCTTGCCTCCTGAGATGTGGAGATCCCGTGTTGATAGGTTCTTGACATTGAGGCAGGGTGGCAGGACCATCAGAGAGTATAGCCTAGAGTTTGACTCATTGGCTAGGTATGCGCCTACTATTGTGGCTGACATGGCGGATAGAGTTCATCGCTATGTGGTAGGACTGGATCCTTATCTTATTGACGGGTGCATGGTTGTAGCTCTTCAGCCGGGCATGGACATTGCCCGTATTCAGGCTTACGCACAGGGAGTCGAGGATCGACAGAAAGGTCGATGATTGGATAGAGATCAGCCCAAGAGGGCCAGGACTGCGGGATTTTTGGGTGACTTTCGAGGCGGACAACCTCGACAGCAGGCTAGGGCTGCATCTCAGCCAGCACAGAGTGCTCCTCCACAGTCTTCTGGCAGGAGGTTTGATCAGCCGGGTTATTTGGGAAGCAGTCGTGGCTCGGGCTTGGTTTCGAGGGGCGAGGATCCTGGCGGCCGAGACCACCCTTACCTCGGTGTGTTCGATGCGGTAGATCCCATCCTGGGAAGTGTCGTAGTGCTTCGGGAGCTTGTTTCTCTTGCGGCCAGCAGGGCCATTTGAAGAAGGATTGTCCGACTAAAGGCGGTATGTGTAGTATGGTTCAGCCTACAGGGTCAGTTGCCGGGTCTTCGTCATTTGTGGTTATGCGCCCCGGAGGGCAGGGTGTTCACGGGCCAGCAGGTCGCGACAGAGGTCGTGGCAGGGGTCCTAGTTCTAGCGGTCCTCCGAACCGCATCTATGCCTTAGCCAGTCGACAGGACCAGGAGGCTTCACCGGATGTCGTCACAGGTATACTATTGATTTTATGTTGTGACGTTTATGCTTTGATAGATCCAGGTTCTACTTTGTCCTATATATCTCATCTTATTGCTGGTAGAATAGGAATAGAACCTGTGTCGATAGAGTCATTTGACGTAGCTACGCCAGTGGGTGATTCGGTGGTAGCTGAGAGGGTGTATAAGAACTGCCCGGTGTTCATATACAGTCGTCAGACCCTAGCAGACTTGATAGAATTAAAGATGACAAATTTTGATGTCATTATGGGTATGGATTGGTTGGCTTCTTGTTATTCCAATGTTGACTGTAGAGACAGGTTGGTCCGATTCCAGTTTCCCGGTGAGCCGACTATTGAGTGGAAAGAGGATACTGCATCACCGAGGGGTAGGTTTATTTCTTACCTCAAGGATAGGAAGATGGTTCAGAAAGGGTATATTTATCATCTTGTTCGGGTATTCGTCTGAGGTGAGTGTCGATTCTTGATCGATTCCGGTGGTTATAGAATTTCCGGATGTATTCCCAGATGATCTCCTAGGTATTCCTTCAGAGAGGGAGATAGAGTTTTGTATTGATGTACTGCCAGATACTCGGCCTATATCTATTCCGCCGTACATAATGGCACCTGCTGAGTTGAAGGAATTGAAGGACCAGCTGAAAGACTTGCTGGAGAAAGACTTTATTAAGCCTAGTACTTCACCTTGGGGAGCGTCGGTATTGTTTTTGAAGAAAAAGGATGGGATGCTGCGTATGTGTATTGACTGCATGCATCTGAACAAGGTAACTATCAAAATAGGTACCTCCTCCCCAGGATTGACGATTTGTTTGATCAGTTGCAGGGTGCAAAGTGCTTCTCCAAGATAGACCTGCGATCCGGTTATCATCAGGTACGAGTTAGAGAGACAGATATCCCAAAGAATGCATTCAGGACCCGGTACGGGCATTATGAGTTCAGGGTAATGTCTTTCGGATTGACTAATGCTCCAGCGGTATTTATGGATTTGATGAACCGGGTGTTCAAGCCGTTTCTGGATACGTTTGTTATAGTATTCATTGATGACATCCTGGTTTATTCTCGCACGGAGTAGGAGCATGCAGATCATTTGAGGACGGTACTTAGAGTCCTCCAGAGCCGGCAATTGTATGCCAAGTTCTCCAAGTATGAGTTCTGGTTGGCCTCAGTAGAATTCTTGGGGCACATTATCGGGGCCGATGGTATTCGTGTTGATACTCGAAGATTGAAGCGGTAAAGACGTGGCCTAGACCTACTACACCGACTGAGGTGCGCAGCTTCTTAGGGCTTGCGGGTTATTACCAGAGATTTGTGGAAAAGTTCGCTTCAATCTCAGCGCCTTTGACTAGACTGACTCAGAAAGCGACTAAGTTCCAGTGGACGGATGCTTGTGAGAAGGGCTTCCAGTTACTGAAGGAGAGGTTGACGACAGCTCCAGTTCTTACTCTTCCCGAGGGATTAGAGGGTTATGTAGTTTATTGTAATGCTTCGGGTATCGTACTTGGTTATGTGTTGATGCAGCATGGAAAGGTTATAGCTTACGCGTCCCGACATCTCAGGAAGCATAAGAAGAACTACTCTACTCATGATTTGGAGTTAGCGGCAGTGATACATGCTTTGAAGATTTGGAGGAATTACTTATATGAGGTTCATATGAATATTTATACAGACCACAAGAGCCTCCAGTATATCTTCAGACAGAGGGAGCTGAACTTGCGGCAGAGACGGTGGTTATAGTTACTTAAGGACTATGATGTTGATATCCTATACCACCCGGGGAAAGCCAATATGGTTGAAGATGCTCTTAGTCGTAAATCTATGGGTAGTCTGTCAGATGTATAGCCAGATAGACGGGACATGGTCCGTGATATCTATCAGTTAGCGAGCCATGGGGTTCGGTTGGTTGATACCGAGGATAGTGGGATTCGTGTTCGAGAGGTTGCCGAGTCTTCCATCGTTGAGGAGGTGAAGAGGTGACAATATGAGGATCCGGTTCTGACACGGTATCGACATACGTCTCTTCGAGAGGAGAAGAGTTTATTTGAGGTAGCACCTGATGGGGTGCTAAGGTACGAGGGTAGATTGTGTGTACCCGATGTTGCAGGGCTTCGTCAACAGGTTCTCGGGGAGGCACACAACGCTCGTTACTCTATTCATCAGGGGTCGACTAAGATGTAACATGACCTCAGATGTATGTATTGGTGGGATGTCTTGAAGAGGGACGTAGCAGAGTTCGTTGCTCAGTGTCTGAATTGTCAGCAGATCAAGGTTGAGCACCAGAGGCCTGGTGGGCTATTACAGACGATTGAGATTCCGACGTGGAAGTGAGAGGTCATCAACATGGATTTTGTTATAGGGTTACCTCATACTTAGAGGAAGTGTGATTCCATCTGGGTTATAGTAGACAGGCTGACGAAATCAGCCCATTTTCTTCCGGTCAGGACTACTTATTCGGCTGAGGATTATGCTAGACTTTACATCCGGGAGATTGTGAGACTGCACGGGGTTCCTACATCTATTATATCAGACAGAGGGGCTCAGTTTACGGCTAAATTCTGGAGGTCTTTCCAGAAGGGATTGGGGACACAGGTGAGTCTCAGTACTGTTTTTCACCCTCAGACCGACGGACAGGCATAACGTACTATCCAGAAACTTGAGGATATGCTGTGGGCCTGCATTATTGATTTCAGGGGTAGCTGGGAGTATCATTTGCCTCTTGTTGAGTTTGCATATAATAACAACTACCATTCCAGTATTCAGATGACGCCTTATGAGGCCTTATATGAGAGAAAGTGTAGGTCGCCGATTGGTTGGTTCGATGTTGGTGAGGTTCAGTTAGTTGGCCCAGACTTGATCCAGCAGGCTGTGGATAAGGTGAAGCTTATTCAGGAGAGGTTATTAGCATCTCAGAGTCGACAGAAGTCTTATGTAGATAATAGACGTCGACACTTGGAGTTCCAGCTAGACGATTGGGTTTTCTTGAAGGTGTTACCCATGAAGGGTGTGATGAGGTTTGGGAAGAAGGGAAAACTTAGCCCGAGGTACATTGGGCCATATCAGATTGTCCATAGAGTAGGCAAGTTTGCCTATGAGTTAGATCTGCCATCCGATTAGGAAGCAGTACATCCGGTCTTTCATGTTTCTATGTTACAGAAGTGTATCGGAGATCCATCCAGAGTTTTTCCGGCTAGTGATGTCCAGGTGACAGAGGGGTTATCGTATGAGGAGAGTCCCATAGCGATACTTGATCGCCAGGTCAGACGATTACGGACTAAGGACGTGGCTTCCGTCAAAGTCTTGTGGCGGAATGATAATAGAGAGGAGATGACTTGGGAAGCAGAGGAGGACATGATGAAGAAGTATCCTCACTTGTTCCCTACACCTACAGGTAATTCGCTTCCCTACTTGTCAATTTTAATTAAAGTATTTGCATAAGTGTTATAATGTGGCCATGTGTGGAATATTTGATTATTTAGGTATAGTTAAAGGAGACTATGCCGATATCTGTTTAGAATGAACTCCGAAAGAACATTCGGGACGAATGTTTCTAAGGGGGGGAGAATGTTACACCCCGTAATTCTAGGACACGTGTAAGAGAACGTACGTGAGAAATTTAGACTTTAAAATTGAAACGAAAGAAAAATTTCTTTTCCCTACAGAAAATATTCCGAACATCGTGAAAGAAAAATGTTTATTAATGGGAATTGAGTTCCCAAATTTGGTATTTGAGACTTATAAAATTTATTGGAATTTTAGAAAATAAAATATTTTGGACCAATCGGAGGGCGACACGTGTCACCCTCCACATGCCCATGTTGGGCGAAAAAGTCTTGGTCAAGAAGACCAAGTGGAGCTTGATATTGTTGACCACAATCCTAGCCACACATTTGATTTAATCTAAACCCTTGGATGTATTATATATATCATACTAGTAGCAAGACAAGATTCAACACTTAGAAAATATTTCAAGAACTTATCCCACAAGTGAGGCTCTCGATTTTGTGCTCTCTAAGGAGAAAGAAATTTCTTCAATACTTGTTGATAAATCCCAATATTTAAACCCAAGATCCCTAGTAGTATACTAAGCATAACCAAACTCTTAAATTTCGGAAATACTACGTTAATCTGTTAGTCGCAACATGAAACCCTAAGATGTTCTTCAAATTTGATGTTGGAATTTGAAGAGAAGTTGTTTATGAACTTCTAAGTGTTGCTTGGAGTGGATTGGAACGTAAAGAAGAGGAGCTAAAGTTGCTAAGGATCGACTTTTAATCTTGGATTATATTTGGGCTTATTGAGGTAAAAATCTTCGTCTTCTTAATGTAATAGAAGATTACATGTTATAGTAGTTGATAAACGAGCATGTGATATATAAAATGAAGATTGAAAATATTTGGACCATGTTGAGATGTTAAAACCGAAATTGGCATGTTAGCCATTAAAATTATTAATCAATTTGGTTGTTAGTTATAATCGTTACATGTTATATAAGGAAGGGAATATAGTTGTTGTAATTGATTGTGACTTATATAACATGTTGGAATAAAAACTTGGATTAAAAAAGGAATTGAAAAGGACTTTATGTTGTCACATATTGTAGCCGAGAATGACCTTAAAAGTTGGTTAAAAATGGACTAATTTATGGACTAGTTATATATGAATTGTGGGGCAGAATTTTACACGTCCGGCTCGGTGTGTAATCCCATTTGATTAGCTGATTTGTTGAGCCTTAAATGTGGCATATTGGTTATTGATTTCGGGCCTTGAAAAAGGTGGAAAAGTACGTAGAAACAGGGGAAGAGCTGCCCAATTTTTCCGTAGAATAAGAGGCCTTATACTTAGTATTATTCTACCTTAGAAAGCTAGAAGTTGATAGACGTATTATGGTCATTATAGGTTGACATTCTACGTGCGGCGTATTCAACTTAGCGAGTGGATTAAGCCGAAGAGGTAGGTGGAACATTCTCTATCTTCTTGAGCATGAAGTTTTATAAATGTATAGTACGGTAGACGTACAAGTCTTAAATGAATTCGGTTTCATTTTGTATCATTGACTTGATTTAAATTGTCCAAGTTTGGTTGAGTTGGAGAGTTAAACTCACTTGATTTTAAAGGACGTAAATGCCTTAGTTTTCTAAAAACATAAAGTGTTATAATGGCTTTATGGGAAGTTAGTTATAACGACTTTATGGGAAGTAGAAGATTGGTCTACTTGATTGATTTAAAAAGAGGATAAAGGACTTGATTTCAAGAAAGGTAACTTGATTTAAAGGTATAAGTTACTTAAGTTTTGGAAGTAGAAGTTACTTGATTTTAAAGCTTTGGGATGAATTTCTAAAGGTGTAGTAACTTGATTTGAAAAGTAGACATGCCTTGATACTACGGGTGTTAGTGTCTCGAGGTTATTATTTAAAAGAGTCATTTTTAAAAGAATAGAAATACGTAGTACTTTGGGCTAAATTCCCGGATTTTACATGACATGATAGTGCCTTAAGTTTAATAAAGTGCGAGTACATCCTACTTGTGCTAATAAGAGTTAAGGAATTTCTTAACTTGCATATGTTATTTATGATAGCCGTTTGTGCTAGCATCATATTATTTATTTACGGGGTCAATCCCCGGGTCATATTACACTTTGCATTTCCGTGGATTTGCTCCCCACGATGCGAGTATGACGTATATGCTCATGCGGGTCCGTAGGCCCATGCGGGTGAAATAGTCCCATACGGGTGAAATAGTCCTATGCGAGGAAATTACCTCATGCGGGTCCGCGACCTATGCGGGTGAAATAGTCCTAGGAGTAGGATTGCATAATGATACTACGGGCGGGTGGCCCTAGATTGATCATAAGCTTCATATTTTAAAACCGGCAAAGTTTACTCTTATTTACTCTCATTATTAATAAGGCACAGTGTACTGTTAATTTGGTTATCATACATGTCTCCACCTTTATTTTAGACTATATGATTTTGTTACAGTACTTTCAGTTTCACATACTTGGTACATATTTTATACTGACCCCCTTCCTCGGGGGCTGCATTCATGCCGCAGGTAGAGGTAAATAGGTTGCTGATCCTCACTCTTAGGATCACTGTTCAGCTTTTGATACAAATGACGACTGGATCCTATGATCTTTATAAACTGAGCGGATCCTAATCCTTAGTGATATTTTCCCTT
Organism: Przewalskia tangutica; assembly: GCA_029844215.1. Lineage (NCBI taxonomy): Eukaryota > Viridiplantae > Streptophyta > Magnoliopsida > Solanales > Solanaceae > Przewalskia > Przewalskia tangutica. The sequence continues at coordinate 64,768,456 of CM056736.1, read as the reverse complement.
GATAGTACTTTGGGTTTTATAAAAAGGAAAGTTTTTTACCTATTCGTTGATAATGCCTTGAGTTTTTCTAAAAAGATAATTCATTCTAATTGTGCTAATGAGAGTCAAATATGATTTAAATTGCACATAGTTGCTGGTGATAGCTATAGGTTTACAGTCCTTTACATTACACCAAGGACCAGAATGGGCCGGAACATGTGGTACCTTATTTGACTTATAGCACATTACACCGAGTCCCAGAATGGGCCGGAACATGTCGTACCTTATTTGACTTATAGCACATTACACCGAGTCCCATAATGGGCCGGAACATGTCGTACATTAATTGACTTATAGCACATTACACCGAGTCCCAGAATGGGCTGGTACAGGTCGTACCTTGCATGACTTATAGAGCGTTACACCGAGTCTCAGAATGGGCCCGGACATGTCGTACCTTGCATGACTTATAGAGTGTTACACCGAGTCCCAGAATGGGCCGAAACATATTGTACCTTGCGTGACTTATAGAGCGTTACACCGAGTACCTCGCATGACAGTATTTGTTTATTTGGACAGACGTTCTTAATTTTGACATGACTCTCATTTTTAAAAGGAAGTACCGTGGGTACGGTTGAATCTTATTTTTAAAAGGATATAGTTGAATCATTTTTATAAAGTAAAGTGATACAGTAGTACAGTGATATAGTGATACAGTAGTACAGTGGTACATTGATACAGTAGTACAGTGGTACCGGGGTACAATGATACAAGGTACATTTGGCTCTTATTTTTGGCACGGTAGGATCTAGTATTTGATTTTTATACTTGTTCCTGTCATTCTTTTGTACAGTTATGATCTTGTTTACTGTACTTCATGTTTACATACTTGGTACCTTGTTGTACTGACCCCCTTCGGGGGCTGCGTTCATGCCCGCAGGTATTAGGTACTCAGTTGGGTGATCCGCGAGCTTAGGATCCTTGTTCAGCGTTTTGGGATAGCTCCAATATTCTGGAGCTTGTCATTTTGGCACAGGTCTTCCATTACGGCTAGGTATATTCAGGGGTACGGCGGGGCCTTATCCCGTCATAGTTTACTGTCCAAACTCTTAGAGGTCTGTATTCATATGTGGGTTGGACTTGCGTGAGTTGTATTTATATTTTTGTACAGTTTTAGTCTTATTCGGGTGTTATATATTATGGCAGCCTTGATGGCTTTGCCTTTGCAAAAAAAATGATGAGTGTTATTTAGCTTCCGCGGGTTACTTGTGTTGTATAGGTAGAAGGGTGCCCAGGTAGGGCACCAGTCGCAGGCCTGGGATTCGGATTGTGACACGGAATACATTATATGTATATAGATACGATGATTCTATGGACAGGCATCCATGATTTTGATATGACTCTCATTTTTATAAGGCCAGTTGACTCTCGTTTTATAAGGCACAGTTGACTCTCATTTTTATATGGCACAGTTGTATTGGTATTTTGGCTATCATATTTGTCTCCTGTTATCTTTTGGCCAGTTATGATCTTCTTTATTTACTTTTCGTTTTACATACTCGGTACATTTGTTCGTACTGACCCCCTATCCTCGGGGGGGCTGCGTTTCATGCCTGCAGGTACATATATTCAGTTTAGTGATCCTCCAGTCTAGGATTCCTGTTCAGCTATTTGGAAGAGCTCCATTGATCCGGAGCCAAATCATTTTGGTACAGACCCCTTTGTTATAGACTTATGTATATTCTGGGGTACGGCGGGACCCTGTCTCGTCATGTTTCACTATCATACTCTTAGAGGTCTGTAGATAGGTGTGGGTGGTAGAGATATTTTGGACTTGTGTGGATTGTATATGTGTTTTGGTCAGCTGTGCTGTTTTACTTCATTTTGGGATGTTCCTGTATATAGTGGCAGCCTTGTCGGCTTGCCTATTTTGATATGGTTTACAGATTTCTACATTATCCTTGGTATCTGTGTGATTATATGTGATAGATGGGTATAAGGGTGCCCAGGTAGGGCACCAGTCGCGGCCCGTCGGCTCGGGTCGTGACATTTAGTGGTATCAGAGCAGTTCGTCCTCGGAATGTCTACAGACCGTGTCTAGTAGAGTCTTGTGTCTGGGTATGTTGTGCACCATACTTATATGCAAGAAGCTGCCGGACATTTAGGATGTCATCTTTTCTTCTTACTCTAAGATCGTGCGATAGAACTATGTTATTAGGATAATCCCTCTCTAACGAATTATTGCGCTTTCAGCTACGCTTCTAGAGAAAGTGATAGCGGCCTAGAAGGGAATATATTGATTTTGTATATAGGTTGGTAAGATTGTTGTATAGTTAGTGTGATGATGATGTGCATCTATACAAACATATTTATTAGGGTCATGTGTGTGTTGTCTGAAGTGATTATGGGTTATCATGTGGCATTTGAGCTTTGGTAATTGTTTGGAAGGTATGTTCTGCTTTGATAACTTGATTACAAAAAAATGACTTGATCGATTGATACTCATAGCTTGATAGAGGAGCGATTTATACCCCGACTATTGATATGCCAGAAGGGCAACATGATTTTGAGATTATGAGAGGCTATATCACTCGTATTCGGGGAGAGATAATGTAAGCTTGGGACATGGAATATTTGAGAATCTTAGAATATTAGATAATCGTTAAGACTTTGGATATACAAGGCCTTCTTGAGTAAAATATTTTGTGTTTGATCTTGGTTAAAGTACATGGTATATGTGAAGTATATTAGTTGTGATGATTCCTTGTTTGAGCATAAATCACTTGTGTTAGGACCTATCCTTGCCAATTTTGCTCATTAAGACTACCTCTAAACAGTTAATTAGACTTGCCTAAATATCTTTCATGTTTGATTAAATTTACCCCCATAATTGTCTTTGCATATCATAATGTAGAATGCAATATGTTTTAGTAACCCAAGCCTGTGTTTTATTTCTTAAATAGGGAATAGATTCACATGCTAAACATATTGTAAATAGATGCTTAAGGGAGTGAAAAATAGAGTGTTTAAATAATTTCAGGAATGCTTCGTTGCTGCAATAAATGGTTTACCTAATTAGTTAACTATTAAACCTTGAATATGTTACGCCAAGCATTATGTAATATATGTGATGATTGTGAATATTGTGGCTATTTGTGACTACTCTATTAATGCCTAGCATGTAAGTATAAAACTTGTTTTAATTAGTATCAAGGTTGTTTGAGTTAGAATGACATTTAATTTGTTAAGTTGAAGCTTATCTTAGTTGTGTGTGAGTTTGTTGTGTTGTTAATATGCCAGTTTGAGGTTGCTTTACTAAGTATAGATTGTTAGGTCTTAGTAGCTGCCAGGAAGCATGTATTCACATTTAGAAATAATACTTGGTTAACTGGAAAACATAGTTGTTTCTCATATCATTCAACATTATCCTTTTTGGTTGATATTTTAAGACCATAGTTCAAATCCTTATAGGATTGTATATATGTTACCTCTAGAAGTCTTGTATGAGTATATGTGAGTTTGGTCTAGTTCCTATTGTCTCATAATCATGCATTTATCTTGCTTACATGCACTAAGTTTTATTGAATGACTCTGCTTACATTTTAGCTTAAGATAATATATGTGGAGTCTTCCCTGAAAGCTTGTATGAGTCACCATATTTCTATCTTAGAGTCTCCAGTTGTTAATTTTAAACTGAAGTACCCATGGCAGGGCCCTAATGGCCTTCAATATGCCTTAGCATAAATTTTCCTATCTACATGGTGATCTTTTGGATTTGTTCTGTCTATCTTGGTTAAAATTATATGTTTCTCCATTTGTTCATAGTATTAGCCTACATGGTATGTTAATTCTAAGAGTCTCAAAGGACATAAAATTATGCCATAAATGTTAGCACTCTGTCTGTCCTTATGAAATGTCGGATCCTGATGTTACTGTTATTTCCATGATGTCTTTACAAACTTGATTGGGTCTAGTTTATGTGTTGTAGTGAGTAGCGTCAAGTTTATTATTTTATATGGTTTTTGGTGCTCTACCCTATGTACTTGTGATCCTAGTAACTGGTCATGTATTGCCTGCTACCACTACATATCTAAGCCATAATGTTAAGTCTCAAACCCTTGGTTGGATGTTTTAGTAAAAAAATGGAATACCAAATTGCATATCAACTGATTAGTTTGATTGTCTAATTCTGCCTAGAATTTTAAATTCTTTCCATGACTAAGTAAGATATATGTGACACTTGAGTCTAAATTGAAGCAATTCTACCTATCTTGTGGTCTTCCCATATCTCTATTGCTATATGTAGAGCTAACGATTTCCCATGGATCCTCTAGTTTGTCCTCACATGATTAACAATTTAGTTATGATGTCCTAACTTATTTAAGTATAAAAAAAACATGAATTTGTTTAAGATTAGGTTGTTTTAAGAATAAATATGTCTGATGCATTAAGAAGGTAGGGTTGTATTTTCCTTGTGTTGTTATTGACTCTCGGTTAATATTTATAGAACTCTTGTTTCACTCTTGACAAATTTCTACATGCCTGCTGTGTTGGTGTTTTCTGACATGCTCACATATCTACTGCCTACCTAATTCAAGAGTGCCTGCTTTTGATTTGTCTTGGTAAGCCTATGTCTTGATCTAGTTTAAGAGAACCTAGAGACTAAGTGTAATGCGTGTCTGTGTTCTTCATGATTCTTTCCCTATCTTCTTGATTACTGCATTTAGACCACATATCCTGAACATCTCCTAAAAATAAAGCTTTGTACTTAAGTTGGGACTTTCTAATATCTTGACACTTATTAAGTTAGTACATACTCAAGATTGTTTCATGCTTGGTTCATTTTCCTTTACCTATGATGATTACACTTAATCAAAACCTGATTGATTAGGAATAATATGGTATTATGTCCAGTTGAATGGAAAAGATAATCATATATATCTACCCTGTTCAAACTTCCAACTAAGTTCTAGTGTTATGTCTTCTTAACTCTTTGAGTCATGCTGCTTACATTGATCTTTATGTGTGTTTTGTATTTAATTACATCTCTGTTTAGTTTCAGCATATGCTTAGTCCTTGCTAGTATTTTCAACTGGTCCAAACTGCCATGAACACTGGAAAAATTGGCATGTATCTGCCTATTCAAATCTATGTCAATACTATTTATCTATAGGTTTATGTTGCTTAGCTTAAATGATTTTTAGTGTTTAAGGAAAGAATCAAGATTCTTATACTATTTGCCATGTTTACTAACCGATTCCTTTAAGTTATTTGGCCAATATATTGACATGAGACTTGAAATAGTCTGATCTTTAAACCATGATATGTTTGTATATTGTTAAGTTCTGAAACTATGTTAATTGTCTTGTGTTAATTATTCATTGAATTTTAACTCGACCATGACTTTGGGGAATTCAGGGTGACTAAAATAGATTATAGAGGCTGAACATTTATCTAAGATTAGGCATTGAACTTACTTGTGTTTATTAATGGCATCCGGTGCCCATTTAATTACTGAAGTATTTGGCTTGATTTAAGTACAAAATGTATTTTTGTCATGTATACCAATATTGATGGCTGTGTGATTACTTGATAGACCACTGGATCATTTAGATGATGCTTGATATTTCACTTTATGACATATTTGGATCTTATGATAACCTAAATCCTATAAATAACTCTATTCATTTAGCATCTCTTGTGTTCCTAAATATATATATGTGTGGTTGGGACGGTCTAAAGTAGTTTGTATGCATGTGTCACTTATTCATACCTACCATATGATCCCTTGTTTATGGTTTAGACTAGGTAACTAATGTATATGCCATGTTGGTGTCTTTGGCATGCTCATATGTATATTTTCGTTAGGATAGCTTGTGTGTTTTTCCTTAGTATCCTGCATGATCATACAATGCCTCTATTATGTAGATTTGGATTCTATTATATAGAACGTTTGCATCTTGATCCAGGTTGAGGATATTAGGCTTTTGGAAACTCAGAATAATTTTTAGTCTCTGCTATTACACCATTTTGAAGTTATGTTTTCCCTAATTCTTATGTGTTTAGTTGAAACTGCTGATTTTGAGTTAAAACATTCGTTTAAGTAATTACCTACTTGTTAAAATAGAATAAGGAATCTGAATATATAAAATTGGGATTAGTCATTAATTGTGAAGGTGCTATTTGTTATCAAGTTTAAGACTAGGGTATAGATTATGCTTAAAGTTCTTGTATATATGTACATAATGTGGTACTGCGGGAATAATGACTCTACTTAGCCTTAGTTTTAGTATACGTCACTTTTAGAAAATTTTGAATAAGCTAGGACATATATTGTTTCCGTGTTTATAGGCCGTGTTAGGCCTTACCAGGTTCTGGATATTGTTAGTATATTAATTTCCTTGTTTATTTGAGTCCTTTTGTTAGATAATGGCAAGAGTCGAGTTGTTTGTAGGTTGGACATAGGATTGTATGAGTTCTCTGTGTCTTTGTTGTGATTTAAAAACAATATGAACTACTTTTCCTTTATGTTGGATATTTGTTGACAGAAACTTGTATCATAGAGTCTAAGATGACCTAATATGCAATTTTTTGTGTGCTTGTGAATCCTTGAATCAATTGGTATAAATTGTGCCCAGTAGTTACATTTCTTTTCTTTTCCCTGAGAGGCATCTATGGATTGCCGAATATAGGTTGGTAGGTATAGTTATAGAGGAGACTTTGCCGAAATTTTTATAGCATATGACCTATTATGAACATTCGAGGATGAATGTTTCTAAGGGGGGAAGGATGTTACACCTCGTGATTCTAGGGCGATAAATTGAGAACGTAATTAAGAAAATAAGATTCAAATATTGGTTATAAAGTATATTTACATATGTTAATTCGGAATAATTTTTGAATACTACAAGTGTGACGAGGGAAATTAATACTAATAGTTGTATAATTCCAATAGGGTTGTGGACTAGTGCCATGTATAACACAATTTGGACTTGGAATTTTAAGATTTTATCTAAGATTGATTATGTAGGAGATTAACTAATTGTGGGATTAATTTAAGTGGAGAGGATGAAAAAATGTGTGGATAAAACAAGTGGCAATTCTCGTCCGCCACATGGACAACATGCAAAACAAATTTTCAGATTTTTACATAGACCCATACTCACTCATTTCTCCCCCTCCATTTTTGAACACCCCTCTTTCCCTCATCCCGCCATCCTCTCTCCTCTAAAACAGATTTTACTCCATCACCATAGATTAGTTGAGGACCAAATTTACTCCCCTTCCAAGATTAAGTTATGCTACTAATTTCTAAACCATGGTGAAGGCCGAAACAGTGACTGAAAATCTGTAATGCTGAACCGAAATTCTGTCCAGAAACTTTAAGTCTTGGAGACAAGCTATTTGGAAGAAAAATATGCAAGCAAGATGGGTTTAAACTTGTAAAGGAAGCATGCATGTCATTGTAATTTCAAGAGATGATGAAAATGGTGCACATTGGAGCCAGGAGGTGCCGAATGTACTAGGGACTGATTTGGCTAATTTAAGGTAAGAATTCTTCTCCTTATAGAGTAATGGAAGTCAAATGATGTTGTAGTTATGAGATGAACTTGTCTTAAGAGAAATTGGAAGATAGAAAATGCATGTGGTTGTATTGGTGTGGTTGAGCCGATTTTTGGGGACTGTTTCGAGTGAATTGAGTTGATTGTTGTTGTTGCTATTATTGTCACTAGTTGCATGTTGAAATTGAAAAGAAATCTTGATATTTAAAGTTGTAATTAGTTATATGAAAGTGTTGAAACATGAAATTGGAGTTTAAGAAGTTATAAGAAGAGTTGTGGTATTATGTTGTTGTGGCCGAGACCTTCCCAAAAATCGTGGACATTGTTGTGTCGAATTTAGGGACTGTTACGTGGAGATTAGAATGTTGGAAATTTAGTTATAAACATGCATATACATTGTTGTAATGGTGGATATATGTCTTAAATGAATTGAAGTGTAGAAAGGTGTTATGTTGCAAACTATAAGACTTGCACACTTGCTGTTGTTGCTAGAAGTATGGACTGTTTTAAGGGCTAATTTAATATGGATTAAGGGGCTGAATTAACATGAGAAATAGGTGTGTTAGTCACCTTGGTTTCTATGGTTATTGTCTTCCATGAACGTAAGAAGAAAAAATGTATAATGGTAGTATATATCGGATATACGGGACTGTTTTGGTATATCCTCGAGTTGTGTCTTTTTATTGGTATTGTTGGCCTTGTTTGTAAGTTGTGGATGTGTTTATAAGTAGGGGAAATGCTGCTCAAATTTTTATACGAAAAGAGAGTCATCATTTGGTATATAACTTACGCTAGTAATCATAGAGTTGACAAATATATTGTTATTGTTATAGGTTGAAATGCTAATTGAGACGTATTCTAAATATTGAGTTGGTTAGTTCGACTATAAGGTATGTGAAACTATCCCTTCTTTCTTTTTGGCATGATTTACATAAATGAATGTACGACGGACGTACATAGTTCCAATGAATCCTAATTCCTAGTGACACTTGATATGATAGTGCCTTTGATTTTACAGTGATGGTTCATTCTATTTATTCCATTGAGAGTCAAATGATGATTTAAATTGTATAAGGTTACTCATGATATATCATTTCATCGAGTCCCGGGCCGGGTCATGTTCGTGCACAGCCTTGCATTGTTCCACCGAATCCCTCACTAGGGGGCCGAGATACGTTATATGTATATACATGATGATTCCATGGACAGACATCCATGATGATGATGAGCTCACCGAGTCCCAGAATGGGCAGGGATACGTTATATGGACAGGTATCCATGATTATGATGATTCCACCGAGTCCCTCACTAGAGGGTCGGGATACGTTATATGTATATAAATACGATGATTCTATGGACAGACATCCATGATTTTGATATGACTCTCATTTTTATAAAGCACAGTTGACTCATTTTATAAAACCTGATTGACTCATTTTATATACGCGATTGTATTGGTATTTTGGCTATCATATTTGTCTCCTGTTATCTTTTGGCCAGTTATGATCTTCTTTATTGTACTTTTCATTTTACATACTCGGTACATTTATTAAATCGACCCTTTCCTCGAGGGCATGCGTTTCATGCGCATGAATACATATATTGATTTGGTGATCCTCCGTCTAGGATTCTGTTATTTATTTGGAAGAGCTCCATTGATCGAGCAAGTCATTTTGGTACATACCTTTTGTTATAGACTTATGTATATTGAAGTGCAGCGGGGCCCTGTCCCGTCATGTTTCACTATCATACTCTTAGAGGTCTGTAGACAGGTGTGGGTGGTAGATGTGTTTTAGACTTGTGTGGATTGTATATGTGTTTTGGTCAGCTGTGATGTTGCACTTCATTTTGGGATGTTCCCGTATATAGTGGCAGCCTTGTCGGCTTGCCTATTTTGATATGGTTTACAGATTTCTACATTATCCTTGGTATCTGTGTGATTATATGTGACAGGTGGGTATTAGAGTGCCCAAGTAGGGCACCAGTCGCGGCCCGTCAGCTCGGGTCATGACACTTTGTCATTATCACCTTGAATATTTTTTATTTCCCGTTCGAATTGTGTTCTAATGAAAGCTCTAACTTTTTAAAAAGTAGAAAATACTTGAGATTTTTTCGCTATTCGGAAAGTCCATAAAAATTAGAATAATCATCCAAAAATAGAACATAATAACGATGACCCAAAGAACTGAGAACATGAGATGTCCATAAATCACTATGAATAATATCGAATGACATTAAAGTATGAGAATTAGAGTCTACAAATGACAACTTAATATTTTTTCCTAAAGAACAAGATTGGAAATTTGGAGTAGCATACCTTTACAAGAAATAAAATTGGTTTTATAGAAGGAAGACAAAATTGACGACCCCGGATGACCTAGACGAGCATGCCACAAGGAAGGAGCAAGGGCTGCAAAAGTTGATGCAAGGTGTCGCGCCCTTTTTTTACCGCAATATTATTTCAGCGAATCCTGTCTGTCTTAAAAATAAAACAAAATGCTAGAATGCTAAAAGTGTTCGCGGAGTCGCCACCTAATTATTTGGGTGAATTAAGACACCTAAATGTTAACAAACTAATGTCAACACTAACTCCATTTAAATGGTCTGCAAAACTTGTGAGATTCTGGGCAAGGGTTCTTTATTATCTTAAAGGGTAGGGGTTAGGCATCCTTCAGGATCCGCTAACTTGCGGTTGTTCGGTCAAACCTAGGTTGATTATTATGTTAAGAAAAATGCACGTTTAAAAATATTTTTCTAAAAAAAGAAAGATGATGCAAGTGTTTTATCGAAGATGCATTTTGATAAAAAATTATAAGACTTGTGCTATAAAAATACATGTAAAGTTTAAAAGTATGCATTTATATTATTTATAAAATAAATGATGCAAAGTTGATTTATTGACTAAATGTATACATTTATTTGAAAATTTGATTTTAATTACAAGGTTAAGTAATAAAATTATAGTAAAATAAATAAACAAATATATAGAAGACATGTATGATTAAGGAGCCGAAATGATGCTTAGAACGAATGACGACGATGCCAGTTCATCCTATTTTTTGTTTAGAAGTTCTGAGGCAGGAGTGCGGACGTGGATGCGGATCTCATGCTGGCGAGAGTTGAGTCTCATGACGAGACTCTTCGTTGCTCCCGATGTATTTCATGCAAACAAAAGAAAAGATAAGGATTAGTACCTGTTCTAAACCTATCGGGTGATAACTGACATTGACAAAAATTAAATACATATAATCATTTCATTTCAGCAGTACGCACGCCAAAAACAACAATCAATTAACTTTGTTTAAGACCAGCTCTGAAATGGGCATAGGATAAACATAATATAGTGAAGGTCGAAATAATTTTCAGATTTAAAGAGAGGATGAACCAGTACGTGATGAGCCCAATCCATTATTTATGGACCAAAATATGTCAGCCCAAACTGGGCCTTGATGCAGCTGGTAACATACCGAAATATAGCAGGCTCAAGTACTATGCATAAACAAGGTAAATGCAGTGGGAAATGATTTAAATAGAACATCACGAATCTGCACAGCTTAGTGGGGGATATCACATAACACACAGAAATGGACTGAATCATCAATCACAAAGGATATTCAAACATACAGAGTCATTCATTATCACTTTTATGCACATAGAGTCTAAATCATACTATATGTTGGCTGGTATGATTTAAGGCAATTCTCATTATCACTAGCCTAATCAGGATAAACAAATTAGAATGTATAGTCAACTTAAATCAGCAATGAATGACGAGACAGATGCTAGAAAGGGTAAAGGGTAGACATGCTTGCAATATGCAGCTTACTTATGGCCACTTTAGACATCCATAACCAGATTTATGACATACGTTTAGGCATGTTATCATGACAGATCAAGGTATGACATTTTATGTCAATATATGCACCTATATCCTGGAGGTGGCATGGATATGATCCAGACAAGGTTAATGAGACAGAACAATGATGCATTATGGCACTCACAGGGGCAAAGTAAACACATGAACAAACTCAATAGGGACATGCTAGCATATACATGATCAGATAATCTAATAAAGCATGTGAGACAATATGGAATGATCAGATGACAACTTTAAGGTAACATTTTTAACATGCAGGGCCATAGGATAGAGTACACCAGAAATCTAATTCGGTATATAAAAAATGAACAAGTAACACAAGCACTATGACATTATAGACATACTTGACCATCAAGATTTCCAATTAAACAACATCATATCGATGAACACAGTAATCTAAACTAACACATGTTTAATCACACAAATATATAGCAATACAAAAAAATGAGCTGAGAGAAATTTGGGTTTACCTTCTCCGGACAGCGAACCGAGGCAGCGTATCAAGTCGTCGACCACTCGGAAAATTTGTTGTTATGCGATTTGCAAGGGAAAGAAGATTTTTGTGATTTTGCTTTTGATATTCCTAGGGTTTGTTTATGATAAAAAGAAAAGAGGTTTCTGGATTCGAATCAGGGGTATGAATCGATGCCTTTTTCATCCCAGAACCCATTCCTAGATTTATGAAAAGGAGTTCGTATTTATAGCCCCGATTTGATTTCAATTTTTGCTCTAAAGAATGGTAAGAATGAGATGATTTTGGCATGATTCTTGGTACTTATTCAACTCGAATTCGGATTATATTTGGAGGGTTTTATGGTAAGATTTGGTTATGGTAACTTAATATTTTGGGGCTGCTTTTGGGATGCGATTTTGTTAGCGTTTTCACATGATTTTGGGTGTAAGATTATGGGATTCAGTGGTAGTTTATGGTAAGGGGGGTTACAGGATGATTTTTGGGGGTAAGATTTTTGGTTATTTTTTGGGTTGATTTTGAATGATTTTTACCATGAAAGGGGTGATTTGGTTGCAGAACAAATGAACGGGTGTTAAGTCCATTTTAGGACTGTTTTAGAGTCTGTTTTAGGGAGTCTTTTACGTGTTTTTTTATTTTTTGTACAGTATTATGCGTCTTGTTTTATGTTTTCAGGTCATAAGCGATTTAGGTGGAACATGGTGAATTGACGATGATAAAGAGCTGATGTTGAGGATATAAATGCACTTCAAAAGCCCAAGAAATTAACTAAAGAAGCCCCAGAAAGATAGAAGAAATCTAGAAAAATCCGGACGAAAAATGACTAAGAGCCGCGGCGCTAGAGATGAAGGGCAGCGGTGGAAGAAAATGGAGTCGAGGCGCCAAACGACCAGAAAGTTGGGAAGAAAATCACCGTCGAAGGCGTCGCGGCGCCAATCATCAGACTGTTTACCCGAGAGCAAAATAAAGTTTCTGCCTATTTAGCGTCGCGGCGCCGACGCGTAGTTTTGCGAAAAAAGGCCGAATTTTAAAAGGGTAAAAAGGTCGAAAATGAGGTGGAGCTTGATATAAACCCTAGGGATTATTCCAATCATATCATACTTTTGAAGGGTAGGAACGGAGGCAGAGAATAAGATTAGAGACATCTACATTCAAGTTCCTTTTCGTTTCTTCATTTTAATTCAGTTTATGTTGGAATTGTTGATTAGTTCTTAGCATGTCTATAAGCTAATTTCTTTATAAGGATTTTCCATTGAATCGCTTGAAACTCTTTCATGACTTAATGCATATTTAGTGATTTCTTCTTCATATGTTAAGATCTATTCAACTTGTATTGATTGTATGATAATTAACTGATCACTAATTCTCATAACTTATATGATTTTAAATCGAGATATGAAAAGGGAGATTTGAATATGTTATAGTTGGTCTAGACATAGGTTAAAATCGTGGAAGAAAGAACTCTGATACTTGTGTAGTGTTTAAGGTTATTGTTCTTAATCCTCCTGTGTGGTAAAATCTATCATAAAAATATAGAAGATTTCTGCATAAGGTTGAGTTTCTATATGTCCTAACCAGAATATAGAACATCTTCGTTAACCTGCTATCTTAATAAGAAGAAGAATCATTAGTCTTGCATTAACAAGTGAAAGGATGGATAGTTGAGGAGATTGGAAACTCTAATTTCCTTCATAATTGTCTTAAATCCCAAAGTATTATCAATCTTATTTTTTTACTTTACTTTAGTTGTAGTTATTAGTTAAAAATCCAAACATTATTAACGGTTACCAAATAGAAACCAAAGCTTAGATAATCGGTAATTGATAAATCAGTCTCTGTGGACGATACTAGGTCTGACCGGGATTATTACTACATTACGATACGTACACTTGCGTAAGCACATATTAAAATCACAAACAAGTTTTTGGCACCATTGTCGGGGACTGGCGTATTATCAATATTGAACTATCTAACCTTATTTCTAATTTGGTTTTTATTTTTTTTATTTTACTTTTCTTTCAGAACACATTGTTGTCTTGATCTGTTTGTATTATTTTTGATCAATTTCAGTGAGCTTTATTTATGCGAAACAGAAGATAAGCAGACGCACTTGTCCCTCTGAACCATGAGATTGAGAAATTGTGTAAGCAGAATAGGCGAGATAAAAGAGTGGCTGATTCATTATCAATGGCAGATCAACAGAATCAACACGGGTTGAATGAAGAGGTACCGACAGCCAATGGACAAGTCCAGCATCCTGCAGAAAGGAGCTTGAGGGACTATGTATTGCCGAAAAATACAGGGGTGCAGACATGCATCAGGCTACCCGCTGTGGAAGTCAATAATTTTGAAATAAAGCTAGCCATCTTGCATATGGTACAAGGTTCAGTACAATTTGGGGGTTTGCCGTCAGAAGACCCACATATGTATCTAGCTAATTTTCTAGAGTTGTGTGCGACATTCAAATATAATGGCGTTACTGATGATGCTATTAGATTGAGGCTCTTCCCATTTTCACCTAGGATCGAGCCAAGATCCGGTTGAACTTCTTTCAGGCGAACTCCATCACCACTTGGCAAGATTTGGCACAAATATTTCTTGTCAAATTCTTTCCTCCATCAAAGGCGGTGAAGCTCAGAGGAGAATTGAATAACTTCTATCAGCTTGATGGAGAATCTTTGTACGAGGCATGGGAGCGGTTCAAAGATCTGCATAGAAAGTTTTTTTTTCATTGGGGTGCATCAAATCTTCACTCTCTTTTTATTATTTTTTCAACACTTTTCATCCCAAGAATTCTTTCAATTATCACTTATGACATAACAAGGGAATCATATGTGTCAAACAAAGATACTATTTTAGGCTCAAAGGGGCTGACTAAGGATACATTTTATGTCAGGGTAGGTAATGAACGGTAAGAAGGACTATCAAAGAATGTCTGAATCACTTCTCTAAACATTCATATCCTAGTTATGTTGCCTCAAATAATAAGCAAACAAGTTTTCTAGACATTTTTCAACCTACTTTCCATAATTGATAATGCAATAAGCCAGACACAAGTATCCCAATAATTACATATTCACATAATTTTTGGTATATCTAACTTAAGCACGTAGATTTTTGCTTATAATTTCATTACATTATTTCAATTAATTCTCTCAATCTCATCAGTGAATACAACATACTTGATTCATAAAAAAAAAACTGACTCAAAAACACATAAAACACGAATAAATCAAAGAGACTCAAAATAAATTAAGTAAGATCTCGTTTTTTATTCATTGGGGTGCATCAAATTTTCACTCTCGTTTTATTACTTTTTTCATCCAAATATTTTTTTCAATTATCACTTATGGCACAACAAGGGAATCACAGGTGTCAAACAAAGATACTATTTTAGGCTCAAAGGGACTGACTAAGGATACAGTTTATGTCAGGGTAGATAATGAACGGTAAGAAGGTCTATCAAAGAATGTTTGAATTACTTCCCTAAACATGCATATCCTAGTTATTTCACCTCAAATAACAAGCAAACAGACTTTCTAGACATTTTTCAATCTACTTTCCATAATTGACAATGCAATAAGCCAGACACAAGTATCCCAATAATTACATATTCAAACAATTTTTGATATATCCAACTTAAGCACATATATTTTTACTTATAATTCCATTACATTATCTCAATTAATTATCTCAATCTCATCAGCGAATACAACATACGCGATTCATAAAAAAAACTGACTCAAAAACACAAACAATAATAAATCAAAGAGACTCAAAACAAATAAAGTAAGATCTCCTCCCAAACTTAATCACTACATTGTCCCCAATGTGTGAAATAAAAATAAAAGGGAAAACTTACAAATACAAATACAGCGATAAAAAAAGAGTGGTATAAGCGGTGAAGAATCCTCAGGCGACTGATAGAGCGGAGGGCACCTCAGATTAGGCGTTGGTATGTCGCGACTCTAAGATGGTTGCGCCGCGACTCTGCTTCTTGGCGCCACGGCGCTGACCTGAATTTTTGGCCTCGAATCATCTTTTCATTGGCACTTGTTTCCTCCTACATACACCAAAAACAACACATGTCGTGTAGTAGGAAAGTAATTTCTCATTACCTTCTTGTTTTTCAAAATTATAACTAGAAATTTAACTACAATTTAACTAGACTGAAAGAAGAGAAAAAAAATTAAAATAAAGTAAAAATTGTGGGTTGCTTCCCATAAGCGCTGTCGTTAACATCATTTAGCCGGACGCCTATAATCTTCACTAGTACCCCGTGGATACTTCACCAAACGGTATGTAATTCGAACAATGATTGTTATAGGCCAAACTTTACTCATAACATTATTATAAAACAAAGGCCTCAGATTTACGTTTGTCCCACAACTACACACTGCATACTTGTCTTCAAAGCTCTCTATAATGTAGGGACTAGTGAAACTCTCTATATCTCCCAACTTTTTGGATTGCCCTTGAGAGTATGGACTTTCTGTTTGAAGGTCAGTACTAATAGCTGGTGGTGTCTTTTCTGAAATGGGGTGGTCCTCAGTGACCTCTTCTTTCTCTACACTAGCTATCTCTCCCAATTTCTAATTTTTCTCAATAGAGTGCTGTGGTTGAGGTTCCTCAATCTTCTTACCACTTCCCACAACTGTGTTGCTAGGCTGATTTTCTTGAGGTGTATTGATTACTATATCTAGCAGTTGCCCTATTTGTGTCTCCAAATTCCTTATGAACACCCTTGTCTCAACCATAAACTTAGTCTGGCACTTAGTGAGCATGATTATGGCTGCCTGCAACGTAATTAGCTCTGCCTGTTGTTGTTGATGATTCTGATGCCCTTGATACTAGTAGTCCATTGTAGATTTTTTTTAATTATGTTATTTTATTTTATTTTATTTTGTTTTAGTTATGTTCTTGAACAGTCACACGTTTTTGTGCCTCTTGGCTTGTGTTTGATGGCAGGTGAATTGGGAGCCAACTCTGAGCTAAAAAGTACCATGAGAAATTGAAATCAGAAGCGGAAAGCCTGATTTTGACGTAGCGTTGTAACGCCCAGATGAAGGGCTGTGTCGCTTGGAAGGCAGTGAGTCAGGAATTTTATTTTCGACGGTCCCGCATCGTGACATCCCGAAGTTGAGTCACGGCGCAGATGAGGCAGTGAACTAGGCATGAATTTTGGTTAAAGCGGTGCCACGAGGTTGAGCCGCGTACCTCGCGTAACAGAAACAATAGCCACCGTCACCACCATTTTGAGTTGCTTGTGTATTTGTAAGTCTTCCTACCTTTGCTTTACTTCCACATTGGGGACAATGTGTCATAAGTTTGGGGGATTTTATTGTTTTGTGTCAGTTTGTGTTATTGTTGTGAGTGAGGAGTCTTTTAAAGTATTTATGTTTAGTTTTTTTTTTTTTTAGGTAAATGCAAATATTATTACTAATAACGGAAAGAAAAGTTGCTACAATCAGTCATTGAGGGTTCTCAATCCTCAACGTAATGAAAAGAAGAAGTGGGGGAGGAAGGGGTGGTCACTCAAAGGTGACATTACAAGAGGGGATAAAGTCATAGAGAACTCTATAAGATGTTGTTTTAATCCTTGTAATGACCTCTTCTGCCGGTAAGCTTGTGCCTTCAAAGAGTAGTGTGTTTCTTGTCCTCCAAATCTCATAGACCATTATGCAAAAGGCAAGCAATGTAGCTTTGGCTCGGATGCTTGTCCCGCGGTGGTCTTTCTTAATCCACTTGAGAGAACTTTCAACAGTTGTCATTTCTCTCCTAATACCCAACCAATCTCTTATGCTCTTCCAAATCAAGCGGGTGTAGGGGCAGGTAAAGAAGAGGTGCTCCCTTGTCTCATTAGCTTGCTTGCAGAACCCGCAAGACTTATCCTCCAAGTTTAGATAGGAAAGAGTGTCCTTTGTAGCTAGCCGCTTTCTACAATTAAGCCACATGGTGAATGAAAACTTAGGGGGAATGAACCCTTTCCAAATTTGGGACATCCAAGGCTTTTTATCTTGCGTAGTGCGCAAGATATCATAGACGAGGCTTGAATCAAATTTACCATTGGTACAACACTTTTCCAATCCAGCAATTGCGACTCCTTGGCTACCGTAGATGGAAACAAGTTTGTCATGGATTCCGCAAATATTTTTGAATAGGGGTGAGTCCCTAGGACGTACCTCATATTCCCAAAAAGAATCGCCTCTCAAATAAAATGTTACACCCCGTAATTACAGGACATGTTTTATGAACGTACGAAAGAACTCACGAGTGTTAAGATTTGAGACTTGTAAAAAGTTATCGGAAATATTGGAATTTGTCGGAAAACGTATTATTGTGACGAATGGGGGGACGACACGTGTCACCCCCCTTATAGATGCCTTGGACGAAATTGGCATGGCCAATATGGTCATTGACCATAGTCTTAAGATGACAAAGTCTTCCAATTAATGAGCTTGAGTTTCTTGACCAAAGTCAAAGGTCCCACTAGTCTTGATATTTTATAAGAGACCATCCAAACCCCCCAATTGTTTGCATCTTGACCCTACATTACACTATATAATACTACTAGTAGTGAGACTAGTTCCATACTTAGCCAAATTTTACACAAAAATTGAAGAACATAGAGCAAGAGCTCTCGGGTTTGGGTCCAACAAGAAGGAAAAAAATTTGTTTGTTATCCAATAATCTTCCCACTTTAAACCAAGGTTCCTATGTGTATTGTAAGCATATCTCAATAGAAAAATCCCGGAAAAAGAGAGTTTTCGTATTAGTCGCAAAGTGAAAACCTAGTGGCTTTCTAGGTTTTGGATTGGAAGTTTGAAGGAAAGTTGTTGGTATGGTTCTAAGGGTCTCAAGTAGCGGATTGAAGTGTCTTGAAGAGGCTCTAAGTTACTAAGGGCGACTTGGTTGAAGATTTGATTAAGATTCGTTGAGGTATAATCTTGTTCTTTGAAAGTGTTACAAGATTATTTATATTGTTGTTAGATTTACTTGTTGCTAGCATGAAGTATATGTGTTGAAGTTTATAAGGATTATGGATTGATTGTAGCCTTGAAAATCCGAAATGTAATGTAAGTCATGTTAAGTTGGATTACAATTTTGGTCGTTTATTAGAATAAATCGCATGTTGTTGACTTGAAGATTATAGTAGTTATAGTCGTTTGCGACTTGATATCATGTATTGCTAACAACTTGGATTGAATTGGAAATTTGATAAGAATTGGTATTGTTGAAAGTAAGGTGGCCGAATTTGTGCTTGTAGTTGTAATAGTTTGTTATTCATTTGTATTGGACTACCTTATAGATTGTGGTGAGCCAATTGGGGCTGTTTGGTTATTGTATTCGGCCTTGAAAAAGGTGGCAAAGTAAGTAGAAACAAAGGAGGTGATGTCCGATTTTCCGTAGAATTAGTGACTTAGCACTTAGAATAATTCTACGTTAGAAGTGAGAGGTTAATGGACATATTGTGACCATTATAGGTTGAAGTACTAAGTATAGCGTATCCTACTTGAAGGATGGATTTGCTATCAAGATTGAAGTACTTTGGAGCATTTTGCTACTTGTCGATAATCGTCGCGAGGTATGTGAACCTCTTCCTTCCTTTGGCATGATTCTATGTATGGAATATACTTGTGGTATCATTTCATGTTTCCTTCTACTCTTAGAAGTTAAGAGGTAGTTATGTGATTTACTCTATGTAGAACTTTTCCTATCTTTTGAGCATGACTAGTTGCACGTATGTAGTAATGCGGTGAGCGTCTGAGACTATGACATTCTTTACTTGTGTTATGTAATGCCAAGTCGGGTGGGTTAGGAGATTAACTCACTTCTTTGAAAATAGTAAGGATGTCTTAAGTTGATTTTAAAGTTAAGGGACTTGAAGAGTTTTAAAGTATGTGATACTTGTTCCGTTTTAAACGTATAAGTCCCTTGGATAGGAAATTGTATATGGCTAAGGTATAAAGTGAATAAAACGACTTTATGGAGAGTTGGTTATATTTACTTTATGGAAAGATAAATGACTTGTTTTATTGAAAAGGCAATTTGTTTTTAAGGCATCAATTGCCTAAGGTTTTATAATAAAAGGAGTCACTTGAGTTTTAAAGGTTAAGAGACTAATTGTATTTTTGAAAGTTAAGAGAATTGATTTGAAAGTATTTAATACTTGGTTTCAAAAAGTAGAAGTCTCTTGGAAATAAAAGGAATGAGTTGGTCTAAAACCATAAAGGGTTATAACGGCTTTATGGGAAGTTGGTTATAACGGCTTTATGGAAGGTTAAAAGAATGGTTTTCTTCAGTAATGTAAGCAAAGAAATGATTTGAAATAAGGAGGCAAACTATTTTTAAGGTACGATTCTTTGAGGTTTTAAGAAAGAAGTCACTTGTTTTAGAAGCGTAATTGTATTTCTAAAAATGTATTGTGACTTGTCTTGAAAGACGGATAGGACTTGATACTATAGTTGTTAGTATCTTGGAAGTTGTAATTTATAAAGAGTCTTTCTAAAGGAGTAGAGGCGCGTAGTTCGTTGGGTTAAATTCACGGATTTTATATGACATTATCGACGAGAGATGGGTAGGCGGTATACCTTCTGGGCGAACTATATGACATTATCGACCCGAGATGGGCGGGCGGTATACCTTCTGGCGAACTATATGACATTATCGACCGAGAGATGGGCGGGCGGTATACCTGCAGGCAGACTATATGACATTATCGACCCAGAGATGGGCCGGGCAGTATACCTTTACGGGCAGACTATATGACATTATCGACCCAGAGATGGGCCGGGCAGTATACCTTTACGGGCAGACTATATGACGTTATCGACCCAGAGATGGGCCGGGTAGTATACCTTTATGGGCAGACTATAGGACATTATCGCGTCCCAGAGATGGGCCGGACAGTATACCTTTAGGGGCAGACTATGTGACCTTATCGCGTCCCAGTTTGGGCCGGGAAGTATAGGCGTCCCTCCGTAAAGGGCCGGATTAGGTTATGAAAGATAAGTAAGGTTATATGGTAATGAACTTGATGTTTTTCCTAAGTATGTACGTAAGAAAGTGGCTATAACGTTTATTGAAAAATGGGAAAAGATAATAAGGTACGATTAAGTTCACGAGGGGGTAATGACATGGTAGGCTCGGTATTTACTTCTTTTACACTTACCCTGTCATGCTTTTATACAGATATGTTTTAATTGTTGTACCTTATTTAGTTCCATATTCGATTTTTGTTATCGACCCCGCCGAGGTGCGTTAAATGCCCGCGAGTTTAGGTACGAGTTGGTGATCCTTGCTCTTAGGATCTCGGTTGATTTTGAGAAAGCTCCATTTGCTCGGAGGCTTAGCTCTTGATGCGGTTTTCCACGAGGTAGTAGATTCACGTATATTCGTGGGTATGGCGGGGCCCTGTCCGCCACGATTGTTATGTTAAAACTCTTAAGTGCAGTAGTCACATGTTGTGGGTCAGTTTGTAAAGAAATGAAGCAACTGCTTCGGTTGTATATATTTATGTCCAGGAAGGTAGCCTTATCGGCTAACCTGTTGTTTTACTTCTGTTGTGTTATTTATAAGTTTCATCTATGTTCCGCTGATTTTCTCTGATGTATACCTGTAAGGGTGCCCAGGTAGGGCACCAGTCGCGGGCCCGGGGTCGGGTCGTGACATAAAAGCTGTTGATCCATTGGACCCATAGTGAATCTGTCTCGTTGTGGGTTTGCCAAATAGTCCGTGATAGCAGGGAATGGTTCCATTCCTTGATGTTCATAAGGCCCAATCCCCCTTCGGATTGAGGCAAGCAAATAACATCCCAAGCGACTCTTGGTGGTTTCCCTCCCCATAAGAACTGAATACATGCAGACCGTACCTTGTTGAGGACTGTGGCGGGAATAGGAAGTGCCCGGAACCAAAAGCTCTCAACCTCTTGGACGACCGACCTGATAAGTTCTAGCTTACCCGCATAAGAAAGCGAGTGGTGCCCCCATTTCTGAATGTAATTCGAAATTGCACTAGTGAAAGGAGCAAATTGATCTACCGAGACTGAAATTGGGGACAAAGGAATCCCCAAGTACCGTACCGGAAAGCTACCGATGCCGAATCCCACTCTGGACAAGATCAAGTCGCGAACAGCATCCTGCACTCCCGCTAAGTAGACGGAGGATTTGGATGGGTTAAGAGATAACCCTGAGACAGCCTCCAGTTCCTCCAGACAATTCATAAGAGTCCCAACTGAAGATACATCACCTTTGGCAAAGAACATGAGGTCATCCGCAAAGGCAAGATGAGTAATACCCAACCTTTTACACTTTGGATAATAAGAGAAAGCTCTTGCCTGAGCCTTCAAATTAAGCATCCTTGATAGGTATTCCATACACAAGATAAAGAGCGAAGGGGACATAGGATCACCTTGTCTTAGGCCGCGCTTACCCTTGAAGTAAACATGTAGCTCACCGTTGATAGAAAGAGAGAAGGAGGTTGAGCACACACATTCCATGATCCATCTAACAAATCTGTTCGGAAAGTTGAGGCCTTTTAATACCGATTCAAGGAAACTCCAAGAGACCGTGTCAAGAGCTTTCCGAAGATCTACCATAAGCATACACATTGGTGAGACTCTGGCTCTATTAAATCCTCTCACAAGCTCTTGTGCTATATAGACATTGTCCATCATGTTTCTGCCTTTCACAAAAGCCCCTTGTGATTTGTCAACGAGAGAAGGAAGAACCCTTGCCATTCTGTTAGCTAGAATCTTTGTAATGATCTTATAGACCACATTAGTTAATCCAATAGGCCTAAAATCAGTGACCTTAGGATCCCGATCTGTCTTGGGTAGCAGGGCAATGATGGTATGATTCACTTGCTTCAAAAGAACCCCAGTAGAGAAGAACTCTTGAACACTTCTTACTACGTCATGTCCCACATCTTTCCATCTATTCTTGAAGAAGGCAGCCGAATAACCATCCGGTCCAGGAGCCTTGTCATTTCCTATATCAGAAAGAGCTTCCCAAATCTCCTTTGGGGATATGAAATGCAAAAGATGTATACTGTCCTCTTCACTTATCTTCGGGCCAAAGTTGCATACTTCAGGATCGAAGTTCGGTGTGGATTGGGATGTGCCTAAAAGATCTTTGTAGAACTCCACAAGTAGCTCCCTTACTTCCCCGGGTGATGTAGTGATAGTACCATTGGTTTTGACAAGAAAGTTGATGGAGTTTTTGACATTACTTCTCTTGATCAAGCTATGGAAGTATTTGGAGCATTTATCACTTCCAATCAAGTGTTTCTGCCTCGACTTTTGCCTTATGAAGTGTCTCTCGGCTTCCATTAAGGTGTTAGCTTTAATTCTTGAGGACTTTACCTTGGCTTTAAGTTCCTCATCAAAGGGATCTTCCATGTGCGCATTGGTAGCCTCCTTAAACTCCATGTTAGCCTCCTTTGCTCTTTGATCAATACTACCAAATTCACTTATATTCAATGCCCTTAGTGGTTGTTTCAAGGCTTTCAATTTTGAGGCTAGGACGAATTGAGATGTTCCCAATATGTCTTGTCTCCAGCATGAAGTCATAATGTTCTCGAATGCGGGGTGAGAGAGCCACATATTCATGAACTTGAAAGGCCGCTTCCCAACATTATAGGATGCAATAACCGTAGCCATCACGGGACAGTGGCCCGAGACAGGTTCCATAGGCAAGAAATTGGCCGTGCATTCTAAGGTCAAATCACTCCAATTTTGATTCATCATTACTCTATCAAGCTTGGACCAAATCGAACCATTGGTCCAAGTGTAGAATGAACCGGAAGAAGGAGTGTCTTCTAGTCCATGAGCATTCCTGAAATCACCAAGGTCCTTAAGTGCATAAGGCGTTAGTGGAGGACCCCCCGCCTTATCATGAGGGTAGCAATAAGTGTTGAAATCTCCCATAATCATCCAAGGCCTAGTGATGCCAATGCCCAAGTGAGTAAGGTGATGCCAAAGCTTCCTCCTATCCGTGATGGTATAAACCGGGTACACAAATGTGGCAAGGAAGGACACTTGTGTTATCTTACAACTTGCCTGGACATGGATATGTTGAGAATCCATTCCAAGCACTTCACAACAGACCCTAGAGGGATCCCAGATTAGTAGCATTCTTCCGCCACCAATGAATTCTAGATTTGAGCAAAAGTTCCAATATTTGAATCTTTAAGTAGAGAAAGACTCAATCCTTTCCCTAGAGAGTTTTGTTTCCAACAGACAAATCAATGCTACATCATGCTGTTTAGTGAGACTACACACTAAAGCTTGCGTGGCTGCCCTGTCCCTTAGTCCGCAAAGGCCACGGACATTCCAACAAAGAATTTTCATTAGGAAACAGAGGAGGTTTTGTTAGCACCTCCGCGCTTTGCTGCCTTAGTCTTCCCACTGCCTTTTGTCATGAACTTCTTCGACATTACTTCTTTCCAACCATCTTCTTTGTTGCTGGGAGCCATAGCATGTGTTTCAGCCAAGCTATGTTCCCCGCGTTCAAAGGTAACACTCCGAGACGCCAGCAACGAAACCTCCGTTACACCCTTGTTTGTATTTCCATCCAAAGAGGGTTGCGGGTTTGTTGAAACCTCAGAATCAGAATGCTTTGACTCATAACGCATCCTATCAAGTTGCACACTACCATCCCGTGAATGAGGCCTAGAGGACCTAGCTTGAGATTCCCGTAAAGATGATGGACCAGAATGACCCAAAACTGAAGGATCCGCAGCATGCGTGGCTTCTCCCAAACAACCGGGGCCAGGAGGTGTTGTGTGGTTACTTACATCAACTTCCATCAAGTTATCAGCATCTGCGGGATGTTGCGAAGTTGGTGGATAGGTGGGCGGAGGCATGGTTCCATCCGTACCTCTGTTGGCATTCGCACAAGTAGAACCTTCCTAGTTGTTAGGAGGTATCACTGTATTGCGTTTTTTAGGAGCATCTTCCGTGTTGGCATCATACCCCAGTATCCTACACTTCAGGTGATTGTGTCCAAAAGCCGCACAATGATAGCAAAAGTCCGGATAATTTTCATAGTTTACCCTTTGAGTATACCTTCTGTTATCGGGGAGTTTGACAACAAACTCTCTTATTGGCTCCTTGCTGACATCCACTTCTACAAGAACTCTAGCATAGTTCATTTTGGATCTTTCCTTAGTAAATTGGTCAGTGTAAAAAGGTTTTCCTACACGTGAAGCAATCTTACTAAGTCCCGTTGCACTCCAGATAGAGAGGGGAATGTCCGGAAATGTGACCCAAATAGGAATATCCATGAATAACTCATCCGTTATAAGAACTCCTTTATTGATAGCTTTGAGCATCATAGTCTTCCCGTAGACCATATAAGGGCCACCATGAAGTACATTAGTGCGCTCTTCCTCCGTCATAAATTTGAACACCGTCCATCATTTTCCATATGGTATAATACGGCATTTCACTCCCCATCCCTTCACATTGGTATTTAAGGCTTCTCTTCCCGGGAAGGGACCCGTGAAGCAACCAATTAAGCAATAACCCCATGTTTCTATGAATGGAACTTCATCCTCAGCTTCTATGTCTACCTCCACCCCTTGTTCAATATATTGTAGCTTCATTCCTTTTGCTTCAATCCTAGTACCCGCAAAGACTCCCGCATAAGTCTTCTTGGGAGGGAAGGGACCTTTGCCATGATTCGGGGGATGATTAATAAAAGTCGAACTCTCGGGTGGAATTTGGTGTTGTTTAGAAGGTGCATTTGTGTGTGAATCAATGGGAGGTATTTCTGGAGGTATAGACAGAGGGGGATGGGTAGAAGGATTTGTGCTAGGGCCCGCAATAGGAGAAAGAATTCGCGTGCCATTTGGTAGGGTAGGGAATGTGTCATGTGTTTTAAGAGGTAAAGAAGGAAAGGATGATAGAAGAGGTGAGGCTATGTGTGGATCAGAGAGTAGTGATGAGGTATTGGGTGAGAGAATGTGTTTGTTTAAGACTTTGTTCGTGCCCAAGGAAGAGTTAAAGATGAAAGGTTTATTTTGGTTCTTGATGTTTGCCCCACTAAGCACACTTGTTAAAGTGGGGAAGGCTTCATTAGTGACACTTAGATTCAGGGGTTGTTGTCTCATTGCACGAGAGGGAGCTTTGGATCCCGCGTCATTAAAGTCCGACCCCTTGGCTCCCGCGTTATTAATGGTCGTGTAGTTCCTAGGCTCATTGGAAATAGAATTCACTTTGTTTCCCATAACTGACTTTGATCCTTGCATTACGGAAATAATTAATGACCCATGGGCACCCTCCTGACCCGTCTTGGTATTCTGTCCATCATAATGACCCGTCATTGAAAGAGGCACATTGGTACCCGCAGCCTTAAAGTGTGACGCCTCGGCTCCCACAACATTAATGTAAGGCTCCTTCCCCACAACTGACTTCGATCCTTGCATAACGGGGATAATCAATGTCCCTTGGGCACCCTCCTGAACCGCCTTGGTATTCTTACCATCATAAAGACCCGTCATTGAAAGAGGCTCGTTGGTACCCGCAGCCTTAAAGTGTAACGCCTCGGTTCCCACAGCATTAATGTAAGGCTCCTTTCCCACAACTGACTTCGATCCTTGCATAACGGGGATAATCAATGTCCCATGGACACCCTCCTGAAACGTCTTGGTATTTTGATCATCATAATGGCCCGTCATTGGAAGAGGATCGTTGGTACCCGCAGTCTTAAAGTGTGACGCCTCGACTCCCTTAACATTGACTCCCGCGACAGGCTTATTGGGAATAGGAGTATCATTAAAGCTATCAACTGACTTTGAAACTTGCAATACGTGATTAGTCTCAGACCCATTGACATCCGCGACCGCCCGAGCTCACGACCACGCCCATACGGTTCGGGACCGAGTAGGCCATCACCTCATTGCATCAAACGCAATGTCGGCCCGCAATTTGTACATTTTCCGGCTTGCACGAGTAAATTACCGGTAGTGTCGGGTACTAATGCTACCGTGATCGCCTGTTCCTCGTGATAATCCACGAATCAACGGTTGGCGTGATAGGATCTACCACCATAGTAGCAAGTAACTTCCGCCTTCAAATACCCTTATATCCAAGTTCTCGATTATCATACTTTTGCCCCATTCATGAATCTTTTGTAGCGTAGCATCATCTATTACATTCTCTGGGGATGCGTGAGTGCGGCGTGACATGAACCAACACAGATGGGTCTGAAATTGCCGGAATGAGATTTTCTTCGGCAATTATTGGACTGCCTCCATTCTTTTTCTTCTTCCTTGTTCTAGCCTTCGTCGAACTTCCTGAACCTCCTGAATCATTACTGGAACGTGTGTAACGTTTAGATTTCTTCATATTGTGAACGTAATACTTCAAACCATGTGAGAACAATCGAAAATCATAGGGGGGGGGGGAGAAGAGGAAACACCGAAGGAGCAACTAAGGGAAAACGTTGAGAGCGTTTTCCTTAGTGAGAGAAACTTCTCTTTAACTCCTCATAAACTTTTTTTATTTATGTTTAGTATTGTTTGTGTCGTTGTCTTTAGTGTTTTGTGTCAAGTGAATCAAGTTAAAAACTTTGTGTCAATTTGATTGAGTGAATGCCTGTAATAAAATTAGAGGAACTTAATAGTCAGGAAATGCATAATATGTGTGCTTGAGTTGGATCGTTGTTGAGTTTGCCTTCTGTTATTAGTAAAAATGAAAACTCATTCATGACTATTGATTCTCTTGCACTAAATAATTAGTTTATGCATAAGTGAACTTGGGTTGAGAAAAGAATGTGGAAAATTTTAGAACTTACTTGCTTGCTACTTGAGATGAAATCCTAGATAATGCATGCTTAGAGAAATGATTTAGGCCATCTTTGGACCGTTTTAACCTTTCAAGCCACCCTTGTTACAATAATCCCTAGTCACCCCCTTTTGAGCCTGAATGAACCCTTCTTTGTTGATCAACACATGTCCTTGTGCCTATTTCAAATACTTTATTATATTATTCTTCCCTTGAATTACCATAAGTATAGAAGCATATAAGTTTTGGGGTGAAGTTTAGTAAATGGTATTGTAGATTGGTGGTTATCAATAAGAAGTGTAAAAGATTGAGAAGAGCATAGAAAAAAAATGAATAAACTACATACCTTTTGTACACAACACAATGAAAAATAAGTTTGGGGGTGTTGTAGTTCAAAAAAAATGTGTGGAATTTCTCAATCTAGTAAATAAGAAAAATGGGGGATTGTGGTGAATTGTAAAGTGAATTCAAGTTTGGTTTGGTTGGTTTCTATGCTTATGGTAATTTTGAGCCTAAATGACATTTTATCTGCCCATGCCTAAGCCTAACAATACAACCAAACAAAAGTCCTAATGATTTTTAAGTATGCATGTCTACATTAGTGGAGAGTTAGCAAGTTAAGAAAGCTTATAGAATTTTGGCCTGATGGACTGTTGGAAAAAGTTCATTGATGTATAAACTGATATTGAATGCATGTTGAGTCAGTAGTCATGTTTGAGTGATCATATGCCCTAATAACCTTAAGCAAGCTTAATGATTATCTGACTTGAAATTTTAGATAGCAAATTAATGACTAGAATGTTCTGAAAATGATAATGTATGTGTTCATGATCTTCGAGGCAGAAAAATTGTGATTGACTTGATTCATGTTTAGAGTCTTTGTGCTTATTGTTTTTAGAGTTCTTTACTCGAGGGCGAGTAAAGTTTAAGTTTGAGGGTGTTTGTTAAGTCCATTTTAGAATTGTTTTAGATTCTGTTTTAGGGAGTCATTTACGTGTCTTTTTATTATTTTGTACAATATTATCCATCTTATTTTATGTTTTTAGGTCATAAGCGATTTAGGTGGAACATGGCGAATTGACGATGAAAAAGAGCTGATATTGAGGATAAAAATGCACTTCAAAAGCCCAAGCAATCAATTAAAGAAGTCCCGGAAAGATAGAAGAAATTAGGAAAAAATCGAACGAAAAATGGCTAAGAGTTGCGGCGCTAGAGATGAAGGGCCGCGGCATTGCTGAGCCGCGGCGGAAGAAAATGGAGCCGAGGCGCCAAATGACCAGAAAGTTGGTAAGAAAATGTTGATATCATCATTGATTTGATATTGGTGACGTCATTGTGTTGATGCTGGTATTGTGTTGATGTTGGCAGTGTCATTGTGTTAATGTTGGTGGCGTTATTATGTTGATGTGATATTGATGATGTCATTGGATTGACGTGCTGCTGATGACGTCATTGGGTTGACGATGTTAATGGCGTCATGGTGTTGATAATACTGTTGGCGTCATTGGGTTTGACGATATTGATAACGTCATGGTGTTGACAATGCTGATGACGTTATTGGGTTGATAATGTTAATGGCATTATTGGGTTGACGTGATGCTGATGACATCATTGAGTTGATGTGATGCTGATGGCGTCATTGGGTTAACGATGCTGATGACGTCATGATGTTGATGATGCTGATGACGTTATTGGGTTGACGATGCTGATGGCGTTATTGGGTTGACGATGTTAATGGCGTCTGATATTGATAATGCTGATAGCGTCATTGGGTTGACGTGATGATGATGGAGTCATTGGGTTGACGTGATATTGATGGCGTCATTGGGTTGACGATGCTAACAGCGTCATGGTGTTAACGATGATGGCGTCATTGGGTTGATAATATTGATAGCGTCATGGTGTTGACAATACTGATGGATGGGTTGACGTGATGCTGATGGCATTATTGGATTGACGTGATGCTTATGTGAACCGTATAAGTTGTGATGATGTCATTGTTTCTGCGTTTGTGAACCGCATGGATTTTCATGATGTCTTTGATCTGGATGTTATGCATTTGCGAACCGCATGAATTTCAATGATATCGTTGCTTATGCGTTTGCGTTTGTGAACTGCATGGGCTGCCCTGATGTCTTTGATATGAATGTTATGCGTTTGTGAACCGCATGGATTGCAATGATATCGTTTCTTATGCGTTTGCGTTTGTGATCCGCATGGCTGAAGTGTGACTATGTGACCGAGCTAATGTGCTGGACCTTATTGCGGAATTTGAACTTCGATTGTTGCTGTACAATTCTGCTTCTGTTAATGTGAAGAACCTGCGCTCAAAGAAAACTTGTGAGTTTTGAGGGGGGGGGGGGATCGATTCGTATTGACTTTGCAGCTTTGATTCTTGATGCTCGGGCGTCTGGCTTGTTTGGACATGCAACCCCTCTCAGGTTTCCTACCTTGGTTAGTTTTTAATGACCAGATGCCCCTGAATTAGTCAGTCATTGGATCGTGCCTTTAATCTTGTGAAGTATTGATGTTCATCCATCTCTTAATCAAATACGAATCAACCTTTGGTTTTGGGGAAAAAATAATAAAACCTTCAAAATGGAGCAAACCATGTTAGTGTAAGGCATATAATTATTGCAAAGATGTAAGTAGCACATAACAAGCATATTGCACAAAGCATCAAATAAAAAACGAGCCCTAACATGCATGGAGCCTCTTTATGCCAGAGGTAAGCCTAAACGCCACATATGCAAAATTATGATAAATAAATCCAAGTCATTGGATTGAGATGCTTCGGTTGGAAATAAAGCTAGAGTTTATCAATAAACCTAAGATTAAAATTGTACTTATAGTCATGTTACAGGAGTCGTAATACAAATGCGAAAAAATGAATTTACGTTTCCTAACTTTGGCATGTCACGTTTTGGCTTGGATCCATTTATTATGATCATGAAACACATAATATGTTGATTTGGTCGTTGGGTTGTGAAACTCGTTGACCGGTTTGGTGTTTTCCTCGTTGTGGAGACGATACCAAGGATCGACTCACCTAAAGTAAATGCATGCATCCCTTAAAATAAAGGGTGGTATAGCTCTATCCTAAATTTTCTAAGATTTGGCTTACTAGACGCAAGGTTCTCGAGCGGACTACTCGAGTGAGAAGGCTACGCGTCCACCGGATGGTCCGGACGCTCCGCGCAAAATGTCAACTCTGTTAAATTTGGGTATTTGAAAGATATTTGCAGGTGCGCAAAGCACACCTCGCGTGTAGTGCCTGATAGTGTAAATATTCCGTAAGGGAGGAAATCTGAGCGGAATGTCAGTTTAAGAAAAACAGTAAAAGAAGATAACAATTACAACACTTAAGCATACAAAATTAAAGCAAGCAATTTAAAGCATTTAAAAAAAATAAAAGCAAATAAAGTCAAACAATAATAAATCTAGGTTTGCTATGGTTAAGAACATGATTATCCCCAATGGAGTCGTCATGCTGTCGCGCCTTTTTTTTACCGCAATATTATTTCAGCGAATCCTGTCTGTCTTAAAAATAAAACAAAATGCTAAAAGGGTTCGCGGAGTCGCCACCTAATTATTTTGGTGAATTAGGACACCTAAATGTTAACAAACCAATGTCAACACTAACTCCATTTAAATGGTCTGCAAAAACTTGTGAGATTCTGGGAAGGGTTTTTTACTATCCTAAAGGGAAGGGGTTAGGCATCCTTCAGGATCCGCTAACTTGAGGTTGTCCGGTCAAACCTAGGTTGATTATTATGTTAAGAAAAATGCACGTTTAAAATTGTTTTAAAAAAAAAAAGATGATGCAAGTGTTTTATCGAAGATGCATTTTGATAAAAGATTTATAAGACTTGTGTTATAAAAATACATGTAAAGTTTAAAAGTATGCATTTATATTATTTATAAAATAAATGATGCAAAGTTGATTTATTGACTAAATGTATACATTTACTTGAAAATTTGATTTAAAAATATATATGGCATAGTGCAAAAAAAGATGATTATTATTTGGCAAAAGTTTAGACATGTATGACAAGCCTAAATTAAATAAATTAGAAGTGTATTTCCAGTTTTAAAACTACTCACCCAATTCATTTATTCAAAGACTAATTATTCTAGATCTCCTATTAATTACAAGGTTAAGTAATAAAATTACAGTAAAATAAATAAACAAATATATAGAAGACATGTAGGATTAAGGAGCCGAAATGATTCTTAGAACGAATGACGACGATGCCATTTCATCCTATTTTTTTAGTAGTTCTGAGGCGGGAGTGTGGACGCGGATGCAGATCTCATGCTGGCGAGAGTCATGACGAGTCTTATGACGAGACTCTTCATTGCTCTTGAACACTAAACACATGCATATGTTTATAATGTATGTCGATAACATAGGCTTAATCGGGTCAGCGCATTCACAATCCATTTTTATATTATTGGGCCAGGACAGAATGCAAGATATGCAGGAAGCAAGCAGATAAGCCTACATAAGGCCACATACAGGGAAAGTTAAAACGGACAGGCCTACGCAAAAAAACATATAGAGAAACAAACAGGTAGGCACACTCAAACAGTCATTTTGTTTATAAAGTCTGTGATTATTAAAAGCAGTGTAGCCGAAATGGTTCCTACATAATGACAATACATTTAGGCATATAACATGCATAATTTTCGGCTTTTCCAAGAAGGGCAAGGTATGCTAGAAGGAAATGGGAAAGGTAATATCAGAGAGCATGTTACATAGCATTATGGTCTTGATTCTTATCTTTTGGAAGGAGAACAAAAATCATAGAGCTACGGGCACAAGGTGATTTCGAATGGGTAAAAGAACATGATGTAATCACATATTGAAACTTCAACCATCACAGATCCTAGCTTCTAGGACAAAATAAGACGTCATATTTATCGTATCTATTGATTACTTTGTTGGCAGGTATCACTAGAAAAAGGCTAGACAATGCCTACAACACTTTTGCTGAATGTTTTATTATGCTCTTCAAAACACCAATATCGTACATATGTAACATAACCTCGAAAAAACAAAATCCACACAACACATTTTGGGTACAACAATCGATCAATCACAATATCAGGAAGCACTAATAACACATCACACCCACAAAAAATACACGAGAATACAGAAAACACGGAAAAACAAACTAGATTTTAAAGAAGATTTATTTTACCTTCTCCGGGCAGCGAACTGAGGTAGTATATAAAGTCGTCGACACCACTCAGAGAGTTTTCGTTGTATGCGATTTGAAAAGAAGGACGCCTTTTGTGTTTTTGCTTTTGATAATGCTAGGGTTTGTTTATGAGAAATAAAAAGAGGTTTCTGGATTCGAAGAGGGTGTGTGCATGCCTAAGATTCTGATTTTTTTGGGCCGAAAGGGGTGCATGTCGATGCCAATTCTTAATGAAATGCTTTTATAGTTATACCCCCCATTGATGGGGTTTGAAAAGATAGTAAGAAATCTTCAAGATTTGATTTCGGTTTTTGGTATGATTTTGGGAGATTTGTGAGATGATTTGGTATGATTTCGAGGGGTTTATGGTAAGGAAATGACGGGCATGGTAAGGGTGTGAGTACAACGCTGGATTCTTCGGCGAGAATCTCGGCTGGGGTGTTGGCAGCGATGGGGTTTAGGTTTCTCTAGGTTATGTTGTTAGGGCTGAGAGGGCTGGTGAATAAAAGGACTGATGGGTATGCGGGTTTTTGGCCGGCGTATGGAAAAGAAAAAAGTTTGGGATGATGAGGGAAATTTGGGATGCGGGTTTGGGAGAATTAAAGGTGGGCTGGTGTATTTAAAAATAAAATGGGGGAATTAGTTTATTTGGGCCAAAGGAAAGGGGTAGATGAATTTAGGGTATTTTATATATGTATGTATTATCATTATAAAAATTATTTTTGCGATTTTTAAAACATAGTTTGATTTGGCAGTAAATAATTGGAAGAGGTGGTCAAAATTGGGTGTCAACACAAGGTTTGACTCGAGAGACCAAAACTTGGCGTGTAAGGATAAATATCTCCTCTACTATCAAACCTCATGAGAGGAATCCTCGTCTTGAAATTCTTCACAGAAAACCCAAACGGATCAAATTCAACAGAAACAGAATTATCAATGGTGAATTTACGGACATATACCAAAATTTTAAGTTATTTAGGGGCATGAAGGGTATTTTTCAAGATAAGAGGTGGAAGGGGTGACAAAATTTTATGACCATAACCACAAATTAGAATTGAATTACCATTACCAATAATTATACCACGATTACTGCTCAAATTGAAAAAAGACGAGAGAATACCTTGGTCCGATGTCATCTGGGTAGCGGCTCCGATGTCTATGTACCAATTCGGGTCTGGAGGATCCAATCCAAACGTGTGCATCGCGGCTTCAATTTCGGTTTAGGTGGGGCTCGCTGCATGGTGGGCTCGGTGAATTAGGCCTGAAAGGGTGGCCAGCCCACTGCCCTGGAAATACTGTCCGGAAAAATAAAGGTTGTTGGGCCACTTCCCACTAGACCAGGCCCACTTCCAGGGGGCCAAGGCTGGGACCAGTGGGATGGTGGCCCACTGCTTCCTGGATGGGGCCCACTGCTATTGTTACCACTTTTGGAACTTGTTGAGTGTATTTTATACACTCTTTTGAGTCCTTTTTAGTTACGTATTTTACTCTTTTTGTTTGTGTTAGTATAGTGTTAGGTTGTTTTTCTTTCATTTTGTGTCACAGCGGTTATAAAGGAGAGAATGCTACTTTTGAGGACGAAATGAGCTTAATTAAGATGCAAATCGCACAAGCACAGCCCAAGGAATGAAGCCTAAGAAGTGCCACGAAGAATAGAAAAAATCAGGCGGAACAGGACAGAAGTCAGAGAGACACCGCGGTGCCTGGCCCAGTAGCACCGCAGTGCCATAGAACCGCGGTCAGAAGAATTAGCATCAAGGCATAAAATTTCCATAAAGTCCGAAACTGAAATACCATCAAAGGCACCGCGGTCCTGGCTAGAGGCACCGCGGTGCCATATGTCCAGTGAGCTACAGTGATTTTAGAAGAATTAGCACCACGGTTCCGACGCGTATTTTCAGAATTCCTGGGCCGAATTGGACAAGATTTTCATGGTCCGAAAGACAACTTTTCTCAGCTATAAAATCTTTAAACCCTGACCCTATTTCACACCTTATATCATATTACAAATTCTACTAGGGAGAAGAGAGAAGGAGGTAAGACACAATTGGAGACATCTCATTGTTCAAGTTATTTTCTTTCTCTTACTTTATTTCATTTTATGTTGGATTGTAAATTAGTTCTTGACATGACAATGTTTAGGAGTTAATTACTTTAGTAGGGTTTCCATCAAATCTTCTTGAAGCTCTTTCATATAGTTAATGCATTGATTATTGATTTCTTCTTCATCATATTAAGATATATTCAATAGTGTTATGATTGCTTGATAATTAATTAGCTACTAATTGTCATCACTTATATGATTTCGAATCAAAAGTCTGAAAGGTGAGATTTGAATATGTTGTAATTGTCTAGACATATGTTAAAATCGTGGATGAAAGTACCCCGATACTTGTGTAGTATTTAAAGGTTATTGTTCTTAATCCTCCTGTTTGGTAAAACTTATAATAGAAATATAGAAGGTTTCTGTATAAGGTTGAGCTCTTGTATGTCCTAACCGGAATATAATGACAGATTAGTTAACATGTTATCTTAATAAGAAGAAGAATCATTAGCATTGCATTAACACGTGAAAGAGTGGATAGTTGAAGAGATTGGAACCCTATTTCCTCATAACTATTATAAACCCAAAGGCTTATAATCTTTAGTTTATTTCCTGCAATTAGTCATAATTCGTAGTTATAATTCTCAAAATAAAGAACGTCAACCAAATAGATACCATATGATAGATAATCGGTACTTAATAAACCAGTCTCTGCTGACGATAAACTCGGTCTTACAGATCTTTATTACTTGAACGATATGTACACTTGCGTAAGCATCTAGAAAAATCGCAACAAGTTTTTTGGCGTCGTTGTCGGGGACTGGCGTACTGTTAATATCAATTTATCTATTCTTATTTCTATTTTGGTTTTTTTATTTTTTATTTTTATTTTTGATTTAGTGTTGTTTGTCGTGATCTGTTTGTTGTTTTTGATTAGTCTCAGGAACTTAGTTTATGCGAAGTAGGAGGGAAGCAGACACTCCTATCCCTCTGAACCTTGCGATTGAAAGATTGTGCAGACAGAACAGGAAAGAGAAAAGAGCAGCTGACTCCTTAGCAATGGGAGATCAGCGAAACAACAATTTGGTGGATGATGAGTTACCGCCTGTTGATCGGTGTATTTTATATATACCTTTTGAGTCATTTTTAGTTAGTCTTTTGCCTATTTTTGTACAAATACGTGTCGTCTTAGGATAAATTTTCTTTCTTTTGAGTCATAATGGTTTAAAGTGGCTCATTGACGAAAAGGAGCAAAAAGAGGGCAGAAACAGAGGTTCCAGAGCTCAAAAAGCTAGAAAGTTGGCGAACATGGTTAAAACCTAGTATCATCGTAATGTGGGGCTGAGGTGGATGTGGAGGCTGTTCTCTTTCTGGCGGACATGGTTAAAACACTTTCTGCAGCTTACAAGTTATTAGCACAAATGTTCCCCAACACAATCAACAATTTTAGCAGCTAAAACACAAACACCCCCAAACTTCAACTCTACTACCCAATACCCACACCCTCCTTGTCTACTCCTTCGCTAAACTTCACAACCAATTTTTCAGCACCCCAACTATTTTAACACTACAATACTCCTTCACACTACTACCTCCTGTGACTACAGTAAAGATCTCAAGAACAGACAAAGATTACCTTTTATGGTGTTCTTCAAGGTGTTCTTGCTTCTAATGGTGATTTGAGGCAATGGAATGGGGTTTTTGTTGGTAGAGATGGCTGAGGGTTCTAGGAATTTAAGAGTTTTGGTTGTGGTTGGGTTTGATTTGTGGAGAATTTGTGGGTAGATTGTGGATTTTCGTGGGTTTTGTGGAGAAGGGGGTTAGGTTTTGGTTTTGAAATTGGGGAAAATCTGATTTCTGGGAGTCTTTTAATTTGGATTTCCGCTTGCGTCAGCTTTTAGCGCGCGGCTAATGTTCTGCACTACTTCGGGAATTTCTGCGACCACATTCTGGTAGCGCGGCTAGACTTGGCAATTTATTTACGGATTTTGGCGTCGCGACCTGCTCTGGCGCGCGGCCACCGTTTTTCCGAAATCCTGGCTTTTCTTCAGTTTTTCGCCCTTCAATTTATTGGCCTCTGTACCTGTCATCACAACACATACACAAGAACCCAAGACCGTGAGATTGTTCTAGACAAAATAAAATAAACTAAAGACAGAAATTAAAATAACATAATTGAAAACGTTGGGTTGCCTCCCAACAAGCGATGTCTTTAACGTCTTTTAGCCGGACGCAATTAGCAGATGCAGTGCCCATTGGATCCTTCTGCGAACTGCTTGCAATCCACATATTTATTGTTGTATGTCTCAATTTCCCTACGACCATTTATTCAAACAAGAGCCTTAAACATACAATTATCCCCCAAGTACACAAGACATGTTTGTCTTTTATGCTTTCTATAATGTAGGAATCCGTGAAATTCTCTACATCTCTCAACTCTAGGGGGTACCCTTGATGGTATGGGCTTCCTAATTGGGGATCAGCCGTGATAGCTAGCGGTGTTTCTTCTGTAATAGGTGCAAGAAAATGAATTTCCACAAAATCCAAGAAGGTAAATAATTGAATCTCTGCAATCTGTTCCTTTTCTACACCAACTATCTTACCAGATTCCTCAATAGTTGGGTGTGGTTCAGGCTCCTTAATTTGCTGTTCGCTGTTCAAAATGACTGCGAGTTCTCCTATTTGCAGTTCCAACTTCTTCATGGCCAATCTCGTTTCGTCCATGAACTGAGTTTGATACCTAGCGAAACTGAGTATGGCTTCTCGTAACTCCTCTCTCTTCCTGTAGGGTTGGAGCTTCATCATATTGACAGTAGTAATCCATGTCTTCAGGATCCCTGAGATGCATCAAAACCAACAACGGATCACGACACCCTTGTTTTCACACAATAAATACATAAACGAAAAAATAAAATAAAAATAAAATAAAAATAAAAATAAAAACCAAATTAGAAATTAAAAATAGATAAAATTGATATTGAACTATGCCTAATCCCCGGCAACGGCGCCAAAAACTTGATGCGCGAAAAGATGCACACACTTTAACGCAAGTGCACGTTATCGTGACAAGTAATATAGTCTTGGTAAGACCGAATATCGTCCACAAGGATTAGGGTTCAAGTACCAACTATCTATCTTTTGGTATCTATTTGGCAATTGATATTTGATTTAGTTGTTTATAACTAAGAATTATAAAGACTAAATTAACTAATGTGTTTACTTCAGTTGTGATGGGAATAGGGCTTCCATGTCTCCTCAACTATCCGCTTATGTTATTTATTAATGCAATGAATTATGGTCTTCTTCTCTGAGCTAGCGAGTTCTGAAATCATTTTATATTCAGTTAAGGATATATAAACACTCAACCCAGATTGCTCCTTTCTACCTTTCGGTGATAAGGATAACTCTATAGGAGGATTAAGAACAAAAACCTAGTTAACCGTCACACACCATGCGTAAAATTAGGGTTTTTAAGCCTCTCATTAACGCTACATAAATAATTGAGGTATTTTCATCCCTAATCCAAAATATGTCTACCCAACTTACAGCATATTCACAACCTCCTCCTTTCGAAGTTTGATTAGAAATCATATAAATAATGATAATTAGTGATCAATTAATTACCAAGCATTCAAAGCAATTATTTGATAAATCTCTCAAGAAGAATAACCATAACATCGTGATTCATAACATAAGTTTCTAGTTAATTAACATGGAAAGCCTATAAAAGAATTAGTTCTAGACATTGACATGACAAGAACTAATTCAAGGTTCATCATACAAAGCGAAATAAAAGAAAGAAAAGAAAAGAAAATTACTAAGTTTAGGGTCTCCAATCTTCAATCCAAGAAAACCTTGTGTTGTGCAAGAAAGGGAACCCTTAAAATCTGCCTAGGGTTCTCCTTTTATAGGCTGAAAACCGCCTCAAACTTTTCCTTCAGGCCTGGCCCAGAATTTCGTCTAAAAACCTGATTTTTCCGCGTCGGCGCGGCACGCTTCGGCGCGCGGCCTGGAATCTGCGATGCCGGGTGATTTGGCGCGCGGCCTGTCTCTGCTACGTGGCGGCGCGTGCTGGAACCTCTGCAACCTCTCTGGATATTGGGCGCGGCCTGCTGCTTGTTGGCGTAGTGCGACTGCTACACTGCCTCGTTAGCCACTTTTTCTGCTTTTACGCTCTGGAACCTCCATTTTTGCCCTCTTTTAGCTCCTTTTCCGCCATTTGGCAATTTTAACCACTTTGACTCAAAAGAACGAAAATCTATCCTAATACGACACTTATTTGTACAAAAAGGGACAAAAGATTAACTAAAAATGACTCGAAAAGTGTATATAAAATACACCGATCATCAGCACAAGCCAAAGCAAGGGAAATAAGTCCACCAAAACAGGTAAGTAATCCTAAACCTCCGCTTGAAAAAAAAAAAAAAAAAAAAACAGAAGGATGAATCGAAAAATGTTGATGAAATGGATAGGCTGTAGGATTAATCTACCCCATGCCTCTTCAGTAAAGAACTTGCGTCCGGCTAAAAGACGTTAAAGACAACGCTACTTGGGAGGCAACCCAAGGTTATTTTATTTTATTTAATTTAATGCAATTTAGTTTTTACTTAGAACAGTCTCACGGATGGTATTGTTTGCATGTTGTGATGACAGTGAGGCCAAAATTTTGGAGGACGGCGAAAAATCAAAAGAAAAGAAAAATCGGTTCAGCGCCACGGCGCGAGAGAAGTTGAAGAGCGCGAAAGTTGTGCGCGGCTAAAAGTCCGTAAGAGCTCTGAAGTTTGGGCACCGCGACGCCAAATCAGAGCGCCACGACGCTGAAAGTTGAGTCGCGAAGTTTGGCGCGCGACGCCGATTCTGAGCCACACAGCGCGACGAAGAATCTGAATTTTAAAGGAGCCCTAATCCGATTTTCCTCCCTCCAAATCAAAAACCCAAACCTTTCCTCTCTCCAAAACCCACGAAATTAACCCCTTTTCCTAAAAATCTTCCACAAACTAAACTCAATCACAACCAAAGTACTTAAAGTCCTTACACCCTTAACCATCTTAAACAACAACCCTCATTCCATTGCCTCAATACATCATTACGAACAAGAAAATCTTGAAGAACACCGTCCAAGGTAACCTTTATCACTTTTCTTGAAATATTCAATACAATCAGGGGAGGTAATAGGTTTGGGGAGGTGCTTTATTGGTGGATGGTGTGTGGTGTGTTGAAGTTGGGTGTGAGAAATTTTGCGGAAGATTATACGAAGTGAGCATGGGGTGTTGTACCGGTGCCTTGAGTGAAGTTTGGGGGTTGAAGAGTGTTGTAGCTTGCTGATTATACTGTGTGTTGATTGGTTTGATTGATAGTTGCTGGGTAATATCACTGAAACAAAGGAAACGCTGCCGAATTTATCTAAAGATGTCTGCCAAGAAGAGGAGAGATTTCACATCCACCTCCGTCCCTCAATATGATACTACTAGGTTTGTCAGTCAAAAAGCTGAAGATAGATATCACAAACTTAGTACTAGAACCTTGATCCCTGAGAGAGTAATGGAGTACCAAAGGGAGTCATTTGAGGAGGGAGATGCCTATGAGCCTATTCAGGCGATGATAGAGGTCATGAGGGAAGAGATTTGTTAACCAGAAAGAATAGCACATGAGAACTTTGTAATGGTGAAAGAATTTTATGCTAACTTTCGAGAGGGTAGATGGTAGATGCTTTGTGAGAGGGCGGTATGTGCTGTGGCCGAAGTGGTGAATGTGCTATTAAGAACAGATGTTGAAGAAAGAGGTGACGATCGGACTATTTGAACTTGGTCTAGAGACACCAACATCATCGGGATATCGTCGCAAGAACATTATTCTACCAGAGTGAGTATGATATTGCAAGAAATGGATCAAGAATCGGCGGATGTCGGTTCAACAAAGCGACCAGGTTGGTTATATTTCGTCAGTGCCCGCTTAATTCCATCGATGCACTTCACCAGAGTGCCAGCAGATAGAATAAAAATGATATATGGAATCATGTTAGGGAAGACGATTGACGTTGGGAAGGAAATATTGCAAAACATTGGAGAAACCAGTAGGTTGGTAACGACAGGTGGGTTGGGACATGGATCACTTATTAGCAGCTTATGCTCCAGACACGGAGTCCCAACCCTACCCACTGATACATATGAGAAGGGCCAACCTCCTGTGTCATATGGGATAGTACATGCCTTCCCAGACCCAATCCCTCCAGCAGCAGCACGAAGGAGACCAGCACCAGCAGCAGCAGCAGAGGCTGCCATGGATGAAGAGGAGCCTGAGACAGAGGCTCAGCATGAGGCAGGAAGCAGCCAGCAGCAACCCCCAGAATTAGAACCTCCGGTGCCTTTAATGGAGCAGTTGCTCATGAACCAGAGGAGGATGATGCAGAGCTTTGACATAATGATACAAGGTCAACAGGACCTGAGGCAAGGACAACAAGAACTAAGGCAGGAGCAACAAAAGTTGAACCAAAGATTTGATGAGATGTGTTCCTTGTTCAACCAGTGGTCCATGCATTATCCGCCGCCACCGCCACCATTTTAAACCAAGTCTGTAAGTTGTCCTATTTTTTTTTTTGAGTCTTGCACACATTGGGGACAATGTGTGATTTATGTTTGGGGGCTGTCTTATTGTTTTTTGAGTCTTTTTGATTTGTTTTGGTGTATTTTTTAGTATTTTGAGTCAGATTTTTTTTTAAAGATCATGCATGTTGTAGTTACTGGAATCGCCTAGTGAAGTAAGGTTGAATAATGTAATGAAATTAGAAGCAACCATCTAAACACTTAGGTTAGATATGCCAATAATTCATGAAATCGAACTATTTGGAGTAGTTTGCTTGATTTATGCATTGTTAGTAATTAAACCTATGTGTATAATTGCTTGCTATTTGAGGCGAAATAATTAGGATATGCATGTTAGGGAGATGATTCAGGCATTTCTTTGTTAGTCCTTTCTTACCATTTTTTTCTATCTCTGACATTCAAATTATATCCCTAGTCAACCCATTTGAGCCTAAAAATAAGACTTTTCTTTGACACCCTATAATTCCACACTTGTGTCATAAGTGAAAAATTGAGGTGATTGGAATATAAAGTGTTAAAAAAGAGACAAAAAAGTGAACAATTTTGATGCACCCCAATGAAAAAGTAATAATAAATAGGCAAAAGCCTAAGTTTGGGGGTGCCGGCTATTCATAATACACTTCATTCTCTCAAAACAAAAGATGGGAAAGATAGGTATGAAGTGAAAAAAAGAATCACAAGAAAAGGGAAGAATTCAAAGCAAAAGAGCTTATGGTACGTAAATTGAGCCTAAATGCCTATTTTTACCTACCCAAGCCTACATTACAACCCTGAAAAGCCCTGAAGATCTCTTACATATGTACCCATGATTAGTGGAGAATAGCAAGTAAACATGTCATAGGATTTTGAAATTGACATGCATAGTTAGGTATTCTTACTTCCATTGAGCATGATTAAATTGAATTTGCGAAATATCTGACTTGAAGTGTTTAGAATGCTAAAAATCCATGCTATATGTTCCTGCATATTATTCTACTAACCTTCATGCTTTTCTAAGTAACAATGATGCAGCAATTTGATCAATGTCTTTGAGTCATTTTATTTTACTTTCTTTCATGTCTTTGTTTATATTTTCGATCTTTGCTCGAGGGCGAGCAAATGTTAAGTTTGGGGGTATTTGTTCGGTGTATTTTATATACACCTTTTGAGTCATTTTTAGTTAGTCTTTTGCCCATTTTTGTACAAATACGTGTCGTCTTAGGATAGATTTTCTTTCTTTTGAGTCATAATGGTTTAAAGTGGCTCATTGGCAAAAAGGAGCAAATAGAGGGCAGAAACAGAGGTTCCAGAGCTCAAAAAGCTAGAAAGTTAGTGAACCGGGCAAGAAACAGGGCGGCGCCGCGGCGCCTCCAACCAACAGAATCAGAGCTCCACGACGCCCAAAATACAGAGAACTACATGAGTTTCCGCGCCGCGATTCTGAGGGCAGCGCCGGGAGAATTGCCAAATTCGAATGGGAATGGGCCAAGGCCTAAAAGGAAAAGGTTAAGAACGATTTGGAGGCTATAAAAAGGAGCTTTCTAGGTCAGATTAAGGGTTCCAAACCCTTGCCAATTCATCACAAACTTGGAGATCAAGATTGGAGACTACTTTTGTGTAATTTCTTGTTTCTTTGTTTTATTTATTTGTAGTTTATGTTGGATATTAGTTTAGTTCTTGGCATGTCTATGGCTAGGAACTAACTTAATTTAGGGTTTTCCATATCGAATCACTTGAAACTCATTCTTATGAATTAATACATGTTTTGGTTTCTTCTTATCATTGTTGATATTTATTCAATATTTGTCTTGAATGTTTGGTAATTAATTGATCACTAATTATCATAATCTATATGATTTCTAATCGAAATCCGAAAGGGGAGATTGTGAATATGCTATAGTTGAATAAACATAGGTTAAATCGTGGACGAAAGTACCCCGATACTTGTGTAGTTAATAGGTTATTGCTCTTAATCCTTCTTTATAGTCAATCTTATCACCGAAAGATAGAAGGGTTCAATATTGGGGTTGATTGTTTATATTACCTTAACATGAGTATAAAACGGCTTAGTTAACCTGCTATCTCAAAATAGAAGAAGAACCATAATTAATTGCATTAACAAGTAAGATGAGCGGATAGTTGATGAGATTTGGAAGCCCTATTTCCACCATATCTGAAGTAAAATAAAGTAATTTAGTTAGCATTCATAAGTATAGTTATAAACAATTCATCGATCATCGGTTACCAAATAGATACCATAGAATAGAGTTTGAGAATTGGACACTAATCCCTGAGGACGATAAATCGGTCTTCTAGACTATATTACTTGTCACGATACGTGCACTTGCGTTTCGTGGGTGCATAAATCGCGCATCAAGTTTTTGGAGCCGTTTCCGGGGATTGGCGTAGTTCAATATCATTTTATTTATTCTTAATTTCTAATTTGGTTTTTTTTTTGTTTTTTTTTATTACTATATTTTTCTCTTTTATTCGTGAAACCAGTGCGCCGTGATCCGTTTGTTGATTTTTATCTGTTGCAGGCATCTAGTTTATGCGAAGGAGAAGAGGAGCAGATACACTTGTTCCCTTCAACCCGGAGATTGAAAAGACTTGCAAACAGAACAGGAAAAACAAACGAGTTTTGGCCTTAATAGCGATGGGGGGTTTGCAGAACAACAATGAGATGAACGAAGGGTTAGGTGATCATCAACCTAACCAAAGGATGCCCCGGAGATTGCCAATGGATGTGGAAGAGAGGTCGAGTCAGTGAGAGAAGCTTGGGAGATTATGTGCTGCCAAGGGTGAATGTAGCACAAACTTGCATCAGACTCCCAGTAATAGGAGAAAATAATTT
The DNA here is from genome assembly GCA_029844215.1 of Przewalskia tangutica. Classification (NCBI taxonomy): domain Eukaryota; kingdom Viridiplantae; phylum Streptophyta; class Magnoliopsida; order Solanales; family Solanaceae; genus Przewalskia; species Przewalskia tangutica. The sequence goes on along the minus strand of CM056736.1, from coordinate 64,724,096 downwards.
CTAAATCAAGCATGCGATCCTGATTATGGTGCAGAATATTGTTCAATTCGGAGGGTTGCCATCGGAAGATCATCACATACACATAGCGAACTTCTTGGAATTGTGTGCAACTTTCAAGTATAATGGCGTTACTGACGCCGCCATCCGTTTGAGGCTCTTTCCCTTCTCACTCAAGGATAGAGCGAAAGTTTGGTTGAATTCCTTGCCTACAGATTCGATATTCACATGGCAGGAGTCGCACGAAGTTTTAGCAAAGTTCTTTCCACCGTCCAAAGCCGCTAAGCTGAGAGGGGAGTTGAACAATTTTTATCAAGCTGATGGAGAGTCACTCTATGAGGCTTGGGAGAGATTTAAAGATTTGCAAAGGAAGTGTCCACATCATAGCATTGAGTTATGGAATTTGGTCCATATTTTCTACAATGGGCTAAGCGGGACCACAAGAACTATCATTGACGCAGCCGCAGGTGGAACTTTCATGAGAAAGAGCGAAGCCCGAAGCCGTGATTTGTTAGAAGACATGGCCACCAATAATCATGTAACGAGAGGGCGAGAGGGTGAGTGGAAGAAGAGCAATAGGAGTTCATGAGATTGATGTCATCACAGCATTAAATGCACAAGTTGCTCTCATGACCAAGCAACTGCAACTAAACACAGTGTCAGTGAATGCAGTTCAAATGCCATTAATTTGTGAGATGTGTGGAGGTCCACACACCTTTGATAGGTGCCCATCAGCAGATCCCAACAACATCTCGATCGAGCAAGCAGAATGCCAAGTAGTAGGAAATTATCAAAGGCCCCAGAACAAACCCTATTCAAATACCTACAATCCAGGGTGGAGGAATCACCCTATCTTTTCATGGAGGGGTGATCAAGGGCAGCAGAACCAATTTCGAGGCCAATACCAAAATCGGCAACCATTCACTCAGGCCTCATCTTTGCAACAATTTAATGTAACGACTCAACAAGAGAAGCCAGATGAGTTGAGAGCAGCCCTGTTGACACTCACCAACTCACAGACCCAGTTCATGGCAGAGACCAGATCCTCTATCAGGAATTTGGAGACACAGGTGGGACAACTAGCGAAGATGGCAAACAACAGGCCACAGGGCACTTTGCCTAGTAATACAGAGATGAACCCTAGAGAACAGTGCCAAGCGGTGCAGCTGAGGAATGGAAAACAATTAGAACAGCTTACACATCAGCCTGTGGTTGAACAGAGAGTAGATGCAGAGAGGGAGAGGGTCACTAAAGACCGCCCTATGTTAGAGAAAGTGTCACGACCCGACCGGGACGCGGCCCGGTGCCCTACAGGCACCGCTTACGAGTAAACATCGAGAGATAATCGTGAACATACATGAAACTTATAAATAAAACAACGGAAGTAAAACAACAGTCGTGATAGGGCTACCTTCCCGGACGTACATACATGCATGACGGTTGCCTCGCTTTCTTTACAAACGGACCCATATGTGACTACGGACCTCTAGAATTACAAGCGTGGCGGGCGGGGCCGCCATACCTGAACATACATAGCCATGACAACTCGGAACATCGGGCCATCTAAAAATCTTGAACCGGGATCCTAAGCTCGCGGATCCACACTGTACCTAAACTGCGGACATGAACGCGGCCGAAGAAGTCGATAACAATTGCGAATATGGAGCGAAATAACGTGCAAGAATCAAATCATAAGCGTACAAAGAATGCCATTTTTAACTCCGAAATCACTCGTATATTAACTGCTCCATTCCTTCTTTCCATAAGATTTAACATCATATTCTTACATACATACTTAAGAGGTTAATCAAGTTTTCCACATAACTTACTTATCTTACATAACATAATCCGGCCCATTTGCGTGACACGGTGTACTGACGAATCATGTGACATAATCCGGCCCGCCTGCGGGGCTCGGTGTACTGTGGAATCATGTAGCATAATCCGGCCCTCCTGTAGAGCTCGGTGTACTGTGGAATCATGTAGCATAATCCGGCCCTCCTGTGGAGCTCGGTGTACTGTGGAATCATGTAGCATAATCCGGTCCTCCCTGTGAGCTCGGTGTCTTGTGGCGTAACGGCTATGTGTAGGCTCGGGGTAATATGCAATCCAGGCCTATGTGTAGGCTCGGTGTATCTCATAACGTAATCCGGCCTATTTGTAGGCTCGGTGTATTTCATAACGTAATCCGGCCTATTTGTAGGCTCGGTGTATTTCATAACGTAATCCGGCCTATTTGTAGGCTCGGTGTATTTTTCCTTACATAACATTTTAAAACGTATTGTTACCACTTCTTAAGTCGTTATAACAACTTCCCATAAAGCTATTATAACAACCTTTCATTTTAGAGAACTTAAGGCACTTTTATTCTTACAACATTAGGGAAACTAGACCCAAAATACTACGTACATACGTACTTAAAATAATCATAAACTTCTTCTTTTTAAAACTCAAGTCACATACTCTTTAGAAATCAAGTCCACAACTTGAAAAATAAAGTTTCATAATCCTTAGAAGACAACCAAAGTTCATAGTCTTAAAACCTTATATCATACATTCTTTAAAGTCCACTTACTTATATTATACAAAAAAAAATATAAAGTTCCATACACTTCCAAAACCAAGTAACTTATTCTCTTAAAACCATATAACTTTCACTTTTAAAATCAATCCCCTTTTCGCATATAAATTCAAGTCATTCTTGAACGTAAAATCCACTTACTTACTTTAAATAAATCAAGACACATAGCCTTTAAATCAAATCTCATAATTTCCTAACCATTCTTACCAACATCTCCCATAAGACTTGGTAAGGACTTAGGACAATTTAACATACTTTTAACTTAGGATAACTTAGACATAACCCTTACGTAGAGTAAATCAACATACATACTTCTTAACTTCTAAGAGTAGAAGGAATCATGAAATAATACCACATGTATATTCCATACATAGAACCATGTCTAAAGAAGGAAGAGGTTCACATACCTCGCGACGCTTATCGACAAGTAGCAAAATGCTCCAACGTACTTCAACCTTGATAGCTATTCCATCCTTCAAGTAGAATACGCTATACTAAGTACTTCAACCTATAATGGTCACAATACGTCCATTAATCCTCTTACTTCAAACGTAGTATTCTAAGTGCTAAGTCGCTAATTTTTACGGAAAATCGGACAGACCTCCTTTGTTTCTACTAACTTTGCCACCTTTTCAAGGCCGAATACAATAACCAAACAGCCTCAATTGGATCACCACAATTTATAAGGTGTCGAATACAAAAGAATCAGAACTAATACAACTACTACTCCAAATTCGCCACAATGTTTATAATAATACCAATTCTTATTCAATTCCATTTCGATACAAATTGGTAGCATAATATGATATCAAGCCGCAATCGATTACAACTACTACAATCCTCAAGTAGGTAAACATGCGGCGATTCTAATTAACGACCAAAATTGCATTTCAATTTCAAAAGGCTAATCATGCCATTTCGGTTTGGGCTCCTAAATTCCATAACACTTATCAAACTTCATAACACATATCACATGATCATTTCTAACTTATAACAACATGAAATCTTCAATTACAAAAGTAAAACGAAGATTATACCTCAATTAGCCCAAAATATGATCCAAGAGTACAAGTCGATCCCTAGCACCTTTAGCTCCTCCTTTCGACATTCCAATCCACTCCAAGCCACCCTTAGAAGCTTATGAAAACTCATCTTCAAGTTTCAACTTCAAAGTTGAATAACCCTTTAGGTTTTCGCCTTGACTAATACGAAAACACCACATTTCCGGGATCTTTCTATTGAGAAACACTTACAATACCCTTAGGTACCTTGGTTTAAAGTGGGGGAATTATTGGACAACAATTGAAAAAAATTTCTTCAAACCCTAGCCTATGGCCGAGAGCTTCCCAACGTTTTTCATCAATTTCTCTTGAAAAATTGCTAAGTGTTAAGCCTTGTCTTGCACTAGGGAGCTTATATAAATAGATGGAGGGTCAAGATTAGAACAAATGGGTGGTTTGGATGTTTTTCACATGGATCAAGCCAAGTGGCATTGACCTAGTCAACAATGTCATGCTAAAATGTCTTTGCAAGACTTGATCTTTTAATTTGTGGTCAAAAGACCATTTCCTCCATGCCATTTTCGTCCAAGACCATTAAGGGGGGTGACACGTGTCGCCCTCCCGTTCGTCGCAATATTTCGTTTTCCGACAATTCCATAATTCCGATAAATTTTTACTCGTCTCAAACCTTAACATCTTTGAGTTCTTACGTGCGTTCTTATAAACATATCACGGGAATTCGGGTGTAACATTCTTCCCCCCTTAGAAACATTCGTCCTCGAATGTTCTTTCGGAGTCAAACTTATAATTAGCGATATAGTTTCCTTTCACAACCCCGACACACTAATAATGCCACACATAGCCCTAATACCTCGCACATGCTTGTCTGGTCCATCATAAGCCCAAAAGAGATTATCTTTCGTATTTCCAACTCCTTCTAACATACATACATAACTTCCATACCAATTCTGGCCTCAAATCTTTGGAGTCACTCTATAAGACAATATACGACCATTTCCGGCCACGACTGGTTAGGTGGAACGCGTCCACGAACCCGTAAAACAATTAACTAGACTTGGGCCTTGCACCTCGTGACTCGCCACGTGGCGAACTACTACCAACTGATCACACTCCATTCCGTGCCGGGAGACCCGTACAGATCCTCAACCCGACTCGGTCGTGACTTAACTCTTATCCTCGGTCCGACTTAAAATCTTATTGTCGAGAAAGCCTTATATACCTAAGGTCTCCAGTAATCAATATTCTTAGGCTCGCAATTTCCATGCTCCAAGCCTACCTTACCAGTCCCCCAGTAACCGGGTACAAAAACTTCTCATAATACCAAAACCATGTTGTCTCGATCACAACAACCATTTCTTACTCTATCCAGACATCATCCGTATAATTCTCTTAAGCTTACTACACACCTTAATCTATTAACATGACATTAGTTAGGTTCCTTAACATGGCTTCAGGGTTCACTACCCTATCAGACAGCTCATCCTTTCCCAATTATCTTAAATAAAACATAAGACCTTGGCGAAAATTCATTAACTATTCCATACCTTCCCGGTATCTAGTTAGTCTTTACCAATTCCTGGTAATCTAAAATCATTCTAGGCACCACGCGTCGACCTCGTGACATAACTCCGTATAGATGTATATCACAATACCAACTATACTACAATCATTACCAACACGGATACGCAATCCACATAGTCCTTCGGTCATCACGCTTTCTCGTAAATGAAATCAACATAACTCGTTGGGAGGAACGACCTAACAACACAACTTCATCGCGCGATCTCGAGTGAGAAGAATGGAAACCAATCCTAAATGTCCTGCAGCCTCACGATTATAGATGTGGTGCACAACACACCGATAATCAAGACTCTACTAGACACGATGCTCAGACACTTTCCGAGGACTAATCGCTCGATACCACTTTTGTCACGACCCGACCCCGATCGCGATCGTGCCCTACAGGCACCCTTACGTAAACATCGAGATAATCTGAACATACATGAAACTTATAAATAAAACAACGGAAGTAAAACAACAGTCACCGATAGGCTACCTTCACGACGTACATACATAAACGGAAGCTTGCCTCCTTTCTTTACAAATGGACCCACAATATGTGACTACTGCACCTCTAAGAATTACAATCGTGGCGGACAGGCCCCGCCATACCCTGAACATACATAGCCATGACAACTCCGAACATCGGAGCCATCTAAAATGCTGAACCAGATCCTAAGCTCGCGGATCCACACCGTACCTAAACTGCGGACATGAACGCGGCCAAGGGTCGATAACAAAAATTGCGAATATGGAATGTAAATAACGTGCAAGAATCAAATCATAACTGCACAAAAGAATGCCATTTTTAACTCCCGAAATCACTCGTATATTAACTGCTCCATTCCTTCTTTCCATAAGATTTAACATCATATTCTTACATACATACTTAAGAGGTTAATCAAGTTTTTCCACATAACTTACTTATCTTACATAACATAATCCGCCCATTTGCGGACACGGCATCGACGAATCATGTGACATAATCCGCCCGCTGTGGCTCGATTATCTTGTGGAATCATGTAGCATAATCCGCCTCCCGCGAGCTCTGTCTTGTGGAATCATGTAGCATAATCCGCCTCCTGGAGCTCGGTTGCTTGTGGAATCATGTAGCATAATCCGCCTCTCCGCGAGCTCGGTGTCTTGTGGCGTAACCCGGCCTATGTGTAGGCTCGGGTAATATGGCGTAATCCGCCTATGTGTAGGCTCGGTGTATCTCATAACGTAATCCGCCTATTTGTAGGCTCGTATTTCATAACGTAATCCGCCTATTTGTAGGCTCGGTGTATTTCATAACGTAATCCGCCTATTTGTAGGCTCGGTGTATTTTTCCTTACATAACATTTTAAAACGTATTGTTACTACTTCTTAAGTCGTTATAACAACTTCCCATAAAGCTATTATAACAACCTTTCATTTTAGAGAACTTAAGGCACTTTTATTCTTACAACATTAGGGAAACTAGACTAAAATACTACGTACATACGCATTTAAAATAATCATAAACTTCTTCTTTTAAAACTCAAGTCACATACTTTAGAAATCAAGTCCACAACTTGAAAAATAAAGTTTCATAATCCTTAGAAGACAACCAAAGTTCATAGTCTTAAAACCTTATATCATACATTCTTTAAAGTCCACTTACTTATATTATACAAAAAAATATAAAGTTCCATACACTTCCAAAACCAAGTAACTTATTCTCTTAAAACCATATAACTTTCACTTTTAAAATCAATCCCTTTTCGCATATAAATTCAAGTCATTCTTGAACGTAAAATCCACTTACTTACTTTAAATAAATCAAGACACATAGCCTTTAAATCAAATCTCATAATTTCTAACCATTCTTACCAACATCTCCCATAAGACTTGTAAGGACTTAGGACAATTTAACATACTTTTAACTTAGGATAACTTAGACATAACCCTTACGTAGAGTAAATCAACATACATACTTCTTAACTTCTAAGAGTAAGGAATCATGAAATAATACCACATGTATATTCCATACATAGAACCATGTCTAAAGAAGGAAGAGGTTCACATACCGCGACGCTTATCGACAAGTAGCAAAATGCTCCAACGCATTTCAACCTTGATAGCTATTCCATCCTTCAAGTAATACGCTATACTAAGTACTTCAACCTATAATGGTCACAATACGTCCATTAATCCTCTTACTTCAAACGTAGAGTATTCTAAGTGCTAAGTCGCTAATTTTTACGGAAAATCGGACAGCACCTCCTTTGTTTCTACTAACTTTGCCACCTTTTTCAAGGCGAATACAATAACCAAACAGCCTCAATTGGCTCACCACAATTTATAAGGTAGTCCAATACAAATGAATAACAACTAATACAACTACTACTCCAAATTCGGCCACAATGTTTATAACAATACCAATTCTTATTCAATTCCATTTCGATACAAATTGGTAGCATAATATGATATCAAGCGCAATCGACATAACTACTACAATCCTCAAGTAGGTAAACATGCGACGATTCTAATTAACGACCAAAATTGCATTTCAATTTCAAAAGGCTAATCATGCCATTTCGGTTTGGGCTCCTAAATTCCATAACACTTATCAAACTTCATAACACATATCACATGATCATTTCTAACTTATAACAACATGAAATCTTCAATTACAAAAGTAAAACGAAGATTATACCTCAATTAGCCCAAAATATGATCCAAGAGTACAAGTCGATCCCTAGCACCTTTAGCTCCTCCTTTCGACATTCCAATCCACTCCAAGCCACCCTTAGAAGCTTATGAAAAACTCATCTTCAAGTTTCAACTTCAAAGTTGAATAACCCTTTAGGTTTTCGCCTTGCGACTAATACGAAAAAACCACATTTCCGGGATCTTTCTATTGAGAAACACTTACAATACCCTTAGGTACCTTGGTTTAAAGTGGGGGAATTATTGGACAACAATTGAAAAAAAATTTCTTCAAACCCTAGCCTATGGCCGAGAGCTTCCCAACGTTTTTCATCAATTTCTCTTGAAAAATTGCTAAGTGTTAAGCCTTGTCTTGCACTAGGGAGCTTATATAAATAGATGGAGGGTCAAGATTAGAACAAATGGGTGGTTTGGATGTTTTTCACATGGATCAAGCCAAGTGGCATTGACCTAGTCAACAATGTCATGCTAAAATGTCTTTGCAAGACTTGATCTTTTAATTTATGGTCAAAATACCATTTCCTCCATGTCATTTTCGTCCAAGACCATTAAGGGGGGGTGACACGTGTCGCCCTCCCGTTCGTCGCAATATTTCGTTTTCCGACAATTCCATAATTCCGATAAATTTTTACTCGTCTCAAACCTTAACATCTTTGAGTTCTTACGTACGTTCTTATAAACATATCCTGGGAATTCTGGGGTGTAACAGAAAGTTCCAACAGTCCCAGTGAGGGAATACACTGAGAGGATTCCTTACCCACAGAGGTTGCAAAGGAAAGTGGTTGACAAGTAATTCTCCAAGTTCTTGGAGGTATTCAGAAAGCTACACATTATCATTCCGTTCATTGAGGCATTGGAGCAAATGCCTACTTATTTTAAATTTATGAAGGAAATTCTTGGGAAGAAGAAGAAGTTGGCGGAGTATGAGACGGTGGCACTGACAGAGGAATGCAGTGCCATTCTGCAGAAGAAATTGCCCCCCAAACTCAAGGATCCAAGGAGCTTCACATTGCCTTGCACAGTTGGCAGGGTGACATGTAATAGGGCCCTTTGTGATTTAGGGGCTAGCATAAATCTTATGCCCTTGTCTGTTTTTAAGAGGTTGGGGTTAGGTGAGGAAAAACCAACCACTGTGAGCTTGCAGTTAGCAGATAGGACAGTGGTGCATCCCAGGGGAACGATTGAAGATGTCTTAGTTAAGGTGGGAAAATTCTTCTTTCCTGCGAACTTCCTCATCCTTGATATGGAGGAAGATGATGAGATCCCCATCATATTGGGAAGACCATTCTTGGAAATCGGGAGAGCCCTGATTGATGTGGAGAAGGGTGAGCTGGCACTTAGAGTAGAGAATGAAGAGATGGTGTTCAAGGTGTTCAAACACATCATTGAACCCTCAGTCATGAGCAAGTGTTTTGCAGTTAGCACTGTCAGCATATCGGTTGAGTCAGCTGATGCGCGAAAAGATGCACACACTTTAACGCAAGTGCACGTTATCGTGACAAGTAATATAGTCTTGGTAAGACCGAATATCGTCCACAAGGATTAGGGTTCAAGTACCAACTATCTATCTTTTGGTATCTATTTGGCAATTGATATTTGATTTTGTTGTTTATAACTAAGAATTATAAAGACTAATTTAACTAATGTGTTTACTTCAGTTGTGATGGGAATAGGGCTTCCGTGTCTCCTCAACTATCCGCTTATGTTATTTATTAATGCAATGAATTATGGTCTTTTTCTCTCGGAGCTAGCAGGTTTACGAAATCGTTTTATATTCCCGTTAAGGATATATAAACACTCAACCCCAGTATTGCTCCTTTCTACCTTTCGGTGATAAGGATAACTCTATAGGAGGATTAAGAACAAAAACCTAGTTAACTGTCACGCACCATGCGTAAAATTAGGGTTTTTAAGCCTCTCATTAACGCTACATAAATAATTGAGGTATTTTCATCCCCAATCCAAAATATGTCTACCCAACTTACAGCATATTCACAACCTCCTCCTTTCGAAGTTTGATTAGAAATCATATAAATAATGATAATTAGTGATCAATTAATTACCAAGCATTCAAAGCAATTATTGGATAAATCTCTCAAAGAAGAATAACCATAACATGCATCAATTCATAACATAAGTTTCTAGTGAATTAACATGGAAAGCCCTATAAAAGAATTAGTTCCTAGACATTGACATGACAAGAACTAATTCAAGGTTCATCATACAAAACTGAAATAAAAGAAAGAAAAGAAAAGAAAATTACTAAGTTTAGGGTCTCCAATCTTCAATCCAAGAAAACCTTGTGTTGTGCAAGAAAGGGAACCCTTAAAATCTACCTAGGGTTCTCCTTTTATAGGCTGAAAACCGCCTCAAACTTTTCCTTCAGGCCTGGCCCAGAATTTCGTCTAAAAACCTGATTTTTCCGCGTCGGCGCCATGCTTCGCTGCGGCCGCGGAAGTCTGCAGATGCCGGGTGATTTGGCCGCGCCCGATCTCGCTACGTAGCGCGGCGCTGGAACCTCTGCAACCTCTCTGGATATTGGGCGCCGCGGCCCTGCTATTGTTGGCATGAGGCGCCGCGGCGCTGACCTGCTTTTCTGCCTCGTTAGCCAATTTCTCTGCTTTTACGCTCTGGAACCTCCATTTTTGCCCTCTTTTAGCTCATTTTCCGCCATTTGGCCATTTTAACCACTTTGACTCAAAAGAACGAAAATCTATCCTAATACGACACTTATTTGTACAAAAAGGGACAAAAGATTAACTAAAAATGACTCGAAAAGTGTATATAAAATACACCGATCAACTACCCCCAAACTTAACCTTTGCTCGCCCTCGAGCAAAGATAGAAAGAAAGAAATAAAAGACTCAAGAACACGAAAAAAATAAAAGACTCACTGACATTGATCACTTTTGCTGCATTGATGTTATCTAGAAAAATATGAAGGTTAGCAGAATAATATGCAGGAACATATAGCATGAAATTTTTAGCACACTAAATACATTAAGCTAGATATTTCGCAAACTCATTTTTATCATGCTTAATGGAAGTCAACATACTGAATCATGCTTGTAAAATTCAAAAATCCTATGACATGTTTACTTGTTATTCTCCACTAATCCTGGATATGCATAAAAGAGATCTTCAGGACTTTTAAGGGTTGTAATGTAGGCTTAGGTATAGGTAGGTAAAAATAGACATTTAGGCTCATTTCGTGTACCATAAGCTCTTTAGCTTTTCCAATTTTTCCCTTTTCTTTTGATTCTTTCCTTCACTTCAAATCTATCTTTCTCCTCTTTTGTTTTGGGAGAGTGAAGTGTATAATAATAACAGGCACCCCCAAACTTAGGCTTTTGCCTATTTCTTATTATTCTTTTTATTGGGGTGCATCAAATTTGTTCACTATTTTTGTCTCTTTTTTTACACAATTTATTCCACTTTTTCACATTTTTACTTATGGCACAATTTGTGGGGATATAGGGTGTCAAAGAAGAAGTTTCAATGTTTAGGCTCAATGGGACTGACTAGGGATACTTTTAAAGTCAGGGATAGAAAAGAGTGGTAAGAATTGGCTATCAAAGAAATGCCTGAGTCATCTCCATAACATGCATATCCTAACTATTTCGCCTCAAATAACAAGCAATCATAACACATAAGTATTCATCATTTAGCATGCACAATTCAAGCAAGAAACTCCAAATAGACAGATTTTGTGAGTTTTTGGCATATCTAACCTAAGTGTTTAGATAGTTGCTTCTAATTCCATTACATTATTTCACCTTACTTCACTAGTTGTTTCTAGTAACTACAGCATACATGATATTTTGACAGACAATTATGACTCAAAAGAAAAAAAATTGTGACTCAAAATATACACAAAACAATAAAAAGGACTTAAATAAAATAAAATAAAACACAAGTAAAACACCCCCCCAAACTTAAATCACACATTGTCCCCAATGTGTGTAGACTCAAAGACAATAAAAGAAATAAGACACTTACAGACTTGGCTAAAATGGTGGTGGTGGCGGTGGCATGGGATAGTGCATGGACCACTGGTTGAACAAGGAACTCATCTCATTGATTTGTTGCCGCGTTTCTTGCTGTCCTTGTATCACTGTGTCCAAACTTTGCATCATCCTCATCTGATTCTGAAGCAATTGCTCCATCATGGGCACTGAGGGTTCTGAATCTGTGGTTGGCTGGTGGCTAGGCCCTGCTGTATATTAAGCCCCTATTTCAGGCTCATCTTCGTTCATTGCGGCCTCTGCTGCTGCTGGTTGTGCCCTTCTTCTTGCTGCTGGGGGACTTGGGTCTGGGAAAGAGTGCACTATCCCATATGTCACAGGCAGTTGGTTTCTCTCATTAGTATCAGTGGGTAGGACTGGGACCCCATTCATGTGGCATAAACTGGTGATAAGTGAGTCATGTCCCAATCCACCTGTTGTCACAAACCTGCTGATTTCTTCAATGCTCTGCACTATCTCTTTCCCCACATCAATCGTCAACCCCCTCATAATTCCATATATCAGCTTAATCCTATCTTCTGGCACTCTGGTTAAGTGCGTGGATGGAATCATGCGGACACTGACGAAATATAACCAACCCTTGGCTGCTTTGTTGAATTGGCACCTGCTCAGTGCTCTTGACCCATTTCTCGCAATATCAAAAGCAGCCCCAGGGTAGCTCACTGTGTCTGCGACGGTATTCCAGTTGATGTTGTCGGTGCTCCTAGACCATGTTCTAAAATGGCTCCAATCACCAATTCCTCCTTCAACATCAACTGTTTTTAGAGTCATATTTATTGCTTCTGCCGTCACAGGCATATATCTTCCCCTTACAAAGCATTCGTTGTCCACCCTCTCCGGAAAGTTGGCATAGAATTCACGCACCATTGTTGTGTTCATTGGTGCTATCTTCTCCGGATTTACAAATCTCCTCCACCCCATTATCTCAATCATTGCCCGAATGGGCTCATAAACATCCCTTTCCCCAAACGACTCCCTTTGATAGTCCATTTCCCTTTCAGGGATTAAGGGCCTAGTACTAAGCTTTTTGTATCTTTGGAAGGCTTGGTAGCTCACAAACCTAGTATCATCGTAATGTGGGGCTGAGGTGGATGTGGAGGCTCTTCTCTTTCTGGCGGACATGGTTAAAACACTTTCTGCAGCTTACAACTTATTAGCACAAATGTTCCCCAACACAATCAACAATTTTAGCAGCTAAAACACAAACACCCCCAAACTTCAACTCTACTACCCAATACCCACACCCTCCTTGTCTACTCCTTCGCTAAACTTCACAACCAATTTTTCAGCACCCCAACTATTTCAACACTACAATACTCCTTCACACTACTACCTCCTGTGACTACAGTAAAGATCTCAAGAACAGACAAAGATTACCTTTTATGGTGTTCTTCAAGGTGTTCTTGCTTCTAATGGTGATTTGAGGCAATGGAATGGGGTTTTTGTTGGTAGAGATGGCTGAGGGTTCTAGGAATTTAAGAGTTTTGGTTGTGGTTGGGTTTGATTTGTGGAGAATTTGTGGGTAGATTGTGGATTTTCGTGGGTTTTGTGGAGAAGGGGGTTAGGTTTTGGTTTTGAAATTGGGGAAAATCTGATTTCTGGGAGTCTTTTAATTTCTGGATTTCCGCTTGCCGCGGCGCTTTAGCCGCGCGCCTAATGTTCTGACTACTTGGGAATTTACTGCGCCATATTCTGGTATGCGCGCTAGACTTGGCAATTTATTTACGATTTTTACGCCGCGCGCCTCAGCGCGCGCGCTTAAACTTCGCTTCTTCTTTTGGCGCCGCGCTCGCCTCTGGCACCGCGCTTACCCGCTTTTTCTCGAAATCTGGCTTTTCTTGATTTTCGCCTTCAATTTATTTGCCTTCGCACTGTCATCACAACACATACACAAGAACCCAAGACCGTGAGATTGTTCTAGACAAAATAAAATAAACTAAAGACAGAAATTAAAATAACATAATTGAAAACGTTGGGTTGCCTCCCAACAAGCGCTGTCTTTAACGTCTTTTAGCCGGACGCAATTAACCGGTACGAGTGCCCATTGGATCCTTCTGCGAACTGCTTGCAATCCACATATTTATTGTTGTAGGTCTCAATTTCCCTACGACCATTTATTCAAACAAGAGCCTTAAACATACAATTATCCCCCAAGTACACAAGACATGCTTGTCTTTTATGCTTTCTATAATGTAGGAATCCGTGAAATTCTCTACATCTCTCAACTCTAGGGGGTACCCTTGATGGTATGGGCTTCCTAATTGGGGATCAGCCGTGATAGCTAGCGGTGTTTCTTCTGTAATAGGTGCAAGAAAAAGAATTTCCACAAAATCCAAGAAGGTAAATAATTGAATCTCTGCAATCTGTTCCTTTTCTACACCAACTATCTTACCAGATTTCTCAATAGTTGGGTGTGGTTCAGGCTCCTCAATTTGCTGTTCGCTGTTCAAAATGACTGCGAGTTCTCCTATTTGCAGTTCCAACTTCTTCATGGCCAATCTCGTTTCGTCCTTGAACTGAGTTTGATACTGCGGCCCGAGTATGGCTTCTCGTAACTCATCTCTCTCTTCCTGTAGGGTTGGAGCTTCATCATATTGACAGTAGTAATCCATGTCTTCAGGATCCCTGAGATGCATCAAAACCAACAACGGATCACGACACCCTTGTTTTCACACAATAAATACATAAACGAAAAAAAATAAAAAAATAAAAAAAATGATAAAAATAAAAACCAAATTAGAAATTAAAAATAGATAAAATTGATATTGAACTATGCCTAATCCCTGGCAACGGCGCCAAAAACTTGATGCGCGAAAAGATGCACACACTTTAACGCAAGTGCACGTTATCGTGACAAGTAATATAGTCTTGGTAAGACCGAATATCGTCCACAAGGATTAGGGTTCAAGTACCAACTATCTATCTTTTGGTATCTATTTGGCAATTGATATTTGATTTTGTTGTTTATAACTAAGAATTATAAAGACTAAATTAACTAATGTGTTTACTTCAGTTGTGATGGGAATAGGGCTTCCATGTCTCCTCAACTATCCGCTTATGTTATTTATTAATGCAATGAATTATGGTCTTCTTCTCTCGGAGCTAGCAGGTTTACGAAATCGTTTTATATTCCCGTTAAGGATATATAAACACTCAACCCCAGTATTGCTCCTTTCTACCTTTCGGTGATAAGGATAACTCTATAGGAGGATTAAGAACAAAAACCTAGTTAACCGTCACGCACCATGCGTAAAATTAGGGGTTTTAAGCCTCTCATTAACGCTACATAAATAATTGAGGTATTTTCATCCCCAATCCAAAATATGTCTACCCAACTTACAGCATATTCACAACCTCCTCCTTTCGAAGTTTGATTAGAAATCATATAAATAATGATAATTAGTGATCAATTAATTACCAAGCATTCAAAGCAATTATTGGATAAATCTCTCAAAGAAGAATAACCATAACATGCATCAATTCATAACATAAGTTTCTAGTGAATTAACATGGAAAGCCCTATAAAAGAATTAGTTCCTAGCCATTGACATGACAAGAACTAATTCAAGGTTCATCATACAAAACTGAAATAATAGAAAGAAAAGAAAATTACTAAGTTTAGGGTCTCCAATCTTCAATCCAAGAAAACCTTGTGTTGTGCAAGAAAGGGAACCCTTAAAATCTGCCTAGGGTTCTCCTTTTATAGGCTGAAAACCGCCTCAAACTTTTCCTTCAGGCCTGGCCCAGAATTTCGTCTAAAAACCTGATTTTTCCGCGTCGGCGCCGCGGCCCTGCTTTCGGCGCCGCCGGAGAATCTCTTGATGCCGGGTGATTTGGCGTCGCGGCCTTGATCTGCGCTACGTGGCGCGCGCGCTGGAACCTCTGCAACCTCTCTGGATATTGGGCGCGCGGCCTGCTCTTTGTTGGCGTGGCGCGCGGCTGCTACGCCTCGTTAGCCACTTTTTCTGCTTTTACGCTCTGGAACCTCCATTTTTGCCCTCTTTTAGCTCCTTTTCCGCCATTTGGCCATTTTAACCACTTTGACTCAAAAAAATGAAAATCTATCCTAATACGACACTTATTTGTACAAAAAGGGACAAAAGATTAACTAAAAATGACTCGAAAAGTGTATATAAAATACACCGATCATCAGCACAAGCCAAAGCAAGGGAAATAAGTCCACCAAAACAGGTAAGCAATCCTAAACCTCCGCTTGAAAACAAAAAAAAAACAGAAGGATGAATCGAAAAATGTTGATGAAATGGATAGGTTGTGGGATTAATCTACCCCATGCCTCTTCAGTAAAGAACTTGCGTCCGACTAAAAGACGTTAAAGACAACGCTACTTGGGAGGCAACCCAAGGTTATTTTATTTAATTTAATTTAATGCAATTTAGTTTTTACTTAGAACAGTCTCACGGATGGTATTGTTTGCATGTTGTGATGACAGGTACAGGGCCAAAATTTTGGAGGACGAAAATTGAAAAATCAAAAGAAAAGAAAAATCGGTTCAGCGCCACGGCGCCAGAGAAGTTGAAGGCGCGAAAGTTGTAGCGGCTGAAAAGTCCGTAAGAGCTCTGAAGTTTGGGCACCGCGACGTAAATCGAGCGCCACGGCTGAAAGTTGAGGTCGCGAAGTTTGGCGCGCATGGCTGATTCTGCGAACCTGGCGCGCGACGAAGAATCTGAATTTTAAAGGAGCCCTAATCCGATTTTCCTCCCTCCAAATCAAAAACCCAAACCTTTCCTCTCTCCAAAACCCACGAAATTAACCCATTTTCCTAAAAATCTTCCACAAACTAAACTCAATCACAACCAAAGTACTTAAAGTCCTTACACCCTTAACCATCTTAAACAACAACCCTCATTCCATTGCCTCAATACATCATTACGAACAAGAAAATCTTGAAGAACACCGTCCAAGGTAACCTTTATCACTTTTCTTGAAATATTCAATACAATCAGGGGAGGTAATAGGTTTGGGGAGGTGCTTTATTGGTGGATGGTGTGTGGTGTGTTGAAGTTGGGTGTGAAATTTTCTTGGAAGATTATACGAAGTGAGCATGGGGTGTTGTACCGGTGCCTTGAGTGAAGTTTGGGGGTTGAAGAGTGTTGTAGCTTGCTGATTATACTGTGTGTTGATTGGTTTGATTGATAGTTGCTGGGTAATATCACTGAAACAAAGGAAACGCTGCCGAATTTATCTAAAGATGTCTGCCAAGAAGAGGAGAGATTTCACATCCACCTCCGTCCCTCAATATGATACTACTAGGTTTGTCAGTCAAAAAGCTGAAGATAGATATCACAAACTTAGTACTAGACCCTTGATCCCTGAGAGAGTAATGGAGTACCAAAGGGAGTCATTTGAGGAGGGAGATGCCTATGAGCCTATTCGGGCGATGATAGAGGTCATGGGGGGGGGGGGGGGGAAGAGATTTGTTAACCCAGAAAGAATAGCACCGCAGAACACTGTAATGGTGAAAGAATTTATGCTAACTTTCCAGAGAGGGTAGATGGTAGATTCTTTGTGAGAGGACAGTATGTGCCTGTGACGGCCGAAGTGGTGAATGTGCTATTAAGAACAACCGATGTTGAAGAAAGAGGTGACGATCGGAGCTATTTCAGAACTTGGTCTAGAGACACCAACAACATCGACTGGGATGTCGTCGCAAGCACATTATTCTACCCTGGGCTGAGTATGATATTGCAAGAAATGGATCAAGAGGACTGAGCAAATGTCAGTTCAACAAAACAGCCAAGGGTTGGTTATATTTCGTCAGTGACCGCTTAATTCCATCGATGCACTTCACCAGAGTGCCAGCAGATAGAATAAAAATGATATATGGAATCATGTTAGGGAAGGCGATTGACGTTGGCAAGGAAATATTGCAAAACATTGGAGAAACCAGTAGGTTGGTAACGACAGGTGGGTTGGGACATGGATCACTTATTAGCAGCTTATGCTCCAGACATGAAGTCCCAACCCTACCCACTGATACATATGAGAAGGGCCAACCTCCTGTGTCATATGGGATAGTACATGCCTTCCTAGACCCAATCCCTCCAGCAGCAGCACGAAGGAGACCAGCACCAGCACCACCAGCAGCAGCAGCAGCAGCAGAGGCTGCCATGGATGAAGAGGAGCCTGAGACAGAGGCTCATCATGAGGCAGGAAGCAGCCAGCAGCAACCCCCAGAATTAGAACCTCCGGTTCCTTTAATGGAGCAGTTGCTCATGAACCAGAGGAGGATGATGCAGAGCTTTGACATAATGATACAAGGTCAACAGGACCTGAGGCAAGGACAACAAGAACTAAGGCAGGAGCAACAAAAGTTGAACCAAAGATTTGATGAGATGTGTTCCTTGTTCAACCAGTGGTCCATGCATTATCCGCCGCCACCGCCACCATTTTAAACCAAGTCTGTAAGTTGTCCTGTTTTTTTTTTTGAGTCTTGCACACATTGGTGACAATGTGTGATTTATGTTTGGGGGCTGTCTTATTGTTTTTTGAGTCTTTTTGATTTGTTTTGGTGTATTTTTTAGTATTTTGAGTCAGATTTTTTTTTAAAGATCATGCATGTAGTTACTGGAATCGCCTAGTGAAGTAAGGTTGAATAATGTAATGAAATTAGAAGCAACCATCTAAACACTTAGGTTAGATATGCCAATAATTCATGAAATTGAACTATTTGGAGTAGTTTGCTTGATTTATGCATTGTTAGTAATTAAACCTATGTGTATAATTGCTTGCTATTTGAGGCGAAATAATTAGGATATGCATGTTAGGGAGATGATTCAGGCATTTCTTTGTTAGTCCTTTCTTACCATTTTTTTCTATCCCTGACATTCAAATTATATCCCTAGTCAACCCATTTGAGCCTAAAAATAAGACTTTTCTTTGACACCCTATAATTCCACACTTGTGTCATAAGTGAAAAATTGAGGTGATTGGAATATAAAGTGTTAAAAAAGAGACAAAAAAGTGAACAATTTTGATGCATCCCAATGAAAAAGTAATAATAAATAGGCAAAAGCCTAAGTTTGGGGGTGCCGGCTATTCATAATACACTTCATTCTCTCAAAACAAAAGATGGGAAAGATAGGTATGAAGTGAAAAAAAGAATCACAAGAAAAGAGAAGAATTCAAAGCAAAAGAGCTTATGGTACGTAAATTGAGCCTAAATGCCTATTTTTACCTACCCATGACTAAGCCTACATTACAACCCTGAAAAGCCCTGAAGATCTCTTACATATGTACGTACCCATGATTAGTGGAGAATAGCAAGTAAACATGTCATAGGATTTTGAAATTGACATGCATAGTTAGGTATTCTTACTTCCATTGAGCATGATTAAATTGAATTTGCGAAATATCTGACTTGAAGTGTTTAGAATGCTAAAAATCCATGCTATATGTTCCTGCATATTATTCTACTAACCTTCATGCTTTTCTAAGTAACAATGATGCAACAATTTGATCAATGTCTTTGAGTCATTTTATTTTACTTTCTTTCATGTCTTTGTTTATATTTTCGATCTTTGCTCGAGGGCGAGCAAATGTTAAGTTTGGGGGTATTTGATCGGTGTATTTTATATACACCTTTTGAGTCATTTTTAGTTAGTCTTTTGCCCATTTTTGTACAAATACGTGTCGTCTTAGGATAGATTTTCTTTCTTTTGAGTCATAATGGTTTAAAGTGGCTCATTGGAAAAAAGGAGCAAATAGAGGGCAGAAACAGAGGTTCCAGAGCTCAAAAAGCTAGAAAGTTAGTGAACCGGGCAAGAAAGCAGGCGCGCGCCTCAACCATCAGAATCGAGGCGCCTGGCGCCCAAAATCTGAAGAACTACATGAGTTTCGCGCGCGCGATTCTGGGGGCAGCGGCGGCGGGAATTCTGCCAAATTCGAATGGGAATGGGCCAAGGCCTAAAAGGAAAAGGTTAAGAATGATTTGGAGGCTATAAAAAGGAGCTTTCTAGGTCAGATTAAGGGTTCCAAACCCTTGCCAATTCATCACAAACTTGGAGATCAAGATTGGAGACTACTTTTGTGTAATTTCTTGTTTCTTTGTTTTATTTATTTGTAGTTTATGTTGGATATTAGTTTAGTTCTTGGCATGTCTATGGCTAGGAACTAACTTAATTTAGGGTTTTCCATATCGAATCACTTGAAACTCATTCTTATGAATTAATACATGTTTTGGTTTCTTCTTATCATTGTTGAGATTTATTCAATATTTGTCTTGAATGTTTGGTAATTAATTGATCACTAATTATCATAATCTATATGATTTCTAATCGAAAGCCGAAAGGGGAGATTGTGAATATGCTATAGTTGAATAAACATAAGTTAAATCGTGGACGAAAGTACCCCGATACTTGTGTAGTTTAATAGGTTATTGCTCTTAATCCTCCTTTATAGTCAATCTTATCACCGAAAGGTAGAAGGGTTCTATATTGGGGTTGAATGTTTATATTACCTTAACAGAAATATAAAACGTCTTAGTTAACCTGCTATCTCAAAATAGAAGAAGAACCATAATTAATTGCATTAACAAGTAAGATGAGCGGATAGTTGAGGAGATTTGGAAGCCCTATTTCCACCATATCTGAAGTAAAACAAAGTAATTTAGTTAGCATTCATAAGTATAGTTATAAACAATTCATCAATCATCGGTTACCAAATAGATACCATAGAATAGAGTTTGAGAATTGGACAATAATCCCTGAGGACGATAACTCGGTCTTCTAGACTATATTACTTGTCACGATACGTGCACTTGCGTTTAGTGCGTGCATAAATCGCGCATCACATGTCTTAAGACAAGTCCCTGCAGAAAGGAGCTTGGGGGACTATGTGATGCCTACTATTACAGGGGTGCAGACTTGCATCAGGCTTCCAGCTGTTGAAGCCAATAATTTTAAAATCAAACCAGCAATCTTGCACATGGTCCAAGGTTCTGTCCAGTTTGGGGATTACCGTCTGAAGATCCTCATTTACATCTAGCAAATTTTTTGGAGTTGTGTGCAACCTTTAAATACAATGGTGTCACTGATGATGCCATACGGTTGAGACTCTTTCCATTTTCACTCAGGGATAGAGCAAAGTGTTGGCTGAACTCATTACAGGCAAACTCCATCACTATATGGCAAGACTTAGCCCAGAAGTTCCTTGTCAAGTTCTTCCCTCCATCCAAAGCAGCAAAGCTCAGAGGAGAGCTTAATAATTACTATCAGAAGGATGGAGAGTCACTATATGATGCATGAGAGCGGTTCAAAGATTTGCAGAGGAAGTGCCCACACCATGGAATTGAGAAGTGGATGCTAGTCCACATATTTAACAATGGGTTGAGTGGTACAACTCGTACCATCATTGATGCTGCAGCAGGCGGTACGTTCATGAGAAAGAGTGCCAATGAGACACATGATCGTTAGAAGACATGGCCATAAACAACCATCAGGGGGCAGATGAGAGAGCAATGAACAGCAGGAAAGTGGCTTGGATTCATGAGCTAGATGCTATCACTGCATTGACTGCGAAGGTAGCCACTTTGACAAAGCAGATGCAGCAGAGTACCATGGTAGTTAAAGCAGTTCAGACACCAGCTAGATGCGAAATTTGTGGGGGTCTCCATACTTTTGATAGATGCACAACAGTGGACCCAAATAATGTGCCTGGAGCAGGTTCAGGCAGTGGGGAATTTTCAGAGACCCTACAACAATCCATTCTCCAAGACATATAATCCAGGGTGGAGAAATCACCCAAATTTTTCATGAATGAATGAACAAGGGCAGCAACCACCATTTGGACGGTATTCTCACGGTGATTCGACCAGCTGGACCGCGAAAGCGGATGACATAAAAGCAGCATTGTTGACCTTGGCCAATTCTCAGACTCAATTCATGGCAGAAACTAGGTCCTCAATTTCATCATTGGCCAATACCTGAACCACGGTTATGATAGAGACCAAGCGATTCATGGCGAACAAGATCCTCCATTAGGAACTTGAGACTCGTAGAGGCGATTGTGAGGAAGTTGAATGACAGACCTCAGGGAACTCTCCCTAGTGATACAGTGATGAAACCTAGGTAGCAATTCCAAGAAATCAGTTTGAGAAGTGGGAAGCAGTTAGAGAAAAGGTCACCCCAAGCAGTGGTTGAAAAGGAGAAGGATGTGGGGCAGACAATTGCAGTAGTAAAGAAGAGGGTTACTGATGACCGCCCTACTTTAGAGAAGGCTCCACCCGCAGTGATGAGGGAGTACACACACAAAATACCTGTTATACCCCGTAGTTCCAGGGTATATATGTGAGGATGTACGTACGAGAATACGACAGAAATTTTGGAAAGAACGAAAGATGTGATTTTTCGACGGAAAAGTTTCCGGTTTTTGTGAAGAAAAAGGTTCGTTAATGGGAATTGGATTCCCAGATTTGGTATTTGGACTTCTTGGATTATATTAGAATTTTGAGATTTTATTTTCGGAAATGGTCACGTGGGCCCACGGGAGAAATTCTGATTTTGTGGGAACTTTGTTTTTGAGATTTTCGATATTTTGGATATTTTCGGAAGACGAAATATTTTGGACGAATCGGGGGGCGACACGTGTCACCCCCATGTGGCACCCTTGGCCGAAATTGATGGACAAGTGGCAAGCCACTTGTCCCCTTGGCCGTTTTGGCCATGCCACTTGGAGAGCAAATCGTTGGCCATATGGTGTGGTGGGACCCACACACACATGGCCCAATCTTGACCACCCACTTGACTTGATCATGGCCCTTGAATCCTCTATATATACCCCCTTAAGTTGAAGATTAATTCATCTCACACTTAAGCTTTCCAAAGCCAAATATTTTCCCTCCCTTTGTTGCATTTTCGTCCCCCTCTCCCCTCTTGTGTAGAAATACTTGGAGTATTATTGTATAAATCCCAAAAACCTTGGCCTAGTATCCCTAGTAGTATTCCAAAGTTGTTTTAATACTAGGAGCCCGGAAATACTACTTTATTCCATAGTCATGGCGAAACCACAGAAAAAACCTTCATAGCTTGGTTGAAGTGTTTAGAGAAGTTGTTTAGAAACTTCTATGGGTCGCTTGGAGCGGGTTGGAGCGTAAGGAATTGGAGCTAAACGTTTCTCAGGATCGACTTATAAACTTGGATAATTTTGGGCTTATCGAGGTAATGATCTATGTCCCCCCTATTGTAATTGGATATTACATGTTGTAGTAATTATACTTGAGTATATTATATTGGAAGGATGATTATAAAGTATTGAACTGTATTTACATTGGACTGTACTTACAGTAGACTTGTGTAGTATTATTGTGAAGTAGAATTGTACACGTCCGGTTAGACGTGTGACCCTCTCCCCTGGGAGTTGTTGGTCTGGTAGCGGGCCTGAGTAGAGGAGGAGATTTATGTGGTTGCGGGGGGGGGAGGTGCTGCCGAATTTTCTATAGAATAAGGAATCTTGCATTTAGAATATTCTACGAAGAGATCTAGGAGTTGATAGGCGTTTTGTGGCCTTTATAGGTTGCGATCTTGAGTAGCGTATTACTTGAAGAGTGGAAAAGGCTAGCGATTCTAAGATCTTGTGGGCGTTTTGCTAATTGTCGAAAATCGTCGCGAGGTATGTGAACCTCTTCCTATCTTTTCTAGCATGATTGTTGTGAACTATGTATGCGGTAGCGTCGTGTGCTAAGTGATTTGGTTGGTTTAAAACATAGGGTGTTATAATAGCTTTATGGTAAGTTAGTTATAACTACTTTATGTAGGTAAAAGAATGGTTTATTGATTGTAGAAGTTAAGAGACTTGATCTTAAAAGATAAGAGACTTGACTTATAAACGACTTGATTTTGAAAGTTAAGGGACTTGATCTTGAAATATAAGAGTCTTGACTTATAACGACTTGTTTTGGAAAAGAAGTAACTTGATTTTAAGTATAGGTTACTTGTTTTGAAAAGAGTAAGTTATTTGGGTTTTAAAAGAATACTTGTTGTTGTTTTAAAAGAAAAGAGACTTGTGGAATTGAAGAGTTTTGGTTTAGAACATAAAGTGTTATAACAACTTTATGGGAAGTTAGTTATAACGACTTTATGAAAACAAAGGAAGGGTTTTATCATTGGTTTTAAAATGGTAACTTGACTTTAAAGGAGAAGTGTTTTGGTCTAAAAAGAAGTCATGGTATTGTCTTAATTTGGTTTAAAAAGGAAAGTATGGAAGTTGTTTTGGTTTACTTAAAATGTTAGTCACTTTATTTTGATACTACGGTATCGGGTGACTTTTGTAAAAGAAAGGATCTTACAAAGAATTTAACGTCACGTAGTACTTTGGGGATTAAAACACGGACTTGTCATAAAATGTAAGTACCTTGAGTTGTGTGTAACGTGCCTATGTTTGCGTGTGATAGCCTTGTTGTGCAAGTGTTGTATTCTTATGTTACCGCGTCTCTCGATGGAGGGTCGGTCGTGTTATTCTTGATCATTTTGGACATCTCGACACGATGGCGGCCCACGAGTATACTTCCATTTGATTCTTTGTCTTGTTGATTCCTTTTGGACTCTCGACACGATGGGTGGCCGGGTATGGTTCCATTAGGATTGTTGTTCCATGGACTAGCTCTCCACGAGGTTTTCTTGATTCGGCCTTGGTATCGGTGGTTGGCTTTCGTACTTGCCGTCTGCGTGGTGATTCGGCCTTGGTACACAGTAGTTAGCCTTGCGCTTGCCGATTCGGTGTAGTGGCGAAGTCTCGTGATCTGACGCGGTATCTGGTAGTTAGCCTTTGTACTTGCCCGGTCACCTCGTGACACGCGCGGTACACGTAGTCGGCTTTCGTACTTGCCGTGTCGACTTTGTGGTTTGGTTGTATAGTATTGTTAATGCGGTTGTTATGACACAGTGGGACCTAGTGTTCATGTGTACTTCTTGGTGTGATTATATCATAGATGCCGCGGTGAGGAAGGTATTCCACGGGCATGATTGATGTTGTGGCGTGAGACCCGTTGTTATATTTGAGTAATGACTTTGAGGCGTGAGTCACGACTTGACATATTTGTTTATATATTATGGATGTAGTTTGGTTATCATACATGTCTCGCTTTATATAGACTATTATGATTTCATTTACTGATATTTCTGATTTCACATACTTGGTACTGTTATGCGACCTCGCCGGGGGTTGCGTTCATCTGCGAGTAGAGAATGCGTCGGTTGTGGATCCGCTCTTAGGATCACAGTTGACTTTTGGGAAGCTCCGTTTCTTGGAGGCTTATCTTTGGTATAGTCCTGTCGGTGTAGTTACTTGTACATTGAGGTATGGCGAACCTGTCGTCATAGTTATAATTACATTCTTAGAGTGCATGAATGCTATGCGTGGGCGGGGTTTTGTAAAAGATTTAAGCTGTTCGAGGTTGATATATATATGTATATATTCGGGAAGGTGACCGTTTTAGTTGCTTTGTTTCATACTTTATCTCTTGTTTCATGTTTAAGTTTTTATTTCGTGATTTTCTCGATGTTGTATCACTAGGGTGCAGGGTAGGCACGATCACGGGCAGGATCGGGTCGTGACAAAAGTGGTATCGAGCGATTAGTCCTCGGAAAGTGTCTGACCGTGTCTAGTAGAGTCTTGATTATCGGTGTGTTGTGCACCACATCTATAATCGAGAGGTGCGAGACATTTAGGATTGGTTTCCATTCTTCTCACTCGAGATCGTGCCTTAGAGTTGTGTTGTAAGTTGGACTCCTCCGGCGTATTCTTTTATATCGATTATGCCTCGCGCAAGGCAACGAGCCACAAAGGCAAAGCGGCGAAGGAGGCTGCGAGTAGAGCACGGAGGTTACGAGCGAGAGGCGATTTTTACGAGGTGGTGCTACTGACGACGGATTCTACGATGCCTCGGCCCAGCGAGTTTAGAGCGCGGCGGTGGGCTGCGAGACCACGATACGAGCCTCGGCCCGCGGCGAGAGCGAGGATATGGGTTGCAAGGAGATGACCCGATTACTAGTTAGGTTTATGGCGAGACTTGAGGGCGAGAAGGGCGGGGTACGATGAGTGCACCCGGGGCGATAGTTGGAGACCGGGACTTCTTAAGTTGCGATCCACGGTGTTCTATGGATCGAGGCGAGATGACCCTCGAGTTTATTCGGCGATTCTGACGGATCATGAGAGTGATCAAGCTTGGAGACCGAGTCGGTGGTCTTAGGTTCGCATCGGTGCGTGATCCGCTGATCGTTTGATTCGTGGGAACCTGTCCCGGGGAGCATGCGCTTCAGCGGTATGGGGCAGTTCTCGGGGCTTTTCTTGCACATTTCTTGCCCGCGGATGAGGAGGGCTCGGCCGCATTTTTGATGTTGAGGCGGGGCGGGCGTGCGGTTGAGTACAACGTGGAGTTCGACTTCGTTGGCACGATATGTCCCGCGTTAGTAGCTAGTATGGAGGGCGAGTGCACGTATGTCGCGAGGCTAGACGATTATTTGGCGAGAGTTGCTCGGGTGTAGCTCTTGTAGGGCATGGACATTGCCCGTGCGAGCTTATGCACAGGTGTGAGGCGGAGAGGTCGACGGAATGGCCGGATCAGCGAAGAAGGGCGAGAATAGTAGGGTCTTTGGCGACTTTGGCGGACCGCCTCGTGCCAGGACTAGTTATGCGCCTCCACGATCTGAGTGGTCCTCGCGGTTGTCGGGACATTCGGGATATTCGGGAAGCAGTCGGGGCTCCTAGGTTTCAGATTTTCAGAGGAGTAGGAGTGCTCGCCGGATGAGGTCACCCTTGTCTCAGTGTGGCCGTCGTGGAAAACTTCATAAGGGAGAGTGTCGTACTAATTTGGGAGATTGTTATGCTTGCGGCCCACAGGGCAATTTGGCAAGAGAATGTCCGACCAGAGGTAGCGCGGATGTTGAGACGCGGTCTTGGGATGCATTGCGGGTTCTTCGCCGATAGCTAGGCGGGATGTTCATGCCGGCGGCTACGGCAGGTCGCGGTGGAAGTTCGATTTTAGTGGTCCTTTGAACCGCTTTATTCTGGTATATCCTTAACCTCAGAGACTAGTATGTATTGATGATGTGTTAAGTGTTATGATCGGATAGCGTTGTGTTGTTGATGTGTTAGAAAACATGGTTAGTTGAAAGGATAAGTATGGGGACATGGAAGGTGTGAACCTTAGAATAGTACACGTTAAGACCTTAGATGTAAGGCCGTCTGGAGAAAAAAGATTTTACGGTTAGTCTTTGTCGAAACACTTGGTATACGTGAAATGTATTGAGGGATATTTCCTTGGGTTGTGTAAGATGAAAGTGGTAGCTTTCATAACTTGGATAGGTAAGATTGTTCCGGATCGGGGAACAAGAGTTTGGTGCGATTATGGGTCGGGTTGAGGATCGTTCGCGGGTCAACCCGCAGCCCGAAAGGAGATGTGGTCAATTTGTGGTGATCCCGCTTTGTGATAGGGTCACGAGGGTGCTAGGCCCAAGTTTAGGTAACCATCGTATGAATTCGTGGATGTGTTCGACCAGAATCGAATCGTGAAGGCCGGGAATGGCCTTGAGGGAATTTGAGGCTAGTAAGATGACCAAGTTGGAGGTAGTGACTCCAAGGTTTTGGAAACTGAAGCAATGACTGAAGTGTGGTATGTGTGCTAGAAAGAGTTTGGGTGTACGAGAAAGGGACGACGAGTAAGAAGAGAAGCGAACAATGTGTTATGAGAACGGAAGTGATCATTTCTTTTGTGAAGTGAAGATACGAAGGGAGTATCCTTTAGACCATGGGTGTGAGCTTTTTGTGATGTTAGAGGTGATTCCTCGTTGGCTTGGATTTGTATGTTATACTATGGCCATTGATGGCATGATTGATTTTGTAAGTATAGTAGTGAAGACTATACCGACGCATGTGTGTTTGGAGACTTAGAAGGAACATTCAGGACGAATGTTTACTTATACCGGTATTTCAGTATATGCGTGGGGCGTGCGTATAAAATTTGAGCCTTAAGATAGGCAAGATTCGAAATTTGTACACAACACCGGTTAGAGTCGTTTTTCGAAACGTTTCCACGACTTCGTAGGGAAAATTCCGGCTATGTCATTTATAATTTTTGCGGATTTTTCGAGAGGCGTAACATTTTGGACCAACGGGAGGGTGACATGTGTCACCTCACATTGGAAGAGGTTGGACGGCAAATGGGCTAAGCTTGCACGTTGTTGGTGTTGAATTTGTGGTCAAGGGTTAGGTAGGATATTTTGTGTAGATGGATAAGGGTGCACATGGCTTAATCTTGGCCTTACACTTGCCTTGCACTTGGCACCATCTTGGCCATTGGTTGGCCTTCACTTGACCTATAAATACCCCTTAGTTGATGAACTTTCTTCATCAAAATTGAGCAATCTATCTAAGTCTCAAACTACTCCTCTTAGCTTGAGCTTTTCGTCCCTCTCCCCTCCTAGTTGAGCTTGGCGAGAGCCACCACACCCTTGTGAAGCCTTGGCCGGGGTACCCACTAGCCTAGTTGTCTCGTATAAATACCCCCTTTGTGGTATAGAAATACTCTCTAGTATTGTTTTAATGCCCAAAATACTTTAGCCCAAATACCTTGTAGTATTCCCAAAGTTACCTCTATCGTAGAGCAGGAAATACTACCTTTTGTCCTTTAGTCTCAAACCGAAACCCTAAGGAAATCTTCATAGTTGGTTGAAGTATTTAAGTAGAAGTTGGTTAGAACTTCTAAGGGTTGTTTGGAGCGGATTGGGCGCCGGAGTAGTAGCTAAACCTTGCTCGGGATCGCATATATACTCGGATAATTTTGGGCTTATCGAGGTAAACACTCTTGACCTTCTATTGTAATTGGGAATTACATGTTGTAGGAATATATAGTTGAAGTATACTATATATAGTCTTGAACATTATAATTGTGCGGCAATGTCTTTTGACTTAAGCTGAATAATACTTACGGCAATGTCTTGCGACTTAAGCTGAATTTAAAGGTGGTGAGCTGTAATTACATAGATGTATTCTGATGAGACTTGTGTAGTATTCGTGGGTAGAATTGTACACGTCCGGTTAGGCGTGCAAACCCCACGGTTGGTTTGGTAGCCGGCCTCGATAGAG
Organism: Przewalskia tangutica; assembly: GCA_029844215.1. Taxonomy (NCBI): domain Eukaryota; kingdom Viridiplantae; phylum Streptophyta; class Magnoliopsida; order Solanales; family Solanaceae; genus Przewalskia; species Przewalskia tangutica. The sequence continues at coordinate 64,695,120 of CM056736.1, read as the reverse complement.
GAGGAGATTTACGCTAGCTGCGGGGAGAGTCTTTGAATTTTACGTAGAATATGGAACAATGAGATCTAGATGTTAATAAGCGCCTTGTGGCCTTATAGGTTGAAGTACTACGTGTGGTGCGATCTACGTGGCTTAAGGAGTAGCGGTTTGAAGTACTTGGAGCGTTTTGCTATTAGTCGATACTCGCGAGGTATGTGAACCTCTTCCTATCTTTCTAGCATGATATGTGTGTAACTATGTAGCGGTGAGCGTACGTGTGTTAAAAGTATTTGATTGGTTTAAAACATAAAGGGTTATAACGGCTTTATGGGAAGTTGGTTATAACGACTTTATGTAGATAAGAAAAAGCACAGTGATTGTTAAAAGGTAAGCGATTTGAGTTATAATCGACTTGATGTGTGATGATAAAGAACTTGAAGTCTTTCATTAAGAAACCCTTTTTGAAAGAAGAGTAATACTTCGTTTTGAGAACTTAAGAGTTATACTAGCTTTATGGAAAGTTAGGTATAACGTCTAAAAGAGATAAAAAAAAAGGAATGGCTATTTGATCTTAGAAGTTAAGAGACGTGATCTTATAAGATAAGGGACTTAACTTAATTAAATTGATTTGAATGTTGTAAGATGTGTGAAACCTCATTCGTGAGTAATGAGTACTTGGTTTTTGAAAGGAATAATGTTTTACTGATTTCGGAAATCAGAATGTGTATCGACAAACCACTGCAGCGTTAATAAAGGAAAATGTATTGACTAATTAAGTATTATTAAAACCAGTAGAAACCTCCATCTGCATAGAAGCTAAGATGAGACAAAATGATATTACATTTTCTAGATCATGGCTTAATAAGGTTGATTATGAACAAGGATAACCTACTTTATGGCATATGTTACTCAATTGTTTTAAAAGAGATTAAGACATTGAACTATGAAACTTTTCTAAAAAGAGACTGTGTAATTGAAATTAGTCAAACTGGAACTTTAGGGAAAAGAAAGGCATTGTGTTGTCTTAAAATGGTTTAAAACATAAAGTATGGAAGTTGTTTTGGTTTACTTAAAAGATGTAAGTCACTCTATTTTATACTACGGGTATCGGGTGACTCTTATAAAAAGAATGAATCTCTTAAAAGGAATTTAACGTACGTAGTACTTTAGGGTTAAAACCCGGACCTTGGCATAAAATGAAAGTACTTTGAGTTGTTTTGAAACACACTTTGCTTGTTGTTGTGAAACACGCTATGCTTGTTGTTGTGAAACTTGCCTATGGTTGTCGTGATAGCCGTGGTTGTGCATGAATGGTGTTTCTATACTACCGCGCCTCGATGGAGGTCGATTGACTTGTTGAGAACTTACTTGGGCGTGCGGCGGTGGCGGAGAAATTCCACGCAGTGCGTTCGCATTGATTGTGTTACTTTTGCTAATCGCTTTGGACATCGACCACGATCGTAGCGCTGCGGGTATGCTTCCATTTTGATCTCGCTTTATTGTTTCCCTTTGGGCATCTCGACACGATCGTAAGCGCGCGGGTATGTTTCCATTTGGAATCTTTGTCTTATTGTTTCCCTTTGGGCATCTCGACACGATGCGTAGCGCGGGTATGTTTCCATTTGGAATCTTGCTTTATTGTTTCCCTTTGGGCATACTGACCTGATGCGTAGCGCACTGGTATGTTTCCATTTGGAATGTTGTCTTATTGTTTCCCTTTGGACATCACGACCGCGATGCGTAGCGCGCGGGTATGCTCCCATTTGGATTCTTTGTCTTGTTGATATCATATCATGGCTGCGGTGAGGAAGGAATTCCACGCACAGTGATGATTTGGAGGCGTGAGTCCACGACTTAATATATTTGTTTATATATGTTGTATCGTAGTTTGGTTATCATACATGTCTCTGCTTTATATATCGCTATGATTTCATTCTGATATTTGCTGATTCACATACTTGGTACTGTTATCGACCTCTCCTTGGGCTGCGTTCATCCGCATGAGGTACACATCGATCGTGGGTCCTCGCTCTTAGGATCACATTTGGCGTGTTGGAAAGCTCGTTCCTTGGAGGCTTATCTTTGGTAGGTTTCCACTGAGTTGTAGTCTCTTGTACATTCGGGGGTATGGCGGAGTCTGTCCGTCATTCTTTATTAAAAAAATCTTAAGTGCATGCTTTGTTGTGGGAAGGGTTTTGTAAAAAGGATAAATGTTCGGGTTTTTATGTATATATCTTGAAGGCAATGTTTTGGTTGGCTTTGTTTATCTATCATGTCTCTCATTTCATGTTTAAGGTTTTTTTATTTCATTGGTTTTCTCGATGTTGTATCACTAGGGTGCGGGGTAAGGCACGATCCACGGGCGAACGGTCGTGACAAAAGTGGTATCGAGCGATTAGTCCTCGGAAAGTGTCTACAGACCGTGTCTAGTAGAGTCTTGATTATCGGTGGGTTGTGCACCACATCTATAATTGGAGGCTATAGGACATTTAGGATTGGTTTCCATTCTTCTCATTACGAGATCGTGCCTTAGAGGCGTGTGATAAGTTGGACCTCTCGACGTATTCCTTTCCTTTACGATTATGCCTCGCGTAAGGCAACCCGGGCGAAGGCAAGCGGCGAGGAGGCGTGAGTAGAGCGGCAGCGATCTCTAGAACCCACGATACACGAGCCTCGGTCCACGATGCGGAAGCGAGAGAGATGGGTTCTGAAGAGATGGCCCGATTCGGCGAGATCGTGGCGAACGTGAGGATAGGGGATCGGCGGTTCCGGCCCGATAGCACCGTAGTTCACCCCGGCGAGCGGTTTGAGATTACGGGATTTTCGAGATGTAACCCTCGAGTTTTATGGGTCGAGGCACGAGGATGATCGCGAGAGTTCATCCGGCGATTCTGACCGGATCATGAGTGATCGAGCATCGGAGACCGAGTCGGTGGTCCTAGGTTCGCATCGGTGCGTGATACGCGATCGATTGGTTTGATCGTGGGAGCTGTCGGGAGAGAATGCACTTAGGCTTTATGGGATGAGTTCTCAAAGGCATTTCTTGCACACTTCTTGCCTCGCGGATGAGAGGGCTCGGGTAACAGATTTTTGGTGTTGCGGCGAAGCAGGCGTGCGGTTCGGGAGTACAATGTGGAGTTCGACTCATTGGCGATGCGTCCCGCATTAGTGGCTAGTATGGAGGATCGAGTGCACCGATATGTTCTGAGGCTCGATGATTACCTAGCGAGAGAGTTGTTCGGGTGTAGCTCTTGGTAGGGCATGGACATTGCCGCATCTGAGCTTATGCACTTGGAGGTGAGGCGGAGAAATCGACGAAATGATCAAGTCGGCGAAGAGGGCGAGCAGCAGGTCCTTTGGTGACTTTCGAGGTGGACCGCCTCGGCGAGACTAGTTATGCGCCTCCGCCCGATCTGAGTGGTCCTCCACAATCTTGAGCATCGAGTATTCGGGAAGCGGTCGGGGCTCGAGGTTGATTTTCGGGAGAAGCGGGGTGTTAGCGGTGAAGCCACCCTACCTCGTTGTGACGGCGTGGTAGACTCGCGGTGGGGAGTGTCGTGCTAGTCCGGGAGTTTGTTTTACATGCGGCCAGCAGGGCCATTTTGGGAGAAACTGTTCGACCAGGGGTAGCACTGGTAGTATAGCACAGAATATGAGATCAGTTGTGGGTTCTTCACCTTCCATAGCGAGCAGGATGTTCATACCGCGGGCCACGGTAGAGGTCGCGATGGAAGTTTCGATTTTAGCGGTCCTGAAACCGCCTACTTTCAGTATATCCTTAACCTCAGAGTTTTGTATGTATTGATGTTGTGATTAGTGTTATGTTCGGATAGCTTTGTGCTAAAATGTGATGTAGAACCTGGTTAGTGAGAAGGGTAAGCTTGAGGGTGAGGAAATGGAAGTGGTAGCTTTCATGACCTGTAGAGGTAAGATTGTTCCGGATCGAGAAACGAGAGAGTCGGCGTGACAGATGCTCGGGTTGAGGACGTGTTGCGTATCAACCGTGGCCGGATTGAGTAGGGTCGGCTCTGGGTGGTCGCCGGTGGTAGGGTCACGAGGTGCTAGGCCCAGTTTAGTTGACCATCGTATGAGTTCGTGGGTGTGTTCGACCGAGCGGTCGTGAAGGTCGGGGATGGCCTTAAGGAAGATTGAGGCTAGTAAGATGACCAAGTTTGGAGGTAGTGACTCGAGGGTTGGAAACGAAGCGTTGACTAAAGTGTGATGCATTATACTAGAAGAGTTCAAGTGTTAGAAGAGTACGACGAGTAAGGGTAGAGGCGAGCAGGTATTGCGAGCATAGATATGATCATTTCTTGTGAAGGGAGAAGGTGCGAAGGAGGTATCTTTTAGACCTCAGGAATCGCATGCGATCAGTACAATTTGTTGGGTCGCCGGAGTGACACTAGAACCTCGCGGCAAAGTGACAAAAGTTTGTGATGTTAGAGGTGTTTCCTCGTGGACTTGGATGTAAGTATTTACGCGGGTGTTTCGTGGCCAGTTGTGGCGTTGGCAACTTATTAGAAGAACTCTATCGTTATCCGTCTTGAGAAGGAATATTCGGGACGAATGTTTCTAAGGAGGGGAGAATGTTATACCCCGTATTTCCAGAGTATGTACGTAAGGACGTACGCATAAAATTTGAGCCTTAAGATAGGAAAGATTCGAAATTTGTACACAACACCTTGTTAGAGTCGTTTCGACTAAACGTTTCCACGACTTTCGTAGGGAAAATTCCGGCTATGTCATTTATAATTTTTGCGGATTTTTCCGAGAGACGTAACATTTTGGACCAACGGGAGGGTGACATGTGTCACCCTCACATTGGAAGAGGTTGGACGGCAAATGGGCTAAGCTTGCACGTTTTTGGTGTTGAATTTGTGGTCAAGGGTTAGGTAGGATATTTTGTGTAGATGGATAAGGTTGCACATGGCTTAATCTTGGCCTTACACTTGCCTTGCACTTGGCACCATCTTGGCCATTGGTTGGCCTTCACTTGACCTATAAATACCCCCTTAGTTGATGAACTTTCTTCATCCCAAAATTGAGCACTCTATCTAAGTCTCAAACTACTCCCTCGTAGCTTGAGCTTTTCGTCCCTCTCCTCCTAGTTGAGCTTGGCCGAGAGCCACCACACCCTCCCCTTGTGAAGCCTTGGCGGGTACCCCACCTAGTTGTATCGTATAAATACCCCCCCCCCCCCTTTGTGGTATAGAAATACTCTCCTAGTATTGTTTTAATGCACAAAATACTTTAGCCCAAATACCTTGTAGTATTCCCAAAGTTACCTCTATACGTAGAGCAGGAAATACTACCTTTTGTCCTTTTAGTCTCAAACCAAACCCTAAGGAAATCTTCATAGTTGGTTGAAGTATTTAAGTAGAAGTTGGTTAGAACTTCTAAGGGTTGTTTGGAGCGGATTGAGCGCCGGAGTAGGAGCTAAACCTTGCTCAGGATCGACATATATACTCGGATAATTTTGGGCTTATCGAGGTAAACACTCTTGACCTTCTATTGTAATTGGGAATTACATGTTGTAGGAATATATAGTTGAAGTATACTATATATAGTACTGAACATTATAATTGTGCGGCAATGTCTTTTGACTTAAGCCTGAATAATACTTACGGCAATGTCTTGCGACTTAAGCCTGAATTTAAAGGTGAGCTGAACTGTAATTACATAGGACTGTATTACAGTAGACTTGTGTAGTATTACTGTGGGTAGAATTGTACACGTCCGGTTAGACGTGCAAACCCCCCCCCCCTGGTTGGCTTGGTAGCCGGCCTCGATAGAGGAGGAGATTTACGCTGTCATGTGCGGGAGGTGCCGAATTTTCTGTAGAATATGGAACAATGAGATCTAGATGTTAATAAGCGCCTTGTGGCCTTATAGGTTGAAGTACTACGTGTGGTGCGATCACGTGGCTTAAGGAGTAGCCGAGCGGTTTGAAGTACTTGAGCGTTTTGCTATTAGTCGATACTCGTCGAGGTATGTGAACCTCTTCCTACTTTCTAGCATGATATGTGTGTAACTATGTAGTGCGGTGACGCATACGTGTTAAAAGTATTTGATTGGTTTAAAACATAAAGGGTTATAACGGCTTTATGGGAAGTTGGTTATAACGACTTTATGTAGATAAGAAAAAGCACAGTGATTGTTAAAGGTAAGCGATTTGAGTTATAAGCGACTTGATGTGTGATGATAAAGAACTTGAAGTCTTTCATTAAGAAACCCTTTTTGAAAGAAGAGTAATACTTCGTTTTGAGAACTTAAGAGTTATACTAGCTTTATGGAAAGTTAGGTATAACGTCTAAAAGAGATAAAAAAAAGGAATGGCTATTTGATCTTAGAAGTTAAGAGACGTGATCTTATAAGATAAGGGACTTAACTTAATTAAATTGATTTGAATGTTGTAAGATGTGTGAAACCTCATTCGTGAGTAATGAGTACTTGGTTTTTGAAAGGAATAATGTTTCTTGATTTGAAATCGAATGTGTATCGACAAACCACCGCAGGCGTTAATAAAGGAAAATGTATTGAATAATTAAGTATTATTAAAACCGAGAAACCTCCATCTGCATAGAAGCTAAGATGAGACAAAATGATATTACATTTTCTAGATCATGGCTGCTTAATAAGGTTGATTATGAACAAGGATAACCTACTTTATGGCATATGTTACTCAATTGTTTTAAAAGAGATTAAGACATTGAACTATGAAACTTTTCTAAAAAGAGACTTGTGTAATTGAAATTAGGCAACCGGAACTTTAGGGAAAAGAAAGGCATTGTGTTGTCTTAAAATGGTTTAAAACATAAAGTATGGAAGTTGTTTTGGTTTACTTCAAAGATGTAAGTCACTCTATTTTATACTACGGGTATCGGGTGACTCTTATAAAAAGAATGAATCTCTTAAAAGGAATTTAACGTACGTAGTACTTTAGGGTTAAAACCCGGACCTTGGCATAAAATGAAAGTACTTTGAGTTGTTGTGAAACCTGCCTGTGCTTGTTGTTGTGAAACCTGCCTATGCTTGTTGTTGTGAAACTTGCCTATGCTTGTCGTGATAGCCTTTGTTGTGCAAGAATTGTGTTTCTATACTACCGCGCCTCTCGATGGAGGGTCGATTGACTTGTTGAGAACTTACTTGGACGTGCCGGCAGTGACGGAGAAATTCCACGGGTACGTTCCTGTTGATTGTGTTACTTTTGCTAATCGCTTTGGACATACTGACACGATGCGTAGCGCACGGGTATGCTTCCATTTTGATACTGCTTTATTGTTTCCCTTTGGGCATACTGACACGATGCGTAGCGCACGGGTATGTTTCCATTTGGAATGCTGTCTTATTGTTTCCCTTTGGGCATACTGACACGATGCGTAGCGCACGGGTATGTTTCCATTTGGAATGCTGCTTTATTGTTTCCCTTTGGGCATACTGACACGATGCGTAGCGCACGGGTATGTTTCCATTTGGAATGCTGTCTTATTGTTTCCCTTTGGACATCGACACGACGCGTAAGCGCGGGTATGCTCCCATTTGGATTCTTTGTCTTGTTGATATCATATCATGATCACGGGCGGTGAGAAGGAATTCCACGCACGAGTGATGATTTGGAGGCGTGAGTCCTCGACTTAATATATTTGTTTATATGTTGTATCGTAGTTTGGTTATCATACATGTCTCCCGCTTTATATAGATCGCTATGATTTCATTTCTGATTTTACGCTTTCACATACTGTAATTGCCAGATCGACCTCCTTCGGGGCCGCGTTCACGCCGCAGTAGAGGTACATCGATCGTGGGTCCTCGCTCTTAGGATCACATTTCAGCGTGTTGAAAGCTCCGTTCCTTGGAGGCTTATCTTTGTAGGTTTCCACGAGTTGTAGTCTCTTGTACATTCGGGGTATGTGGTCTGTCCGTCATTCTTTATTAAAAAAATCTTAGAGGTGCAGAGTAATCACAGGGGAAGGGTTTTGTAAAAAGGATAATTGTTCGGGTTTTTATGTATATATACTGAAGGCAACTGTTTTGGTTGGCCTGTTTATCTATCATGTCTCTCATTTCATGTTTAAGGTTTTTTTTTATTTCCGCTGGTTTTCTCTGATGTTGTATCACTAGGGTGCCCGGGGTAAGGCACCAGTCACGGGCCCGGAACGGGTCGTGACAGTTTCTAAGGGGGGAAGAATGTTATACCCCGTAGTTCCAGGGTATATATGTGAGGATGTACGTATGAGAATACGACATAAATTTTGGAAAGAACGAAAGAAGTGATTTTTCGACGGAAAAGTTTCCGGTTTTTGTGAAGAAAAAGGTTCGTTAATGGGAATTGGATTCCCAGATTTGGTATTTGGACTTCTTGGATTATATTAGAATTTTGAGATTTTATTTTCGGAAATGGTCACGTGGGGCCCACGGGAGAAATTTACGGTTTTGTGGGGCCCGCTTTGTTTTTGAGATTTTCGGTATTTTCGATATTTTCGGAAGACGAAATATTTTGGACGAATCGGGGGGCGACACGTGTCACCCCCATGTGGCACCCTTGGCCGAAATTGATGGACAAGTGGCAAGCCACTTGTCCCCTTGGCCGTTTTGGCCATGCCACTTGGAGAGCAAATCGTTGGCCATGTGGTGTGGTGGGACCCACACACACATGGCCCAATCTTGACCACCCACTTGACTTGATCATGGCCCTTGAATCCTCTATATATACCCCCTTAAGTTGAAGATTAATTCATCTCACACTTAAGCTTTCCAAAGCCAAATATTTTCCCTCCCTTTGTTGCATTTTCGTCCCCCTCTCCCCTCTTGTGTAGAAATACTTGGAGTATTATTGTATAAATCCCAAAAACCTTGGCCTAGTATCCCTAGTAGTATTCCAAAGTTGTTTTAATACTAGGAGCCCGGAAATACTACTTTATTCCAATAGTCGCAAAACGAAACCCTAGAAAAAAACCTGCATAGCTTGGTTGAAGTGTTTAGAGAAGATGTTTAGAAACTTCTATGGGTCGCTTGGAGCGGGTTGGAGCGTAAGGAATTGGAGCTAAACGTTGCTCAGGATCGACTTATAAACTTGGATAATTTTGGGCTTATCGAGGTAATGATCTATGTCCCCCCTATTGTAATTGGATATTACATGTTGTAGTAATTATACTTGAGTATATTATATTGGAAGGATGATTATAAAGGATTGAACTGTATTTACATTGGACTGTACTTACAGTAGACTTGTGTAGTATTATTGTGAAGTAAAATTGTACACGTCCGGTTAGATGTGTGACCCTCTCCCCTGGGAGTTGTTGGCCTGGTAGCGGGCCTGAGTAGAGGAGGAGATTTATGTGGTTGCGGGGGGGGGAGGTGCTGCCGAATTTTCTATAGAATAAGGAATCTTGCATTTAGAATATTCTACGAAGAGATCTAGGAGTTGATAGGCGTTTTGTGGCCTTTATAGGTTGCAGTACTTCGAGTAGCGTATTCTACTTGAAGAGTGGAAAAGGCTAGCAGAGTTACTGATCTTGTGGAGCGTTTTGCTAATTGTCGAAAATCGTCGCGAGGTATGTGAACCTCTTCCTATCTTTTCTAGCATGATTGTTGTGAACTATGTAGTACGGTAGACGTACATGTGCTAAGTGATTTGGTTGGTTTAAAACATAGGGTGTTATAATAGCTTTATGGAAAGTTAGTTATAACGACTTTATGTAGGTAAAAGAATGGTTTATTGATTGTAGAAGTTAAGAGACTTGATCTTAAAAGATAAGAGACTTGACTTATAAACGACTTGATTTTGAAAGTTAAGGGACTTGATCTTGAAAGATAAGAGACTTGACTTATAACGACTTGTTTTCGGAAAAAGAGAAGTAACTTGATTTTAAGTATAGGTTACTTGTTTTGAAAAGAGTAAGTTATTTGGGTTTTAAAAGAATACTTGTTGTTGTTTTAAAAGAAAAGAGACTTGTGGAATTGAAGAGTTTTTGGTTTAGAACATAAAGTGTTATAACAGCTTTATGGGAAGTTAGTTATAACGACTTTATGAAAACAAAGGAATGGTTTTATCATTGGTTTTAAAATGGTAACTTGACTTTAAAGGAGAAGTGTTTTGGTCTAAAAAGAAGTCATGGTATTGTCTTAATTTGGTTTAAAAAGGAAAGTATGGAAGTTGTTTTGGTTTACTTAAAATGTTAGTCACTTTATTTTGATACTACGGGTATCGGGTGACTTTTGTAAAAGAAAAGGATCTTCTAAAAGAATTTAACGTACGTAGTACTTTGGGGATTAAAACCTGGACTTGTCATAAAATGAAAGTACCTTGAGTTGTGTGTAACGTGCCTATGTTTGCGTGTGATAGCCTTGTTGTGCAAGTGTTGTATTCTTATGTTACCGCGTCTCTCGATGGAGGGTCGGTCGTGTTATTCTTGATCATTTTGGACATACTGACACGATGGGCGGCCCACGAGTATACTTCCATTTTGATTGCTGTCTTGTTGATTCCTTTTGGACCTACTGACACGATGGGTGGCCCACGGGTATGGTTCCATTAGGATTGTTGTTCCATGGACTAGCTCTCCATGAGGTTTTACTGATTCGGCCTTGGTATCTGGTGGTTGGCTTTCGTACTTGCCCCGTCTCGTGGCTGATTCGGCCTTGGTACCTGGTAGTTAGCCTTCGCACTTGCCCCGTTCAGTGTAGTGGCGAAGTCTCGTGATACGGCCTTGGTATCTGGTAGTTAGCCTCAGATTGCTTGCCGCCACGTGACACGCCTTGGTACACAGTAGTCGGCTTCGTACTTGCCGTGTCGCCTTCGTGGTTTGGTTGTATAGTATTGTTAGTACGGTTGTTATGACACGTGGGACCTGGTGTTCATGTGTACTTCTTGGTGTGATTATATCATAGACTGCTGGCAGTGAGGAAGGTATTCCACGGGCATGATTGATGTTGTGGGCGTGAGACCCATTGTTATATTTGAGTAATGACTTTGAGGCGTGAGTCACGACTTGACATATTTGTTTATATATTATGGATGTAGTTTGGTTATCATATATGTCTCCCGCTTTATATAGACTATTATGATTTCATTCTGATATTTCTGATTTCACATACTTGGTACTGTTATGCTGACCTCGCCCGAGTGTTGCGTTCATCCGTGAGTAGAAATGCGTCGGTTGTGGATCCGCTCTTAGGATCACGATTCACTTTTGGGAAGCTCCGTTTCTTGAGGCTTATCTTTGGTATAGTCCTGTCGGTGTAGTTACTTGTACATTCGGGGTATGGCGGGAACCTGTCCGTCATAGTTATGGTTACATTCTTAGAAGTGCAGTAAATGCATCGTGGCGGGGGTTTTGTAAAAGGATTTAACTGTTCAGGTTGATATATATATGTATATATTCAGGAAGGTGACCGTTTTGGTTAGCCTGTTTCATACTTTATCTCTTATTTCATGTTTAAGTTTTTATTTCGTGATTTTCTCACGATGTTGTATCACTAGGGTGCAGGGTAAGGCACGATCACGCCCGAGATCGGTCGTGACAAAAGTGGTATCGAAGCGATTAGTCTCGGAAAGTGTCTACAGACCGTGTCTAGTAGAGTCTTGATTATCGGTGTGTTGTGCACCACATCTATAATCAGGAGGCTGCAGGACATTTAGAATTGGTTTCCATTCTTCTCACTCTGAGATCGTGCCTTAGAGCTGTGTTGTAAGTTGGACTCCCTCTGCCGTATTCTTTTATATCGATTATGCCTCGCGCAAGGCAACGAGCCACAAAGGGCAAGCGGCAGAGGAGTTGCGAGTAGAGCACGGAGGGTTACGAGCGAGGCCCGATTTTTACGAGGTGGTGCTACGACGGCGGATTCTACGATGCCTCGGCCCAGCGAGTTTAGAGCGCGGCGATGGCTGCTGAGACCACGATACACGAGCCTCGCGGCGAGAGCGAGAGGATATGGGTTGCAAGAGATGGCCCGATTACTAGTTAGGTTTATGGCGAGACTTGAGGGCGAGAAGGAGCCGGGGTACGATGAGTGCACCCGGGGCGATAGTTGGAGACCGGGACTTCTTAAGTTCAGATCCACCGTGTTCTATGGATCGAGCGAGGATGACCTCGAGGAGTTTATCCGATAATTCTGACGGATCATGAGTGATCAAGGTTTCGGAGACCGAGTCGGTGGTCTTAGGTTCGCATCGGCTGCGTGATACTGCAGTCGACTGGTTTGATTCGTGGGAACTGTCCCGGGGGGAGCATGCGCTTCCAGCGGTATGGGACGAGTTCTCAGGGGCTTTTCTTGCACATTTCTTGCCCCCACAGATGAGGAGGGCTCAGGCCGACATATTTTTGATGTTGAGGCAGGACGGGCGTACGGTTCGGGAGTACAACGTGGAGTTCGACTCGTTGGCCCGATATGTCCCCGCGTTAGTAGCTAGTATGGAGGGCGAGTGCACGCTATGTCACGAGGCTAGACGATTATTTGGCGAGAAGTTGTTCGGGTGTAGCTCTTGTAGGGCATGGACATTGCCCGCATGCAGGCTTATGCACTTGGGTGTGAGGAGCGGAGAGGTCGACGGAATGACCGGGATCAGCAGAAGAGGGCCAGAATAGTAGGGTCTTTTGGCGACTTTCGAGGCGGACCGCCTCGTGAGAACTAGTTATGCGCCTCACCAAGATCTGAGTGGTCCTCCGCGATTGTCGGGGCGTTCGGATATTCGAGGCAGGTCAGGGCTCCCAGGTTTCAGATTTTCAGGGGAGTAGGAGTGCTCGCCGGATGAGGTCACCCTTGTCTCAGTGTGGCCATTGTGGAAAACTTCATAAGGGAGAGTGTCGTACTAATTTGGGAGATTGTTATGCTTGCCCCGTGTCAGCTTCGTGGTTTGGTTGTATAGTATTGTTAGTACGGTTGTTATGACACAGGTGGGACCTAGTGTTCATGTGTACTTCTTGGTGTGATTATATCATAGACTGCCGGCAGTGAGGAAGGTATTCCACGGGCATGATTGATGTTGTGGGCGTGAGACCCATTGTTGTATTTGAGTAATGACTTTGAGGGCGTGAGTCCCTGACTTGACATGACTGTTTATATATTATGGACTGTAGTTTGGTTATCATACATGTCTCCTGCTTTATATAGACTATTATGCTTTCATTCTGATATTTCTGATTTCACATACTTGGTACCTATTATGCGACCTCGCCCGGGGCTGCGTTCATGCCGCAGGTAGAGGTACGTCGGTTGTAGATCCGCGCTCTTAGGATCACAGTTCAGCTTTTTGGGAAGCTCCGTTTCTTCGGAGGCTTATCTTTGGTATAGTCCTCTGTCAGTGTAGTTACTTGTACATTCAGGGGTATGGCGGGGCCCTGTCCCGTCATAGTTATGGTTACATTCTTAGAGGTCTGTAGTACTGTCGTGGGCAGGGTTTTGTAAAAGGATTTAACTGTTCATGTTGATATATATATGTATATATTCAGGAAGGTGACCGTTTTGGTTAGCTTGTTTCATACTTTATCTCTTGTTTCATGTTTAAGTTTTTATTTCCGCTGATTTTCTCTGATGTTGTATCACTAGGGTGCCCGGGGTAAGGCACCAGTCACGAGCCCGGGATCGGGTCGTGACAATACCTTACCCTCAAAGACTGTAGAAGAAGGCTTTGGATAAGCAGTTGTCAAAATTTTTGGAGGTATTTAAAAAACTGCACATTAACTTTCCTTTCATTGAAGTCTTGGAGAAAATGTCAGCGTATGTGAAGTTCATGAAGGACATCCTTTTTAAGAAGAGGAAGCTAGCAGATTATGCCACAGTGGTGCTGACAGAGGAGTGCATTGTCATATTGCAGAAGAAACTTCCCCCAAAGTTGAATGATCCAGAGAGTTTCACCCTACCTTGCACCATAGGGAATGTGACATGCAAGCAAGCCTTATGTGTTTTGGGGGCAAGTGTCAACCTAATTTCCCTCTCTGTGTTCAGAAGACTTGGTTTGGGGGAGGCAAGGTCAACCACAGTCACCTTGCAGCTAGTTGATCGTTCAGTTGTGCATCCCAAGGAAATTATTGAAGATGTGTTGGTACAAGTGGGTAAATTCATCCTTCATGATGATTTCCTCATTTTAGACATGGATGAAGATGAGAATATGCTCATGATCCTTGAGAGACCATTCCTAGCCATAGGGAGAGCCCTCATTGATGTTGAAAAGGGGGAGTTAAAACTCAGAGTCCAAGGTGAGGAAATGGTATTCAAAGTTTTCAAGCAGCCCACTGAACCTTAAGTAGATGCTAGATGCTTTGTTGTTGGTGTAGTTGATAAAAAGGATCCTCATGAAAGTTCCAAGGGTACTGATGCTCTTGATGGTAAGAATTCTGCACCCGTAAATAATGTGGTGGATAAGAACAAGGGAATGAACCCTCCTGAAATGAGCCCTGTGAAAAAAAAAAAGGAGAAAGAGGAGGAAAATGGTGCTAAAGTGGATATGTGGAGGGGACACTCTACCCCCTTTATTTAGTAAGTAACATGAGTCCGACTAAAAAACGTTAAAGACAGCGCTACTTGGGAGACAACCCAATGTTTTAATTATGTTATTTCAATTTTTGTTTCAGTTTATTTTATTTTATCTTGAACAGTCTCACGATCTGGTATGCTAGTGTTTTTTGGATGACAGATGAAGGGCAGGACTCACTCCGAAGGGCGAATGGTTAACAATGCAGAAAACTGAAGACACCGGAATTTTTCGGCAATTAGCACCGCGGTGCTTGGAGCATAACTGCGGTGCCTCCTTCGGCTTTGTGCACAGTAATTTGGCCTTTCTCTCAGACCTCCGTTATGACCGCTGTGTTGTGTCAGTAAGTTGTCCCTTTATTTTTAGTCTTGACACATTGGGGACAATGTGTCGATTAAATGTGGGGGGTGTCTTATTTTGTTTTGAGTCTTTTTGTTGTTTTATGTGTTCATGAGTAAAAAATAAAATTATGCATCATACATGTTGTAGTTGCTAAAGATATTGAGTGGATAACGTGGGATAATGTAATGGAATTGAAAGCAACAATCTGTGTGCTTAAGTTAGATATGCCAAAAATTCATTACATATAATTATTTGGGATATTTGCGCTTAGCCTGTGTTGTGTCAGTTATGGAAAGAAAGGTTGAAAATGTCTAGAAAATATGTTTGCTTGTTATTTGAGGCGAAATAGTTAAGATGTACATATTTAGGGAGATGATTCATACATTTCTTTGTTAGCCCTTCTTACCATTCATTACCTACCCTGACATAAAATGTATCCCTAGTCAGCCTCTTGAGCCTAAAATAAGTTCTTTCTTTGACACCCTATGATTCCCTATTTGTGCCATAAGTAATAATTGAAAGTTAGTGGAATGAGTAGTGTTGAAAAAGAAATAAAAGAGAGTATAAATTTGATGCACCCCAATAAAAAATATGCAAAAATCTAAATTTGGGGGTGTTTGTTATTTTTGATGTATCTCATTCTCTCAAAAGAAAAGAGGAGAGAAAATAGGTATGAAATTGAAAAAAAAAAGTCAAAAAGAAGGAAAAAGAGTTGAATGAAAATGTTTATGGTACGTAATTGAGCCTAAATGCCTACTTTTACCTACCCCTGCCTAAGCCTACATTACAGCCAGTGAAAGTCCTGATGATTTTTAATATGTATTTCTATGATTTGTGGAGAATAGCAAGTAAACATAACTATAGCGTTTGGGAAATATGGAATGAGATTGACATGCATAGGTTAGGTATTTGTATTTCCAATTGATCTGATCTATGTGAATTTGCGAAATATCTAACTTGAAATTCTAGAGTGCTAATTATTCATGTTATGTATGTTCTAACATATTATCCCAACTTTCATCCATAATTTTGAAGAAACAGTTCTATAACTGCTTGATCCATTTCATTGAGTCTTTTATTTTATTGTCTTTGTTTAGTGCTTTACTCGAGGACGAGTTAAAGTGTAAGTTTAGGGGTGTTTATTGAGTGTATTTTATACACTCTTTTGAGTCCTTTTTAGTTACGTATTTTACTCTTTTCGTTTGTGTTAGTATAGTGTTAGGTTGTTTTTCTTTCATTTTGTGTCACAGCGGTTATAAATGAGAGAATACTACTTTTGAGGATGAAATGAGCTTAATTGAGATGCAAATCGCACAAGCACAACCCAAGGAATGAAGCCTAAGAAGTGCCACGAAGAATAGAAAAAATCAGGCGGAACCGGACAGAAGTCAGAGAGGCACCGCGGTGCCTGGCCCAGTATCACCGCGGTGCCATAGAACCGCGGTCAGAAGAATTAGCACCGAGGCGTAAAATTTCCAGAAAGTCCGAAACTGAAATATCGTCGAAGGCACTGCGGTTCCATATGTACAGTGAGCTATAGTGATTTCAGAAGAATTAGCACCGCAGTTCCTGCCAACGGAATCGCGGTTCCGACGCGTATTTTCATAATTCCTGGGCCGAATTGGACAGGGTTTTCATGGTCCGAAAGGCAACTTTTCCCAGCTATAAAACCTCTAAACCCTGACCCTATTTCACACCTTATACCATATTACAAATTCTACTAGGAGAGGAGAGAAGGAGGCAAGACACAATTGGAGACATCTCATTGTTCAAGTTATTTTCTTTCTCTTACTTTATTTCAGTTTATGTTGGATTGTAAATTAGTTCTTGACATGACAATGTTTAGGAGCTAATTACTTTAGTAGGGTTTCCATCGAATCTTCTTGAAGATCTTTTATATAGTTAATGCATTTATTATTGATTTCTTCTTCATCATATTAAGATCTATTCAATAGTGTTATAATTGCTTGATAATTAACTAGCTACTAATTGTCATCACTTATATGATTTCGAATCAAAAATCTGAAAGGTGAGATTTGAATATATTGTAATTGTCTAGACGTAGGTTAAAATCGTGGACGAAAGTACCCCGATACTTGTGTAGTATTTAAAGGTTATTGTTCTTAATCCTCATGTGTGGTAAAACTTATCATAGAAATATAGAAGGTTTCTGCATAAGGTTGAACTCTTGTATGTCCTAATCGGAATATAATGACAGATTAGTTAACCTGCTATCTTAATAAGAAGAAGAATCATTAGCATTACATTAACACGTGAAAGAGTGGATAGTTGAGGAGATTGAAACCTATTTCCTTCATAACTGTTATAAACCCAAAGGCTTATAATCTTTAGTTTAATTCTTGCAATTAGTCATAATTCGTAGTTATAATTCTCAAACTAAAGAACGTCAACCAAATAGATACCATAGGATAGATAATCGGTACTTCATAAACCAGTCTCTATGAATGATAAACTCGGTCTTAAAGATCTTTATTACTTGAACGATACGTACACTTGCATAAGCATCTAGAAATATCGCAACAGAACTGTCACATTTGTCCCCGCGATTTTTGCTATTATTTTTTAGCCTCCTTGAGAATGGTCTGGCCCGAATTGTCACCAAAATTCAGAGAAGTAGTGGATGACATCATCATGGCCACAAGATTCACACTTGTAGCCGCCTTCTTAGCTAAGTCAGCTTCATCCAAAGTAAGCATAGATCGGGCTTGATAGAACTTTGGGAGAGGGTTACTTTGACGAAGGAGCGTTCCCACGCCACTATAGGCCTCAGACAGGTCAACAACCATCTATAGAACAAGACGATCTTCACTAACGGGCACACTAACGTTGCGGAGTTGGTCCGCCAATTCTTTTAACCTTTTTGCAATAAGCTGATACGTTCGGGAAATTTTCCATATTAACGTGGAAAAATTCCTGCTCCAAAAACAGCTCTGGAATTTTGATTATCTTGTAATATGTCACGTAGACTATCTCAAGCATCCATTGACGTAGCGTCTGGCTCAATAATCATCTGCAACAGGTAGATAGAGATAGTAGAGTAAATCAACTGAAGAACGGTGACATCAAGTGTCGTCCATAATTTAGGATCATCCTCGCATTTTGGCACCTCCTTATCTTCAGGAGCCGCAGGGATGGACGACTTGATGTGAACGTGCGTGAATTTTGAACAGTTCGGCCCACGTCGCATATTAGACGTTTTCTATTTCAAGAATAAGAGGGATGTGATTCTTGATGTTAGAAATTGTAAGGGTAGGATGAAACATATTCTTTGATGTAGACATAACAATATGTGATTGACTGATTTGAAAGAGAGAATATGGGATCGGAAAAAGC
Organism: Przewalskia tangutica; assembly: GCA_029844215.1. Lineage (NCBI taxonomy): Eukaryota > Viridiplantae > Streptophyta > Magnoliopsida > Solanales > Solanaceae > Przewalskia > Przewalskia tangutica. The sequence continues at coordinate 64,676,972 of CM056736.1, read as the reverse complement.
ACGGAAACCGAGGATAGACTCTCGGAAACCGATGGGAGAAGTTGATGGAAATAAGAGTGAAAAAGAACTTAGTCTTCTGATACCATGAAAGAAATAATTCCTTGATTATTTTCATTAATGAAAGAGAATATATATAATTTATAATTTTCATAATAGAAAAAATTATATTCTTATTCTAATCCCAAAACCCTATTCTAGTAATACAAAAATCTTATAATTATGGTAAGTGCACAATACTAATTAATATAATATTTACCCTAAACTAATATAACAAACATTACCATAAATCAGCCCAAACCGTGGGCTATATATTTTACAGAATATTGTGACCATATTCATACGATATACACGTGTATATCGTATGTATCTTTAACAATTTTTGAGATGACCCTTTTTCGTAAATTAAATCTCATGTGAAATAAATTAAATATCATGTGAAATAAATTAAATGACATGTCATATTTTGTTGCCCAAATATTAGTTGAGTGACTTCAGATGTGATATATGGAAAGTTGGATGACCTTATAGTCACAAAATAAAGAAACATGACCTTAAAAAAATAATACTCATAATTGAGTGACTTTCTGTAGTATTACCTGGTATTTCTAGTCTCCTCTCTTTATTAATTCGTAAGATGTACTTCTCTATTGATATTGTAAATCTTTTTACATGATCAAAATAAGCTACTGACATATTAATAGTAAGTATAATTTGATGATTTAGAAAATAGAATAAACACTATAAGTAACTTTTTATATTTAACCTAAAATCTAGATTAAAGATTAACAATTGAATTTTTTTTTGGGTCAAGGGAAAGTGAGTTATAATGACTACAACTAATCTCTTGATGTTGCGAACTTACTTGTGATGATATAACATAAGCAATAGAATGTAAATAATCAATAAAATAAGATAGTAAGAGTACTCTAATTGAGATGTCTCCGGATGATCATGAACAACTTGGCCAGAAAAAAGTGTTTGCTTGTTACAACTTGAGAGCTTAAGTAGTAATAAATGAAAATCAGATGGATTACAAATGAGGGAAAGAGATCATATTTATAGTCTAATCCTAAAGTAATGTTTCCCTAGGATCACATCGCCCATCATAGTGATCATTATCTGGACGTCTCTCTGATAACAGATTTAAGTTTGTAACCGGTGATAAGGATCTCGAATTTTTTGAAGACAGTTGACTTGAGGAATTTATCATATCCGGCCACTAGTGAAGTACCAGACAATAGACTCCAGAGCATGACCGAATCAAACTAGAGCAACTAATTGGGAAGAAGCTAAAAGCGAGTCCGGAGTGAAAAATTTGGGAGTTTCCTTGAATCAAAAAAGGAAAGGATCGGATGGAAAAGGAATGAAAAGAAGAAAGAGACAGATAGAATATTTTTTGGTATGATTTGTATTAATTCCTCAGTGAATATACAATGATTGGGACTGTGTATTTATAGTACAATAAAGGGAATAATTCCCTAACAATAAAATATTCCGTTTGCAAATTCTAGAATGATTTAATGACATCTCATAATAGGTAAATAATCAGGTGTGTGTCTATCCATTCTTTTTAACACGCTTCCTCAAGCTTGACGTGGTTGATCGACCACAACAAGCTTGTCCTTCTGATAAGAGACCTTCAGATAAGAGAACTGATTTATGGAGATGGCCTTATGGAGATGGCTTTTGTGAAGATGTCTGCGGTTATGTTCTGAAGTAGGGATGTGTCTGACCTTAACTAAGCCTTGTTTAATTAGATCTCTGATGTAATGTACGTCGACTTCAATGTGCTTAGTTCAACTATGAAAAATTGGATTTGAGGAGATTTGTTTGGCACCAGCATTGTCGCACCAGATGACAGAAGGTAACTGGTGTTTTATTCCAAGTTCTTTGAAAAGAGAATGAAGCCAAGCAACTTCGGTGGAAGTTTGAGAAAGGGCTCTATACTCTGCTTCTGTGGAAGATTTCCCAACTGCCTTTTGTTTCTTTGAATACCAGGTGATGAGATTTTCTCCCAAGTAAACACAGTAGTCGGTTGTTGATTTTCTGTCATCAGCTGATCCGGCCCAATCAGCATCGCTAAAACATTCAACAGTCTATTCTTTTGATGGCTTGAACACAATGCCCTATCCAATTGTGCCTTTTAGATATCTTAGAAGTCTTTTACATACATTCCAATGATGTTGAGTTGGGCTATGCATGAACTGGATTAATTTGTTAACTGTAAAAGCAAGGTCAGGGCTACTGAGAGTTAAGTATTGGATTGGGACACTTCGAAAGAAGGTAGGTTAGTCAAAAGGCTTACTGTCATTGTTACTGAGTTTATCACCTTGAGAGATAGGAGTGGGGCTTGATTTGGAGTGCAACATGTGAGTTTTGTTGAGTAAATCGTTCGTATATTTACCTGTGAAAGGTGAATACCATAGGCACCCCGAGTGATTTTGAAATCAAGAAAGTAATTGATAGAACCGAGTGTTTTCAAGGAGAAAACTCAGAATCGGCGATGATACCTTGAACTTTACGGTCGTTACACTGCTAATGTAATATCATCAACGTATACAAGAAGGTATAACTCAGCACCTCCTTCTTTATAGAAAAATAATGATGAATCTGAGACAGAGTTTTGAAAACCAAGTGAGAATAAAACTTGTTTGAGATGATCAAACCTTGCACATAGCGCTTGTCGAAGGCCATATAACGCCTTCTGCAACTTGCAGACATAATCAGGGTGTGTCTTGCTAACATATCCAATTAGTTATTTCATGTAGACAGTTTCAGAAAGAATGCCATTAAGGAAGGCATTGTCAATATTGACTTGCTGGATGTCCCAGTTATTTGAGGTTGCAAGGGCAAGTATCACTCGAATAGTGGAGCTTTTAACAACATGACTAAAGGTTTCAAAGAAATCAACCCCTGTTTTTTGTTGAAAACCTTTGGCCACAAGTCGCGCTTTATAACGTTGAATTGTCCCATCTTGATTCTTTTTAACAAGAAACACCCATCGGTTGTCAACAACACTCATACCAGGTCTCCTAGGCACAAGAATCCAAGTTTTTTTCTTTAACAAAGCATAATATTCAGTGTCCATTGCTGACTTCCAGCGAGGAATTTTCAAAGCTTCACCCGCACTCTCGGGTTCTAACTCAGTCATTAAAGCTAATGGCGATGGAGAGAAGGCATAAAACACTCGAGGTTTATATACACCAGCTTTGGCTCTAGTAATCATAGGATGAGAGGGTTTTTTTGGGTTAGGTGGTGTACTAGGCGTTGGATTATGATGCGGTTGAGAATGTTGGTTCTGGTGTGGCTGTTTGGACTGAGACAAAGGTGACAGGGGTAGTTTGACATGTAATGGTATAGTGTAGTAAGAAGAGATAGACGCAGGGCTGTTGTGGTTCACTGGACAAGGTGAATTGCATTGATGAGTGATAGGAGGACTCGAGGACAAGCTGTCTTGTTGGGAAGCAGAAGAATTTGCTCCATTATCGATCACAACACCGGGTACGATCAAGTCATGAGACATGTAAGGTAACCATTGAGGATATTGACTAGGTAGCAATAGTGTATCTGTGTGGGCAGTAGGATAGGTGAAACCATTAGCAAAAGGAAAATTTGTTTCATCAAATGACACACTACTTGCGACATAGACACGACCTGAAGTGTGAAGACATAGATAACCTTTGTGACTTGGACTATACCCTATAAAACCACACTTGGCAGAACGAAATTGTAGTTTACTAGTATTGTATGGTCTATGATAAGTATAACAAGCACAACCAAAGACCTTCAAAAATTTGTAATTGGGAGATAGACCAAAAAGTCTTTGAATGGGACATTTATAGTTTAGCACAGGAGTGGCAAGATGATTTGGAAAACTTCCCACCAAAACCTTTGAGGTATGCTAGAGTGAGCTAAAAGGGTAAGTCCAGTTTCGACTATGTGCCTATGTTTTCGCTCGGCTTTTCCATTTTGTTGGTGAGTGTGAGGGCAAAGATGCCTAAACTTAACACCTATGGATTTGAGATATGGTTCAAACTTTCGGTATTCACCCCCCCCCCCAGTCCGTTTAGACAGTTTTAATAGTGGTATTTAGTTGTTTTCTACTTGGATTTGAAAGGTTTTAAAAATTGGTAAGGCCTCATCCTTGGATTTGAAAGGTTTTAAAAATTGGTAAGGCCTCATCCTTGGTTTTGAGGAAAGATCCAGGTGTAGTGACTAAAATCATCCACAAAGTGTATATAGTAATGGTAACCATGCCTGGACATAGTGGGTGTCGGTCCCCATATGTCTGAATGAATTAATTCCAAGGCCTGTTTTGATTCTTTTATAGTAGCAGGATAAGATTTATGATAAGCCTTTCCAAGTTGGAAACTTGAGCAAAACTGTAAATTGGAAGGTAAATAATTCTTTTCATTGATTAAAATATGTATGAGTACATTAACGGAAGGATGGCCTAGCCTATGATGCCACAAACTTGATTCATTGACAGAAACTGAAAAACAAGACTCGGTAGACTTTAAACTAGGATAGACACTAGGGCTGTTGGTAACAGACTTTTGAGCAGAAAGACAAGTAGGATTGTGACTTGCAGAACATGTTGCTGGTGTTGTGAGTTGATAGAGCCCATTGTTAAGCTTCCCTTGAAGAAGAACCCTCTTCGAATCCATGTCCTTCAAAACACAAGAGTTAGCAAAAATTTAGCATAAGTGAAAGAATTAATCCCTTGATTATTCTTATTAATGAAAGAAATATATATACAAGTTACAAGGAAGATTCTCTTCCTATTCTACCTAGAATCTCTATTCTATAAGAATACTAACTTTATAATTATGGTAATATTACACTAATAATTAAGGTACAATTCTAAGTCTAATATTTACCAAATATACAAAAAAGGGAAAGGGCCCCACTGGACTTGGAACGTGACCGTGGGTCACTATTTAACACACACCCTCAGTCATAGCGGGCGGTCTTCGTACGCTGAGACTGTCTCTAAAATCTTCAAAAAGGACCGAGGAAAGACCCTTTGTAAAGATGTCTGCAATTTGATATCTTGAAGGGACATGATAGACGCGTACTTGTCCTTTAGCTACCTTCTCTCGAACAAAGTGAATATCCATCTCTATGTGTTTAGTGCGTTGGTGCTGAACTGAATTATCAGAAAGGTAGATGACACTTATATTATCACAATAAACCAAAGTAGTCTTCTCAATAGGACAATGAAGCTCTAATAGTAGATTTCGTAACCAACATGACTCAGAAACCATATTAGCTAACCCTCGATACTCGGCCTCTGCACTTGAACGTGAAATCATGGATTGACGATTGGCATACCATGAGACCAAGTTATTACCTAAAAATATGCAATAGCCAGACGACCGTGGGCGTGTCGACAACCACCCCAATCAAGATCTCAGATAGAGACTAGTGTAGACGTCGACGAAGGATACAAATGCAAACCATACTCAAGTGTTCCCTAAATGTACCTAAGAATGCGTTAGAGCGTATTCATATGTTCAACTCTGGGATCATGATAAACAAACACACCTGCTGTACGACATATGTAATATCAGGTCGCGTGAACTTCAAATAATGAAGGGCGCCTGCAAGACTACGATAGCGGGTCAAATCCTCATAGGGAGAGCTAGCTGCAGCACCCAACTTGGGTTTAGTATCAACTGGAGTGGAAGTGGACTTACAGGATGACATCACAGCCCTCTCAATAATCTCTGTCGCATACTTTCTCTATGACAAGAACAATCACCTGCATGACGAGTGACAACAATCCCCGAAAAGTAACTCAATGGGCCCAAGTCCTTCATGACAAACTCAGAACTGAGCATTGTCATAACAGACTTGCGCAAAGCATCAGAAAAAGAAGTCAAGATAATATCATCAACATATAATAGTATATAAGCCATGGAAGATCCTCGACGATATATGAATAATGAATTATCAGACCTGTTGTGAGAAAAACCCATAGTCGAAACAAAATCAGCAAACCTCTTATACCAAGCCCGTGGAGACTGCTTAAGCCCATACAAGGACTTTTTCAATAAACAAACATGATTAGGATACTTAGTATCCCTAAACCCCAAAGGCTGATGCATATACACTATCTACTGAAGATCACCATGTAAGAAAGCATTCTTCACATCTAGCTGATGAATGGGCCATGATTTTGAAATAGCCAAGCTGAGCACAGTGAGAATGGTAGCCGACTTGACCACCAAACTAAATGTCTCACCACAATCCACCCCAACCTGCTGAGTCTTACCATCACCTACAAGTCTAGCCTTATGCCTTGCAAATGAATCATCCGAATTTTCCTTCTGAAAAAAAATCCACATAGACCGAATAATATTAACACTAGATGGATGGGGTACCAACTCCCGCGTCTTATTATCAATAAGAGCATTATATTTCTCGGTCATGGCAATTTTCCAATTAGGGTCATTTAAGGCAGACATAGAATTACGGGGTAAGGGGGATTTAAGAACATTAGAATTCAAATTTAAATGTCTCTTTGGGCTGGATTGGGGGAATTTTAGGAATTTTCTGAACTGTTGGAAATTATCGTCGGAAGAGCCGCGGGGATTGGGGCAGGGGCCGCGGCGCTGGAAGAACTGCAGAGCTCTCTGAAGTTTTGGCACCACGACGGTTCCAAGAGGGCCGGGGCGCTAATGACGGGATTGAAACTGTATGGCCACTGCTGGTAGGCGCCGCGGCGCCTCCCCTAAGGGCCGCAACACTGACATCATTTTTTTTGAAGAATGTGAAAAATGACGGAGAACATAGGGGGAAACATCCTCATCCAAAAAATCATAAGAACTAGGCACGGGTTTTTCTACTTTAGAAAAGGGAAATTGAGATTCATCAAAGAGAACATGACGACTAATGATGATTCGTTTAGAGGACAAATCAAAGCATTTATAACCACGATGATTTGACGGAAAACCCAAAAACACACAAGGAGTAGAACGTGTCTGAAGTTTGTTGATTGTAGTGGATGAAAACAGTGGATAACATAAGCATCCGAAGAACCTAAGATGAGAATATGACGGAGTCTTATTGTATAACACTTTGAGAAGGGATGAATATGTCAAACCTTTAGAGGGAAGAATATTTAGTATATGGGTAGCCAATTTGTAGCGCGCGATGCCAAAATAATGGAGGAACGGAAGAATGAACCAATAAAGTGCGGACAATATTATTAATGATACAAATTTTTCGCTCAGCTTTCCCATTTTGTGAAGACGTATGAGGACACAAAAAATAAAAATTTATCCATTTTGAGCACAAAACTCCCTAAATTCTCCATTATCATACTCTTTGTCATTATCACATTGAATGTTTTTTATTTTCCGTTCGAATTGTGTTCTTATGAAAGCTCTAAATTTTATGAAAATGGAAAAAAAATTGAGATTTTTTCGCAATTGGAAACGTCCATAAATATTTAGAATAGTCATTTAAGAATAAAACATAATAACGATGACCCATAGAACTGAGAACCAGAGATGTCCATAAATCACTATGAATAATATCAAATGGCATTGATGTATTAGAATTCGAAGCTACAAATGGTAACTTAATAATTTTTCCCAAAGCACGGGATTTACAAAGTGGAGTACTACGCGTACCCTTACGAGAAATAAACTTATATCTATCTAAAGAAGATAAAATAAACGACCCCGGATGACCTAGACGAGCATGCCACAAGGAAAGAGCAAGAGCTGCAACGTGGATGGCATAGCTTGACACGAGATGCTGAGACTCGGTGTGATTGGATAAAGATCTCCCCTATTTTCACACCTCATGAGATAACTCCCCGTCTTGAAATCCTTTACAGAAAACCCAAATGGATTAAAATTAATAGAAACCCAATTATCACTTGTGAATTTATGGACATACACCAAATTTTTAATCGATTTTGGGGCATGAAGGGTATGTTTCAGGACAAGTAGTGGATGAGGAGGGGACAAAGTTTTATGACCATAACCCTTAATTGGAATATAATTGCCATTACCAATAGTTATACCATGATTAGTGCTCAAATTGGAATAAGACGAGAGAGTACCTTGGTCGGATGACATGTGGGTAGTAGTTTCGGTGTCCATGTACCAATTAGAGTCTGATTGAGTCAAGCCAAACGTGTGCATCGCTGCTTCAATGTCGATCTGAGTGGGGACCACTGAGTGGTAGGACTAATGGGGGCGCAGTCCAAGTATATTGAACTGCTGTTGCTGCCCATACGCCTGTCCGAACCTCGAGTCGACTGGGACGATATTGGGCGCGCTGTATCGGCCGACATCAGAAGCGTCGCGCTGCCGTATGAGATGGTGTGGCGCCAGTAAGGCTGAGCCGCGGCACTATAACGCGCACCGCGCTGCGTGAGGCACGAGACCCATCGCCCGAGGACCGCGGCTCGTAATCGCCGACGGTTGCCCCCGTTGTTGCCGCCACGATTCTTGCCATTATTCATCCAATTTTGGCCCTTCTTACCACTTCCGTTGTTGTGATTTTGGGTCACATTGGCTGGATTGGAAGGAGAAAAATTGGAAGCAGTCATTATGATGACAGGACTGGCCTCAATCGCTACTTTCTTATCCAATCCAGCTTCTTCCAAAGTAAGCATAGAACGGGCTTGATAAAATCCTAGCAGAGGGTTACTCTGACGAATAACTGAAGCAACACAGCTATAGGCCTCTGACAGGCCTGCAACCATCTGAAGAAGTAGACGACTATTAGACACAGGAGAACCCACGTTGCTGAGTTGGTCTGCCAAGTCCTTGAAGCGTTTGCAATAAGAAGAAACGTTTTGAAAACTCACCATAGCCACCTGTGAGAATTCCTTCTCAAGGATAACAATTCGAGAATGATTGTTATCTTGTAATATGTCTCTCAATCGATCCCACACCGCCATAGTTGTGGAGTTGGATTCCATAATCGTCTGTAAAAGATCCAAGGAGATAGTGGCATAATCCACTGAAGAACTTTGGCGTCAAGCATGACCCATAATTCTGGATCTGCTTCTTTAGTTGGCACAACGGCCGTAGAAGTAGACGCCCTATCAAAGGAGGAGTTGGAGGAATGATGTGGTGGAGGACTTTATGTGCCAAAGCATGAATCTTAAATAATTTTTCCCACGTCCCATATTGAACGTTTTCTAGGTCAAGAACGATAAGAATTATGCTCTTGATGTTAGAACTGTGAGGGCAGGATGAAAATTGTTCTTATCAGCCATAGGGAATAGAACAACAAGATTCGGAGAAGGGAATTTGGGAGATAGGATTTTCTAGAGAGAAGAGACGCGACTTTGGAAGAAAATCGAGAAGAGGGCTGCAGCTCTAGGGCTAGAAAATCGAGAAAAGGAAGGAGAAATTTGAGGAGCGGAAGCAGGGTAAAGAGAACCTAGACTCTTGATACTATGAAAGAATTAATCCCTTGATTATTCTTATTAATGAAAGGCATATATATACAAGATAAAAGGAAGATCCTCTTCCTATTCTACCTAGAAATCCCTATTATATAAGAATACTAACTTTAAACAATTATGGTAATATTACACTACTAATTAAGGTACAATTCTAAGTCTAATATTTACCAAATATACAAGGAATGGCAGAGGCCCCACTGAACTTGGAACGTGACCATGGGTCACTGTTTAACAATAAGCATTATTATCTCTGGTTAGTTGGGAAACACTCAATAGGTTCTTTGCAATTTTGGGAATACATAATATTCTGTTTAGTTTGATAGATTTAGAATTACCAAAAGATTTAATGACTGAGTAACCAACATGAGAAATAGCAAGGGATTGTCCACTACCAACTATAAGTCGAGTCTTACCATTGTATTCAGTAGGAGCTTGGATGTTGTTAGCATTGTCTGTGATATGGTTTGTGGCCCCACTATCCACATACCAATTAGTGTCATCTGATCGAGGGTGTTGGCCTGAGTTGGCTAAGAATTCCTGCTGATTGTTTCCATGTTGTTGAGCAGTGTTGTTGTTCTGAGGAGGATTTTGAATGTTAGTAAAGGGTGTGAAGCTAGCATCAAACCGATAGTAGCATTTAGCAGTAAGGTGGCTAGGTTTGTTGAAAAGTTGACAAACAACTCGTCCCTGATTTCCACGGCCTCTTCCTCAACCACGACCACGAAAACCAGAGGACCTGCCAGAGTTCGAGGGAGTAAATGGTTTTTTTCCTCTAACAACAAAGTTAGCAGACGGAACAGACAAATCTGGTGCTGAAACAGAGTTGAATTGTTCAATACGCATTACGCATCTCCTGTCTTTGCAAGAGAAACTGCACTTCAGAGAGTGTTAGTTGATTTGCTCTAGATGTGAGATTAATGACCATAGAGTCATACTCTGGACCAAGGTCTCCTAATATATAAAGTATGAGGTCATCATCATTAAAAGCTTGACCTGCAGAGTTAAGACCATCTGCAAGGGATTTCATCTTGAGAATATAGTCATGAATGGTCATAGACCCTTTTTTTAGAGATTGGAGTTGGAACCTGAGTTGAAGTATGCGAGCACGAGATTGAGTAGTGAAAATATTCTCAAGGAGAGACCACAGTTCAGGAGAAATACGACAACGAAGAACATGGCCAAGCATGGCCTCAGAGATAGAATTTAGTAGCCAGCTTAATATAGCTTGGTCTATGCGAATCCAAATGGTGAACTGAGGGTTTATTTGTTGTGGTATATCCAGATTCAACTCAAGATGGGCATCAAGAAACTGAGGAGGACAGGGGCTTGTGCCAAAGAGAAATCCATCGAGGTTATGAGCACGCACGACTGATACAACTTGTGAGCGCCAGTAGGGATAGTTGTCTCTGTCCAGGCGGATTATAATCGGTGCCATGGGTTGAAGCAGAGGCGCATGTATAGCTGGTGCGGCTGGTATAGGTATTGGTGCTGAAGCTGGAGGAGGAGCATCGACAGCCTGAGATCTAGCATTGTTGATTGAGGAGTCTCCTGGAGAAGCCATCGGCTTTGATACCAAATCAAAAAAGGAAATGATCGAATGTAAAAGGAATGAAAAGAAGAAAGAGACAGATAGAATATTTTCTGGTATGATTTGTAATAATTCCTCAGTGAATATACAATGATTGGGACTGTGTATTTATAGTACAATAAAGGGAATAATTCCCTAACAATAAAATATTCCCTTTGGTAATTCTAGAATGATCTAATGACAGCTCATAATAGGTAAATAATCAAGTGTGTGCCTATCCATTCTTTTTAACACATTGCCTCCTGGTTCAAGTCGCCTTTGATGTGTTGGATTACAACGCTTATCTTTCCAAGCATCATCTTTTGAGTTGTCCACATGTCAAATCCATATTTGGCCAATATAGATAGGCCCCCCACTTTCCACACAACCCTAATATCTGCCCAGGAAGTAGAAAAATTCTCTCTTTGGCGGGAGAAAAGACAAAAAGGCACCTGACATCGATGAAGTGACATGTGCCTCCTTGCATCAAATGATATAGACACGTGTCAGATAATGATTGGATGGAATTTTACCTTCAATATCGAGGTAATGATGAGTTTTAACTTTCTGCAACTAATTATAAACCTCTTGACTTTTCCATTATTGAGCTTCACTTTCAATTTCTTTCTGCAACTTCTCATCTCCCAAATATTATTTACTTCTAACTTGGAGACTGTGGAACCACAAAATGTGTGCTCAAGTTGAAGAAATCCCAACTGTTTCTAGTGGCTACGCCGCTATAGAGAATTTTTCAGCGAACTTCGCTGCCGTTAAAGATGCCATAATGGAAGAAATATGCACTTACTAGGAAAAAGAAGTTTAAGAGAAACGAACAAGAGCCATAGGTCACAGACGTCGTTCCCAAGAAATAGAGGTTAGTTTCAGACTGCACTCCCTGGTCTAAAATAGAAAGTAGATTATGAAAGTATATATCCTAGAGACAATTACATTAGGGACAAAATTTACTTGAACATATTCATATTATTATTAATGAGATTAATATTTATGACATTTGCAATTATTGAATTATTGTTTGATTGTTTGTAATTATTCATATATGTGCATCCCTTGATCTTACGTTATCATTAATAGAGTGAGATACTAATGATAGAACGCAACTCTCAAAATGGTCTTGACTAATAATAATCGAGAACGAGATATCGATGATATGTTATAAGTCGTCATATGGTCTGCATCACATTCTTGGAGAATGTAGTATGTCTCACAGCTACGAGTAATGATTACTCGTGATGGACACATGGATACTTTGGAGAAGTATTGGTATACCCTGCCGATAAACTATTTGTTATACATGTCTATAGTGTTATCGATGTGTGGAATATAAAGGTCTTTTGAATTGAGGTCAATACGCACCTTGTTTACAAAATGATGTACTTTGACCAAGTTCTAAGCTTAAACTCCTTCTGGATAAGATACGGCTTGTGTTGGGTACATCATGATGTAAATCAAGATGGTAGTTGAGCCAAGAATAAGATTTATTCCTCGATTAGAAATTCGAGAGAGCACTCAACTTCTCAATGTTATTAGGTTGACTAAAGTCACTGATCAGTGCAAGAGACATATTTAGAATATGATGTAGTTGTCAACTAATAAATGTGAGATAAAGTGATTAAGTCATTTGGACAAACACTTGACAAATTCTAAGTTTAATCGTGTGTGTCACGAATGAAATGAATTTATGGTTCCACATAAAGGTTAAGTTCGATGGATTCATGTAAATGTACTTCACATATTGAGTTCGTCATACGACGCAGTGTAAGAGTTTTGTAATGACCTTAATTAGATTAATGTCGATATGTGAAGGCCTATAGCTATATGGGATTGTTTCTTCGATCTAAGAGTGTATTGAGAAAGTATTAAATATTTCGTTGAGAATCGAAGTATTTAATTTGTAATAATTATGGAACAATTCTATTTGATAGAATTATTTAATTAAGTCGAATTGGATTTCAAATTTAATTAAATGTGTTGGATATATTATATGGGTACTCGGACAAATACATAGAATAAATTAGGCCAGAAATTACTGGCCCAAATTGGGGCATTGACCGTCCACTGGGGCGTGTAAAGTGGACCAGCTGGACTGGTCCACTAAACAAAATAAGGGCCTAGGTCTTCCTGTAGATTTTGTCCTGAACTCTTATATATACAACACATACCTTATAATCAGTAGTAGATAAAAAATAACTTCTCAGTTCCTGAAGCAAGATTTCCTAGCTTTCTTGCAAAGGAAATACACTAGAGTTGGAACTTGCAGTCGAGGACAAAATTCAGCGGATACCTTAGTAGTGAATCCAGCGCTGGAAAATCTATAAGTTTACCTTGATTATGTTTTGAACATTAACGTGATTATCGTATAAGCAATGCCAGTAAGGTTGTTGGATAAGTAAGATTTTAAACTTTCGTTGTGCTTACGAACCCAACAAATCCCTACTCTGGTATCATAGTCCAGGCTGGTTTAATGATTATACGATAATCTTTAATAACAATTATGTGGGATAATTAATTATTTCGATTTATAAAACTGATTTCAGAATTTTAAAAAAATGGAACAGTGAACAGTAACCGACACTGTTCCAACGTGAACAGTGGCGGCAGTCACTATTCCGACATGTTTTTGGTGATTCGACGTGTTCTAACACCGTCTCCACTATTATCGAGAAATCTACCTTTTAAGATGGTCTATAAAGGTGTTGAGAGGTGATGGAATGCGGCATAGGCGACGGAAAAGTCGTCGGAAGGCCACAGATGGCGAGGCTATTTCCGGTCGCCTCGGGCATCGAAATTGTGAAGTAATACCACCACCGTGATTGTCTCGATGAGAGGAATCGAATGGTGGTGGTGTTACACGGCAAAAGTGATCGAAAAAGGAACACCACAAATGGTTTTGTAAACCGACGGTGACGGCTCGAATTCTGGCCACCGTGGGCCACTAAATCGGTGATGAAAACCACCGATGAATTCAGCCCGACGTAGGCTATCGACCGGTGGTGTTTAATTTCATCAATTTCACCCCGAAATCCGAATTCTAAATTTGATTGGAATTGTTTTTGAAATTTTGAAATAGTTCAAGGACCTATATACAATTAAAATTAGGGTTTTAAAATTGAAAATTGATCCATGGGCAAATCTGAAAATATTTCAAAGTTTCGAAAATTACAAATTTGGTCCCTGGAAATTTAAAAGGTTTTAAAATCAGCAGATTTGGTCCTTGGAGAAAATCTGTAAATTTCATAAAATCATATTCAATCCCTGAGTAAATCTGTAAATTTAAAAAAAAAATTGTCTCTAGGGAGATCTGTAAATTTCTTAAAAGAAGATTTGATCCTTGGGCGAATCTGTAATTATTTTATGGTTCTAAAAATTGCAGAAAAACATCTAAAAATTAAATTTTAATTTTTGAATAATTAAGTGACTGTTTGGATGAGAAAAAAAATTCGGAAATTTAAAATTGAATTTTAAATTTGGAATTTAAATATTTTTTAAATTGAAACAAATTAATTAACCCACGATTATTATTATTTAGCATATTATTTGATAATGTGCGTATACATTAATTGTTTAATTTATTGTCATTTAAATAATTAGTATAGAGTCCGCATATATATGTCTGGGTAGGCGGCGCCCATTATTTGTCAATCTGCATTATGCATGTCTAGGTAGGCGACACCTAGTATTTGTCGGACCGCATTAATCAGGATTGGGTAGGCGGCACCAAAATATGTGTTTTATTTGATCTAGCACGCTAATAAGGATCTTGATAAAATCCCGGTTAAAATGAATTTAATATAAGTCTGATTTGGAATCACGCGTCATCCGTTATAATAGAATGAGTGCAAAATCCTTTTCGGCTATAAGAGTATTTACACCCTAGTGTTTGCTCTAAGTCTATGAGGACTCAGACTCTTCATAGATGCATGTGTTTGCAGTAGCTAGTGATAAACCTTTGTGAGTATTTACGCCCTAGCATTTGCTCTAAAGGCCAAACTTGCTTAGATGCACAATTGTAGTCGTGTAACGGGGTTGACTTAGTTATGTCTTGACACCCTAGCATCAGAATAACATAAGGGCACAAATTGATTGTTTAGAATAGTCGGTCAAATCAAGAGTTGCAAATTATTTGTAATTGGTTTGGAGACCTACCAGATTGTACTGTTGAAGTTATCAGCCCTAGCAAATGCGAAGACGGTATGAACTTAGATCTTGGCCTATTATAGTCATATTTGATATGCGTCTGCATTCTTCCATAGCGTCGTAGAGAATGTTAAAATAGTGGGAGCTAATTAAACTAAAGGCCATGTTAATTAGTTAACGAATGTGTTCATAGAAAATATATAAGAGATTAATTTCAGTCTATCTATTTCTTCAAATTGTTTAAAATATCGAATCTATCATTGAAATGCCTTGTTGAGACTGATAAGTTGACTGGAGAGAATTATCCGGACTAGTTGCGTAATTTGCGTTTGGTACTAAGACAAGAGAAAATTGAGTATATGTTAGACACAGTTGTTCCAATAGTTCCTGATGAAAAGTTTGTTGAGTATACTTTGTTTGACAAAGCTGCTTACCAAAAGCATTTGGATGATGCTACCTCGATACAATGTGTCATGTTGTCCTCCATGACTGTAGAGTTGCAGAGGCATCATGAGAACATTGGCCCCTATGAGATGCTAGAACATTTGAGGAGTCTTTATGATTCACAGTCTCAGACTATGGAGTATGAACTATTGAGAGATCTCTTCAAATGTAAGTTGAATGATGGGGCCAAGTGTCTGGTCATGTTCTGAAGATGATTAGGTTGATAGAAAGGTTGGCTTCGATTAGAACGAAGCTGCCCCAGAATGTGTCTGTTAACCTGATTTTGAATTCACTTCCGGGTTCATTTGAGAATTTCATTGTGAACTTCAATATGAATGGAACCAAGGTAAATCTTCTAGACCTTCACAACATGCTAAAGACTTATGAATCATCTACTTCAAATGGGCATTGGAAGAAAGATTGCACCGCTCCATGATGAGACAAGGCACTAGGTGCTACTGGACCTACTGGACAAGGTATGTTTTTCATTGAGATAAATATTTCTATAAGTAATTCTCATTGTTGGGCATTGGATAATGCTTGTTGCTCGCACATTTGTAATAATGTGGATGGACTAATTGACATCAGAAAGGTTAGACCATGGGAAGTGGACCTATCAGTTGGAAATGAAACATGAGTTGATGTTGAGCGCGTGAGAACTTATAGATTAGATTTACCTTCGGGTTTTACATTAGAATTTAATAATTTTTATTTTGTTCCCTCGATTACGAGAAATATTATCTCCATTCCAATGTTAGACATTGAGGGTTTTTCCTCTTATATATTGCTAATAGCAGCTACATACTATCTCTGCTACATATTGTATTGTTTGTGAAAATGATCCGCTTGTGAATGGTTTATATATTCTCAATTGTGATCGTGAAATTCTCAATGTGCAAAACAAATGAGCTAAAATAAGTAATCCAAGAAATCCCACCTACTTATGGAACTGTAGACTTGGTCATATCAATGAATCAAGGATAACAAGATTAAGAAAGTTAGACTACCTGGAATCATTTGACTTGGAGTCCTATGATGACTGTGAATCTTGCTTGAGAGGAAAGATGACCAACAAACCAATTTCTGGGAAAGGTGTGAGAGCCAAAGAGGTACTTGAGTTGGTCCATACAGATGTGTGTGGGTCGTTTTCCACTCAAGATAAGGGAGGTTTTCTTACTTTATAACTTTTACAGATGATTTCACAAGGTTTGGATATGTGTATCTCATGATGCACAGGTCCGAAGCCTTTGAGAAATTCAAGGAGTATAAGTTAGAAGTAGAGAAACAACTTGAAAAGAGTATCAAGACCCTTTGATCAGATCGATGAGGTGAATACTTGAGTAGATAATTTATAGATTACTTGAAACTTTATGGAGTCCAATCAGAATGGACACCTCATAGAACACCATAAATGAATGGCGTTGCTAAAAGGAGAAATCGAACCTTATTGGATATGGTTAGATCCATGGTTAGTTTTTTTAGCTTTTCCAACATACCTTTGGGGATATGCTTTACAAAACTCAATCTATATTCTGAATAAAGTTCCTTCAATGGGAGAGCATTAACAAAACCGACATGAACCACCACATGTGAACATGAAGTCTGATCTCTGCTTAATCGAGTAAGTCATCTCATTTTTTTCTGGAATACGATACATGAACGTGAACATTATGGATCCAATAATCCCATAAGGGGTAATAAGAAGGTATCATCATTTGGTGGAGTGACTCTTATTCTACATTGGCATACATAGTTTCAGGTTGTCTGAGTCTTCTCGGTAATCTGTGCAACTGTCAAAATATGTACTTAAAATATTGGTCGGGAAGCCCATGAATTACATGAAATAGCTTGAAATCATAACTTGTAAATTTATAATTTAGCATGTGAAGAAATACATAATATAACTTGTATAAATCATGAGAAATATATATGACTTCATGAAACTGAGTGATAATGATCGTAACTTGCATTTAAGAACTCAAGTAAATCAAGACATGAATTCATGGATTAAGAATAAGTTCATGACAATTGAAATGACACATCATGAATATAATAAATGACAACATGATATATATATATATATATATATATATATATATATATATATATAAGGTTATTATGAACTTGAGCAAAAATCTTAGGTATGAATCATTCTTGTTTCATGGATTACATGTGATGTGGAGAAGAACAATATTGTCTCCACGTGGATAAAATCTCTACATACCTTAATAGATCCAATACATGTCTTAAAAATTTAAACTTGGAAGGATAATCCCAAAGTTTGAACCTTGAAACCTTAAAATGGGTTTATCTTGAAAACCCTACGTTAAAAGTAGTGAAATCGCTTAGAATTTATTATACTTGATTAGAATCGTATGAAAATATATGGAAAGGAATTATCTTGAGTTATGAGGATGATGGGAGAAGATATCTTCGTTGTAGGGTTTGAGAGATGAGAAAATCTAATTTTTGGAACTAAGTTGTGTATTTATAACCTTCAGCCCGTCAGGAAATGTACGGCTTAAATTAGACAGTTTTCCAAGGGGCCATTGAATTATGTATGGTCTGTATAATCGGACCGTCGAATTAATTTAATTAATTATAACTTTCTAGTGACTTCAAATTTTGAGAGGCTTCAGACGTTCAAAAAGGACGGATCGTCAAATATTGTACGGTCCGTAAAAAGCTATTGCACTTTGTCAATTTTAGAATGGAATCGACGGTTCATTTTGACGGACTATCGATAATTCTATGGTCCGTATAATCTAGATGTCAAATTTAATCGGCAGAACTGAAAATGGTTTTCAACTTTAAACCCTCTATTTTGGTATTTTATACCCTCAAATCATGAACAAGGCTTAGTTTGAAGGCACGAGGTATTACAATATCTCCCCACTGGAATCATTCATTGTCGAATGATGGGTCATGGCTAAGAATAAGATTGGACATATCATGAGTACATGAACGTGAAGAAAAATGACATAAAACATGGGACTAAATAACATGATTGCATGAAAACATGAACATGGAGACATGGAACATGAGTACTGAATACATAAACGTGAAACATGATGCATTGATACGCAAGGGACATGACATCAATTATGTTACCTTGATCATTTTCTGTTTGTTCTTCAAATAAGTGTGGATATATGGAATTGATGTCTTCTTCGGCTTTCCATGTAGCCTTCTCAACATTATGACTTCTCCACAACACTTTCACTGAGGAAATTTTCTTAGTTCTCAACTTTCAAATTTGACGATCCAAAATAGCCACAGGAATTTCCCCATAGGTTAAGCCATCCTTAATTGTTCTAGGAGGAATCCTAGAATTCTTTCTGTTTATGGGTTTGGAAAAGTAGGGACAACCAACGACGGGTCTCCAACACACTTCCTCAACATGGATACATGGAATACTGGATGCACAACAACTAAATCTTATGGCAATTTATGTTCATAAGTCACTTGACCAATTCTCCTCAAAATCATGTATGGTCCGATATATCTGAGACTGAGCTTCCTTTTACTTTCCGAATCTCGTGACACCTTTCATAGGTGAAAACTTTAGAAATACTCAATCATAAACTTGAAACTCCAAGTCTCTACGCCTCACATTCAAATAGGACTTTGGCGACTCTGAGCTATTTTCAAATGCTACTGAATCAACTTGACTTTATCCATTGCCTGATGGATCAAGTTTGGTCCCAACAATTCTGCTTCGCCATCTTCGAACCAACCAATTGGTGACCTACATCGTCTCCCATACAGAGCTTTGAACGATGTCATCAAAATGGTAGCATGATACCTATTATTATAAGTAAATTCAATGAGAGGCAAGTGATCATCCTAATTACCTTTAAAATCGAGAACGGATGCCCTTAACATATTCTCAAGAGTGTGAATAGTACATTCTTCATGGCCATCTATCTGAGGGTGAAAAGTTGTGGTGAGATTTACCTTGGTACTCAATCATTTCTAGAAAGACTTCCAAAAGTGCGGTGTGAACTGAGCACCACGATCTGAAATTATGGTCACTAGGGTCCCATAAAGCCTAAAAATTCTCAAATATACAACTTTGCATAATTCTCTGCTGAATTTGTGGTTTTCATTGGCAACAAGTAGGCTGATTTAGTCAGTCCGTACTATGACCCAATCGAAACATGCCTTCAGGTTAATCGAGGTAAACCTGTTATGAAATCCATATTTATCATCTCCCTTTTCCAAACAGTATATTAATATTCTGAGCCAATCCACCAAGTCTCTGGTGCTTGGCCTTCACCTATTGACAATTCAGACATTTGGTTATAAAATCTGCTACATTTCTCTTCATGTCGTTCCACTAATAAATATCCTTAAGATCATGATACATCTTGGTAGAACCTGGGTGGATAGAATATGTGGAATTATGCGCTTCTGTCACGATTCACTCCCTGAGTTCATCCACATCTATAACACTTAATATGTTTCGGTACCTCAAAGTGCCATCATCTCCCCCTTGTTAAAAAATTGTAGTCTTATACTTGTGAATCCCCTCTTTCAGCTGCAACAAGTAGGGATCACTAAACTATTTCTCCTTCACCTCGGATACTAAGAAGGATTCAGAATTGTTCTAACCAACAACATCACCGTCTTCGGAGTCCATAAGTCGAACTCCTAGACAGACTAGTTGGTGAATCTATTTTGTCATGGTTCTCCTATGTTCTTCAACATGAGCTAAGCTTCCCATAGATCATTAACTAAGAACATCGGCTACTACATTTGATTTTGCTGAATGATAGAGAACATGTACATCAGAATTCTTTATCAATTCGAGCCATCTCCTCTGCCTGATATTCAACTCCTGCTACTTGAAAATATACTGAAGTAACTTGTGATATGTGAAAATGTCAATGTGAACTCTATACAAATAGTGACGCCATATCTTGAACACAAATAACTAATTCCTATTCTAAGTCATGAGTCGGATAATTCTTTTCATGAGGTTTAAGTTGTCGGGATGCATAACCTATAACCTTACCATGCTGCATTAAAACACACCCAATACAAATTCCTGATGCATCATAATAAACTACGAACCCCTTAATTCCCTCTGGCAATATCAACATTGGATCATAAGTTGGTCGCATTTTAAATTCTTCAAAACTACGCTCACAAGCTTTTGACCACTGAAATTCGACTTTGTTCTGAGTCAGTATGGTCAATGGAGCTAAGATGGTAGAAGAAGTATCTACAAACATAGGTAATAGTCTATCAAACCTAAGAAACTTTATATCTCTAAGATTGAGGTGGGTCTGGGACAATTCCTTACAGGGTCTATTTTCTAAAAATTGACATAGACGCCTTCAACTGAAATTACATGGCCTAAGAATGCCATTGACTTATGCAAAAATTCACACTTGCAAAATTTCACATATAGCTCGCGGTCTTAAAGTGTCCGCAATATAATTCTGAGATGTTCTGTACGATCAGCCTCACTACGGGAATAAACTAAGATATCATCAATGAAGACAATGGCGAAAAGATCAGGATAAGGCTTGAAGACTCTATTCATAAGATCCATGAAAGTAGACGGGACATTTGTCAATCCGAACGACATGACACAAAATTCTAAATGACCATAATAAGTTCTGAAGGCGGTTCTCAGAATATCAACTTCCTTAACCTTAAGTTGATGGTACCCTAATCTAAGGTTAATCTTGGAATAATGCTGAGCACCTTGGAGTTGATCAAATAAATCATCGATTCTGGGAAGAGTATATCTGTTTTTAATAGTGACCTTGTTCAACTATCGGTAGTCAATGCACATATGCAAATATCCATTCTTCTTCGAACAAACAAGACTGGTGTACTCCATGGTGAGACACTTGGTCTAATGAATCCATTATCAAAGAGATCTTTCAACTGGACTTTTAATTCTCTTAACTCTGTTGGAGCTATTCTGTACGGTGGAATATATATCAGCTTAGTGTTGGAAAGTAGATCAATTCCAAAGTCAATCTCCCTATCGGGAGGAACTCTGGGAAGATCTTCGAGAAGGACTTTCAGAAACTCATTGACTACTAGTACGGGCTGAAGAGTCGGAGTCTGGATATCTTCATCTCTAACCCAAATTAGATGGTAAGTATATCACTTGGATATCATCTTTCTAGCCTTACGATAGGAAATAAACCTACCTATGAGTGCTACAACATCACCCTTCCATTCTATGACTAGTGCACTGGAAAATTTGAAACTGACAATTTTGGTTCTATAACCTACTATGATATAACAGGAAGATAACCAATACATACCCATAATTACATCGAAGTCTATCATTTCTAACTCTACCAAATTGGTTATGGTAATACGGTGATATACTTTAACTAGACAGCCCATAAATATTCGTTTGACTATAACAGACTCGCCAACTATAGTGGATACCTTAAAGGGTTCATACAACTTTTTGAGTTCTATACCAAATTTCTTAGCAACAAAATGGTTTACACATAACAAAGTGGAACCAGGATCTATAAGGGTATAAACATCGAAAGTGAAAATAATTAATATACATGTGACCATATCTGCACATGCCTTTGTATCCCAATGACCTGATAATGCATACAAATGGTTTGGAGCTCTACATGTATTACCAAACTTAGCTAGATCACACCCTGATTGGGCCTGGGAATTATGAAGAACTTTAAAATTTAGGGACTGAGCCACATAACCTTCTATACCCTGCCTCGCTGATGGGAAATCTCGCTGAAAATGACCTTATTGGCCACACCCAAAGTAGAAATCCATACCCATGTGACACTCTCAAAGGTGCCTCTTACCAAACTTAGCACACATTTGGTTACTGAAAGAACTTTGACCCACACTAACTTGTTACTGAGAGCCTAATGCTATGAAGTTCTGCCTCCTGTTATCATTCCTGAACTTTGGGGATGGGGAACTAGCTAAAGATATAGCATGTCTTGATAACCTATTTTTTAAGAATTTCCTGCCTCCACCTCTCCAATAATTGAAGTGACCTGTAGACTTAACTCTCTTGTTGAATTCCTTGTCTTTCACTTTCTCCAAGGCTTCATCTTTCTTTAACCTACTGTCATTACCCTGTATGAAAGCAACCATATTTGTAATAGTCATCTCTCTATTCTGGGCTATAACTTAGATGTATTGTACTAATGGGGATCAGGACCATACAACAAAACACCTAATTCTGGCCCTTATGTTTGGAACCATATACGGAGAATACTTTGCCAAAGAGACAAACTAAAGATAGTACTATTATACGCTCATGTTGTTCTGCTTAAGATTTTCAAACTTCACAGCCTTTGCCTCTATGAACTCTATTGGAAAAAAGTGCTCAATGAAGACATCTACAAACTCATCCCAAGTTGTTGGAGGCGCATTTTCCTCGCGGGATTGCTCATAGGACTCATACCAAATATTGATAACATCTTCCAACTAATAAGATCCAAAATCTGTTGCCTCTACCTCATTAACATGCATAACGTGAAAGATTTTCTGAAGCCCATCAATAGAATTCTGTAGATCTTCCTTATTTCAAAACTCTGTGAACACTGGAGGGTCCATATAGAAAAACTCACGAGTCTTGAAATTGGATGACTCTCCATTAGTTCATGTGCTTGAAGTCATTCCCTAACATTGGGCTTGAGCATCCACAAGATAGGTGAGCAACTGAATAGCTCCCCAAATATCTGAATTAGTGGAACTAGGATCTCCACAAGCCCTGTAGCATCGGGTGGGGGTGTTGTACCCGAGTTGGCTCCCTAAGCCTGAGCATTTTCCTCACGAGCAGGATTAGCACCAACCCTTTTGCTTGTAGCTGATTTCTTTTTCATATGTATTTTTATGAAATACGTAATACACATGAGTTAGAAGGACATTCTGAAGGTATAACTCTAACTGCATGATCTAGAGTATGAAATAAGTGAGATAATTATAGATGTCTTGGTGGTCAACTGTTTATATATGTGAAGACCTCACACACATAAAAGTGACTACACTGGACATGATTTCATAGACTCCCTAAGACACTTGAACCTAGGCTCTGATACCAATCTTTTTAATGCCCCGAACCATACACTGCGTTACAAAGGGTTCCTTAGTTTAAGATTTGATCTTGGTCAATATGGGGTCAAGGAGACTTTGATGAGAATTTCGAGGGTACGAGCGAGTCTAGAGCTTATTTTATGATTGAGATGCATATTTAGTTTGTGTCTGAAAGGTCGAATGAGTTTCGAGTGTCAGATCGAGAATTTGAGAAACCAACTTTTCTGGTTTCAGTTGTTGTTGTTATCCTTCTATGTGATCACGTAGAAAGGATGACGATCACAATAGTGTGAGGACCAATGGATCACGATCGTGATCACCCTCCCGCATTCACACTAGGGAAGTGGGGTTAGGCCGGGTTGAGCTAGTTTATCAGGTTCGCGATAGGCCTGTCGTGATCGCGATGATATGGGTTGGGGTCGTGACTTGGGCCTCGTGGTCTCGAAGGGCAATGGACCTGGGCAAATTTTAAAACCCTCATTTCGAACTTCATCTTCCAAAATATATTTTTAGACCTAGGACCTCGGATTTAAGTGTGTTCAAGTGCAATGTTCAAGGTTTTTCATTAGGGTAATATATTAACTCTAATTTAGTTAATTTTTCATGTCTTATTCCATTATTTAGAATTTCCCCATGTGATTTGTGATTGTAGAATAAGGGGGTTTTCATGAATGTGAGTTTAGTGTTCTTGATTAAATTGAAAGTTCATTTGGGATTAGAACTTCATGATATTTAAGATTATGACTACTTAGACTATGAATAGCACAAATTTAAGTGTAATTTTCAATTTTGACCTTCGAGGCTTAGTGTCACACCCCAAACCACAACATGAGCAGAACACGATACTCGGTGCCTTACTGCATGTAACCAAGCGAACCACATGGCTTGCTTATCAATATGAGCATCAAAACATGCTAAAGAAATTATTTAAAACATGGTATTGAAATAAAAATATGAAAAATAATGGCGGAATCATATGAGTCAAACATGATAAGTCTAAAAACATTACTGTTCACATGACTGGCATGACATGATATTGGACTAGTCTATGAAACATCTAAAATATGAGTCTGCAAAATTATTTATCAGGACAAGGCCCTGACATACCTCTGCTAATATAATATAATCATAAAATAATTAGACTGGAAGCTCGAGTGAGATGTGGCTCATCGAAATAGCTAATATTGAAACAGTACTACTGAGCAAATTCATCTCCCTGAAACTCAGCACCTGCACCATGAAGTGCAGTCCCCGTGCAAAGGGACGTTAGTACATTTGAATTGTATCGTATGTAAAGCAACTGAAATAATTAGCAGGCACATAAAATAATATGAACATGAACTGAAACTAAAAACATGAACATGAGTATAATAACATGAGTAAAAATCTAAAAAATTGTATATATGTACATTTGTGGTAGAGCATTAGAAAACCGAAATGAACCACCACGCATGAACATAGAGTCTAATCTCTGTCCGATCAGCTGAGTCATCTCGTACTTAGCTGGAATACGAGACATGAACATGATGGATCTAATAAATAATTAGTAGGTGTCGTCCTCTGGCGGAGCAACCATTATCCTATGTTGGCATATGTAGTTTCAGGCTATCTGAGCCTTCTCGGTAATCTGTACAACTCCAAAACATGTACTTGGAAATAGTTAGCTTGAAAGTCCATGAATTACATAAAATAACTTTAAATCATAACTTATAAATTTATAATTTAGCATGTGAAGAAATACACGGTATAACTTTTCTAAATCATCAGAAACATATATGACTTTATGAAATTGAGTGATAATAATTGTAACTTACAATTAAGAACTCATGGAAATCAAGACACAGTTTCATGAATTACAGATGGGTACATGATAGTCATAATATCATATCATGAATGTAAGTAACGAAGTCAAGACATAACATGAAATATAATTATACATGTATAGAAGGATTATCATGAACTTGAATAAAATCATAGGTTATGGAAATTTCATGGTGGTTTCATGGATAACTGTGGCGTGGAGAAGAACATTGATGTTCCCACATGTAGATAGCAACTCAACATACCTTAATCACTCCATAACTTATTTTAAAAATCTGAACTGGAAGAAGTAACACAAAGCTTGAACTTTAATTCCTTAAGTTGGGTTTTTTCTTGCGTTAGAAATAGTGAATTTCGCTTAGAAATTGATAACAATCTATTAGAATCTCATGGAAACACATGGAAAGGACTTACCTTGGTGTAGGAGATGGTTTGGAAGAAAGAACCTTCATTCTAGGGCTTCAGAATTGTGAAAATTGATTTTTAGAATAAAGTCCCGAATTTATATTGTTTGTTGTCGGAAAAAATTGATAGTTGATTCAATGTTCATCGAATTTTTGACGGTTTGCGTCTGGGTTGTGAATATTTTGATGTTCCAGAGTGACGATCCGTCAGTAATTGTACGGTCCGTCAAATTGGACCGTACTATTATTTATGAAAAATTTCAGAGAGTTGTAAAACTGGAGTTCTGGGACTGTGGAGATCGACATGCCGTCAATAATTTTACGATCCGTAGAATTTCAAAAGTAGATGGTTCGTAAAATATTTTACGGTCCGTATAATCTGTCGTCAAATTCCATCTGCAGAACGGAACCTGTTTTTCAACTTAAACTCCCCGTTTTAGTTTCCTACACTTGTAGATCATGAACAATGCTTAATTTGAAGGTATGAGGTGTTACAATATTTCCCACTTGGGATCACTCGTACTCGAATTATGGGTCATTGTTAGAAATGAGACTGGACATAGCATGAGTACATGAACGTGAAGAAACATCACATGGAACAGGAGATTGAGTGACATGAAAACATGAACATGGGACATGCGTACTGAATACATGAACGTTAAACATGAGGCATTGATATGCAAGGGACATGAAATGAATACTGAGGGTATTTACCTTGTTCATTTTTTGCTTGCTCCTCAAATTAATACGAATATTTGGACTTTATGTCTTCTTCAACTTCCTATGTAGCCTCAACATTCTGACTTCTCCACAATACTTTCACTGAAGCAACTTCCTTAGTTCTCAACTTTTGAATTTGTCGATCCAAAATAACTACCGGAATCTCCTCCCTGAGCTTGAGCATTTTCCTCACGAGCAGCATTAGCACCAACTCTCTTTCTTGTAGTTGATTTCCTTTTCACAAGTATTTTTTCAGAAATACGTAATACACACGAGTTAGAAGGATATCCTGAAGGTATAACTCTAAATGTGCGATTTAGAGTATGAAAGAAGTGAGATAATTCTAGATGTCTTGGTGGTCAACTATTTATATGTGTTGAGCCCTCACATATAAAATGACTCCACTAGACACGGTTTCATAGAATTCATAAGGCACTTGAACCTAGGCTCTGATACCAACATTTGTAATGCCTCGAACCATGCCATGCACGAAACACGACACTCGGTGCCTAACTGTATGTGACTGAGAGAACCGCATGTCTTGCTGGTCAACATAGGTATCAAAATATGCTATAATAATTATTTAAAACATGTAAAATATAATACTGCATTTGTAGTCTGAAATAATCATAGCAGAAATAATGTGAAAATTTAATAAGTCTGAAAATCAATGATGATATGACATACTAAACTAGTTTATGAAACATCAGAATATGAGTCTAATTGTAAAATGATCTACCACGACAAGACCCTGGCATACCTCTAGTAATAATGCATAATCATAAAATAACTAAATTGACACCCTGAAATACGTAATTATAAAATAAGCATTTTCCTCATGATCAGTATTAGTACCAGGCCTTTTGCTTGTAGTTGATTTCCTTTTCACAAGCATTTTTCTAAAATACGTAATACGCAGGAGTTAGAAGGAGTTCCTGAAGGTATAACTCTAACTGCACGATCAAGAGTATGAAAGAAGTGAGATAATCTTATATGTCATGGTGGTCAGCTATTTATATGTGTGGAGCCCTCACACATGTTACACCTCGTAAGTTTAAGACGAGTGTTAAGAACGCCATTAGGAATAAAGATCCGAATTTAGAAAAGTAAGTATATTCTTACGTATTAATACGTAATAATTTAGGTTACAACGAGGGGATCAATGGAAATGGAAAAGGATAGTCATATATATATTCTCGTTAAGAATACGAGACCTTATGGAATGTCCGGGAATTTAAGTAAACGGAAAGCAAGATTTAAAGGAATAGACTAATGTTTACTACTTGAGGAATTAATTTAGCCTAATAATCACCTAGAGGGTTAAAGTGTAAAAAGAAAAGGGACCTAAATGCATTTCTTTAAAATAATTACAAATCTGAAAATTTAGACTTAAAATGCCCTAACAATTCATTTTCCTCTTCAACACAAAAATCAAAACCCCTCTTCTTTTCTTTCCCTAGCTTGATCGAAAAACACCCCCCTTTGCAAGAGAAAAATCCAAGCTTTTACTCCACTTTGTTAGACCAATTATCCTACACAAGTAAGTCAAGAACTAGAGCAATTCTAGCACCAAAACAAATGGGTTCGCCACCCCATCACTTGCCGATTTCGGAGCAGTTTTTTTTAAAGAGTTTTAGGTAAGTTTTAGCATGGTAAGCATGTTTAGATGATAGGTTAACATTGTAGAACACATGCATGTCAATTTGGAGTTGAAAGAGTGAAGAATTGGGCAAGAAAAGGACCAAAACAGTGGCATTTTTCGCTGGGACAGTGAGCAGATTTTCGGGACTGCTGGACAGATTTGTAGTCAAATTTGGAAGGGAATATATCGTAGAATATTAGGAGTTTTGGGTGTTTTAAAAGCCTAAAATGAAGTTCGTCGAGTCTAGTTTCCAAAGCAACAAACCACTCGTCGATAGGACACCGAAGTAGAGAGTTATGGACGTTACAAGTTCAGCTGACGAAACAGTGACTAAAAATCGAGACTGTTTTGGGGATTTAATTAAGGTATGAAAATTCTTCAATCAATGCTATAATTGAAGTTGCATGTTGTTGTAGTTGAAGTATTGGGTTATGGTCGATAATTGCATGTTGGG
Source organism: Przewalskia tangutica (assembly GCA_029844215.1). Taxonomy (NCBI): domain Eukaryota; kingdom Viridiplantae; phylum Streptophyta; class Magnoliopsida; order Solanales; family Solanaceae; genus Przewalskia; species Przewalskia tangutica. The sequence continues at coordinate 64,648,271 of CM056736.1, read as the reverse complement.
AATTGGAAGGAAAGCTTAATGTTAATGCACTTGTGATATAAAATTGTTGATAGAGAAGTTGGATTAAGAAGTAAGAAAAAGAATTAGAGATTGTAACATGTTAGGGCCAACTTTTATGAAATTGTTGAACATGATTGTCCCGCTTTAAAGGTCGTTCTTGTTAGATTATAATATATGTTATAAAATTGTAAATACGTTGCGATGATCGTCAATACATATCTTAAAAGAGGTTAAAAGTAATATATTGCAAACTAGAAGACTTGAGCTCTTGTTACTAATTGTTAGACTTGGTGGATTGCATTAATGGACTATTTTCTTATTATAAATTAAGAGTTGGTGGAATATTATAGATAGGTGGTTTAATCACCTAAATTTTTGTTGGGATTAAATTCCATAAAGGCGGGAAGAAAGGTTGTATATATGGTATGTGTCAAGTATATGGGTTATTATGGTCATACTCTTAAGTAATGACTTATTGATTGGTTGGTTGGATTGTTGGCTGAATTGGATTATTGGTTGGAGTTGAATTGTTGGTTGATTTGGATTGTTGTAAAATTGTGGATACGCACATAAACAAAGGAAATGCTGCCCAAATTTTTATAGAAATAAGGGAGTCGTTATTTATATAACTTACATTTAAAAATCAAAATTGACGAGCGTGTTATTCCTTATTATAGGTTGAAGTACTAGACGAGGCATGCCTTAATATCGAGTTGATTAGTTCGCCTAAGAGGTATGTGAGACCTTCCTTCTTTCTTTTGGCATGATTTTTATAAAAGTACGGCGGACGTACTTAACCCCTACCAGTTCAGTTTTAAAAATGATTATTTACTAGTGATTATGATTTCAGTAACAGAGTTTATGGTAATAATTTTATTGAGAGTCACATAATGATTTTAATTGCATACAGTTGCTCATGATATCTACTCGTGCTAAGTGTTACTATTTCACTCCACTGAGTCCCGGGCCAGGTCATGTTCGTGCGCAGCCATGCATCATTCATCGAGTCCCTCACTAGAGGGCCGAGACACGTTATATATGTATATATACAGATTACATCGAGTTCCTCCATAGAGGGCCGAGACACGTTACGCGCGCAGATACAGATTCCATCGAGTCCCTCCATAGAGGGTCGAGACATGTTATACAGTTTTATATACAGACATGAGCATGATGATTTATGATTCAGTATACATGATATGATTTTCAGACATGATTCTCAGTTTTATGAAATTTGATGACTCTCTGTTTTACTTGGTACAGTTGTTATTCAGTTTTCAGTATTTTATGTTTTACATACTCAGTACATTATTTCGTACTGACCCCCCTCTCCTGGGGGGGCTGCGTTCATGCCCGCAGGTTCAGGTGTTCAGATAGGTGACCCTCCAGTTTAGGACTTCTGTACAACAGTTGGAGAGCTCCTTTGTTCTGGAGCCAGCTATTTTGGTACAGATCTTCATCTTTCAGACTTATGCATATTTTGGGCACGACGGGGCCCTGTCCCGTCATATGTCAGTATCGCACTCTTAGAGGTCTGTAGACAGTTGTGGGTTGGACGTTTGTACCTTGTTTTGGGTTGTAGTGTTGTTATACTCTGTGTTGGGGCATTCCCGGTTATTCTTGTTGGTATCTGGTGGCAGCCTTGCCGGCTTTCTTATTTTGACTATTCTTTTATGTATATAATGTTGGTTGGTGGCAGCCTAGTCGGCTAGCCTGTTTTGTTTGTTGTTCTGTTATTGATTTGGCAGCCTTGTCGGCTCGCCCATTTTGGGGAGATGTTGTAAAAGCAGCGTTGTGCTGCCGAAATTTCTATAGATTTCGGTAGTAAAGGGATTAAGAATGACAGGTCAGTAATGACGTCCAATTAGGACGTTTAGTCGCGGCCCGTCGGGTCGGGTCGTGACAGAAGTGGTATCAGAGCAGTTAGTCCTCGGAATGTCTACAGACCGTGTCTAGTAGAGTCTTGTGTATGGGTATGTTGTGCACCATACTTATACGCAGGAGGCTGCCGGACATTTAGGATTGGTTTCTACTCTTTCATCTCGTAGATCGTGCAATAGAGCTATGTCATTAGGATAACCCCCTCTTCCTAATAATTATTGTGGTTGCAGTTATGTTCCAAAAGACAGCGACAGTGGCTCGGAAGGGGAAAATCAGAGTAAATCGGACTTGACTTGGTGCGTCAAGCCATAAGGGAAGTGAAAGAGTTTGAGTAGAAGTATGATGACCAGGTTTGGAGATACTAGGTCAACGTCAGGTAAGGTAACTATTCAGAATCTTTTACGTACCAAATAAGAGAATAAGTTAACAATTCATCACTTAAGGGATGATATCATCAAACCAGGAGCAGTGTCCGAGGTTACGTATGTATACTAGAATATGTTGGAATTATGGAAAGTACGACAAGTAAGAAATGAAGTTGTTTATAATTACGAATAGTGAAGAGATCCCTTTCAGACCATGAATGAGGTGTTGACTTGTGAAATAAATTGCAGTAGCCTCTATCTTACGAATTGGTACTCTGTTATGCTACGTTATCTGCTCTATAGTTGCAGAGATTGAACTTTTCCTTCCAAAGATATAAAATGAAACTTACCTATTCTTTTCTCCTTCATACCTCTAATTAAATTTTGAGCGCTAATTGTTAGAATATGTGACTGTTTTATGGTATACCATATTGTTTGACTATGTGAAGGTAGGGAACTACAAAAGAATATTGTTCCCATGTAAGAATGAGAAGGGGCTATTACTTCTGGAATAATAAGATTGATATATAAGGATTAAAGGATTTTTCTTACTTTGGATCGAATGTTGGGAAGTATTGGACATAGGGATTAATTGAGTTTCTTTCGCAAATGACTTAGAACTTGGGAATGATGAGCATCCTATTAGTGTATAGTTGTGTCAAGCATTTTAAATATTGTAACCTCTGGAGTTCATATTTTCGGTTAAGAAGTTATTTGAAGGATTGGTAACCGAAGTATGTATTTGTGCACAGTTTCAATGCATTGGTTCACGCAGAATGCTAAGATGATGTTATTTGATCTCTTGGAAGCCTCATCTCGATGAGGCAGATATTAAAAGCTATACATAATAGTTGGAACACTGCGGGGTGACACATAGGGGTATAAATAAAAGTTCTCATATGACCTTGGTGAATGCGTTTAATGATGTGGCTCTTAAAAAGGAACTGTGGATAGATATTGGAAGGTTACATGGCCAGATGCAAGGACCATAGGCAATAATGAGTGATTTCAACTGGACATTAATATGGAATAGAAGAGTGAAGTGTCATGTCACTAAGACTGATAAGGGATTTTAAGTAGTAGTTAGCGGATTATGGTGAAATGAGTGGCAAGCAGGGTGTATAGCAGCACTTACTAATTAAGAATGAGATGATAGCCTACCTGCTTATAAGGTGTCTTTCATGAAACCAGGCCTATATGAACATTCTCTTGAGTTAATTAAGTGAGAAGTAGGCATAAATACTTAGTATAAGTTCAGATACTTTAATAGGTGAATGTTGAATCCGGAATTTCTACAGACCATAATAGAATGATGGAAAACAGATAAGAGAGGTACAAAGATATAGATGAATTCAACAAAGTGATAATAGAAACTCAGTGTGATGTAGCCAAAGAGACAAATGTTGATGTAGCCAAAGACACCACTGAGTTAGTAAGTCCAACGAGAGGATAAAACAAATGCCACTTGAGGAAACAAGTGGTAATAATGCAAATAAGGAGGAACAAAGAGATACTGGAGAAGAATATGGAAATAAATAGAATAAGGAAGACGACGATGGTAAGGTGGTAGAAGTAAAACAACTCATTAAGGACCCACAATTGATAGAAGAATCAAAAGTAACTCTTACTACTAAAGAACAGGTTGAAGGAGCTTTTGTAGCAGCAAAAGTTAATGAGGAGCGGAATGTCGACAACAATCAGGAGGTGTGTACCAATGGTAACAACTCTAATAATAGTAACACAGTGATATTAAATGGAAGAGGGACAATAGGCGGTCTTCATATATATCTGTTTGAAACTGAATTTAAAGGGAGTTTTTTTGAGTAATGGAATGAAAGAGCCGATAATGACTGTACTTTTGAGAGGTTCGATAGAATGTTGGCAAACATTTATTTTAGCTTGGTATGGACAAGTGGAAGTGGAACATGTAATAAGAACAAGTTTAGACCATGCCCCTTAGTTGTTAACTTAGGGTGGTCAATCTATGCACGTGAGTAGACCATTTAGATTCCTCAAGTTTTGGACAGAATATGAAGCATTCTTTTAAGCACTAAATCAAAATTGGCACATTGTTGTTGATTGAGATGATTTCGTTTCTTTTATACTGAAACTGAAGAATGTCAAGACTGCCCTATTATTATGGAGTAAGGAAACTTTTGGAGATATTTTTAAGAAACTAAGTTTTAGGGAGGATATTGTTAGATTTAAAGAGGAGTTTTGAAGAATATCCAACAGAAGCAAATAGAATGATTTTACAAAGAGTTAAGGCAGACTTCGAAAGAGTATGAAGAAGTTTCTGGCCATTTGATCAATAAAAGGAGAGTTATGTTTATATGCATGTTAAGACTCCTAGTAACTTATTACTGGTTTCCCAAGGGGAACATTTCCATTCATGTATTTAGGATATCCAGTATTTCATGTTAGAAAGAGGAAGATAGACTATGCTGAATTAATTAAGAAGATTAAAGACAAGTTACAGGCTTGAGAAGAAAAATTGTTGTCACCATGAGGTAAAGCAGTGTTGATTACTAGTGTGTCACAAGTGTGCCTATACGCATACTGCCTGCTATAAGACTTGCAAAATGTGTGATCAAAGATATACATACAAATAGTTGTAATTTTCTTCTGATGTATAGTAAGGATGATGTTAAGGCTAATCACTGGTTTACATGGTTAAAATGTACTTGCCTAAGGATGATAGTGGATTGGAATTCAGACCTCATTTTGGATATATTAAATGCATTGTGTAAAAAGATATGATGGAAATCTAAGACCACCAACTCTCTATGGGTTAAATTTCTAGGGAACATGTACTTTGAAGCATTACCCTCAATATGTGCAACGGGAAGATGATTCTCAGGCCTTGGAGATGGGTGTTGAGGTAAAGGATAACATTAAACAAGGAATTTGGTGGGAAAACAAGGAGTGGTTGAATTGATAATCGTACCAAATTGGTAACATTACACGATGTAATACTATTAGAGTTTCCAAGAAAGAGTGAAAGAGGTCAAAGAACTTCTACGTGGGGATTGATGAGGTTTGTCAAGGCTAGGGAAGTATCTGCCAGATGACATTGTCTCACATGTCACTATATTCTTGGTATAAACCTTGTGGATAATCCTTGTTGGATAATGAGAAGTTCTAGTGAATTATTGTGTCAAGTACATGAGATTTGTTGAGATAAAGATCCTATCCTTCTGAGGTATATAGGTAAATGTGGGTTAAAATAATGTCATTTAAGGTATATTTCTTTCTATGGAGGATATGAAAATCTAAAATTCCAGTGGTTAAAATGTTGCAGAATATTGGAATTAATATAGTACCAAGATGTTGCTGATATATGTTTTACATCAAGAAATAATAGATCACTCGTTCTTACAAGAGAATTGGTCAAATCTAATATGGAGCTATCTTAACAATGCAGCAGGTATACACATGAATTGTCGTCATGTTAAGCATGTAGTACAGATATGGTGGAACACTATATGCCATTACAAATTGAAGCAAGTGTACAAGGTAGTACCAGCGAGAATATTGTAGCAAGTTTGAAAATGAAGGAATATAGTACTGCATGGAGGCTCTTTAACTTTGTTCAAGGTGTTACAGGAGATTCAGTTGAATATTTACGGGTAATTTTGATTCCTTACTTAACTATTATTTGGTGAATGATATATGTGATGTATATTGTGGCCCTGTGAGGCATCTGTTGGTTTGCTGAATATAGGTGGATAGGCATAATTATAAAGGAGACTCTGCCGAAATTATTCTAGCATGAAACCTATTGTCACGACCCGTTCCGGGGCCAGTGACTGGTGCCTTACCCGGGCACCCAAGTAGTCATGCATCAGAGAAAATCAGCGGAATATAAAAACAAGACATGAAACAATGTAAATTGAGACACAGTTTATCTGAGAAAAGTCGCCTTTCGGCATATATATATAAACCAAAATCTGGCAGTTACATCCCAACTGTACAATAGGACTACAGACCTCTAAGGAAGTAAACAACTATGGCGGATGGGGCCCGCCATACCTGAATGTACATATATCTACAACATCAGGGAGAACCATACCAAAAGTCGAGCCTCCGGAGAAGATGGAGCTCCTGACACCAAAGCAAAAGATCCTAAGGATGCGGATCTAGCACCTGCTTTCCCTTACCTGCGGCATGCACGCAGCCCCCCGAAGGAAGTCAGTACAACAGGTACCAAGTATGTGAAACTGTAAAGTACTTAAATGAAATCATATCATTTTAAAGCCAATTTTACAAACATGTATGGAATAACCAATGTAACCGCATATAGTGCCACATCACAAACAAGAGTAACAACAGGTAAACTGTAACAGGTCTTTTCTAGGTTGCGAATGATCGAAGCAAGGCCAATCGCCCATAGTATCATTATGCATGTCTAATCCTGGACTCCCGTAGTCCGCATAGGCCACCTAGGCCCGCATGAGGTATTCCCCGCATCGAGGGTAGCTAATCCTTGGCATCGTCCTGGACTCGTAGTCCGCATGGACACATGGACCGCATGGCCACATGGACCGCACACTAACCTGGAACTCTCGTAGCTCCGCATAGGTCCTCTGGACCCGCATGAGGTATTCTCGAATCATAGTCCCAGACTGCCTGAGGTATACCCCGCATCGGAGGGCAGCTTAACCCCCGGTATATCATGTCAAGAGGTGAGTGATGTAATACTAGCATAACGGCTTATCGTTAAACAACATAAGCACAAATAAGAATAACCTCTTTACACAACCGTTTACAAGATCCTAACACACATAGCATCACAATATGTCTACTCAACAAACCATCTCACTGTACTTTCCAGAAATCAATACAAGTCTTTTATAAACACATAAGTAAACCGTTCCTTTTATCTTTCTTAAGTCGTTATACCTAACTTCCCATAAAGCTAGTATAACTCTTAAGCTTTTGTTTAAAAACCAAGTATTACTCTTCTTTCAAAAATGATTCATAATTCTTTTGAAATACTTCAAGATTCTTATTATTTAGACTCAAGTCAAAAGAGGTCAAGTAAAACCATGTTCAGTTAACACACGTACGTCTACCGTACTGTATATATTTTAAAATATCATGCTCAAGAGGATAGGAAAAATCACATACCTTCTCGGCGAAATCCACCTGCCAAGTCGAATATGTCGCGCGCAGAGTATCAACCTATAATAGTCAAATACGTCTATCAACGTCTAGACTACTCTGTAGGATAATCTAAGCGAGGGTTCTCTATTCTACGGAAAATCGGGCGACTTCCTACCCAGAACTATACAAGTCTCATCAGAAATACAAATTCTATGTAAATACATTTCAATCTTCTTTAATTCGTCTGCGACATTACGCTCAATTCTCTTCTGTAAAACCCTTCTATGTATTTTATACATCTACAGTATGCATTCTCTAATTACAATGGAAGGATAAGATTATTATTTACCTCGGTAAGCCCAAAATTATCCAAGTTATAAGTCGATCCTGAGCAAGGTTTAGCTCCTAATCTGAACGCTCCAATCCGCTCCAGGAAACCCTTAGAAGTTTCTACACAACTTCTACTTACTACTTCAACCAACTATGAAGATTTCCCCAGGGTTTCGTTTAGTGACTAATGTATATAAGATAATATTTCTGGGCTTTTGGTATAGGGCTGACTTTGGAAATACTATAAGGGATTGGCTAAGGTATTTTTGGGGATAGTAACAATACTTGAAGAGTATTTTCTACCAAGGGGGGGGGGGCTTTTGCCGAGACTACTAGGAAAGGGGGGAGGGGAGGGTGTTTCGGCTTAGCTCTCTAGAGGGGGGGGGAGGGGGAAAGTGAGGCTTGGACGAGAAGCTCACAAGGGGGAAGGGTGATTTCAAGACTTGAAAGATGATTTGTGGATGAAGAAGTCTTCCACACAAGGGGGGTATTTATAGGGCTTTCAAGGGCTAAGATGAAGGCAAGTGGAGGGCAAGTGGAGGGTGGGGATTTGCACAAGTGCACCCTAACCCTACTCCACAAATCACTCACAAACATTGACCTTTGGTTTAAGCCTCAAATTCATGCCAACCGTGGCCTCTTTGCCGTCCACTTGAGGGTGACAAGTGTCACCCTCTCGTTGGTCCAAAATATTCCATCTCTCGGAAAAATCCGCAAAAATTATAAATGACATAGCCGTAATTTTCCCTACGCAAGTTTTGGAAAATGTTTCGTCGGAAAACAATTCGTTTCGTGGGTTGTGCACAAATTTTCGTCCCTATGCCTACTTTAAGGCTAAAACTTTTGTACGTACGCCCTTACGTACATACTCAGGTAATACGGGGTATAACATTCTCCCCTCCTTAGAAACATTCGTCCCGAATGTTCCTTCCCAAGACAGATAACGATAAGGTTCCTCATAACTTAAACAGTTTGCAAATGCCACACATGGCCACAATACAACACTTAAGCAGATATGATACTGAAAATTTACAAGTAGGAAAGTGAGTTACCTGGAGGTGTGGGGAATAGGTGAGGATACTTCTGCCTCATGTCCTCCTCAGCTTCCCACGTCATCTCCTCCCTGAGCTCGTTCCGCCACAAGACTTTGACGGAAGCCACGTCCGGTCAGACGCCTAACTCCGACGATCAATTATCGCTATGGGAATCTCCTCATACGATAACCCCGGTCACACCGACATCGCCAATCGGTGCACCCTAGATGGATCCCCGATACATCTCTCAAAGATAGAAATATGAAACACCGGATGCACCGCCTCGGATCGGACGGCAGATACAACTCATAGAAACCTTGCCTACCTCGCGGACAATCGTCTGACCCAATGTACCTGGGTGAGTTTCCTTCCGAATCTCATCACACCCTTCATGGGTGACACCTTCAGAAAACCCAATCATCAACCTCGAACTCGGACTGACGACGATGATCTGCATATGACTTCGCCGACTCGAGATGTCAAGCCGCCTCTGGATAAGCTTCACCTTATCCATCGCTCGCAGATCCGTGCGGTCCCACTAATCGCACCTCTCCTACATCAAACCAGCCTATCGGCGATCCGCACTTCCTCCCATACAAGGCCTCAAGGCGCCATCCGAATCTTGGAGTGGTAGCAAATTATTATATGCAAACTCAACTAGAGGCAAATGATCCTCCCAGCCTACCTCAAGTCAATAACACAAAGCTCGTAGCATATCCTCGCAGTCGGATAGTGCGCTCGCTGTCGTGCATGCGAGGATGGAATGCAGTACTCAGGCTCACCTGCGTCCCTAGACCCTTCGGAAAGACCTCCAGAAGTTAGCCGTAAACTGGGCTCCTATGTCTGATATGATAGAAATAGGGACTCCATGCAATCGGCGATCTCTCGGATGTAAAGTCCGCATAATCCTCGGTAGAAAAAGTCGCCCGACGGAAGAAAGTGGGCTGATTTCGTCATCTGTCGACGATAACCCGGATAGAATCATGCTTCCTCCGAGTGCGAGGTAATCCCGTGATAAAGTCCATGTTGATCACCTCCCACTTCCGTGTCGGGATCTCTATCGTCGCAACAAACCACCGTGCCTCGGTGCTCTACCTTCACCGCCGACAACACGAATCGAGCCACAAACTCGCAACGCCCTCTTCAAGCCATCCCACCAATACACGATCCGAGGTCGTGGTACATCTTGGTCGACCGGATGGATAGAGTAACGCGCTCTGTGCTTCCCTAGAACTCTGCCGCCAAGTCCCGCAATATCCGGAACACACTGCCCTCAAACCTTAGCACCCATCAGTGCTACCTCAAAGGACCCTTCTCATCACGAAGAGTCGTATCACGGCACGCGCCAAAACCGGATCCTCAGCTGTTGCCTTCACCTCCTCGACGATGGAAGACTCGGCAACCTCTCGAACTCGAACCCCACCGCTATCGTAATCAATCAATCGGACTCAAGGCTCGCTAGCGATGCAACTCGCGGACCATGCCCTCCTCTCTGGTCACATCCGATAGACTCCCATCGACCTACGACTGGGCATCCGCCACAACATTGGCCTTCCGGGTACAGGATATCGACATCGTAATCCTCGAGTAGGTCTAACCACCGTCTCGTCGTAAGTTCAGTCCCTGGTGAAGATATCTTGGAGGCTCTTGTGGTGCGTATAAATATCCACATGAACCCCATACAAATAGTGCCTCCAGATCTTGGCGTGAATCACCGCGGCCAACTCCAAATCATGGGTGGGGTAGTTCCTCTCATGCTTCTTAAGTCGGGACGCGACGCTATAACCTTACCAGTGCATTAACACACATCCGAGCCCGACGCCGACGATCACAATACACTACATAACCGTCCGACCTCGGAAGAGTAAGAACGGGCGGTCGCCGCCTCCTTCAAGAATCGAAACCCCGCCACAAGCATCACCATCAAACTTAGCCGCTTTCCGAGTCACCTAGTCAATGGTGCAGAGATAGAACCAAACTTCTACGAACCTCCGATAGTAACTCGCAAGGCCCGTAAAGTCGCGCAAGACTGCCGGAGTAGTAGGGTTCAGGCCAACTCCTCGATCGCCGATCTTGCCGTATCCACCGAATACCATCGGCCCGACAATATGCCCAAGAAAAGCCACCGGCCAACCAAAACTCACATTTGGAAAACTTGGCGTATAATCTGGTCTCGAGAACTCTCAAAGACAGCCTCAAATGCTCGCATGCTCCTCGCCCGGGAATAAACCAAGATGTCATCAATGAACACTATCACAAACGTGTCCAAAAATGGCTTGAACACTCGGTTCATCAAATCCATGAATACCACGAGCATTGGTCAACCCGAAAGACATAACCTCGAACTCATAGTGCCTGACGTCCGAATGCGATCTGGGACATCCTCCTCTCGACTCTCACCGATGATAGCCCGATCGCAGATCAATCTTGAGAAACATCTCGCGCCGCAACCGGGTCGAACAAATCATCAATCTTGGGAAGGGGGTATTCGTTTAATGGTCACCTTGTTCACCGTCAGAATCAACACACATGCGCAGCTGGCCCCGCCCTTCTTCTTCAAGAACAATACCGGCGCTCCCCAGGTAGAAACACTAGGAGTGATGAAGCCCTTCTCAAGAAAATCTCTCAGATTGTCCTTCAACTCTCTCAACTCGGCTGGTGTCATTATGTTTGGCGGAATGGAAATAGGCCGAGTGTCCGCAAAGACATCGATACAAAACTCTATCTCCTCTCGGGAGGATACCCGAGGTCGTCTGAAACACATCCGGGAACTCTCGACTATCGAACCGATGAAAACTGGTACCGCACCTCGTGATCAAAACCCGAATGAGATGGTAGATATACCCCTTCTGCACCATCTTCCTAGCCTTGAGGTAAGAAATAAACTTACCCCTCGGCGACACAGTGTTCCCCTCCCACTCAACAACCGGCTCTCAGAAATCGGAACTGCACCACTCTCTCCTCAGCTACATTGGCGTAGCAAGAAGCTAGCCAATCCATACCCATGATCACATCGAATCGGTCATATCCAACTCTATCAAGTCGGCCAGGTCCGACGATCGCATACGGTCATGGACAAGCCCTATATACCCGCCGAGCTACCACCGAATCACCCACTGGCGTAGCTACCTCGAAAGGGTCTATGGACTCAGGCTCTATCCCTATCCTACTAGCAACATGGGGAGATATATAGGACAGAGTAGAACCCGGATCTATCAAGGCATACATGTCACAACATGAAACTAATAAAGTACCTGTGACGACATCAGGTGAGGCCTCCTGGTCCTGCCGGCTGGACAAGGCATATATGCGGTTCTGAGGACCGATAGAACTGGGACCCGCGCCACGACCTCTGTCGCGACCTGCCGCCCACGAGTACCACCGCCCGGGCGAGTAACTGTAGGAGATGAAGAAAACCTGGCGAAATAACCTGTAGGCTGACCCCTACCATCTGCGCTGCCCTTGGTCGGACAGGCTCTCGCAAAGTGACCCGGCTGGCCGCAACTGAAACAAACTCCCGGAGCAGTACCACAATTCCCGTAATGGGATCTACCGCATCGGCCACACCGGCGGGTGGTCCGTCGGTTAGCACTCGCTAGCCTCGACGAAGTCTTGGGGCCCCGGTGCGCCGCTCGAATACCCCGCCGCCCCGAGGACGGTGTAGGAGTGCTCTGAGCTGGCTGTGGCGCAAATCTAGACTGCTGCTGAGGCCGTCCACCCCGATAGCTACCAAAAGACCGCCCTGGCCTTCTTCTTTGGCTGTCACAACCGCCGACCTCTACGCTCGCATCGCATCAGTCGTGAGCTGCGTCATACGGTAATGTCCATGCCTGGCTGAAGAGCCACACCCGCACAAGACTCGGCCATATAATCATCTAGCCCGGTGACATAGCGGTGTACCCTGTCCTCCATATCTGCTACCAACGCAGGGACATATCGAGCCAACGAATCGAACTCAACGTTGTACTCCCTAATCGGCGTCTCTGCTCTCAAAGAACAAAAATTTGTCGGCGTGCCCTCCTCATCCGCGAGGCAAGAAGTGAGTGAGAAAAGCCTCGAGAACTCGTCCCAGTAGCCGGGGACGCGTGCTCTCCGGACAAGTCTACGAAGTCAAACCGATCATGCGGTATCACGCACCGATGCGAATCAAGATCACGGACTCGGTCTTCAAGCCTTGATCACTCGCATGATCCTTCAGAATCGGCGGATGAACTCGCGGATCATCCTCGTGCCTCGACCGTAGAACTCGGCGGGCTACAACTCAGAAAATCTCGTAGCCTCAAACTATCAGATCTCGGGTGAACCAGTGTATCGCTGAACTGAATCTGATCCAACCTATCCTCGTATCGCCATGATCACGGCGAATCGGGCCATCTCTCAGTAACCCATCTCATCGCTCCATGTGGACTGGAGGTGCAGTCTTGTGGTCTCATCACCGCCGCGCCCTAAACCTCGCTGGGCGGCGTCGTGGAACTCGCCGTCTCGGTATAGATCGGGCACGAGCCTCGTGACTCTCGGTGTCCCACTAGCAGCTCCTTCGTCTGCCTTGCCCTTCTGGGCCCGGGTTGCCTTACGTGGAGGCATAACTGTTAAAGAAAGGAAATACGTTAGAGGGGTCCGACTTATAACACGGCTCTAAGGCACGATCTCAGAGTGAGAAGAATGGAAACCAATCCTAAATATCCTATAGCCTCCTGATTATTGGTGTGGTGCACAACACACCGATAATCAAGACTTCATCGGATACGGTCGTAGACACTTTCCGAGGATTAATCGCTCCGATACCACTTTTGTCACGACTGCTCGGGGCGATCGTGCCTTACCCGCACCCAAGTAGTCATACATCGAGAAAATCGGAATATAAAAACAAGACATGAAACAATATAAATTGAGACACGTTTATTCGAGAAAAGTCGCTTTCGCATATATATATAAACCAAAATCGCGATTACATCCCAATGCATAATAGACTCTGCACTTAAGGAAGTAAAAAACTATGGCGGGACAGGGCCCCGCCATACCCTGAATGTACATATATCTACAACATCAGGGAGAACCATACCAAAAGTCGAGCCTCCGGAGAAGATGGAGATCCTGACACCAAAGCAAAAGATCCTAAGGATGCGGATCTAGCACCTGCTTTCCTTACTGCGGCATGAACGCGGCCCGAAGGAGGTCGATAACAGTACCAAGTATGTGAAATCAGAAAGTACTTAAATGAAATCATATCATTTTAAAGCCAATTTTACAAACATGTATGGAATAACTAATGTAACCGCACATAGTGCCACATCACAAACAAGAGTAACAAATGTAAATCAGAATGTGTCTTTTCAAGGCTGCGAATGATCGAAGCAGGGCCAATCGCCCAAAGTATCATTATTCATGCCTAATCCTGGACTCCAGTAGTCAGCATAGGCCAACTAGGCCCGCATGAGGTAGTTCTCGCATCGAGGGTAGCTACTCTTCGGCATCGTCCTGGACTCGTAGTCCGCATGGACACATGGACCGCATGGCCACATGGACCGCACACTAACCTGGAACTCTCGTAGCTCTGCATAGGTCCCCTGGACCCGCATGAGGTATTCTCGAATCATAGTCCTGCATCGCTCGAGGTATACCCCGCCGGAGGCGGCAACCCCGGTATATCATGTCAAGAGGTGAGTGATGTAATACTAGCATAACGGCTTATCGTTAAACAACATAAGCACAAATAAGAATAACCTCTTTACACAACCGTTTACAAGATCCTAACACACATAGCATCACAATATGTCTACTCAACAAACCATCTCACTGTACTTTCCAGAAATCAATACAAGTCTTTTATAAACACATAAGTAAACCGTTCCTTTTATCTTTCTTAAGTCGTTATACCTAACTTCCCATAAAGCTAGTATAACTCTTAAGCTTTTGTTTAAAAACCAAGTATTACTCTTCTTTCAAAAATGATTCATAATTCTTTTGAAATACTTCAAGATTCTTATTATTTAGACTCAAGTCAAAAGACGTCAAGTAAAACCATGTTCAGTTAACACACGACGCCTACCGCATCGTATATATATTTTAAAATATCATGCTCAAGAGGATAGGAAGAATCACATACCTTCTCGGCGAAATCCACCTGCCAAGTCGAATATGTCGCGCGCAGAGTATCAACCTATAATAGTCAAATACGTCTATCAACGTCTAGACTAATCTGTAGGATAATCTAAGCAGAGGGTTCTCTATTCTACGGAAAATCGGACAGCACTTCCCTACCCGGTAAACTATACAAGTCTACTGTAAATACAGTCCTATGTAAATACAGTTCAATCTTCTTTAATTCTTCTGCTGCGATTACAGTTCAATTCTTTTCTGTAATACCCTTCTATGTATTTTATACATCTACAGTTTGCATTCTCTAATTACAATGGAAGGATAAGATTATTATTTACCTCGGTAAGCCCAAAATTATCCAAGTTATAAGTCGATCCTGAGCAAGGTTTAGCTCCTAATCTGAACGCCCCAATCCGCTCCAGGAAACCCTTAGAAGTTTCTACACAACTTCTACTTACTACTTCAACCAACTATGAAGATTTCCCCAGGGTTTCGTTTAGTGACTAATGGATTTAAGATAGTATTTCTGGGCTTTTTGTATAGGGGTGACTTTGGAAATACTATAAGGGATTGGCTAAGGTATTTTTGGGGATAGTAACAATACTTGAAGAGTATTTTCTACCAAGGGGGCTTTGCCGAGACTACTAGGAAAGGGGAGGAGGGTGTTTCGGCTTAGCTCTCAGAGGAAGTGAGGTTGACGAGAATGTCACGACCCATTCGGGCCCGTGATCGTGCTCATCGGCACCCAAGTAGTCATACATCGAGTAATCGGAATATAAAACAAGACATGAAACAGTTTATAAAATAAGACATACGCTTTATGCGAAAACGCTTTCGGCATATATATATATAAACATGGTTTAGCGATTACATCCGATATTGTACAACATGACTACGCACTTAAAGAAATATACAACTATGGCGGGACGGGCCCGCCATACCCCGATCAGATACAAAACTATCTACAACAGGGAGATCATACCCAAAAAGTAGAGCCTCCGGAAAAGATGGAGCTCCCGACACCAACGTAGAGATCCTAAGGATGTGGATCTAGCACTGCTTCTTACCGCGGCATGAACGCAGCCCCAGGAGGTCGATAACAGTACTAAGTATGTGAAATCAGAAAGTACTTAAATGAAATCATATCACTTTAAAAACCAGTTTTACAAATATGCACGAAACAACAAATGTAACCGCACATAGTGCCACATCATAAACAAGAGCAACAATAGGTAACTGTAATAGGTCTTTTCTAGGCTGCGAATGATCGAAGCAGGGCCACTCGCCCATAATCATTCTGCAAGCCTAATCCTGGACTCCCGGAGTCCGCATAGGCCACTCACGTAGGCCCGCATGGGGTATAACCCCGTATCGAGGGTAGCTACTCCTCGGCAATGTCCTGGACTCGTTGTCCGCATGGCCACATAGACCGCATGAGGCATAACCCCGCATACTAACCTGGAACTCTCGTAGCTCCGCATAGGCCCCCT
Organism: Przewalskia tangutica; assembly: GCA_029844215.1. NCBI lineage: Eukaryota > Viridiplantae > Streptophyta > Magnoliopsida > Solanales > Solanaceae > Przewalskia > Przewalskia tangutica. Next base: position 64,631,966 of record CM056736.1, on the reverse strand, counting down.
GGACCCGCATGAGGTATTCTCGAATCATGGTCCTGCATCACTGAGTCTACCCCGCATCGGAGGGCATCTTAACCCCCGGTATCATCTCAAGAGGTGAGTGATATAGTACTAACACAACAGCTTATAGTTCAAACAACATAAGCATAAGTAAGACTGACCTCTTTACACAAACATTACAAGATACTAACACATAGCATCATAATATGTCTACTCACCAAAACCATCTTATTATACCTTTCAGAAATCAATACAAGTCTTTTATAAAACACATAAGTAAACTGTTCCTTTTTATAAACTTAAGCCGTTATACTTAACTTCCCATAAAGCTAGTATAACCCTTAAGCTTTTTGTTTTAAAAACAACTATTCTTCTTCTTTCAAAACTGTGTTATAATTCTTTTGAAAGACTTTTTAAGATCTTTATTATTCAGGCTTAAGTCGCAAGACATTGCCGTAAGTATTATTCAGGCTTAAGTCGAAAGACATTGCCGTAGTTATTATTCAGTTAACACATGTACGTCTACCGTACTATATATATATTTAAAATATCATGCTTTAGGAAGAATCACATACCTTCTCGGCGAAAACCTCCTGCCAAGTTGAATATGTCGCGCAGAGAATCAGCCTATAATAGTCACAGACATCTATCAAAGTCTAGACTACTCTGAAGGTCATTCTAAACAGAGGGTTCACAATTCTACGGAAAGTCGGGCAGCACTTCCCTACCCGGTGAGCTATATAAGTCTACTGTGAAAACAGTCCTATATAAGTATAGTTCAATTATTCTTCTTTAAACCCTTCATCGTGATAATTCCAATTCTATTCTGTAATATTCTTCTAAGTATTTAATACTTATTCTTATACTTCTACAGTATGCATTCTCTAATACAAAAGAGGGTTAGGATTATTTACCTCGGTAAGCCCAATAATATCCTAGATAAAAGTCGCGCCTGAGCAAGGTTTAGCTCCTAAGTTGTACGCTCCGGTAGCTCCAAGAAAACCTTAGAAGTTCTTCACAACTTCTACTAAGGACTAAGGGATTTGGGCTAGGGTATTTTGGGCATTATAACAATACTAGAAGGCAACTTTTCTACCAAGGGAGGGGGGGTAGATTTCGGCTAGGCTAGGGGGAGGGGTTGCCTCGGCCAAGCTCACTCAAAGGGGGGGGGGTGTTGGACGAAAAAGGCTACAAGGGAGAGGGAAGGATTTTCAAGACTTGGAAAGGAATTTGTGGATGAAGAACTCTTCATCTTAAGGGGGTATTTATAGGTCAAGACATGGCCAACCAAGGGCCAAGATTTAGCCAAGTGCTAGGCAAGTGTAAGGCCAAGATTAGGGCAAGTGTCCTTGGCCAACTTGCACACAAAATATCCTACCAACTACATGACAAGGATGGCCATCCATTCGGCCCTATTGCCGTGACAAGTCCACCAATGAGAGGGTGACAAGTGTCGCCCTCTCGTTGGTCCAAAGTGTTTCGTCTCTCGGAAAAATCCGCAAAAATTAGAAATGGCATAGCCGGAATTTACCCTACGAAAGCTGTGGAAACGTTTCGTCGGAAAACTATTCGTTTTGTGAGTTGTGCCCAAAAAATTGTCCAAGGCCTAAACTTTAAGGCCAAACTTTTTGTACGTATTCCCTTACGTACATACTCTGGAAATACGGGGTATAACAGAGAAGCTCACAAGGGGGAAGGGAGATTTCAAGACTTGAAAGATGATTTGTGGATGAAGAAGTCTTCAACACAAGGGGGGTATTTATAGGGCTTTCAAGGGCTAAGATGAAGGCAAGTGGAGGGCAAGTGGAGGGTGGGGATTTGCACAAGTGCACCCTAACCCTACTCCACAAATCACTCACAAACATTGACCCTTGGTTTAAGCCTCAAATTCATGCCAACCGTGGCCTCTTTGCCGTCCACTTGAGGGTGACAAGTGTCACCCTCTCGTTGGTCCAAAATATTCCATCTCTCGGAAAAATCTGCAAAAATTATAAATGACATAGCCGTAATTTTCCCTACGCAAGTTTTGGAAAACGTTTCGTCGGAAAACAATTCGTTTCGTGGGTTGTGCACAAATTTTCGTCCCTATGCCTACTTTAAGGCTTAAACTTTTGTATGTACGCCCTTACGTACATACTCAGGTAATACGGGGTATAACACCTATGATGAACATTCGAGGATGAATGTTTCTAAGGGGGGAAGGATGTTACACCTCGTAAGTTTAAAACGAGGGTTAAGAACGTCATTAGGAATAAAGATCTCAATTTAGGAAAGTAAGTATATTCTTACGTATTAATACGTAATAATTTAGGTTACAACGAGGGGATCAATGGAAATGGAAAAGGTTAGTCATATATATATTCTCGTTAAGAATACGAGACCTTATGGATGTCCGGGAATTTAAGAAAACGGAAAGCAAGATTTAAAGGAATAGACTAAGGTTTACTACTTGGGGGATTTATTTAGCCTAATAAGCACCTAGAGGGTTAAAGTGTAAAAAGAAAAGGACCTAAATGCATTTCTTTAAAATAATTACAAATCTGAAAATTTAGACTTAAAATGCCCTAACAATTCATTTTCCTCTTCAACACAAAAATCAAAACCCCTCTTCTTTTCTTTCCCTAGCTTGATCGAAAAACACCCCCCTTTGCAAGAGAAAAATCCAAGCTTTTACTCCACTTTGTTATACCAATTATCCTACACAAGTAAGTCAAGAACTAGAGCAATTCTAGCACCCGAAAACAGTGGGTACAGCCACCCCACTGCTGCCGATTTTGGAGCAGTTCTTTTTAAGAGTTTTAGGTAAGTTTTAGCATGGTAAGCATGTTTAGATGATGGGTTAACATTGTAGAACACATGCATGTCAATTTGGAGTTGAAAGAGTGAAGAATTGGGCAAGCAAAGGACCAAAACAGTGACATTTTTCGCTGGGACAGTGAGCAGATTTTCGGGATTGCTGGACAGATTTTTAGTCAAATTTGAAAGGGAATATCTCCTTGCATATTAGGAGTTTTTGGGTGTTTTAAAAATTCTAAAATGAAGTTCGTCAAGTCTAGTTTCCAAAGCAACAAACCACTCATCGATAGGACACCGAAGTAGAGAGTTATGGACGTTACAAGTTCAGCTGACGAAACAGTGACTAAAAATCGAGACAGTTTTGGGGATTTAATTAAGGTATGAAAATTCTTCAATCAATGCTATAATTGAAGTTGCATGTTGTTGTAGTTGAAGTATTGGGTTATGTTCGATAATTGCATGTTGGGAATTGGAAGGAAAGCTTAATGTTAATGCACTTGTGATATGGAATTGTTGATAGAGAAGTTGGATTAAGAAGTAAGAAAAAGAATTAGATAATTGTAACATGTTAGGGCCAACTTTTATGAAATTGTTGAGCATGATTGTCCCGCTTTAAAGGTCGTTCTTCTTAGATTATAATATAAGTTATGAAATTATAAATACGTTGCGATGATCGTCAATACATATCTTTAAAGAGGTTAAAAGTAATATATTGCAAACTAGAAGACTTGAGCTCTTGTTACTAATTGTTAGACTTGGTGGATTGCCTTAATGGACTATTTTCTTATATGAATTAAGAGTTGGTGGAATATGATAGATAGGTGGTTTAATCACCTAAATTGTTGTTGGGATTAAATTCCATAAAGGCGGGAAGAAAGGTTGTATAGATGGTATGTGCCAAGTATATGGGCTATTATGGTCATACTCTTAAGTAATGACTTATTGATTGGTTTGTTGGATTGTTGGCTGAATTGGATTGTTGGTTGGAGTTGAATTGTTGGTTGATTTGGATTGTTGTAAAATTGTGGATACGCACATAAACAAAGGAAATACTGTCCAAATTTTTATAGAAATAAGGGAGTCGTTATTCATATAACTTACATTAAAAAATCAAAATTGACGAGCGTGTTATTCCTTATTATAGGTTGAAGTACTAGACGAGGCATACCTTAATATCGACTTGATTAGTTCGCCTAAGAGGTATGTGAGACTTTTCCTTCTTTCTTTTGGCATGATTTTTATGAAAGTACGGCGGACGTACTTAACTCCTACCATTTCAGTTTTAAAAATGATTATTTACTAGTGATTATGATTTCAGTAACAGAGTTTATGGTAATAATTTTATTGAGAGTCACATAATGATTTTAATTGCATATAGTTGCTCATGATATCTACTCGTGCTAAGTATTATTATTTCACTCCACTGAGTCCCGAGCCAGGTTATGTTCGTGCGCAGTTATGCATCATTCATCGAGTCCCTCACTAGAGGGCCGAGACATGTTGTATATGTATATATACAAATTACATCGAGTTCCTCCATAGAGGGTCGAGACACGTTACGCGCGCAGATACAGATTCCATCGAGTCCCTCCATAGAGGGCCGAGACATGTTATCTGCTTTTATATACGCATACGAGCATGATGATTTATGATTCATACATGATATGATTTTGAACATGATTCTCGCTTTTATGAAATTTGATGACTCTGCTTTACTTGTACAGCTTGTTATTGATTTTCAAGATTTTATGTTTTACATACTCAAGATATTATTTGCATCGACTTCCTCTCTGAAGCTGCGTTCATGCCCACAGGTTTAGGTGTTTAGATAGGTGACCCTCTAGTTTAGGACTTCTGTACAGCAGTTGAAGAGCTCCTTTGTTCTGGAGCCAGCTATTTTGGTACAGATCTTCATCTTTCAGACTTATGCATATTTTGGGCACGACGGGGCCTTGTCCCTTCATATGTCAGTATCGCACTCTTAGAGGTCTGTAGACAGTTGTGGGTTGGACGTTTGTACCTTGTTTTGGGTTGTAGTGTTGTTGTACTCTGTGTTGGGGCGTTCCCTGTTATTCCTGTTGGTATCTGGCGGCAGCCTTGCCGGCTTGCTTATTTTGACCATTCTTTTATGTATATAATGTTGGTTGGTGGCGGCTTCGGCTAACTTTGTTTGTTGTTCTGTTATTAATTTGGCAGCCTTGTCGGCTCGCCTATTTTGGGGAGATGTTGTAAAAGCAGCGTTGTGCTGCCGAAATTTCTATAGATTTCGGTAGTAATGGGACTAAGAATGACAGGTCAGTAATGACGTCCAATTAGGACGTTTAGTCGCGGCCCGTCGGGTCGGGTCGTGACAACACAAATAAAAGTCACTCCACTGGACATGGTTTCATACTCCCTAAGACACTTGAATCTAGGCTCTGATACCAAGCTTTATAACGCCCCGAACCATGTCATGCGCGAAACACGGTACTCGGTGCCTAACTGCATATGACTGAGCGAACCACATGGCTTGCTTATCAATATATGTATCAAAATGTACTATAATAATTATTTAAAATATGTAAAACATAATAATGCATTTGTAGTCTGAAATAATCATAGCAGAAATAATATGAAAATAGAATAAGTATGAAAATCAATACTGACATGACATACTAAATTAGTCTATGAAACCCCTGAACATGAGTCTGACTTGTAAAATTGTCTACCAGGACAAGGACCTGACATACCTTTACTAAGAATGCATAATTATAAAATAATTAAATTGACACCCTGAATGAGATGGGACTCACCAAATAGCTGATACTAAAGTAATCATATTGAGCAGATCCGTCTCTCTGAAACTCAGCACCATGAAGTACAGGCCCCACGAAAAGGGATGTCAGTACATTTGAATTGTACCATATGTAAAGCAACTTAAATAATAAGCAGGCACAAGATATATTACGAACATGAAACTGAAACAAGAACATGAACATGAGTGTAATAACATGTGTAAAATCTGTAAATTATATATATGTATATCTGTGGGAGAGCATTAACAAAACTGACATGAATCACCACACCTGAACATGAAGTCTGATCTCTTCCCAATTAGCTAAGCCATCTCGTACTTTGCCGGAGTACGAGACATGAACATGATGTATCTAATAACACCACAAGGGGTAATAAGAAGGTATCATCCTCTGGCGGAGCTACCGTTATCCTATGTTGGCATACGTAGTTTCAGGCTATCTGAGCCTTCTCGGTAATCTGTGCAACTCCTAAAATATGTACTTGAAAATAGTTGGCTTGGAAGCCCATGGATTACATGAAATAGCTTGAAATCATAACTTGTAAATTTATAATTTAGCATGTAAATATATAATATAACTTGTATAAATCATGAGAAACATATATGAATTCATTAAACTGAGTGATAATTATCATAACTTGTATTTAAGAACTCATGGAAATCAAGGCATGGATTCATCAATTACGGACATGTTCATGACAATCGAAATGACGTATCATGAATATAATAAATGATAAAATGATATATATATATAGTTGAACATGAATATAAGGTTATTATGAACTTCAGAAAAAACCCTAGGTATGAAGAATTCTTATTTCATGGATTACATGTGTCGTGGGGAAGAACAATGATGTCCTCATATGGATAGAAGCTCTGCATACCTTAATCTCTCCAATATGTATCTTAAATATATTAACTTGGAAGGATAATCCCAAAGCTCAAACCTTAAAACCTTAGAATAAATTTATCTTGAAAATCCTAGGTTAAAAGTAGTGGACTTCGCCTTAGAAATTGTTTATACTTGATTAAAATCGCATGGAAATACATGAAAAAGACTTACCTTGAGTTATGGGGATGATGGGAGAAGAGAGCTTCATTCTAGGGCTTGAGAGAATGAGAAAATTCGAGTTTTGGAACTGTTATACCCCGTATTTACTGAGTATGTACGTGAGGGCGTACGTACGAAAGTTTAGCCTTAAAGTTTAGGCATAGGACGTTTTTTTTTGGCACAACTCACTAAAAGAATCGTTTTCCGACGAAACGTTTTACAAGACTTGCGACGGGAAAATTCCGGCTATGTCATTTCTAATTTTTGCGGATTTTTCCGAGAGACGTAACACTTTGGACCAACGAGAGGGTGACACTTGTCACCCTCTAATTGATGGATGTGTGGGCGGTAGTAAGCCGAATTGGAAGGCTTGTAGTAGGTACGATATTTGTGATATTTTGTGGATAAGGGCACTTGGGTGAATCCTTACCCTACACTTGCCTTGCACTTGGCATCATCCTAGCCCTTAAAAGCCCTATAAATACCCCCCTAACTTGAAGAGTTCTTCATCCACAAATCAAACTTTCCAAGTCTAAAATCCTTCCCTCCCTTTGTGTTGAGTTCGTCCAACACTCCCCCCTCCCTCTTGTTAAGGCTTTGGCCGAAACCTCTCCCCCCCTAGCCTAGTAGTCCTAGCCGAAATCTACCCCCCCTCCCTTGGTAGAAATGTTGTCTTCCAAGTATAGTTACTATTCCTAAATACCCTAGCCCAAATCCCTTAGTACTTAGTAGAAGTTGTGAAGAACTTCTAAGGGGTTTCTTGGAGCTATCGGAGCATTCAGACTAGGAGCTAAACCTCGCTCAGGATCGACTTATATATGGATATTATTGGGCTTACCGAGGTAAATAATCTTATCCTTCTTTTGTAATTAGAGAATGCATACTGTAGAAGTATAGGAATAAGTATAAAATACTTAGAAGGATATTACAGAATAGAATTGAACTGTTATCACAGTGGAAGGGTATAAAAGAAGAATAATTGAACTGTACTTACATAGGACTGTTTTCACAGTAGACTTATATAGCTCACCGGGTAGGGAAGTGCTGCCCGATTTTCCGTAGAATAGAGAACCCCCCCTGCTTATATTGTCCTACAAAGTAGTCTAGACTTTGATAGACGTCTTTGACTATTATAGGCTGTTACTCTGCGCGCGACATATTCGACTTGGCAGGTGGATTTCGCCGAGAAGGTATGTGATTCTTCCTATACTCTTGAGCATGATATTTTAAAATATATATATAGTAGTGACGACGTGTGTTAACTGAGTAATAATTACGGCAATGTCTTTTGACTTAAGCCTGAATAATAATTACGGCAATGTCTTTTGACTTAAGCCTGAATAATAATTACGGCAATGTTTTTTGACTTAAGCCTGAATAATACAGATCTTAAAAAGTCTTTCAAAAGAATTATAAATTAGTTTTGAAAGAAGAAGAATATTTGTTTTTAAAACAAGAAGCTTAAAAGTTATACTAGCTTTATGGGAAGTTAAGTATAACGACTTAAGAATGATAAAAGGAACAATTTACTTATGTGTTTATAAAAGACTTATATTGATTTCTGGAAAGTATAACAAAATGGTTTGATAAGTAGACATGATATGATGCTATGTGTGTTAGTGTCTTGTAACGTTTGTATAAGAGGGTATTCTTGTTGTGCTTATGTTGTTTAACGATAAGCTGTTATGTTAGTATTATATCACTCACCTCTTGACATAATACCGGGGGTTAAGCTGCCCTCCGATGCGGGGTATTGCTCAGGCAGTCTGTGTGACAATGATTCGAGAATACCTCATGCGGGTCCTGGGGGCCTATGCGGAGCTACGAGAGTTCCAGGTTAGTATGCGGCCTTTGTGGTCATGCGGTCTATGTGGCCATGCGGACTACGAGTCCACGATGATGCCGAGGAGACCCTCGATGCGGGGGATACCCCATGCAGGCCTACGTGAGTGGCCTATGCGATCGCGGAGTCGTGATTAGGCATGCATAATGATACTATGGGCAAGCCTTGCTCGATCATTCGCAGCCTAGACAAGACTTATTACTGATTCACCTATTGTTGCTCTTGTTTATGATGTGGCACTATGTGTGGTTACTTTGGTTGTTTCATACATAATTGTAAAATTGGTTTTAAAATGATATGATTTCATTTAAGTACTTCTGATTTCACATACTTAGTACATGTTGTATCGACCTCCTTCGGGCCGCTCATGCCGCAGTAAGGGCAAGCAGTGCTAGATCCACATCCTTAGGATCTTTTGCTTTGGTGTCGTGAGCTCCATCTTCTCCGGAGGCTCGACTTTTGGGTATGATCTCCCTGTTGTTGTATATAGTTTTGTACATTCAGGGTATGGCGGGGCCCTGTCCCGCCATAGTTGTTTATCTTCTTAGAGGTCTGTAGTCCTATTGTACAGTTGGGATGTAACTGCAAAACTATGTTTATATATATATGCCGAAAGACGACATTTTCTCACATAAAACTGTGTCTCATTTTACAAATGTTTCATGTCTTGTGTTTATATTCCGCTGATTACTCTGATGTATGACTACTTGGGTGCCCGGGTAAGACACCAGTCACGGGCCCCGGAACGGGTCGTGACAAAAGTGGTATCAGAGCAGTTAATCCTCGGAAAGTGTCTACAGACCGTATCTAGTAGAGTCTTGATTATCGGTGTGTTGTGCACCACACCAATAATCAGGAGGCTATAGGATATTTAGGATTGGTTTCCATTCTTCTCACTCTGAGATCGTGCCTTAGATCTGTGTTATAAGTTGGACCCCTCTAACGTATTCCTTTTAGAATGCGATTATGCCTCCACGTAAGGCAACCCGCCCGGAAGGGCAAGGCGAGAGCCGCTAGTAGGACACCGAGTTACGTGGGCTCGTGCCCGCCTATACCCGAGACGGCGAGTTCCATGACGCCGCCCAAGCAGACCACGCATGCCGTACCTCCCGTCCCCACACCGCGCAGGAGTTAGGGTACAAGGAGATGGCCCGATCGCCGTGATTGTGGCGACATGAGGATAGGCTGGATCGCAGATTCGATTCGACCCCGGTCGTACCGTGGTTCACCCGAGGCGCAGTTTGAGGCTACGGATTTCTGAGTTGTAGCCCGCGAGTTTTACGGTCGAGGCGAGGATGATCCGCAGGAGTTCATCCGTCGATTCTGAGGATTATGAGAGTGATCGGGCGTCGAGACCGAGTCGATTATCTTTGGTTCGCATCGGCCGCGTGATACCGATCGATTGGTTTGATTCGTGGAGTTATCGGGAGAGCACGCGTCCCGGCTACTGGGACGAGTTCTCGAGGCTTTCTCACTCACTTCTTGCCTCCACGGATGAGGAGGGCACGGCCGACGATTTTTGTTCCGAGGCAGAGGACGCACGATTAGAGTACAATATTGAGTTTGATTCGTTGGCTCGATATGTCCCCGCATTGCAGCAGATATGGAGGACCGGTGCATCGCCACGCCACCGGGCTAGATGATTATATGGCCGAAGTCTTGTGCGGGTGTGGCTCTACAGGCATGGACATTACCCGCACGCAGCTCATGCACTGACGCGAGGCGAGCGCAGAGCGTAGAGGCCGACGCCGACAAAGAAGCAGGCGCCGGACGGCAGGATCTTTGGTAACTATCGGTGGGCGGCCTCCAGAGCCTAGATTTGCACCACGCCCAGCTGAGCACTCCTACACCGCCCCGCAGACCCGGAGATATTCGAGGGCGCACCGGGCCCCGTGACTTGACGCCCGAGTAGCAGAGGTGTTAGCGATCGGACCACCTCGCGGTGGCCGTCACGGTAGATCCCATTTCGGAATTGTGGTATCGCTCGAGAGTATGTTACGATTGCGGCCAGGGTTATTTTGCGAGGCCTGTCCGACCGGGGCGCGGTGGTGGGCTCACCATGGTTCATTGCCGCTTCTTCGTCCCTACGATACACGCCCGAGGCGTGGTACTCATGGACCAGGTCGCGGCAGGTCGTGGGCGCGGTCCGATTCTAGCGGTCCTCGAATCCGCATTTATGCCTGTCCACCGACAGACTGTGAGGCGTCGCCGACGCCGTCACTGTACTTTATCGGTTCGATTTGATGTGTATGCCTTGATAGATCCGGTTCTACTGCCCCTATATATCTCCCTTATTGCTAGTAGGATAGGGATAGAGCACGAGTCCATAGACCCTTTCGAGGTAGCTACGCGATGGTGATTCGGTGGTAGCTCGGCGGTATATAGGGCTTGTCCGGGACCATATACGCCGGACCCTGGCCGACTTGATAGAGTTGGATATGACCGATTTCGATGTGATCATGGTATGGATTGGCTAGCTTCTGCTACGCCAATGTAGACCGCAGGGAGAGAGTGGTACGGTTCCAGCTCGAGGAGCCAGGTTGTTGAGTGAGGAACATCAGACGCCGGCGGGTAGGTTTATTTCTTACCTCAAGGCTAGGAAGATGGTGCGTAAGGGTACATCTACCATCTCGTTCGGGTGTTTGATAACGAGGCCGCGCCGATTTTCATCGATTCCAGAGTCGAGAGTTCCCAGACGTGTTTCGGATGACCTCCCGGTTATCCCTCCTGAGAGGGAGATTGAGTTTTGTATCGATGTGCTGCCAGACACTCGGCCTATTTCCATTCCGCCGTACAGAATGGCACCTGCCGAGTTGAGAGAGTTGAAGGACCAGCTGCGAGATTTGCTGGAGAAGGGCTTCATCAGACCTAGTGTTTCTCCCTGGGGAGCGTCGGTACTGTTCGTAAAGAAGAAGGACGGGACGTTGCGCATGTGTGTTGATTACAGTCAGCTGAACAAGGTGACCATTAAGAACAGATACCCCCTTCCCAGGATTGATGATTTGTTCGACCAGTTGCGCGAGATGTTTCTCCAAGATTGATCCGCGATCGGGATATCATCAGTGCGAGTAAGAGATGGGCGTCCCTAGATCGCATTCGGACCTTGCACGCATTATGAGTTCAGTGGTCATGTCTTTGGTTGACCAATGCTCCGCGGTATTCATGGATTTGATGAACCGAGTGTTCAAACCATTTTTGGACATGTTTGTGATAGTGTTCATTGATGATATCTTGGTTTATTCTCGCCAGAGCAGAGCACGCGAGCATTTGGCGATCTTGGCCGAAGTTCTCCGGGACCAGCAGTTATACGCCAAGTTTTCCAAATGTGAGTTTTGGTTATCTTCGGTGGCTTTTCTTGGGCATATTGTCGGGGCTGATGGCATTCGATTGGATACGGCCAAGATCGAGGCGCCAGACTTGCCTAGACCTACTACTCCGGCAGGTTCGCAGCTTTTACGGGCCTTGCAGTTATTATCGGTTCGTAGAGAAGTTTGCTTCATCTTCGCACATTGACTAGGCCGACTCGAAGGCACCAAGTTTGATGGACCGATGCTTGGAGCGTGGTTTCCGCCATCTTGGAGAGATCGACGACCGCTTCGCTTTACTTCCGCAGGGTCCAGACGGTTATGTTGTGTATTGTGATGCGTCGTGCATCGGGCTGGGATGTGTTGATGCAGCAGGTAGAGTTATAGCGCACGCATCCCGCGCCTTAAGAAACACGAGAGGAACTACCCCACCCATGATTTGGAGTCGGCGGTGATTCACGCCAAGATCCGAGGCACTATTTGTATGGGGTTCATGTGGATATATATACGCACCACAAGAGCCTCCAGATATCTTCACGCAGGGAGCCGAACTTACGGCGAGACGGTGGTTAGAGTTACTTAAGGATTACGATGTTGATATCTGTATCACCGGGAAGGCCAATGTTGTGGCGGATGCTCTTAGTCGTAGGTCGATGGGGAGTCTATCGATGTGCAGCAGAGGAGGGCATGGTTCGCGATTTGCATCGCTTAGCGAGCCTTGGTGTCCGATTGATTGATTCCGATAGCGGTGGGTTCGAGTTCGTGAGGTTGCCGAGTCTTCCATCGCCGGCGAGGTGAAAAGGCAACAGCTCGAGGATCCGGTTTTGACACGTTATCGTGATACGGCCTCCGTGAGGAAGCGGTCCTTTTGAGGTAGCACCGATGGGTGCTAAGGTTTGAGGGCGTTGTGTGTTCCAGACGTTTCGTGACTTGGCGAGTTCTAGGGAATCACACACAAGCATTACTCATCCATCCGTGGTCGACCAAGATGTACCACGACCTCGATCCGTATTGGTGGGATGGCTTGAAGAGGGACGTTGCAGAGTTTGTAGCTCAGTGCCCGTGTTGTCAGCAGGTGAAGATAGAGCACCAGAGGCCTGGTGGTTTGTTGCAAATGATTGAGATCCCGACCTGGAAGTGGGAAGTGATCAACATGGACTTTATCACAGGATTACCTCGCACTCCGAGGAAGCATGATTCTATTTGGGTTATCGTCGACAGGCTGACGAAATCAGCCCACTTTCTTCCCGTCAGGACGACTTTTTCGGCTGAGGATTATGCCAGACTTTACATCCGAGAGATCGTCAGACTACATGGAGTCCCTATTTCGATCATATCGCATGAGGAGCCCGCCACGCCAACTTCCTGAGGTCTTTCCGTAAGGGTTTAGGGACGCAGTGAGCTCGAGTATCGCATTCCATCCACGCATGCAGACGGACAGCCGAGCGCACTATCCGCACTTCGAGGATATCCGCGAGCACGTGTTATTGACTTCGTGGGTAGCCGAGGATCATTTGCCTCTAGTTGAGTTTGCGATAATAATAGCTACCACTCCAAAGATTCGATGGCGCCTTATGAGGCCTTGTATGGGAGGAAGTGCAGATCGATAGGCTGGTTCGATGGGCGAGGTACGATTAGTGGGACCAGACTTGGTGCAGCAGCGATGGATAAGGTGAAGCTTATCCGAGAGCGCTATCGATACCGTAGTCGATGTAAGTCGTATGCAGATCATCGTCGCAGATCCGGAGTTCGAGGTAGATGATTGGGTTTTCTGAAGGTGTCACCCATGGCGGTGTGATGAGATTCGGAAGAAAGGAAAACTCACCAAGGTACATCGGGCCCTATCGATTGTCCGCAGGTAGGCAAGGTTGCTATGAGTTGGATCTGCCGTCCGATCCGGAGGCGATGCATCCGTGTTTCATGTTTCTATGCCGAGGAGATGTATCGGATCCATCTAGTGGTACACCCGATCGACGATGTCCAGTGTGACCAGGGGTTATCGTATGAGGAGATTCCCATAGCGATAATCGATCGTCGAGTTAGGCGTCTGACCAAGGACGTGGCTTCACAAAGTCTTGTGGCGGAATGAACTCAGGGAGGAGATGACGTGGGAAGCTGAGGAGGACATGAGGCAGAAGTATCCTCACCTATTCCCCACACCTCCAGGTAATTCACTTTCCTACTTATAAATTTTCATTGTCATATATGCCTAAGTGTTGTTTTGTGGCCGTATGTGGCATTTACAAACTGTTTAAGTTATAAGGAACCTTATCGTTAACTGTTTTGGGAAGGAACATTCGGGACGAATGTTTCTAAGGAGGGGAGAATGTTATACCCCGTATTTCCTGAGTATGTACGTGAGGGCGTACGTACGAAAGTTTAGCCTTAAAGTTTAGGCATATGACGTTTTTTTTTGGGCACAACTCACTAAAAGAATCGTTTTCCGACGAAACGTTTTACAAGACTTGCGACGGGAAAATTCCGGCTATGTCATTTCTAATTTTTGCGGATTTTTCCGAGAGACGTAACACTTTGGACCAACGAGAGCGTGACACTTGTCACCCTCAATTGATGGATGTGGGCGGTAGTGTCAATTGGAAGGCTTGTAGTAGGTAGGATATTTGTGATATTTTGTGGATAAGGGCACTTGGGTGAATCCTTACCCTACACTTGCCTTGCACTTGGCATCATCCTAGCCCTTAAAAGCCCTATAAATACCCCCCTAACTTGAAGAGTTCTTCATCCACAAATCAAACTTTCCAAGTCTAAAATCCTTCCCTCCCTTTGTGTTGAGTTCGTCCAACACTCCCCCTTCCCTCTTGTTAAGGCTTTGGCCGAAACCTCTCCCCCCCTAGCCTAGTAGTCCTAGCCGAAATCTACCCCCCCTCCCTTGGTAGAAATGTTGTCTTCCAAGTATAGTTACTATTCCTAAATACCCTAGCCCAAATCCCTTAGTACTTAGTAGAAGTTGTGAAGAACTTCTAAGGGTTTCTTGGAGCTATCGGAGCATTCAGACTAGGAGCTAAACCTCGCTCAGGATCGACTTATATCTAGGATATTATTGGGCTTACCGAGGTAAATAATCTTATCCTTCTTTTGTAATTAGAGAATGCATACTGTAGAAGTATAGGAATAAGTATAAAATACTTAGAAGGATATTACAGAATAGAATTGAACTGTTATCACAGTAGAAGGGTATAAAAGAAGAATAATTGAATCAGATTTACATAGACTGCTTTCATGAGACTTATATAGCTCACCGGGTAGGGAAGTGCTGCCCGATTTTCCGTAGAATAGAGAACCCCCCCTGCTTAGATTGTCCTACAGAGTAGTCTAGACTTTGATAGACGTCTTTGACTATTATAGGCTGTTACTCTGCGCGCGACATATTCGACTTGGCAGGTGGATTTCGCCGAGAAGGTATGTGATTCTTCCTATACTCTTGAGCATGATATTTTAAAATATATATATATAGTACGGTAGACGTACGTGTGTTAACTGAGTAATAATTACGGCAATGTCTTTTGACTTAAGCCTGAATAATAATTACGGCAATGTCTTTTGACTTAAGCCTGAATAATAATTACGGCAATGTCTTTTGACTTAAGCCTGAATAATACAGATCTTAAAAAGTCTTTCAAAAGAATTATAAATTAGTTTTGAAAGAAGAAGAATATTTGTTTTTAAAACAAGAAGCTTAAAAGTTATACTAGCTTTATGGGAAGTTAAGTATAACGACTTAAGAATGATAAAAGGAACAATTTACTTATGTGTTTATAAAAGACTTATATTGATTTCTGGAAAGTATAACAAAATGGTTTGATAAGTAGACATGATATGATGCTATGTGTGTTAGTGTCTTGTAACGTTTGTATAAGATGGTATTCTTGTTGTGCTTATGTTGTTTAACGATAAGCTGTTATGTTAGTATTATATCACTCACCTCTTGACATAATACCGGGGGTTAAGCTGCCCTCCGATGCGGGGTATTGCTCAGGCAGTCTGTGTGACTATGATTCGAGAATACCTCATGCGGGTCCTGGGGGCCTATGCGGAGCTACGAGGGTTCCAGGTTAGTGTGCGGCCTTTGTGGTCATGCGGTCTATGTGGCCATGCGGACTACGAGTCCAGGACGATGCCGAGGAGTAGCTACCCTCGATGCGGGGGATACCCCATGCAGGCCTACGTGAGTGGCCTATGCAGACTGCGGGAGTCCAGGATTAGGCATGCATAATGATACTATGGGCGACCGGCCTTGCTTCGATCATTCGCAGCCTAGACAAGACTTGTTACAGTTCACCTATTGTTGCTCTTGTTTATGATGTGGCACTATGTGTGGTTACTTTGGTTGTTTCATACATAATTGTAAAAATTGGTTTTAAAATGATATGATTTCATTTAAGTACTTTACAGTTTCACATACTTAGTACCTGTTGTACTGACCTCCTTCGGGGGGCTGCGTTCATGCCGCAGGTAAGGGCAAGCAGGTGCTAGATCCACATCCTTAGGATCTTTTTGCTTTGGTGTCAGGAGCTCCATCTTCTCCGGAGGCTCGACTTTTGGGTATGATCTCCCTGTTGTTGTATATAGTTTTGTACATTCAGGGTATGGCGGGGCCCTGTCCCGCCATAGTTGTTTATATTCTTAGAGGTCTGTAGTCCTATTGTACAGTTGGGATGTAACTGCAAAACTATGTTTATATATATATGCCGAAAGGCGACATTTTCTCACATAAAACTGTGTCTCATTTTACAACTGTTTCATGTCTTGTTTTTATATTCCGCTGATTACTCTGATGTATGACTACTTGGGTGCCCAGGTAAGGCACCAGTCACGGGCCCCGGAACGGGTCGTGACAGGAACTAAGTGCGTATTTATACTTTTCAGCCCGTCGAGAAATGTACGGCCAATTCGACGGAACATCGAATTTTATACGGTCTGCCAAGGGACCGTCGAATTATGTATTGTCCATATAATCGGACTGTAGAATTAATTTCTAAATTACAGTGACTTCAAAACTTGAGAGGCTTCAGATAGTTAAAAAGGACGGACAGTCAAATATTATACAATCCGTAAAAAGCTATTGGGTTCCGTCAATTTCTGAATGGAATCGACGATTCATGTGACGGACCGTCAATAATTCTACAGTCTGTATAATACAGGCTTCAAATTTAATCTTCAAAACTGAAATTAGTTTTCAACTTTAAACTCCCCATTTTGGTTTCTTATACTCTCGATTCATGAACAGGGCTTAGTTTGAAGGTACGAGGTATTACAAAACTCCTTCATCCAAACATTTGTTTTCACGATTAATTACTATCAACAATTTGGTAATTTTTTAGAAAGGTTTTCGAGCCGCGTATTAATTTTGTTATGAACTTTGACTTACTCATTTGGTAAGATTGCATAAGAATTAGAAAAGTTTTTATGGTTTTCACAACTTGTGGGTTTTTTATATCAATGAGAAAAGATACACTTAAGAAACTCAAATCGCATGTCCAAACAAAACTTCAACCTCAAACCATATGATTTCAAACCATGATTTCAAATCATGTCCAAACGACTCCTTAAATAGAAGTTTCAAGTTCAAATCTTGTGAATAGAATGTCTTTGGTAGAGAATGTTATACCCCACACACCAGAAATAAAATAAGCCTTTCTTCCCCCGCGCCCCTACTATTCTGTTACTCAAAGAAAATATATAAAATAAAGGACTAAAAGAGTTTTTAATGTTGAGCATTGAACTGGTCCAATTTCGACATACGATATCATAGTTATTGTATGAACTGGTCCAATTTCGACATACGATATCATCGTTATTGTATGAAAATTATGATGTCTGTAATGCGATAATAACTGTGTCAAGTACAACATTGTTGAGTCTATTACAATGTAAGTATATGATAGCCAGTTCGACTGTATATTACTTACACTAGTTATTGGAAAAAAATGCGAACAAAGCCCTTGAATAATTAAATCCAAGTCAAAGGTTGCTCCTTTGGAAAACACAAACAAAGCCCTTGAATATTTTTCTTAAATACCCTTATTTATCTGTTTTCTCTGTGCCTTTGGATACTGCTGCTTTTCCTCTGTGTGTAGGTACAACCGATTCGCCACTGAGAAGGCTTGGATTCCACAGCCCCTACTTTATTTTATTTATTTTCTCATGTTTTCATTTTTAGTTCCTGTAATTCTACCAGGCCTGTCTGGATATTCTATTGTCTTGGATATGTTTTTAGGCCAGGCCTATCTGGTAATCCCACACCCCCTTTTTTGTAAAGCAAGGTACGAGGCAAGATCGAGGCTGGTCTATTGAGCGTAGGCTGCGATAACGCAGACCTATTTGAAGTGTTCACGGGGTTACCCGTTCGAACCAACGGGGGCACGCGACGAGAGGTAACTCCTATCCTTGCTTGTTATATTCAGTACTGCACTTTAATTCCAGTATTTTACTATCTATATTTTGCTAGGCAAATCTAGGTTTATCGATAGGCAAATACTAGGACCTTGCAAACTTTGTATGAATTTGTTGTTTTTCTTACTTTAAAGACTAATGTTGTGTTTTTAAGGAAGCCTTGTAATTTTCAACCGAGACTGTCCGGGTTATTTCTACAGCCTACCTGAACTAGAGATGTATAAGTAGGTAAAGCTTTGTAATTTATAACCGGGCCTGTCCAGGGATTTATTTACGCCTTTCCTTATTGTAATCGTTTATTTCCCTGTAATTTCTAGATTTCTTGTATACGCTCTTTCTCTTTGTAACTCCTTGATGCCAAAAAAAAACTTTCTTTTCACCAATGCCCATTCGTGTGGGGTAGGCTTCCATTGACATTTCTTCAGTCCCCTGTTAGCAGAAACCCCACTTCAGAGGGGACCTCCTCGCCCCACCTACCTTTGATTCAGGTACTCTTGTTATCCCTATGTATCCTGAGACGCTAATGGTGGCTAATGCTGAACCGTCTGCTTCAGTGCAGCTAGTGGTTCCCATGAACCTCTCTTTAAGACTTTGTATTATTCGGGGAGTTCCAGACCCTTTTTGAGCCTCTGCCACGATCTCTCACACCCTTGGTTCGGAGGACTCCTTCTCCTCCGTCGATGGGGACGTTTCCAATACCGTGGTGCCTCCAGATCAGCAACCTATTGCAGATATTGAGACCAACCAGGATAAGGTCAAATCCGTTAAGGATCCTTCCATACCTAATCCTAAAGAAGCATGGGAAAAAATGGTTAAGGGTAATAGGGATGCCAATAATGGTTCTAAACTACATTTTGTAGACGAACCGCATTGTGATGGTCCCATTATTTTTTATGATGATGATTTCAATGAGTTACACTCTACCCGGGGACACCTTTTGGTAGGCTATGTTGCTGGAAAGTACCCGGGAGGGCCTGCATTGCAAAAATTATGTCGTTCTTGGGGTGTCAAGTATCGATTTAGTGTTCACAGTGGTGGTTGGATCATATTCAGATTTGACTCAGCCGAAGATAAAATTAAGGTTATCAGTATGGGGCCACATTTCGTCTATGGCACTGCACTCTTATTAAAGGATATCCCTAAGTGCTTCAACTTTGACACTCAGGAAATTTGTGTAGTTCCTCTTTGGGTAAGACTTCCATCTCTCCCACTTGAACTATGGAACCCATCTGCGCTAAGTAGAATTTTCTCACGGGTTGGGAAACCAGTTGCCACTGATCTACTAACTCGTAAGAGAAACCAAATCTCATATGCCCATGTTTTGGTCGATGTGGACATCCCCAAAGACCCTGTCCATGAAATCAAGCTTGACATCGGCAAGAATGAGCCCGTTGTTCAAAAAATCTTTTATGAAAAATACCCTTGCACGACATGTAGGGGGGTTGGGCACTTGGATACTGATTGTGAGGCGCATTCGGCGTCCACAAAAAGAGGGGTAGAGGAAAAGGGCCCCGCTGAGGACAATGGAGATGCGAGGAACACTGTGGGTGGTATGGCGATGCACTCTTACATCGTTTCCCCCCTTCCTCACCTACTCCACCCATACAGCAGGTTATTGACAATGAGACACAGACGACTCATACAGTAGGTTGGCCCTCGGGTTCGCAAACCGGGGTCGATAAAGGTGGTAACTCTTGCGGAAATGGAGAGGTGTCGATTATTCTTGGGGGCTAGCCTACCAGGGTCCAAACCGAGACTGGTACAGGTGGAGAGGTATCGGATATTCAGGGGCTAGCCTTCCGGGGTACAAACCGAGGCTGGTACAGGTCTGCATGCAACTCAGAACTCCAGCGTAATTGGAGAACTTTCGGTAGGCCAGCCTGCGGGCACCCAAACCGGGGCTGGCACAGGTGGGAAAGAGCCAGTTATTGATAATGGGGATGGAACTTCAACAGAAAAAACTGCAGGGACACAGGTCGAGGCAAGAACTAGTGCGTAGAATACTTATGCAATGCAATCTGTCGTTACCCTAGACGACGGGTTCACCAAAGTTGGGAAAAATGGAAAATCAACTCCCAAACATAAGAATACCATCTTGCCTCTTGGCAAGGCTATGATTACCAGGGCCCGAAATCCAAAGAAAAAGAAGAAGGGCAACCCCACGGACACTGCTGGTATCTCGAAGGGTCCTGGCCCCCGAGGCTTACCGAAATGATTATCGCCTCCTGGAATATAAGGGGCCTGCATGACCCTTTTAAAAAGGATGAGATTTGCAATCTCATCCAGAAGGAGAACATTAATTTTGTCACGACCCGAGCCGACGAGTCCGCGACTGGTGCCCTACCTGGGAACCCTTCTACCCACATGTTACAATTAAACAGCTGAAGCTAAGAAAACTCTTTTTTTTATAACAAAGAGATCATATCCCCTGAACTATAACAACAACTCTTTTTATAAAACTAGGCAAGCCGACAAGACCACCACTTTACATAGAATAGTCCAAACGAACTACAACTGTACATATGTCCCAAATACACATACAACCCACACCTGTCTACAAGACCTCTAGGAGTTTGATAAAGACATGTGACGGGACAAGGCCCCGTCGTACTCCTGAATATACATAAGTCTAAAATTAAGGACTGTACCAAAAGGACAAGCTCCGGAACAATGGAGCTATCTCAAAAAGCTGGGCAATGATCCTAAGCACGCGGATCACCAAACTGAGTACCTACACCTGCGGGCATGAACGCAGCCCCCCGAAGGGGGTCAGTACAACAGGTACCAAGTATGTAACATAAAGTACAGTAATTAATATCATAACTGGCCAAAGAATGACAGGGGCAAGTATGAAAATCAAATACCAGATCCAACCGTGTCATATAAAGTAGAGCCAACTGTACCCATTTTAAAAAGTGAGAATCAACTGTGCCTTCTAAAATTGAGTCATTTTAAAACCATGAATATCTGTTCATATAATCATATACCTGCATCATGGATACAATTCCACAAATCATCTTACTCTCATGGGAATCTATACCCGCATCATGGATACAAGTCCACGAATCAATATACATCTCATGGGAATCTATACCCGCATCGTGGATACAAGTCCACGGACAATATACATCTCATGGGAGTCAATACCCGCATCGTGGATACAAGTCTACAGACAATATACATCTCATGGGAGTCTATACCTGCATCGTGGATACAAGTCCACGGACAATATACATCTCATGGGAGTCTATACCCGCATCGTGGATACAAGTCCACGGACAATATACATCTCATGGGAGTCTATACATGCATCATGGATACAAGTCCACGGACAATATACATCTCATGGGAGTCTATACCCGCATCGTGGATACAAGTCCACAGACAATATACATCTCAGGGAAGTCTATACCCGCATCGTGGATACAAGTCAACAGACAATACGCTTGCACAAATAGCTATCATGAGCAACCATGTGCAATTTAAATCATCTTTTGACTCTCAATAAAATCTTTAAAATGACTTTTCATTTTTGAAAAACCAAGGCAATACCATGCCTTCCATTTTCGGGGAAACCGAGACAACACCATGCCTCTTATTTTAGACAAACCAAGGTAATACCTGTCAGTACTAATCCCATAAATCCAATTAGAAGTATTAAACTCTAAGTTAATAATGTTCGTCTTCTCATTTTTCCGAAAATTTTCCTTAAGAAAATGTAATTTCTCTTTCCTTCCAATATTCAAATCTTTTTTCCTTAATCACGTCATCAAATCAATGTCATGGAATTACGGGGTGTAACAATACCATGTCTTCCTCTTTAGAATTAAAATCCAATAAAACCATGTACGTCCGCCGTACACTTACTTTATAAAAAAAAACTCAAGACACTAGCACTTGTAGCATCAAGGCACTTTCACTTTTAAAATCAAGTTACTTACACTTTTAAAATCAAGTAACTTATACCTTTAAAAATTGAAGCACTTTCATGTCTTCCATTCTAGAGAAAATCAAGGCACTATCACATCTTTCCTTTTAGCAAAACCGAGGCACTGCCACCTCTTTCAGTTTAGCAAACCCAAAGTACTAACAAGAGAATATATAGAACAACTTCCATTTTAGAAAACCCATAGTACTATCAAGGGAATATATCACTAAGGATTAGGATCCACTCACTTTATAATATCAAATCATGCCAAAGAAGAAAGGATAGTTCACATACCTTATCGCCGACACCAACACGATAAGTAGATACGTCTCAAATAGGTACTTCAACCTATAATAACAATAACACCTCTATCAACTTTAGGAAAACTAGGATACGATATTCCACATAATGACTTTCCTTTCATATAAGAATTTGGACAGCACTTCCCCTATTTATACATACTTTTCCACCTTTCAAGAAGGTCAATCTCATCAATAACCAAGGCAACAATTAAGGGCACAACCAACAGTTAACCAAGGTGATTCAAACACCTATTTCTCACGTAAAAAAACCTCATAATCCATATAAAACAGTTCACTATCCAACAATAATAAGGGTAAAATGTGAGGCCTTTTAACACCGTTCAACACCCTTAATCCCTTAGGACTTTCATTAGCAATTACTACATTTAAACATGAATATTGGTGGCTGAATTTCCAGCATTCCAACGCCACAAAACAGTCCCTAAAACTACACAACAATGTCTCACAGTTTCATGCAGTTTTTCGGCCAACTACAACAACCAAAGCCATTTCCATAACTTCTTATAATCCAATTTACCTTCCAACACTTATATATAAAACACATCCACTTGTAATAACAATATTCCATTCCTTTAACATGCAAGTAGTGACGATAACAACAACAATAACCAATGAATCCAATTTAACAAAACAGGCTCAAAATCGGCTAACATGCCAAACTGTCACATGCATTTCTGATTCTCCATTTTACTTAACACAAGTTCATCTTATAACTATAACATCATGTAACTCCCATTAATCTTAAAGAGGAAAAGGAAATCTTACCTTCACTTTTAGCCAAAACAGTCCACAAGTCTCGGCTACAACTGCTTCACTTTCACACCACTTCTTCCCGTTACAATAACACACACGTATCCTCTACAAGCTTGTAACCATCTTGCTTTCTTGTTTTTCTTCCAGAAGGTCCATCTTCAAGCTTAGGGTTTCAAGACATTTTTCTTGGCCAATCTGTGACCCACTGTTTTTGGTATGATCACTAGGCTTAAAACTTGGTTAGGGAACTTAATCTCGGAAAATATTAAACTCTTGTTCTTTACTTAGCCAAGGATTTTCAAGAACTAGAGGGAGAAGATAAGAGAAGAGATAAGGGTTTGGGTGAAGAGAAAAGTGAGACTCCAAGTCTCCCAATTCATATCTATACAAGTGGAGGGGGACCCTTGAACCCCACTTGTCCACTTGTTCAAAATATCTCCGGGTTGGAAAATTTCCGCATTAGCACTGTGGTACTGTTCTTTGGCACCGCGGTACTGCCCTTTGGCACCGCGGTGCCGAAAGTTCTGAGACCCTTTGATGTTATGGCACCACGGTGCTGCCCCCTGTCGCCCTGATTTTGCCAACTTTCGCCCTTTGCCTCGGGAGCTCCTTTCAAGCCTTTTCTGCCCACACTCTATTGGAAAGAACTCAATACTAGTGCTATTTCTCGTCGTCACACGTATTTGTATCCAAAAACTATTCCCATAGAGAAAATGTAAGTATACATTCCTACCAACCCTCAACCTTATATCCTAACTTATGTTCTCACTTACATGCCCTGAAACTACGGGGTGTAACATTCTTCTCCCCTTAGAAACATTCATCCCCGAATGCTCATAATAGGTCTCAACTACAACCATTTCGACGCAGTCCCCTTTAATTATACCTATTAATTTATGCTTAGTAAACACAAAGGTTCCTCACATGGCCACAATATAACACCGGTATTATTCATGAAACAATATAGCCAAATAAGAAATCGAATTACCTGTATAACCATAATTTCATTCGCCTCTATCGTTCCTGTTCAAATCCTGCCCTGCGGGGCGCATAGCTATAGAAGGTGATGAACTAGCAGCTGATCATATAGGCTGAGCCATACCACTTGTACCCCATTTGGAAGGACAATCTCTCATCACATGACCTTGAATGCCACAAGCAAAACATGCACTTGTACCTGAATGACATTCCCCACCATGATGCCTACTACATTGAGAACACCGAGGCAAAGGTGGCCTCGACCGAGTAGAACCCCTGTCCCTCTGTGAACTCAAGCCCGGCTCCACCAACTCCCGAATACCTCGAGGATTAACCTCCGCTCAGATCGCGAGGGTACACTCTGTACTAGATGGGAAGAATACCTAGCCTGCTGCTAAGGTTGCCCGCCTCCAAACTCTCTAAGATGTCTAGCCGACCTAGCCCTGTTATGCTGGCCCCTGTCATGGTCACTATCTGACTGACACCATTTATGTCGGTCTTCTACCCCTTCGGCGTAGGCCTGTACTCGGGCAATGTCCATACCTAGAAGAAGAGCCACTGCCATGCATCCATCAA
Organism: Przewalskia tangutica; assembly: GCA_029844215.1. NCBI lineage: Eukaryota > Viridiplantae > Streptophyta > Magnoliopsida > Solanales > Solanaceae > Przewalskia > Przewalskia tangutica. Next base: position 64,607,208 of record CM056736.1, on the reverse strand, counting down.
TCAAGTAGCAGTCTAGTCCCATCACATAGCGATGAACTCTATCCACCATATCCGCCACAATGGTAGGCGCATACCTAGCCAATGAATCAAATTAAAGGTTATACTCTCTAACGCTCCTGCCACCCTGTCTCAACTACAGGAAATTGTCGACTCTAGCCCTCTTCATCTCTGGAGGCAAGAAGTAACCAAGGAATGCCTCTGTAACTCATCCCATGTAGCTGGAGAAACATCCTTTCCCTAGACAACTCCCAAGACTCATACCAGTTTGTAGCTATATCCCTCATCCTATACGATGCTAACTCCACAGACTCAGTTTCCGAAGCCTTGATTACTCTCAAGGTGCACTGAATCTGTCGGATAATCTTCTGCGGGTCATCCTCGGGCTGTGACCCAAAAAAACTCTGGAGGGTTGCAATTCAAGAAATCACGAACCCTCAAACTATCAAACCTAGGGTAAACTCCTAGTCCTCGCTGCGCTCGCCGCCACTAGTCTAGTCGCCACTGGATCGCATCTCTCGTGGCCCTATCCTCCGCCGGCCGGTGAACCGAGGCTCAAGTATCGGGGCCTCTGGAGCTTCTCTAAGCTCCTCTGGTGATGGTGGTGTAACTGAGTTCGACGACTGGCGCACCATCTCTGGCATAGTCTGGGGCTGTGCCCTAGTAACTCTCTGTGTCTGACTAGCAGCTCCTGCTACTGCTTTGCCCTTTTGGGCCACTGTTGCCCTCTTCGAAGGCATAGCTGTAACACAGTAATACGTTAGAGAGAGGAATTCTCCTAATAACATAACTCTATCACACGATCTACGAGATGAAAGAATAGAAACCAATCCTAAATTTAATGTAGCCTCCTGTTTATAGGTGTGGTGCACAACACACCAATAACCAAGACTCTACTACACACGGTCTGTAGATATTCTGAGGACTAACTGCTCTAATACCACCTTTGTCACGACCCGAGCCGACGGGTCCGCGACTGGTGCCCTACCTGGGCACCATTTTACCCACACGTTGCAATTAAACAGCGGAAGCTAAGAAAACTCGATTTTTTTAACAAAGGGATTCTGTCCCCTGAACTATAACAACAACTCTTTTTATAAAATTAGGCAAGCCGACAAGGCCTCCACTTTACAAAGAATAGTCCAAACGAACTACAATTGTACATATGTCCCAAATACACATACAACCCACACTTGTCTACAAGACCTCAAGGAGTTTGATAAAGACATGTGACGGGACAAGGCCCCATCGTACCCCTGAATATACATAAGTCTAAAATCAAGGACTGTACCAAAATGACAAGCTCCGGAACAGTGGAGCTATCTCAAAAAGATGGGCAATGATCCTAAGCATGCGAATCACAAAACTGAGTACCTACACCTGCGGGCATGAACGCAGCCCCCCGAAGGGGGTCAGTACAACAGGTACCAAGTATGTAAACCTAAAGTACAGTAATTAAGATCATAACTGACCAAAGAATGACAGGGGCAAGTATGAAAATCAAATACCAGATCCAACCGTGCCATATAAAGTAGAGCCAACTGTACCCTTTTTAAAAAGTGAGAATCAACTGTGCCTTCTAAAATTGAGTCATTTTAAAACCATAAATATCTGTTCATATAATCATATACATGCATCATGGATACATGTCCATGGATCATCTTACTCTCGTGGGAATCTATACCCGCATCATGGATACAAGTCCACATATCAATATACATCTCATGAGAATCTACACCCGCATCGTGGATACAAGTCCACAGACAATATACATCTCATGGTAGTCTATACCCGCATCGTGGATACAAGTCCACGGACAATATACATCTCATGGGAGTCTATACCCGCATCGTGGATACAAGTCCACGAACAATATACATCTCATAAGAGTCTATACCCGCATTGTGGATACAAGTCCATGGACAATATACATCTCATGGGAGTCTATACCCGCATCGTGGATACAATTCCACGGACAATATACATCTCAGGGGAGTCTATACCCGCATCGTGGATACAAGTTCATGGACAATACGCTTGCACGAATAGATATCATGAGCAACCATGTGCAATTTAAATCGCCTTTTGACTCTCAATAAAATCTTTAAATGACTTTTCATTTTTGAAAAATCAAGACAATACCATGCCATCCATTTTTGGGGAAACCGAGACAACATCATGCCTCTTATTATAGACAATCCAAGGCAATACCTGTCACGACCCGAACCCCGGGCCCGCGACTGGTGCCCTACCTGGGCACCATTCTACCAATACATCCCAATAACCAGCGGAAGCTAAAGAAAACTCATCATCATTTTTTATAGGCAAAGCAGGCAAGGCTGCTGTTATATACAATAACCAAAAGATCTACAACTGTACACAAGTCCAACCCACATATGAATACAGACCTCTAATATTTTGAAAGAAACTATGACGGGACAAGGCCCCGCCGTACCCCTGAATATACATAAGCCTGTAACAACAAAGCTGTAGCAAAATGATAAGCTCCGGAACAATGGAGCTATTCCAAAAGCTGAGCAATAACCCTAAGCACGCGGATCACCAAACTGAGTACCTACACCTGCAGGCAAGAACGCAGCCCCCCGGAGAGGGGGTCAGTACAACTAGGTACCAAGTATGTAAACATGAAGTATAGTAAACAAGATCATAATTGGCCAAAGAATGACAGGGACAAGTATAATAATCAAACTACCATATCCGACCGTGCCATATAAAATAGAGTCAACTATACCTTGTATCACTGTACCACTGTACCAATGTACCACTGTACCACTGTACTACCGTACCACTATGCCACTGTACTACTGTACTTTATAACAATGAGGGTCAATTGTATCTTTTCAAAATACCATTTCAAAATATGAAATCAACAGTACCATTTTAACATATGAAAAGTCATGTCAAAATCAGGGACACCTGCCCTCAGGATCATTATGCATATCCTATTCATGGGAATTGAACCCGCATGAGAATTGAACCCGCATGGATCTTTTAGACCAGCAATGAGTATATATACCCGCATCATGGAGAGCTAGTCCATGGAATAATTTAATATCATGGGAATTGAACCCGCATGAGTCCTTAGAACTGCATGAGTATACCTACTCGCATCATGGAGAGCTAGTCCATGGACTAATTTAATGTCCCGGGAATTGAACCCCCCTCACGGAACCATGACCATGGAATTCCACCATCATGGAAGCATGTCCATTTGAACAACCATATGCAAGTTAAATCATCTTTGACTCTCATTTGAACAAATAGAATGAACTATCATTTTATAAAACTCAAGGCACTACCATGCCTTTCTTTTTTTTAAAACCAAGACTATACCATGCCTTCCTTTTTAGAAAAATCAAGACAATATCATGCCTTCCTTTTCAGAATAACCAAGACAATACCATGCCTTCATTTTTAGAAAAACCAAGACAATACCATGCCTTCCTTTATAGAAAAACCAAGACAATATCATGCCTTCCTTTTTAGAAAAACCAAGACAATACCATGCCTTCCTTTTTAGAAAACCAAGACAATACTATGCCTTCCTTTTTAGAAAAACCAAGACAATACCATACCTTCCTTTTTCGGGTTAAGATCCAATAAAATCATGTACGTCTGCCGTACACTTACTTTATATAAATATCATGTAATATTAGGGACTTGATCCCAATAGCACCATGTACGTCTGTCGTACATCGTTTCCTTTATAAAACCCCAAGGCACTAACCTTGCAACATCAAGGTACTTTCACTTTTAAATCAAGTTACTCACACTTTTTACAATCAAGGCACTTTCACTTATAAAATCAAGACACTTTCACTTTCAAAATTCAAGGCACTTACACCTTTAAAATCGAGTAACTTACACTTTTAAAATCAAGTCACTTATTCTTTCCCAATCAAGTAAATTACACTTTTCAAATCAAGTCACTTATTCTTTTCATATCAAGTGACTTACACTTTTCAAATCGAGGCACTACCACCTTATGTACCACAAGGAATCCGAATCCATTTTAAAACACGTACGTCCACCGTACACTCATTTGATAAAAACCATGCCAAGGTACTATCAATGGAATAGAACAACTTTCATTTATAAAAACTCAAGGTACTATCACATCTTTCCTTTTAGCAAAACCAAGGCACTACCGCCTCTTTCATTTTAGCCAAAAACCCAAAGTACTAACAAGGGAATATATATAACAACTTCCATTTTAGAAAACCAAAGTACTATCAAGGGAATACATCAGTTAGGAATAGGATCTATTCACTTTATAAAATTAAAGCAAGTATCATTAAGGATTAAAATCCACTCACTTTATAAAGTCAAATCAAGTATCATTAAGGAATAGAATCCACTCACTTTATAAAGTCAAATCATGCCAAAAGAAGAAATGATAGTTCACATACCTTATTGACGAACTAACCAACTCGACAATCTAGAATATGTCTCAATGTAGTACTTCAACCTATAAATACAATAACATGTATATCAACTCCATGCTTACTTGTGTAGGTCAATACCAAGTAAAGATTCTTTTTTTCTACAAAAAATTGGGCAGCACTTCCCCTATTTATACGTACTTTTCCACATTTCAAGAAGGCCAATTTCATCAACAACCAATCCACAATTAAGGGCACAACCCAACAGTTAACCAAGTTAATTCACACACCTATTTCTCATGTAAAACAGCCTCATAATCTCGACAAAACAGTCCACTAAAATCAATCCACAATCCAACAACAACAAGGGTAAAATGTGAGGCCTTTCAACTTATTTCCACACTCTTATTCCCTTAGGAACTTCATTAGCAATTACTACACTCAAACATGCATATTGGTGGCTGAATTTCCAGCATCCTAACGCCACAAAATAGTCCCTAAAAACTGCACAACAATATCCAACAGTTTTGCAAGTCTCGGCCAAACAACCCCAATACCATAACCCTTTCCACAATCCTTTATAATCCAATTAAAGTTCCAATACTTTTATATAAGTCATATCAACTTATTAACAACAAGGTTACTTTATAACATGCAATAGGCGGGGTTAACAACAACAACAACCAACGAAATCCAACAACACCAAAACTGCCTAGATTTCGGCCAACACCTTCAAAATTGTCCACACACTTTTTATTCTTCATTCTTCTTAATACAACTTCATCTATTAACTATTACAACATGTAATATCCAATTACTTCAAGAGAATGAGGAATTTTACCTTTTATTTTGCCCAAAAATCGTCCAAAACAGTCCGCTCAATATTGGCCCACAGTTTTCGTTTTGCTCCACTTATTCAAGTTTCAATCACACCCATGTATCCTCTATAAGCTTATAACCAACTTCCCTTCTTGTTTTACTTCCAAAAAGTTGATAATCAAGCCTAGGGTTTCAAGGCAAACTCACGACCCAAATGGATTTTGGAGATCTTGGAGAGTTATCTTGGCTTAGGACTTAATTAGTGTTCTTAATCTAGGAAAATAATCAACTCTTGTTCTTGGAATTTTTCTAGGGATTTTCGAACTCAAGGCAAGAGAAGAGAGAGCTTGGAAGATGAAATATGTGAAATGTGGCCAAGTCTTGCATCTATATCTCTATATAGATATTTCTCCTTGCAAGACAAGTGGATGAGACACATGTCACTCTCCTATTGGCCAAAATTCCCACTTAAATAAAATATCTAGATATTGTCCAAAATATCTTAAAATCGAAGGGCTCCGCGAAATTGTGAAATTTTGACGGCCTCATATTATCAATTCTAATACTTCATAATCCAATACTAATCTCGTAAATCCAATTAGAAGTATTAAACTCTAAGTTAATAATGTTCGTCTTCCCATTTTTCCAAAAAATTTCCTTAAGAAAATGTAATTTCTCTTTCCTTCCAATATTCAAATCTTCTTTCCTTAATCAATTCCTCAATTCAATGTCATGGAATTATGGGGTGTAACATCCTCCCCCCTTAGAAACATTCGTCCTGAATGTTTATAACAAGTTTCAAACTATACAGATTCTGGCATAGTCTCCTTTACTACACTTATCAACCAATACTCCACCAAACCAATGATGCCACACACTGCCACAATATCACACATGAATATCCAATCAATATAGCCAAGCGAGGAATAGAATTACCTATCGTATTTTTCTCATACTTTCCAAAATATTCTGGTATCTATATACGAGATCTCAATTATGGCTCCTGATTCCAATCCTTGGCGTTACTAAATCGAACTTGGTCATTATACTTGGATTCAATTTCCTTCGCTTGCCTCATGGCCAAGACATTCCATCTTATCATTATTAGGTCTCATATTGACCGAGTGCCCAGTCGTCTTACCTTTACACTTCCATTTCAAGTTGCCACGGGGGTCTCCTATCTCAAAGTATTTATCATACTATCTTTCCGATCATTACAGGTTCGCCACCTTTGGCTGAAGTGTTCCTACTGTACATCCTCTACTATCGGTCCTTACTCTGTCCCGGAGTAATCATACCTTGTGAAACCTACATAACTATAGTTTCGTTCACCTTTATCATTCTTGTCATAATCCTTCATTCTACTCATTACTAAACCAAAAATATTTCTACCTTGATACTCGATCACACAGTTCCATTCATACTCATTACTGCTTTCATACTCTTTAGCCCTTCTTCGACTGTTCCATAGTTCCCGTCCTCAATTACCTCCAACACACTATTTTTATCCAAAGGTTATCAAAAATTATAACATGTTGCACATCATCATTACACCAACTATACAACAAGCTTACCAACCTGTATCCGAAGCCCATATATTCCTTCTGGGCCACTGTCTCTTTCCTCGGAGTCATAGTTGTAACCACAATAATTCGTCAGGGAGGGACTATCTAACAACACAGCTCTATCGCACGATCTTAGAGTAAGAAGAATAGAAACCAATCCAAAATATCCTGTAGCCTTCTGTATATAGGTGTGGTCGACAACACACCGATAACCAAGACTCTACTAAACACGATCTGTAGACATTCCGAAGACTAACTGCTCTGATACCACTCTTGTCACGCCCGAACCCCGAGCCCGCGACTGGTTCCCTATCTGGGCACCTCTCTACCCATATATCCCAATAACCAGGGGAAGCTAAAGAAAACTCATCATCATTTTTTTATAGGCAAAGTCGGCAAGGCTGTCGTTATATACAATAACCAAAATATCTACAACTGTACACAAGTCCAACCCACATATGAATACAGACCTCTAAGAGTTTGATAGAAACTATGACGGGACAAGTCCCCGTCGTACCCCTGAATATACATAAGCCTGTAATGGCAAAAATGTACCAAAATGATAAGCTTCGGAAGAATGGAGCTATTCCAAAAGCTGAGCAATGATCCTAAGCACGCGGATCACCAAACTGAGTACCTACACTGCGGCATTTAACGCAAATTTCCGAGAGGGGTCGCGATAACAAGGTACCAAGTATGTAAACATAAAGTATAGTAAACAAGATCATAACTGGCCAAAGAATGACAGGGGCAAGTATAATAATCAAACTACCAGATCCGACCGTGCCATATAAAATAGTGTCAACTATACCTTGTATCATCGTATCATCGCACTCATCGCATCAATGTATCATCGTACATCGCATTACCGTACATCGTTTCATTGTACCACTATGTCTTGTACTATTGTACCATCGTGCATCGCATCATCAGATTTTTATAACAATGAGGGTCAATTGTATCTTTTCAAAATACCATTTCAAAATATAAAATCAACTGTACCATTTTAACAAATGAAAAGTCATGTCAAAATCAGGGACACCTTCCCTCAGGATCATTATGCATATCCTATTCATGGGAATTGAACCCGCATGGAAATTGAACCCGCATGGATATTTTAGACCCGCAATGAGTATATATACCCGCATCATGGAGAGCTAGTCCATGAAATAATATAATATCAGGGAAATTGAACACGCATGAGTCCTTAGACCCGCATGAGTATACCTACTCACATCAACGAGAGCTAGTCCGTGGACTAATATAATGTCACGGGAATTGAACCCTCCTCACGGAAGCATGCCCATGGAATTCCACCATCATGGAAGCATGTCCATGAAATAATATAATAATATTGTCGGCACTCTAGTGAGGGGCGCGATTATGTAGGAATATAACACTTGCACGAATAGCCATCATGAGCAATCATATGCAAGTTAAATCATCTTTGATTCTCATTTCAACAAATAGAATGAACTATCATTTTATAAAACTCAAGGCACTACCATGCCTTCCGTTTTAGAAAAACCAAGACAATACCATGCCTTCCTTTTTAGAAAAACCAAGACAATACCATGCCTTCCTTTTTAGAAAAACCAAGACAATACCATGCCTTCCTTTTTAGAATAACCAAGACAATACCATGCCTTCTTTTTTAGAAAAATCAAGACAATACCATGCCTTTCTTTTTAAAAAAATCAAGACAATACCATGCCTTCCTTTTTAGAAAAACAAAGACAATACCATGCCTTCCTTTTTAGAAAAACCAATATAATACCATGCCTTCCTTTTTCTGGTTAAGATCCAATAAAATCATGTACGTCCGTCGTACACTTACTTTATATAAATATCATGTAATATTAGGGACTTGATCCCAGTAGCACCATGTACGTCCGCCGTACATCCTTTCCTTTATAAAACCCCAAGGCACTAGCCTTGCAACATCAAGGTACTTTCACTTTTAAATCAAGTTACTCACATTTTTTACAATCAAGGCACTTCACTTATAATATCAAGACACTTTCACTTTCAAAATTCAAGGCACTTACACCTTTAAAATCGAGTAACTTACACTTTTAAAATCAAGTCACTTATTCTTTTCAAATCAAGTAACTTACACTTTTCAAATCAAGTCACTTATTCTTTTCAAATCAAGTGACTTACACTTTTAAAATCGAGGCACTACCACCTTATGTACCACAAGGAATCCGAATCCATTTTAAAACACGTACGTCCACCGTACACTCATTTGATAAAAACCATGCCAAGGTACTATCAATGGAATATAATAACTTTCATTTATAAAAACTCATGGTACTATCACATCTTTCCTTTTAGCAAAACCAAGGCACTACCGACTCTTTCATTTTAGCCAAAAACCCAAAGTACTAACAAGGGAATATATATAACAACTTCCATTTTAGAAAACCAAAGTACTATCAAGGGAATACATCATTTAGGAATAGGATCTACTCACTTTATAAAATTAAAGCAAGTATCATTAAGGATTAAAATCCACTCACTTTATAAAGTCAAATCAAGTATCATTAAGGAATAGAATCCACTCACTTTATAAAGTCAAATCATGCCAAAAGAAGAAATGATAGTTCACATACCTTATTGACGAACTAACCAACTCGACAATCTAGAATATGTCTCAATGTAGTACTTCAACCTATAAATACAATAACATGTATATCAACTCCATGCTTACTTGTGTACGTCAATACCAAGTAAAGATTCTCTTTTTCTACAAAAATTTGGGCAGCACTTCCCCTATTTATACGTACTTTTCCACATTTCAAGAAGGCCAATTTCATCAACAACCAAGCCACAATTAAGGGCACAACCCAACAGTTAACCAAGTAAATTAACACATCTATTTCTCATGTAAAACATCCTCATAATCTCGACAAAACAGTCCACTAAAATCAATCCACAATCCAACAACAACAAGGGTAAAATGTGAGGCCTTTCAACTCATTTCCACACCCTTATTCCCTTAGGACCTTCATTAGCAATTACTACACTCAAACATGCATATTGGTGGCTGAATTTCCAGCATCCTAACGCCACAAAACAGTCCCTAAAAACTGCACAACAATATCCAACAGTTTTGCAAGTCTCGGCCAAACAACCCCAATACCATAACACTTTCCACAATCCTTTATAATCCAATTAAAGTTCCAATACTTTTATATAAGTCATATCAACTTATTAACAACAAGGTTACTTTATAACATGCAATTGGCGGGGTTAACAACAACAACAACCAACGAAATCCAACAACACCAAAACTGCCTAGATTTCGGCCAACACCTTCAAAATTGTCCACACACTTTTTATTCTTCATTATTCTTAATACAACTTCATCTATTAAATATTACAACATGTAATATCCAATTACTTCAAGAGAATGAGGAATTCTACCTTTTATTTTGCCCAAATATCGTCCAAAACAGTCCGCTCAATATTGGCCCATAGTTTTCGTTTTGCTCCACTTCTTCAAGTTTTAATCACACCCATGTATCCTCTATAAGCTTATAACCAACTTCCCTTCTTGTTTTACTTCTAAAAATTTGATAATCAAGCCTAGGGTTTCAAGGCAAACTCACGACCCAAATGGATTTTGGAGATCTTGGAGAGTTATCTTGGCTTAAGACTTGATTAGTGTTCTTAATCTAGGAAAATAATCAACTCTTGTTCTTGGAATTTTTCTAGGGATTTTCGAACTCAAGGCAAGAGAAGAGAGATCTTGGAAGATGAAATATGTGAAATGTGGCTAAGTCTTGCATCTCTATCTCTATATAGTTATTCCCCTTTGCAAGACAAGTGGATGAGACACATGTCACTCTTCTATAGGCCAAAATTCCCACTTAAATAAAATATCTTAAAATCAGAGGGGCCCGCGAAATTGTGAAAATTTAACGGCCTCATATTATAAATGCAATACTTCATAATCCAATACTAATTCCATAAATCCAATTAGAAGTATTAAACTCTAAGTTAATAATGTTCGTCTTCCCATTTTTTCAAAAATTTTCCTTAAGAAAATGTAATTTCTCTTTCCTTCCAATATTCAAATCTTCTTTCCTTAATCACGTCTTCAAATCAATGTCATGGAATTACGGGGTGTAACAATACTATGCCTTCTTTTTTAGAATTAAGATCCAATAAAAACATGTACGTCCGCCGTACACTTACTTTTTAAAAAAAACTCAAGACATTAGCACTTGTAGCATCAAGGCACTTTCACTTTTAACCATCTGGCTTTCTTGTTTTTCTTCCAAAAGGTCCATCTTCAAGCTTAGGGTTTCAAGACAGTTTTCTTGGTCAATCTGTGACCCACTGTTTTTGGTATGATCACTAGGCTTAGAACTTGGTTATGGAACTTAATCTCGAAAAATATTCAACTCTTGTTCTTTACTTAGCCAAGGGTTTTCAAGAACTAGAGGGAGAATAAAAGAGATAAGGGTTTGGGTGAAGATAAAAGTGACACTCCAAGTCTCCCAATCCATATATATACAAGTGGAGGGGGACCCTTGAACCCCACTTATCCAAAATATCTTCGGATTGAAAAATTTCCGCGTTAGCACCGCGGTACTGCCCTTTGGCATCGCGGTACTGCCCTTTGGCACCGCGGTGCCGAAAGTTTTGAGGCCCTCTGATGTTTTGGCACCGCGGTGCTGAAGTTAGGCATCGCGGTGCTGCCCCCTGTCTCCCTAATTTTGCCAACTTTCGTCCTTTTCCTCGGGAGCTCTTTTCCCGCCTTTTCTACCCACACTCTATTGGAAAGAACTCAATACTAGTGCTACTTCTCGTCGTCACACGTATTTGTATCCATAAACTTTTCCCATAGAGAAAATGTAAGTATACATTCCTACCAACCCTCAACCTTATAACCTAACTTATGTTCTCACTTACATGCCCTGGAACTACGGGGTGTAACATATTTTTTTGGTATCATCTAGTCAAAGATCAATGCTTTAAAACTTGAGCGTTTTATGAATTACGCTAGACTACGTGTCTGGGTTTTCACTCATAACTTTGATTGTCATCCGGTAGGAAGAATTTTCATCATTTGGAACCCAGCTAAGGTTACCCTCACCGTGGCTGAATCTGGTCCCCAATCTATTCACTGTAGCATAACATGCAGGATCTCTCATAAATCCTTCCATGTTTCAGTTATTTATGGTCTTCACTCAATTATTGCAAGACGCCCGTTGTGGCTCTCTTTGCGAAACTACGGACAAAATTTGAACCAGTCTTGGCTAGTCTTAGGAGACTTCAACACCGTCATGAAGGGTGATGAAAGACGCAATATATCCCAAATCACTAATTATGATATAAATGACATTGCTAAATGTTGTAGTGACATCGGACTTACGGACCTTCCGTCGTCTGGTTGCCATTACACTTACTTCGTCAATAATAAAATGAGCAAACGCGACAGGGCCATGGTTAACTCCTTCTGGCTAAATTCTGGCTGGTTGGGTCATGCGAAGTTCACGCTGCTAGTAAAGTTCTTGGATAACTCCCCCTATGTTGTTTCTTTATTTGAGCAACAGGGAACTCGCAAACGCCCTTTCAGGTTCTTCAACATGTGGACAACGCACACTGATTTTGGCAATATCATTTCGGACAACTGGACCAGTTACTGCTGGGGTTCTGCCCAGTACATTATCTGTCAGAAACAATCTGGTCTGAAATGGCCTATTAAAAGGCTCAATGACGGGATTTTTCCAACATATCTTCTCGTGTTAACAGGGCCAAGGATGAGCTGGCTGTGGCCCAAGAAGATGGTATGGCTCACCCTCATGACACCGAAAAGCAGGAGCGAATTGTTCCCCTTAGGCATATTGTTATTCAACTAGGGGATGCGGAGAGGAGCTTCCTTAGGCAGCTGGCCAAATGCGAATATCTCAAGAATAGTGACCATTGCACAAAAAAAATTCACTCTATGATTAAACGGAACAGAGCCATGAATTTCATTGCGGTTATTACTAAGAACGGCGGCTCCCTAACAACTTCCGTCGATCAGGTTGCTAATGAATTTGTCAGTTATTACAAGGCCGCTGGTACTAGGGTAATCAGACACGACGACAGCTGGGTTGTTGCGGCCATCACGCTTCTCTTGTGAACAAGTGGATGATCTAATTCATCATATTACTGATGTAGAAATCAGAGGTGCTCTTTTCGGTATGGAGGATGACAAGGCCCCGGGGCCTGACGGCTTCACTTCGGCCTTCTATAAGAAATCTTGGGACATTGTGGGGAAGCATTTATGTGATGCGGTAAAGGAGTTTTTCTGTTCGGGCCAGCTTCTCAAGAAGACTAATCATACTACTATCTCTCTTATCCCCAAATCCCCCCATTGCTCAACGGTGGGTGAATTCGGCCGATTTCATGTTGCAATATCGTTTATAAGGTCATTACCAAGATCATTGCCTCAAGGTTTGAAAGGGTTATGACTTACATTATTAACCAGGCTCAATCAGCCTTCATCCATGGTATGAGCATGATTGGGAACAATCATCTTGCTCAAGAGCTCTTACGTAGCTATAATCGTAAGAGGATTTTGTCGCGGTGCATGATGAAGGTTGACCTTAGAAAAGCTTTTGACTCGGTTGACTAGGACTTCTTGAAAGATGTCTTACTTGGGCTCAATTTCCCGGAACGCTTTTCAAGCTCATTGTCACGCCCCGAACCCCGGGCCCGGGACTGGTGCCCTACCTGGGCACCCTTCTACCTAACTGACATAAGTAAACCGCGGAACTAAATAACATCTCTTTTTTTTAAAACCAACGAACATGCAAGGGCAAAGCCGACAAGGCTGCCATAATATACATAATCAAAAGGCACTACACTGTACGTGAGTCCAATCTCACATATGAATACAGACCTCTAAGAGTTTTTACTGAACTATGACGGGACAAGGCCCCGCCGTACCCATAAATGTACAAAATCCTGTAATGAAGGATCTATACCAAAATGATAAACTCCTGAACAGATGGAGCTATCCAAAACTCTTAGCAAGGGTCCTACACTTGCAGATCACCGAACTGCATACCTAAACTCGCAGATTTAACGCACCCGGGAGGTCAAGACGGAAGAATGTACCAAGTATGTGAACTGAAAATACTGTAATGGAATCATAACGGTCTATATAAAACAGGAGACATGTATGATAACCAAACTACAATACACAATATATAAGCAGTCAAGTCAGAGACGCATGCCCTCAAAGTCACTACTCAAATATAACCATGGGTCTCACACCCATAATATCAACCATTCCCGTGGAACTCCTTCCTCACTGTCGGCAGTCCATGATATAATATAACACCAATAAGCATACATGAACACCAAGTCCCACCTGTGTCATAAAATCAGACGCTAAGTAGGAAAGCGAACCACTGATCCACTGCATCATAAACGACCGGCAAGTACTAAAGCCAACTACCAGATCCAACCTGCGTCAACAACTGACCGGGGCAAGTACGAAAGCTAGCTACCAGATCCAGCCTGTCGTCACGAGATATGACCGGGGCAAGTGCGAAAGCTATCTACCGTAGTTCATCAGATCAAATCGCTATAGAACTGATGGGGGCAAGTACGAAAGCTATCTACCAGACCATCCTACGTCAGCCACTGACCGGGGCAAGTACGAAAGCTATCTACCAGACCATCCTGCGTCACTAAACCTCATGGAGGGCTAGTCCATGGGATAATAAAAACAAATCCGGGAATCTAACCTGCCTCCTGGTCGCATGCCCCGGAATCCCACATCGTATAAGCATGTCCAGGGAGTAATAAAAACAATCCGGGAATCTAACCCGTATCCTGGTCGCATGCCCCGGAATCCCACATCGTATAAGCATGTCCAAGGATCAATCACAACGGAAACATACCCGTGGAATCCCCCATCACTGTCGGTACGTCCAAGTCAACTCACAACAAGACAGTCGGCCCTCCAACTGAGAGTCACGACAGCGTATAAATATAATACTTGCACTCAAAGGCTATCACAAGCAAGCATAGGCAAGTTCATAAAATCTTTAGACTTTCATTATCATACAAAAATGAATTTCATTTTATAAACTCAAGGCACTTTCATTTTATATAAAAATCTGGGATTTTAACCCTAAGTACTACGTACTCCCATTCTTTTCAAAAGACTTTTTTTTATATAAAACCCCAAGATACTAACACCCGTAGTATCAAGGCATGTCTATTTTTCAAGTTAAGTTACTACACCTTTAGAAGTTCATTTCAAGACTTTGAAACCAAGTAACTTCTAATTTCACAACCTAGGCAACTCATACCTATCAATCAAAATAGACAACTCTCTTAACTTTCCATAAAGCCGTTATAACTAATTTCCCATAAAGCAGTTATAACCCTTTGTGGTTTTAGACAAATTCATTCTTTTGATAACCAAGAGACTTATACTTTTAAAACCGAGTATCATATACTTTCAAATCAAGTTACATAACTTTCAAAATACTTCAAGTCTCTTAACTTTATAAATCAAGTTTCTTAACTTTAAATCTCAAGTCACTCACACCTTTAAAACAAGTTACTTCTCTTTAAATCATGTCATTTCTCCTCTTTTAAATCAATTAAGTAAATCACTCATTTGACTCCCCTAAAGCCATTATAACAACCTTTAGGTTTTAGAACTAAGGCACTATCCAAAAGATTTGGAAACCACTTCCTTTTTAAGACTATATGTACTTCAAGTAAAACATTTCACTTTTGAAAATCCAAATTTCGTCAAGGTAATGGATTAAAACAACTTCCAATTTAAACATCCAAAGTACAATCAAGGAAGTATATAGAACAACTTCTATATTAGGCAATCCAAGTACAATCAAGGAAGTATATAGAACAACTTCTATATTAGGCAATCCAAGTACAATCAAGGAGTGGATCATTTAAGGAGTAGGATTTACTTACTTTACCATAAGGAATCATGCTAGAAGAAGAGGAGATGGTTCACATACCTTTTCGGCTTAATCCACAAGCTAAGTTGAATACGCCGCACGTAGAATTATCAACCTATAATGGACACAACACGACTATGAACTTCTAGTTTCTAACGTAGAATGATACTAAGTATAATGTCTCTTATTCTATGAAAAATTGGGTAGTACTTCCTTTGTTTCTACGTACTTTTCCACCTTTTTCAAGGCCCGAAAATCAATAACCAACATGCCACATTTAAGGCTCAATACATCAACCAATCAAAGGGGATTACACACCTTACAATACGTGTAAAATTCTGCCCCACAATTAATACCAAGTAGTTCAATATCCAAAGCCATTCTCGGCTAACATGTACAACAACACAAAGTCCTTTCCAATTCTTTTTCAATCCAAGTTGTTAGGTCTAACATGTTATATAGTCGTAAACAACTTTAACAACTACAATTCCTTCTTTATATAACATGCGACGACTAAACTAATAACCAAATTGAATTGTAATCTCAAAGGCTAAACATGCTAGTTTAGGATTAGTGGTTCCAATAGCCATAACACTTATCAAACTTCAATATATACATCTCATGCTTGTTTATATCCATAACTACAACAATAAGTAATCTTTAATCACTTAAAACGACAAGATTGTTACCTTGATAAGCCCTTATAAATTTTCAAGATTCAAAGTCGCTCCTTAGAAATTCTTAGCTCATTTCCTTCACGCTCCAATCCGCTATTTGAAGCCTTTAGAAGTTCACAAACAACTTCTCTTCCATTTCCAATCAAAACTATGAAAACGACCTAGGTTTTCGCCTTGCGACTAACGTGAAAACGTCATTTTTCCGAGATATTTCTATTGAGATATCCTTACAATACCCCTAGGGACCTTGGGTTAAAGTCTTGTGAATAATGAACCACTATTGCAAAAATTTTGTGTGGGAAATGTGACAAACCCGAGAGCACCTTAATGAACAAGAACAAGGTCTTGAAATTTTCTAAGTGTTGGAGCTAAGTCTTGCTACTAGTGTAGTATATATAAAACAATTGAGAGTCAAGATTACAACATTTGTGTGGCTAGGATGAAGAATACTTAATATCTAGTCAAGTGGCAAGTTGACTTGGTCAATTTTATCAAGCTTGTCAAGACTTGATCAACACCTTGGTCATTTGACCATTTTACCCCTTGGACCAATTCGTGCAAACCCATGTGTGGGGGTGACACATGTCGCCCTCCCATTCGTCCATAAAATTTTGTATCCCTCGTGGGCCCCACAAAACGTAAAATTCCTCGGGTGGGCCCTACGTGACCAAATCCGTAAAATAAATTTCCACAACGATAATAAATTTCATACTCCTCAAATAATGCATTTTTAGAATCCAATTCTCATCAACGAACATTTTTTCTTTCCGACGTTCGGAAGATTTTCCTTCAGAAAAATAATTCTTTCTTTCGTACCAATTTTCAAGTCTTGTGTTCTCGCGTCTATTCTCTTATACATGTCCTGGAATTACAGGGTGTAACACTCATCATGGAATGTATCACTACTACGTCATAGTTAGTTTCGGTTAATGGCAGTATCTACGGCCACTTCAAAGGCCGGAAAGGCTTAAGACAGGGAGACCCTCTTTCACCTTCTCTCTTTGAAATTTGATTTGAGTATTTTTCTAGACTGATTAAGATGTCCACTCTTGACAGGGAATTCAACTATCATCCGAAATGCGGAAGCTTAAAGATCACTCACTTAGCGTTTGTCGATGACCTGCTATTTCTCTCTAGAGGTGATTCTCATTCAGTACGCATCATCAAAGACTATTTGGACACTTTCTGTTACTGCTCAGGCCTAAATTCCAATGCTCTTAAGTCCAATCTGTACACTGTTGGTATTTCGAAAGAAGAATTGATCAAGATCAAGGGGATAACTAACTCTCATATCGGCATCTTCCCATTTCTCTACTTAGGAATTCCCTTGGATGATAATACTCTTAATGTCATCCATTATGAGCCCCCCATTAATAAAGTAACTTCTTATATTAACGCCTGGACCAGCGCCACTCTCTCCTATGCGGGGAAAATGGCGCTCATCAAATCGGTTATGCAGGGTGTCGAATGCTTCTGGCTTTCCATCATGCGCATTCCGTCGACAGTTTATGACAAGATTATTAAACTTTGTAGGGTCTTCCTTTGGCGTTCGAATCACCCACCTATTTCCTGGAAATCATGTTGCCTCCCTAAAATTGAGGGCGGTTTAGGCTTCAGGGACATCCGTACTTGGAACCATTCATTATTGGCCAAGTGTCTTTGGAACATTCATGAGAAAAAAGACACACTTTGGGTTTGTTGGATTCACCAAAAGTACTTAACCAACTATGATATCTGGTCGTTGGAGGCTAAGAAGGGCGATTCCGCCCTTATCAAGCATCTTATTCGCATCCGTGACCAGATTATTGAACTGGCTGGGTCTCATGCTCTTGCGGTTGATGTGCGATTTATACACACGCTAAACGCAAGTGCACGTATCGTTGCAAGTAATATAGTCTAGGTAAGACCGAATATCGTCCTCATGGACTGGTTTTCAAGTACCGATTATCTATGCTTTAGTTTCTATTTGCTTAACGTTAATTGGGTTGGAATTCTAAACTAATAATGCAGTAAATAAACTAATTATGAAAATACTTTGATTTAAATCAGTTATGATGGAGAATTAGGGCTTCCAAGATCATCAACTATCCACTTTATTCTATCTTTAATACAATTAGACTAACTTCTTCTTCTACGTTAAGATAGCAGGTTAACTAGACCATTTTATACTCCTGTTAAGGTAATATAAACACTCAACCCCAATGAACCCTTCTATCTTTCGATGACAAGATTGACTACAAAGGAGGATTAAGAGCAATAACCTATTAAGCTATACAAGTATCGGGGTACTTTCGTCCACGATTTAAACCTATGTTTATTCAACTATAGCATATTCACAATCTTCCCTTTCGGATTTCGATTAGAATTCATAAGTGATGATAACTAGTGATCAATTAATTATCAAGCAATCAAAGAAACTATTGAATAAATCTTAAACAAGTGAAGAAGAAATCAACTAATGTATTACTTCATGAATAAGAGTTTCAAGAGAATCACAAGGAAATCCCTAAATAAGTAATTAGCTCCTAGTCATAGTCACGTTAAGAACTAATACAATCTTCATACATGAACTGAAATAAACAAAGCGAAAAAGAAAGAAAAGAAAATACTTGAAAAGCCTCCAATCTTAGACTCCTAAGTTATGTTGTATGTACAATGGATAGATTGAATCCATTCTCTTAATGATGTAGAGACTATTTATAGCCCAAGAATCCTTTAGGTTAAGGGTTAGGGATTATGTAGGTAGGAAAAGTTATCCCTTTTGGACCCTGAAAACGTGTCAAATTCGGCCCAAAATGTCAAAAATACCGCGTCGGGCGCCACGGCGCCGAAAAACCTGCAGCGAAATCAACTTTCGGAACATTCAGCGTCGCGGCGCTGCTGGCAGGCGACGCGGCGCGTGATGCATTTTTCTAGCGGATTTTCGTTTCGTCGTCCTTTTTCGTCCGGACTTCGTCTGATCTCCTCTATACTTCCCGGGACTTTCTTAGACTTCATTTATTGGCCCCTTCAAGTGTGCAATTCCATCTCAATTAAGCTCATTTCATCTTCTTTTCGCCATTTCTCCATTTTTTACCGTTGTGACACAAAAGAAAGGAAAACGACCCTAATACTATACTAAACATAAATGAAATGAGTAAAATACTAACTAAAAATGACTCAAAAGGTGTATATAAAATACACCGATCAGCGGTCGACACCCTCAATGCTTGGCATCGTGACAACAATGGTATCAGCGGTACGCAGGAGGCCTATGGATTCTTCAGAGTTCAGGGGGTTAAAGCTTATTGGTCGAAGGACGTTTGGAATCCATGCATTTTGCCTAAACATTCCTTCATCCTTTGGCTATGCATCACCAAAAGGTTGCGTACCAAAGACAGAATTACTTACATCAACACCACTCGGGTGTGTGGGTTGTGCGGTAGGGACGACGAGTCTATACCTCATTTGTTCTTCACATGCGTCTCTTCCATATTCATCTGGCAGCGTATTAGGAACTAGTTGAGCATCACCAGAACCATGAGCACCATTGACAGTGCGCTGAAGTGTATTAGAAATGAGGGGCGCGACATGGGTTGGTAGGCTAAGGCTAAAAGAACAGCGCTTGCTACCACCGTCTACCAGATCTGGATGGAATGCAACAAAGTGATTTTCGACGGGTCCAGACTGGATAAGGAGGCCCTCGTCTTTAAAATCAAAAATGTTGTCTATTCTATTTTGTTTTCTTTATTTTCACAATTTACTTCTTGTTTTGAACATTTGGCCCTCGGCGATATTTCACACTAGCAGCATAACGCTAGGCGCTCTTCCCTTATCATGGGTTTGTCCCATTGGGTTTACCATGATAAGGGTTTACGGAGGCTGCAGCTGCAACCTTATGTCCGTTTCTTTAACATAAAGGATTGACGAGGGTTGACTTGTATAGGACCTCTTGACCTCCCGACTTGTGGGTTTCGCTTGAGTTTTGGTTATGACGCAAAATAATCATATGACTACCCGACATGTGGGATGTGAATTCTGATTCTTGGCATCATTTCGCCTACATGGGTCCACTTGACTACCCGACATGTGGGATCATCCTGAGTAATATGCTTGACGTTAATGAATATTATGACTTCCTAACTTGTGGGTATGCACGATATTCCTAGCGTCATCCATATCTTTTGTCCGTGGGTTCGCCTTCGTTTGGTGCTAGTTACTTACTACACTTTTTACCGTTACACCAAAAAAAAACATTTTGTCCCTAAGATCCTTAAATCTCGGGTGGATCCATGTCAACAATAGACAAATTAACTTGTTAATAAGTACCTTTGAGATTCTTGCCAGCAAAAAACATTTACATGTGCATTAAACAGAAGTATTCACATGATGAAAGATAAAAACCGCACACAAAGCAGGACCACATTATCGAATATGCACTTGACTAAAATTGCACACGAGTAAAAAGAAAGAAGCCAAATGTGTGATCAGGGTTTATGTTATGAATGTTTGAACTTGTACAAGAAAGAAGAATAAGTGATCAAAAATATTGGCCAAGCGCTGCGGCGCCTAAGAAGAGGGTTGTGACGCCATATGTCCAGTAAGCATATAAGAATTACCGTGCTCAGTGCCGCAGGACCAAAACTTCAGAGAGCTCTGACAGGAATTAGCGATGTGGTGCTTAGAAAGAGTAGCAGCGCCGGGGCAAGCGTCGCGGCGCTGTCCAACGGTAAAATTTTTGGAATGGTTCAAAATTTGTATCTATTCACAACAGTCACAACCTTTAGTATGAAAGGTTGCATATGTTCGAATATACTATTTTATAAAGGTTGATGATCACTTGGCTGAACATATACATGAAAAAAGAGATGAATTAAACTGATGAAACAATCAATATATGAATCATAAGATCTCATTGCTTCTTCTTCTTCTTCTTCCTAAAGTTTATTTCTGAAAATCATAAAGTAAATTCGTCAGGGTCAAGTTCTTGTGCAAGAACTTGCACCAGATAGTTGTATCCTCTAGATAGACGTTCAGGAACTACAGCACAAGTGGGGACGAATTTCTGTCTTAGGACACTGCAACGCAGGCCTCTATCTATTAAGTTAGTATTAGTTTTTCCATTTACTGCATAGTTTCATTAGTGATTTCAATTTCAATTCAATGGTTATTTTATAATTATTGTGTTTAATCAAAGATACTGGATTGGCACTAACAACCTAAGACAGAAATTTCAGAAATTTTAAAAAATTAAATTTTCTGATTTTGCAGAGTTTGCAAAACTTTTTAGAGAATTCATTTTCCTGATTCGCAAAGATGGATCAATATGGATCTTCGATGGTGAAAAATCATATTGAAAAACCTGAGAAATTTAAGGGTTCTGATTTCAAATGCTGGCAACAAAAAATGTTGTTCTATTTGACAACTATTTATGTGGAGAATGTGTTGACTGTTGAGGCTCCTATGGCACTGCCAGAATGAGAAGTGGAGAATGCTCTGACTAATGCAGAGAGGGATGAAAATCTGAAGGCTATTGAGACTTGGGAGAGTCAAGAGTTTCTTTACAGGAACTATATTCTCAATGTCTTGGATGATTCTCTCTATGATATCTACTCCATGTTCAGAACAGCATGGGAGTTGTGGCAGTCATTGGAGAACAGGTACAAGACTGAGGTTGCTTGTTCAAAACAGTTCGTCATCGGCAAGTTTCTGAACTTTAAGATGAGCGATGCCAAGCCTGTTGTCAAGAAAGTGGAAGAACTCCAAGTCATTGTTCATGAGATAGAGGTTGAAGGTATGGGCCTTAAGGGGAATTTTCTTGTTGGTGCTATTATTGAGAAATTACCTCCTTCTTAGAAGGATTTTAAAGTTTATCTTATGCATATAACCGAGGAAATGAACTTTGAGCAATTGGTTCTTAAACTTCGAGTTGATGAGGATAACCGGAAGAATGAAAAGGCTGATTTTGTTTCTTTGGAACCTAATGCTAACATGGTTGAAGGCAATCTATCAAAGTCCAAGTTTCAGAAAGGCAAGGGCAAGTTAGTTGGTGCCAAGCCACATTTTACTGCCGGGAGAAATGCACTCACCCCACAAAAGACCAAAGTGTTCAAGAATCCACAAGTTGGTGTCTGTTGGGTGTGCGGTAAACCTGGGCATAGAGCAAAAGATTGTCGCATTCGCAAGAATCAAGGAGGTGGTGTTGGAGGTTCGGGTAATTTCAACCAATCCAACCGTGCTGAAACTAAAAACCAATCTATTGGTGTTGTTGCTGCTCAAGCAAATCTGGTTACCAATTCAACCGACTGGTGGATGGATACGGGTGCTTCGATGCATTTATGTTCTGAAAATGACATGTTCACATCCTACCAGCCCATAAAGGATGGAGAACCTTTGTTCGTGGGGAATGTTGCTGCTATGAAAGCTGAAGGGAAAGGGAAGGTGATTTTGAAACTCACTTCCGGGAATGATCTTATGCTCACTAATGTGCTGCATGTGCCTGAAATTTGTAAGAATTTGATTTCCGGTCCTGTTCTTAGTAACAAGGGATTTAAGATTGTATTTGAATCAGACAAATTTGTACTCACCAAAGGTGTGATGTATGTAGGGAAGGGTTACCTCAGTGATGGGCTCTTCAAACTATCTGTTGTACCTACTAAGGAAATTTCAATTATAAATGAAAATGCTGGCACTAGCACTGCTTCTATGTACATGGTTGATTCCCCTTCTTTATGGCATTCACGATTAGGCCATGTTAATTATCGTTCTTTACAAAGAATGGTAAGTTAGGCATGTTGCCAAAATGCTCTATGAACAAAATACTAAGTGTGAAGTTTGCATAGAATCAAAATATGCAAGTCATCCGCATAAATCAGTAGAGAAAGGAAATGAAGTGCTTGGTTTAATTCATAGTGATTTGTGTGATTACCAAGCAACCTCATCTCGTGGAGGAAAGAATTATTATATATCATTCATAGATGATTGCAGGAAATATTATTATGTATACTTAATACATACCAAATACGAGGCTTTGGACATGTTTAAAACATATAAAGCTGAAGTGGAGAACCAACTTGAGAAAAGAATTAAAATTCTAAGATCTGATAGAGGTGGTGAATATCAATCTAATTATTTTCATTAATTTTGTTCTACTCATGGTATAGTTCATCAAACCACTGCACCATGTACTCCAAAACAAAATGGAGTTGCCGAACGCAAGAATAGATTATTGAAGAATATGATAAATTCAATGTTGGTTAGTTCGGGTGCACCTCTAAGCCTATAGGGAGAGGCATTACTTACTGCAAATATGATATTGAATAGAATTCCTCATAAGACAAGTGACCAATCTCCTTATGAATTGTGGAATGATCGATTGCCTACTTTCAAAAGGATGAAAGTGTGGGATTGCCTAGAGAAATTTCAAGTTTCCTTACCAAAGAGAACTAAACTTGGACCAAAAATTGTGGATTGCATATATATTGGTCCTGCCAATAATAGTGCAGCATATAAGTTTTTGGTTTATCATTCTGATGTTGAAGGTATTCACAAAAACACAATAATGGAATCTGCTCAAGCAGAATTTTTTTAGGACATTTTTCCTTACAAAGACAAGTAAAAGAATAAAAGTGAACCTAATTATAGGAAGAGAACATTGTCTCAAGATGAGTCAAACCAAAACACACAAACTGATAAAAGTAATACTTCATCTGTTCAAGAAGAAAATTCTGAACTAAGGAGAAGTAAACGTGGGGAAATTGCCAAAGATTTTGGACCAGACTTTATGACATTTTTCATTGAAGGAGAACCTCAAACATATAGGGCTGCTATAGAATCATCTGAAGCACCTTATTGGAAAGAGGCTATCCAAAGTGAGGTAGAATCCATTGTGCAAAATAATACATGGAAATTGGTTGATCTTCCTCCGAGATAAATACTAATAGGCCATAAATGGATTTTCAAACGGAAATTAAGGTCTGATGGTACTATAGAAAATACAAAGCTCGTATAGTAGCCAAAGGGTTTCGACAAAAGCAATGTGTAGATTTATTTGATACTTACTCACCAGTAACTAGAATTACTTTCATTAGGACATTAATTGTTATAGCGATTATTCACAATTTGGAAATACACCAAATGGATGTGAGAACCGCATTCTTGAATGGTGAATTAGATGAAAAAATTTACATGGAACAACCCGAAGGGTTTGTTGCTAAAGGTCAAGAAAAGAAGGTTTGTAAATTAATTAAGTCTTTATACGGACTTAAACTAGCTCCAAAACAATGGCATGAATAGTTTGATAATACATTGTTATCCTGTGGATTTCAAATAAATGAGTGCGACAAATGTGTCTACGTTAAAGAATGTAAGAATTCTTGTGTTCTTATATGCTTATATGTTGATGATATGCTAATTATGTGAACAAGTAAGGATGTAATTAACCAAACTAAGAAGATGTTGCATGCCGCTTTTGATATTGAAGATATGAGAATAACGGATGTCATTCTTGGTAACAGAATTCAAAGAATTCTGATGGTTACATACTAACTCAATCCCATTATATTGAGAATTTTCTTAGAAAGTTTGGACACTATGACGATCGACCGGTTGTTACACCATTTGATCCCGCTAGTCACCTTAAGAAGAATCAAGGTGAAAGTGTGTCTCAATTGCAATATACACAAGTTCTTGGAAACTTGATGTACATAATGAATTGCGCACGACCAGACTTAGCATATACCGTGAGTCGACTTAGTCGATACTCACATAATCGTGGAAAGGATCATTGATTTGCACTAATTAGGGCACTCCGATATCTAAAGCATACAATGAACTATAGGTTGCATTATACAAAATATCCTCCTTTCTTAGAAGGATACTGTGATGCTAATTGGATTTCCAATCATTCGGAAAGTAAGTCCACAAGTGGTTATGTATTTACACTTGGTGGAGCGTCGGTGTCTTGAAAATCATCAAAGCAAACTGTGAATACTCGATCAACTATGGAAGCAGAGTTTGTAGCCTTGGACGAAGCTGCCGAAGAGGCAGAATGGCTCAAAAACTTCCTAGAAGGTATTCTTTTGTGGACTAAGCCTGTTACAGCCATTTGGATACATTGTGATAGTAGGGCTGCTCTGACAAGGGCAAAGAATCAAATATATAATGGCAAATCAAGGCATATAAGGCGACGTCATAATATCATACGTAGCTTGCTAAAGAATGAAATTATTTACATTGACTATGTAAAATCAAAGGATAATATAGTGGATCCTTTGACAAAAGACTTTAACAGAGAGCAAGTCGTATGTACATCGAAGGGAATGGGCTTAAAGACAATACAATGAGTCACTACTTGGCAGAAACCTAACCTAGCAAAATTGGAGATCACATGGTCTAGGTTCAATAGGATAAGTAGTTGGGGAAGACTCAAGGAGCATAGAATACACACATATACTCATTCCTATGGTGAACCAATGTGTGTTAATCCGTTGATGTTTAAGGGCTGAATATTATTCTTAATAATACTAAAAGTCATTATGGTGGGATAGTACGGACTATTCTTGTTTGGTATTACCTATATTAGATTGATGTAGGGTCGTATTTATGAAAATCGATATGGCTACTTTCTCTACAAAATCTTACTAAGAAGGAGTTGTTCATGACCGAAATGAACACAACCGAAAGAAATTGAAATATGTTGGTATGATGTGTGTGATACTCATTGCTTCGATTTACTACAAAACGTGAATAGTTCAAGACATACGTTCACTATTTCACAAAGTAGATCCGATAAGTATTAACTACGAACGGTTCAAGTCCAAAAGACACATTTTCCGATGCATGTCATATCTGGTTTTTCCGAAATAACGATAAGTTTCTTATTATCTTATTTTCTATCCAAATGTGGGGTATTATTAGAAGTTTGAATAGAAAATGTGGGGTACTATTGAAACTTGTACAAAAAAAAGAATAAGTGATCAAATATATCAAAAATATTGGCCAAGCGCCGCGGCGGCTAGGTAGAGGGCCGCGGCGCCATATGTCCAGTAAGCAGGAAAGAATTACCATGCTCAGCGCCGCAGTGCCAAAACATCAGAGAGCTCTGACAGGAATTAGCGTTGTGGCGCCGGGGCAAGCGCCACGGCGCTGAGGACAAAGAGTCGCGGCGTTGTCACGATAAAATTTCTGGAATGGTTCAAAAATTGTATCTATTCACAACAGTCACAATCTTTGATATGAAAGGTTGCATATGTTCGAATATACTGTTTTATAAAGGTTGATGATCACTTGGCTGAACATATACATGAAAAAAGAGATGAATTAATCTTATGAAACAATCAATATATGAATCATAAGATCTCATTGCTTCTTCTTCTTCTTCATCCTAAAGTTTATTTCTGAAAATCATAAAGTAAATTCGTCAGAGTCAAGTTCTTGTGCAAAAACTTGCATCAGATAGTTGTATCCTCTAGATAGACGTCTAGCAACTACAACACAAGTGGGGACGAATTTATGTCTTAGGACACTGCAACGCAGGCCTCTATCTATCAAGTTAGTATTTGGTTTTTCCATTTACTGCATAGTTTCTTTGTTGCTTTCAATTTCTATTCAATAGTTATTTTATAATTATTGTGTTTAATCGAAGATACTGGATTGACATTAACAATGAAAAACCATAATATAAAGGTTATAAAAATCCAGAATATCAATAGGGTCCATTAAAGTATTCACCGAAAGCAACCACAAAAAAGGCCAATGTTCAAGATGTCATCCCTTAATGAATATGCACCAACATGTGGCAAAACTCACCTGGCTCAGCCATTAAAACAACAAAAGGGGAAAATACACGTGACTGCTTAGTTAGCTAGACCACAACATACTTCTAATTCAAGTACTACTAGACTAGTAGACTGCAAGTCCCACACTCTTGCTTAAACAAGAAAAAAGGAAAAAATATATCAAGAAATTTTGACTGCTAGTTGGTGCACAATTTGAAATTTAGTCAATAATGAACCTACTTCTCTGTAATTTCTTACTTAAATACCAGACTTTTATTAGCGACAATTTTGAAAATAAGACTTTTAAAATTTATGGTTCGAAATAAGTCTTAGATATTTATGTGGTTATAAATTATGTAATAAAGTTAAATTGTTTCTTTTGGGACAAACTAAAAAATAAATGGTGCCACATAAATTGGGATAAAGAGAGTAGTTTGCCTACTCCATTGTGGCATATATACTTACCATTATAGGTGATGAAGAAGTCAAGTGAGGAATTGGGTACTGAAATTGAGAGGTGGGTTTTGGAAGCTGAAAATTTATCCCCATAATGAAGTCAAGAGTCTTTAGCTGAAAATTTATCCCCATAATGAAGTCAAGAGTCTTTATTGTCTTTGTTTTCATTCATGCTCTAATAATCATATGAATGTTATGACATATTTAAAATCATGAATTCTGACTTTCAAATACACTTTTTTCCAGCTTCAACAAAATATTGTCTAAACCGACTAGCTACTAAAGAAAATTTTGCTACATAGTAAAACACTACCTTATAAAATGAAATGCACGAAATATGTTATTCAAGATACAAACCTAGAATAAGGACAAAAATCGAAAAGGAACTTGGTATGGTCTTGAGATGAGAAACCAATGCCAGATGAGGCAGATGATGTGAGACAAGATAAAGAAGTGGGGCTATAATTTGAGTTTATCTTGATTGATGAGATTGGTATTGTTGTTGGGGGTGCATCAGTACTAGTAGTAGTTCTTGTTGTTGTCATAACTTCCACAGGCTTTCTTGAATGGTTTTTGCCTCTGTGCATGTGTCTCTCACAGTACTTGGAATCTGCATAGGCTTCTTTTGAACATCTCCATTTCTTTCCACTGTTCTTCTACATCTCCCTGGCTCCGGATCTATTTTCTTCCCAAGTCCCAACTGTATACAGTTCCATCCAACTGAAAAAATAAACAAAACCCAATCTTTATAATAATATCCAAACATAAACTACAATAATAGATGTAAATATTTAAGTTGCATAGACTCTTCGGTTTTGATGCCACACTCATGTCAGATTCTCCAAAAATACACTATGCCACACTCATGTCAGATTCTCCAAAAATACACTACTTTTAGAGAATCCGATACGCAACCATTGATATTTTGAAAGAGTCTGAGCAACATATGTAAAAGTCATAGCTTTTGTAACGTTTCAACTAGGAAAAAAATGGACAGTTTGATTCTCCAAAAATACAAAACAAAAAAAAAAAAAGGCGCAGTTCTCGCACGAAATCATAAAAGGTGGCCCGTTGGTCAAAAGGAAAGGAAGTCCCCCGCTACTTTTAGAGAATCCGACATGTAACCATTGATATTTTTAAATAGTACGAGCAACATAGGTAAAAGTCACAGCTTTTGTAACACTTCAACTAGGGAAAAATGGACACTTTGATGCACAACGCTAACAAGGCGCCCAGGGTGTGATGTAAACAACATAATCTAATACAAACATTAATGGCTTTTGAAACGACTCATCAGAATTGCACCCACATAATAAAAAATCCATTGTTTTTTTCTCTAGAAAGATCAGTATTTGTAGATAGTTATGCATAAAGATCATAACTTGGATTTGTTCAATGTTAGAACTATCTGGTTCTATTTTTGGTTGAGTAATGGCATCAAAGTGCCATTCATCTTTTGTTAAAATTTCATTTCATTTTAACATTCTGGGAACAAAGATGTTACTATGTTCTTGGTTTGCTTCCATAAGCATGGTAGCACCTTTTTACTGATTAATTTAGCTTTTAGGGCTAAAGTAATTTTCATTAGTCTGTAGTATACCCTGTATATTACAGCTATTTCCCTAGTGTTTATTTTACTATTCATATTTTTTGTTTTAATGTTTAACGTTAGGGTATCCATAACGTTCTGGTCATTAACATCTATCGAAAAATTTGGATAACAATTAAAATAAACAGGACCTCTGGCTAAATTGATTTGTAAGACTCCAAGAAGTGAATCGTCAAAGTTTAATAGCCTAGCATCTCTTAACAGGAGACAGATGGGGGTGTCTAAACCTAAACGATATAAAGGTTTGACTGCAACTTGAACCAATCCTATATGTAGGAAATTAAAATCTTTTTTATATTTGTTTATATCGTGGACAGACAATAGCCTAATAATTTCCTTGGAATTATTGATAGCTATTGTGGATTCACAAGTTTTAATATTATAATTTCTTATAAAATCAAACTTGTCTGTTTCATATACAGATTTGAACGATTCCTTCGGAATATTCCAGTTCTGTAGATCTCTTTCTACCTTCGCTATTCTAGAGGTAGATAGGTTCTCACTATTTAACATGCTCAAGTCTCCTGAATTATTCATTTAATATTGGGCTGAGTACAGACTTAATACAAAGTCTGAGGTATTGATTACGATTTCAATATAACGAAGTCTATCATTTATGTGAGAGATTTCTTTATAAAGACTAATCATTTTATTAACTATTACTTGTCTAATAATGATCTGGGTATAATTATCTAAACCTTCTGCAGGTTTCAATGTTTTATGATAATTTAAATCTTCAATAGTCTTTCTTTTATATTTCATCAATCTATTTTTATCTATTATACATTCCAGCTTTATAGAGTTATCTCTTCTAATATGATCAAAAGAGGGATGGGTTTTCATCAGAAAAGTTTATTTTAAAGAGGGGTTTGTTCTTTAAATGTGTGGAGACTACTATCCTTTATAGCTATTGTCGTATTGGTTATAAAGAGTCTGTTGCTTGTTTTTATTCTTATAATTACCTTAGCAGGTATCCTATCCTTACTATCTAAGTTCTTAACCTTAAGTACATCGACTATGTCCATCGGGTCCGGCACGGCACTGGCCCTTCCGGCCTATCGTGCTAGTCCAACGATCCGACATACCTGCCTATTACTGTAGACCAAGAGAAGATCTTAAGAACATGATAACAATAAAGTAAGAATAAGAACGGAAACAGAATAACAAGAACTATTATTAACTTAAAGACAACACTGCTCTAGGACAGTAGAATGAGTTTAGTTACTCATGATCTTTAACAACATGGCTCTGATACCATAAAAGCGGAACTGAGTTATCAATTTAAAAGACAGAAAATAAAGGGAAATAGTTAGTTATTTAAAACTTACTAGTTTTATTTCATCGAAAGGAACGTATAATGTACATAGAGATCAGGCAGAGAAAATCAAGAGAGAGAGATGGGTAATTTTCGGATGCCTTTTAAGTTACAATTTGAGAGTCTTCAATAGGCCTCGACAATTTTCTCATCCTAACAGGTGGACGGATGGGATTAAAACAAATGGAAGACTAAGATTACTTGACTTCTACTTTTTTGAAGAGTCGTTTGTCCTTGTCTTCTGCTTTTCTGAAGAGGCGTCTTCTACTTTTCTAAAAGGGCAAAATGTCCTTTTCTGCTTTATGTCCTTTTTTGTTTTATGTCCTTTTCTGCTTTTTTGAAGGGGCAACTACTTTATCCGAGGAGATATGCGTTGGCGTAGGCTTGAGCAATTCCTCGCGGGACCATGGTGTCTCCATTGTCTGTTTCACTTTGATTGGATGCTACTTCTTCGTCATCTTCTAATGTCGATAAGGCTTCTAGGAGTCTTCTTCTTGTTTCTGCTTTTGAAACTGAAGTTTCTCCGGAGGAAGATGGACTCTTCCTTTCTACCTTTACCTTGGTTTCTTCTTTAAGTTTGGGACTCCATCCTTTGATTCTGATGGTCTTGCTTAAATAACGAATCCTGTTTATTTCTTGAATATCGAATGACCAATTAATAATATATGAAACTCTGTTATTAATGAAGAATTTACATAATTTAATGTGGTCCGGTAGGGTAGAAATCTGTTGTTCCTCTTGGAAACTTGCATATTTATTTTGGAAGCTTGGAGCTACTACTTGTAAATTTCCTCCGAAAATGTTCCACCATTCGTAGAACCATCTAGGAATAATCTTTTCTTTAATGCTCTCCGCATACTTTACAAACCAAGTATGAGTATTTGGTCTGACATATAGGAAATTAAACCATGCATCCTTGTAGTCATACCAATTATAGGTTTGTAGTCTATGAGTTCTGGGTAATGGTATCGGCGTTTGTAGGTGATCTACATACCAATTAAATGGACTTAATATCTTTTTAATGGTGAACTTAGAGTATTCAATTTCGTGTGTCTTATCAAAATGTTTATGCTCGACTTCTATAGAGTCGGTATCTACCAAGATAAACTCATAGTATCTCCTAGTTTTCATGGAATCATGAGTATCCACATACTGATGATTTGTGTAACAGGGTTTCAGTAGGTCTTGTACTCTAAAATTTTCATACTATTTATCCAATGTCATTATTGGCAAAGTCTGTGAAGCAATGAATTCCCATTTTGGAATGGGGACTGGTACTTCTTTTTTGAAAGGAGTTGTTGGTTTAGCTGCTTCAGAATAAGAATCTGGGGGGGTCATTTTATAATTGTCCTTGTTCTGGGTAGCTGCTGGTGTAGCCTTAAAAGGTTGTGCCTGTACTTTTTCCTTTGCTTTTGGTTCTTTAGGAAGAACCGGTATAATAGAGAGGTCCCCAAGAACTATAAATTTGAATTGTCCACTGGGTTTATGGAGAATAGGCCTGACTGAACTTTCTAGGGAAAAAGGTTGTTTCATTTTTTCCTCTGGTTTATTTTGGAAGGGAGGTCTCATCGGGCGCAAGCACGGAAATCCTGGTCTCATTATTACCCTACAAAAATTCTCTTGTTAAGAAATCTGGTAAAGAGTTTTCTTCTCCTTTTATAAAATCAATTTTGAAATCAAAATTTGATAATAAAGCTTGCCATCTGGCGAAAATCTATTTGGAAACCAAATTCTTAACATCCTTTTGTAAAATGTCTTTGGATGCTTTGCAATCTACTCTTAATAAAAATTCTTTGTTAATCAGATCATCCTGAAATTTAGTGATACATAGCACTATCGATAAAATTTCTTTTTAATCATCTTGTAATTTTTAGGCACAGTTCCAGACTCCAGAGGTGAATCTTACTAATTGTTCAGTAGATTCAGGAGATCATTTCGGTTTAAGAATATCACCGTAACCAATATCGGAGGCATCTGTTTCAACTACCATGGAGGCATCCGAATTTGGAATACCTAGACAAGGAAGCTTCTGGACTATTTTTTTGACTTGTCTAACAGCTTTAGTTTGATCTTCTGACCAAGAGACTGGGTTCTTCTTAGGCCTTTTATACAAAGGTTCACAGATCTGTCTGACCTTGGGGATGAAATCTGCTACATAATTTAGACTCCCTAAGAATCTCTGAAGCTGTGTTTTATCTATGATTTCATCAGGAAATTTGACCGAGAACTCTATGGCTCTACAAATTAGTTTATAAGTACCTTGATAGAGGTCATGGACTAAAAACCTAATCGTTGTTTGAAAGAGTTTTATCTTTTTAGCACTTACTACCAAGCCATTATGTTTAATGGTATTAACAAAAGTTATTAGATGTTTATAGTGTTGATCTATATTATCAGAGAATACTAGAACATCATCAATATAGACAATTGTAAACTGACTATAAGGATTGAATATATTATTCATGATGTTTTGGAATTCCGAGGGGGCATTCTTGAGCCCGAATGGCATTACGTTCCATTCGTATTGTCCAAAAGGAACATTAAAAGCTGTTTTATACTTATCTTTTTCATCGACTTGAATTTGCCAGAATCCTGACTTCATGTCGAACTTGCTGTAGATGTTAGCATTATAAGTTCTTATTAATAAATCTATTTTATTAGGAATTGGGTACCTAATCCATTTTAATACTTGGTTGAGAGATTTATAATTGATTACAAGCCTCGGGGCTCCTCTTTCCTTCTCAGCATTTTTATTAACGTAAAAGGCTGAACAACTCCATTGAGATTTGGAGGGTCTGATAATTTTCTTCTGAAGAAGATCATTAACTTCCTTTTTGCAATGTTCCATGAGCTCGTGGCTCATTTGGATTGGTCTGGCTTTAGTGGGAATGTCTTTTTCACTAAAGTCATCTGTGTAGGGTAGGTTTACCATGTGCCTCTTTCTTTCCCAAAAGGCGTTTGATAATTCTGAGCAAACTTCTTTTTCTATAGAATCCTACAAAAAAAATTATCTTCCTAATTACCTCTGGGGTTTTTAAAGTGGATTATATACTTTTAATTTTAATATCATCTTTTAAAAAATTAATTTGGTTAGTTAACAGTTGTATTCTGAAAACTGTCTTCTGTTTAACATGGTCGCTATGGTTAACTGAAAGGGGGTTCAGATATGGGAATACTAAATCCTTTCCCATAGAAGTAGTGTAAATATCGTCTAATTTAGCGGTATAAGGCTTTATTTGGGTTAGGAATGAGATTCCTAATATGACTTCTTCAGTTATATTTCTTGTAATAATAAAGTCGTTAACAAAACAAACTCCACTATTACAAACATGAGCTTTTGAAAGCTTGTAATTAATTTTTAATTTTTCGCATGTGGCTGAAAAGAGATTATGAGTGCTTTTCTCTAAGTATTTTGTTGGGATTAACCCTTCACAAATACAGTTTTGGTCAGCTCCTGAATCAAGCAGAGCTATTTTATGAAGAATAAAATCTTTGTTTATAACTAGTTTAATAGGAACATGATAGCTTAAAGCTTTGACTTTGGAGATTAATTTTAATCCTGATTGAGAGGTATTATCTTCTTCTTCTTCGTTAGAATTAACTGTAGTTATTCCTTTGGACGTAGAGGGAGCAAAGATATCTTTCATAGGATCTAATTCTTTTAATAATCTATTAGCTTTTGTTTCTAAAGAATTGAGTCTTTCTTTAACACAGATGATTTCTTCTTTTAAAAGTGATACTTCTCCTTGCAAATCTTGCAGGGTGGTATATGTCTTAGCTTCCTTAAATTTGTTAAAAACCTGTTTCATGTCAAATGGTTCAATAATTTTCTTACTCTTTGGATTAATAACAAGTGTTTTTAATTCTGTTAAATATTTTCTTTTAATATAAACATCATTAATGTGATCTATCATATCAAAGAAAAATTCTTGACTGCTATTTGAGATAACATTAATAGTTTGTCTGGTACAGGTACAGATTGTTCCAGTACACTCGCAGTCGAAGCTGGAGGTGGAGCTATCTGAACTGTAATCTAGATCTAAGGAATTTTCATCACTGTAATAACTGTTTGAAGATTCTTCAGAGGTGCCATTAGATTGTTCTTTATCTAATATTGTATAAAGCTTCTCCTTTACATCTGCATCTAATTCTAACAGATTTATTTTATCTTTCTTTTTATTGGGCTCTTTACAAGCATTGGCCATATGACCCGCTTTGCCGCAGTTCCAACATTTTCCCTTTTTTCTAGGGGTCTTATTAGTATTTTTCCGGCTGGGAGCCTTCTTGGAATTATATTTTTTCTTATAAGGTTTGGGACGGGATATATTATGTCTCTTTTTCATCCTTTTTATAGTTTTGGAAGGAGCAGATATTTTAACATATCCGAAGTCTTCACAGAAACTTCTTAATTCACCTTTAGAAGATTCCTGCATTTGATTATTAAGTTTTATTGAATTACATAATTTCAATTCTGTTAAATTAACAAAACTAATAATATCTCTGTATGTCATTAGACTATAAGGAGTTTCACCATTGAATTTGTTTCTAATGGTAGTCCTTACCTTTTCGGCAAAGATCTTGGGTAATCCACTAATGAATATTTCTTTCCAATAATCATGGTTACAATCTTCTCTGAGCATAACCTTATTAAGGAAAATATCTTTGTACCATTTAAAGTCATGTAACTTTGGGCAGGTTAGATTATTAAGGATCTCCAAACTTTTATCTTGAAAGAGTTTTGGTTCTCCTATGAAGTGTTTACCTATACAATAAAGTAAGGTTGCGGTGGCGTCCTTACGAACTTCTTTGCTAATACTATCATCTATATTTTTAATTTGGATAGTGGTAGTGGCGTTTATGATTCCACTCCTGACACTGTCTACTAGGTAGTTATCCCACCAATTTTTTAACATTCCTGTAAAACCCGAGATTAGTATTGTTGCTAACTGGCATCATCGGTATGTTCTTTTATTTTATAACCCGTAATGCAAACTCCCATTTCATGTAATACTTTAATAATTTGGCCTTCTGACATGCCATCTATATTCCATTCATTAATTTCATCACCTGAATAGGAAGCTTTGTAATTGGTCTGTTCCTCATATTGCATATCAGGAAATGTAGGTTTTCTATAGAAGTTCTTTCCTCCAAGACCCGCAAATTTTGATATTTTATTAACTTCCTGTTTATCCTCTGTAAGCATTGTTCCTGACTTACCTGTGGTGTCTTTTGAAGTAGATTCTTCAGTAACTTTTAATTCCTTAAATTTATTACTTATCCTATCTAGTAGGTCATTATTAATTTCTTTTCTAAATTTTGGGAAGGTATCTACCGAAAATTGAGGAATTTTAAAGAGTGGATCAGAGAGAGTGCTTTCTTCTGAACGGACTGGTTTACTTCTTAGGGTTGAGGTATTACTAGCTTGAGTAATTTGATTAGAAACAACATGTAACAACTGGTTGGTATAGTTGTTTTGTTGGAGAATTTTATTGACGTCTTCCATTGTGGGTAACTTGGTGTGGGGGTCTGCTTTTAGATCCCTTTTAAAAGGAGCTGCAAGTAGGATTTCACTATCTACGGGAATCCTAATCTGTTCTAATGGTGGAGTTTCAGATTCAATGGTCTTACTACCTGTGTACCATTTCTTAACAAGGGTATTGAGTGATTCTTTATTATCCTCTAATTGGCCCGTGATTTGAAACCATCTAAAGAATTTAATATTATAATTAACTCTTTTCATATCCTTGATCCATTGCCTTCTGAATGACCTTTTTTTATCTTCTGTGAAAGTATTTACATACCATTTTCTTTTAATGGCATATTCGGGGCTTACCCATAATTTATCAAGAAGTTTAAAATTTATTTTAAAGTTATTTTCTTGTTTAATCATGCCAAGGTCGTCACATTTCATTTCACTTCTCGTAGGACTACTGGTTTTATCAATTGGGTGATAATGGACTTTGGATATGGCAGATGTATAATCTACTCCTTGAATTTTTTGTTCGAGTATGGAATCGACAGAATTACCTTCCAACACTTATATATAAACCACATCGACTTGTAATAACAAGATTACCTTCCTTTAACATGCAAGTAGTGACGATAACAACAACAATAACCAACGAATCCAATATAACAAAACAGGCTCAAAATCGGCTAACATGCCAAACTGTCACATGTATTTCTGATTCTCCATTTTACTTAACACAAGTTCATCTTATAACTATAACATCATGTAACTCCCATTAATCTTAAAGAGGAAAAGGAAATATTACCTTCACTTTTAGCCAAAACAGGCCACAAGTCTCGGCTACAACTGCTTCACTTTCACACTACTTCTTCCCGTTACAATAATACACATGTATCCTCTACAAGCTTATAACCATCTTGCTTTCTTGTTTTTCTTCCAAAAGGTCCATCTTCAAGCTTAGGGTTTCAAGACAGTTTTCTTGGCCAATCCGTGACCCACTATTTTTGGTATGATCACTAGGCTTAGAACTTGGTTATGGAACTTACTCTCGGAAAATATTCAACTCTTGTTCTTTACTTAGCCAAGGGTTTTCAAGAACTAGAGGGAGAAGAGAAGAGATAAGGGTTTGGGTGAAGAGAAAAGTGAGACTCCAAGTCTCCCAATCCATATCTATACAAGTGGAGGGGGACCCTTGAACCCCACTTGTCCAAAATATCTTCGGATTGGAAAATTTCCGCGTTAGTACTACGGTACTGCACTTTGGCACCGTGGTACTGCCCTTTGGCACCGCGGTGCCGAAAGTTCTGAGGCACTCTGATGTTATGGCACCGCGGTGCTGAAGTTAGGCACCGCGGTGCTGCCCCCTGTCGCCCTGATTTTGCCAACTTTCGTTCTTTGCCTCGGGAGCTCCTTTCCCGCTTTTTCTGCCCACACTCTATTGGAAAGAACTCAATACTAGTGCTATTTCTCGTCGTCACACATATTTGTATCCAAAAACTTTTCCCATAGAGAAAATGTAAGTATACATTCCTACCAACCAGCAACCTTATATCCTAACTTATGTTCTCACTTACATGCCCTGAAACTACGGGGTGTAACAGATTTTTTTGGTATCATCTAGTCAAAGCTCAATGCTTTAAAACTTGAGCGTTTTATGAATTACGCTAAACTACGTGGCTGGGTTTTCACTCATAACTTTGATTGTCATCCGGTAGGAAGAATTTTCATCATTTGGAACCCAGCTAAGATTACCCTCACCACGGCATCTATTCACTGTAGCGTAACATGCAGGATCTCCCATAAATCCTTCCATGTTTCGGTTATTTATGGTCTTCACTCAATTATTGCAAGACGTCCGTTGTGGCTCTCTTTGCGGAACTACGGACAAAATTTGAACCAACCTTGGCTAGTCTTAGGAGACTTCAACACCATCATGAAGGGTGATGAAAGACGCAATATGTCCCAAATGACTAATTATGATATCAAGGTCATTGCTAAATGTTGTAGTGACATCGGACTTACGGACCTTCCGTCGTCTGGTTGCCATTACACTTACTTCGTCAATAATAAAATGAGCAAACGCGACAGGGCCATGGTTAACTCTTTCTGGCTAAATTCTGGCTGGTTGGGTCATGCGAAGTTCACGCTGCTAGTAAAGTGCTTGGATAACTCCCCCTATGTTGTTTCTTTATTTGAGCAACAGGGAACTCGCAAACGCCCTTTCAGGTTCTTCAACATGTGGACAATGCACACTGATTTTGGCAATATCATTTCGGACAACTGGACCAGTTACTGCTGGGGTTCTGCCCAGTACATTCTCTGTCGGAAATAATCTGGTCTGAAATGGCCTATTAAAAGGCTCAATGACAAGATTTTTCCAACATATCTTCTCGTGTTAACAGGGCCAAGGATGAGCTGGCTGTGGCTAAGAAGATGGTATGGCTCACCCTCATGACACCGAAAAGCAGGAGCGAATTTTTCCCCTTAGGCATATTGCTATTCAACTAGGGGATGCGGAGAGGAGCTTCCTTAGGCAGCTGGCCAAATGCGAATATCTCAAGAATAGTGACCATTGCACAAAAAAAATCACTTTATGATTAAACAGAACAGAGCTAGGAATTTCATTGCGGTTATTACTAAGAACGACGGCTCCCTAACAACTTCCGTCGATCAGGTTGCTAATGAATTTGTCAGTTATTACAAGGGGCTGCTTGGTACTAGGGGTAACTGTACATCTATCGACAGTGGGGTTGTTGCGGAGGGCTACTGCCTCTCTCGTGAACAAGGGGATGATCTAACTCATCATATTACTGATGTAGAAATCAGAGGTGCTCTTTTCGGTATGGGGGATGACAAGGCCCGGCTGGCACAGCAGCCCGGCCTTCTATAAGAAGTCTTGGGACATTATGGGGAAGCATTTATGTGATGTCGTAAAGGAGTTTTTCTGTTCGGGCCAGCTTCTCAAGAAGATTAATCATACTATTATCGCCCTTATCCCCAAATCCCCCCATTGCTCAACGGTGGGTGATTACTGCCGATTTCATGCTGCAATATCGTTTATAAGGTCATTACAAAGATTATTGCCTCAAGGGTTGAGAAGGTTCTGACTTACATTATTGACCACGCTCAATCAGCCTTCGTCCATGGTAGGAGCATGATTGAGAACAATCATCTTGCTCAAGAGCTCTTACGTAGCTATAATCGTAAAAGGATTTTGTCGCAGTTCATGATGAAGGTTGACCTTAGAAAAGCTTTGACTCGGTTGACTGGGACTTCTTGAGAGATGTCTTACTTGGGCTCAATTTCCCGGAATGCTTTATCAAGCTCATCATGGAATGTATCACTACTACGTCATAGTCAATTTCGGTTAATGGCAGTATCTACTTCCACTTCAAAGGCCATAAAGGCTTAAGACAGGGAGACCCTCTTTCACCTTCTCTCTTTGTAATTTGCCTTGAGTATTTTTCTAGACTGATTAAGATGTCCGCTCTTGACAGGGAATTCAACTATCATCCGAAATGCGGAAGCTTAAAGATCACTCACTTAGCGTTTGCCGATGACCTGCTACTTCTCTCTAGAGGTGATTCTCATTCAGTACGCATCAACAAAGACTATTTGGACACTTCTGGTTACTGCTCGGGCCTAAGCTTCAATGCTCTTAAGTCCAATCTATACACTGCTGGTATTTCGGAAGAAGAATTGATCGAGATCAAGGGGATAACTAACTCTCATATCGGCACCTTCCCATTTCTCTACTTAGGAATTCCCTTGGATGTTAGTACCCTTAAAGTCATCTCTTATGAGAACATCATTAATAAAGTAACTTCTTATATTAAAGCCTGGACCAGCGCCACTCTCTCTTATGCGGGGAAAATTGAGCTCATCAAATTGATTATGCAGGGCGTCGAATGCTTCTGGCTTTCCATCATGCGCATTCCGTCGACAGTTTGTGACAAGATTATTAGACTTTGTAGAGTCTTCCTTTGGCATTCGAATCACCCACCTGTTTCTTGGAAATCCTGTTGCCTCCCTAAAACTGAGGGCGGTTTAGGCTTCAGGGACATCCGTACTTGGAACCATTCATTATTGGCCAAGTGTCTTTGGAACATTCATGAGAAAAAAGACATGTTTTGGGTTCGTTGGATTCACCAAAAGTACTTAACCAACTGTGATATCTGGTCGTTGGAGGCTAAGAAGGGCGATTCCGCCCTTATCAAGCATCTTATTCGCATCCGTGCCCAGATTATTGAATGGGTTGGGTCTCATACTCTTGCGGTCGACATCCTCAATGTTTGGCATTGTGACAATAATGGTATCAGCGGTACGCAGGCGGCCTATGAATTCTTTAGAGTTCGGGGGGTTAAAGCTTATTGGTCGAATGACGTTTGGAATCCATCCATTTTGCCTAAACATTCCTTCATCCTTTGGCTATGCATCACCAAAAAGTTGCGTACCAAAGACAGAATTACTTACATCGACACCACTCGGGTGTGTGGGTTGTGCGGTAGGGACGACGAGTCTATATCTCATTTGTTCTTCACATGCGCCTCTTCCACATTCATCTGGCAACGGATTAGGAACTAGTTGAGCATCACCAGAACCATGAGCACCATTGATAGTGCGCTGAAGTGTATTAGAAAGGAGAGGCGCGGCATGGGTTGTCAGGCTAAGGCTAAAAGAACAGTGCTTGCTACCACCGTCTACCAGATCTGGATGGAATGCAACAAAGTGATTTTCGACGGGTCCAGACTGGATAAGGAGGCCCTCGTCTTCAAAATCAAAACGGTTGTCTATTCTATTTTATTTTCTTTATTTCTGCAATTTACTTCTTGTTTTGAACATTTGGCCCTCGGCGATATTTCACACTAGCAACATAATGCTAGGCGCTCTTCCCTTATCATGGGTTTGTCCCATTGGGTTTACCATGATAAGGGTTTACGGAGGCTGCGACTGCAACCTTATGTCAGTTTCTTTGACATAAAGGATTGACGAGGGTTGACTTGTATAGGCCTTCTTGACCTCCCGACTTGTGGGTTTCGCTTGAGTTTTGGTTATGACGCAAAAGAATCATGTGACTACCCGACTTGTGGGATGTGAATTCTGATTCTTGGCATCATTTCGCCTACATGGGTCCCCTTGACTACCCGGCTTGTGGGATCATCCTGAGTAATATGCTTGACGTTAATGAATATTGTGACTTTCCGACTTGTGGTATGCACGATATTTCTAGCGTCATCCATATCTTTTGTCTGTGGGTTCGCTCGTTTGGTGCTGGTTACTTAATACACTTTTTACCATTACACCCAAAAAAAAACATTTTGTCCCTAAGATCCTTAAAGCTCGGGTGGCTCCATGTCAACAATAGACAAATTAACTTGTTATTAAGTACCTTTGAGATTCTTGCTAGCAAAAAACATTTGCATGTGCATTAAACAGAAGTATTCACATGATGAACGATATAAACCGCACACAAAGCAGGACCACATTATCGAATATGCACTTGACTAAAATTGCACACGAGTAAAATGAAAGAAGCCAAATGTGTGATCAGGTTTTATGTTATGAATGTTGGAACTTGTACAAGAAAGAAGAATAAGTGATCAAACATATTGGCCAAGCGTCGCGGCGCCTAAGAAGAGGGTCGCGACGCCATATGTCCAGTAAGCATGAAATAATTACTGTGCTCAGTGCCGCAACACCAAAACTTCAGAGAACTCTGATAGGAATTAGCGATGTGGCACTTAGAGAAAGAGTCGCAGCGCCGGTGCAAGCGTCGTGGCTCTGTCCAATGGTAAATTTTTTGGAATGGTTCAAAATTTTTATCTATTCACAAAAGTCACAACCTTTAGTATGAAAGGTTGCATATGTTCGAATATACTGTTTTATAAAGGTTTATGATCACTTGGTTGAACATATACATGAAAAAAAAGATGAATTAATTTGATGAAATAATCAATATATGAATCATAAGATTTCATTTCTTCTTCTTCTTCTTCTTCTTCCTAAAGTTTATTTCTAAAAATCATAAAGTAAATTCGTCAGGGTCAAGTTCTTGTGCAAGAACTTGCACCAGATAGTTGTATCCTCTAGATAGACGTTCAGAAACTACATCACAAGTGGAGACGAATTTATGTCTTAGGACACTGCAACGCATGCCTCTATCTATCAAGTTAGTATTTGGTTTTTTCATTTAATGCATAGTTTCTTTGTTGATTTCAATTTCAATTCAATAGTTATTTTATAATTGTTGTGTTTAATCGAAGATACTGGATTGGCACTAACAACCTAAGACAGAAATTTCAGAAATTTTAGAAAATTCAATTTTCTGATTTTGTTGAGTTTGCAAAACCTTTCAGAGAATTCATTTTCCTGATTCGCAAAGATGGATCAATCTGGATCTTTGATGGTGAAAAATCATATTGAAAAACCTGAGAAATTTAAGGGTTCTGATTTCAAACACTGGCAATAAAAAATGTTGTTCTATTTGACAACTATTTATGTGGCGAATGTGTTGACTGCTGAGGCTCATATGGCACTGCCAGAAGGAGAAGTATAAAATGCTCTGACTGATGCAGAGATGGCTGAAAATATGAAGGCTATTGAGACTTGGGAGATTCAAGAGTTTCTTTGCATGATTCTTTCTATGATATCTACTTCATGTTCAGAACATCATGGGAGTTGTGGTAGTCATTGGAGAACAGGTACAAGACTGAGGTTGCTTGTTCAAAGAAGTTCTTCATCGGTAAATTTCTGAACTTTAAGATGAGCGATGCCAAACCTATTGTCAAGAAAGTGGAGGAACTCCAAGTCATTATTCATGAGTTAGAGGTTGAAGGTATGGGCCTTAACCGGAATTTTCTTGTTGGTGCTATTATTGAGAAATTACCTCCTTCTTAGAAGGATATTAAAGTTTATCTTAAGCATCTAACCAAGGAAATGAACGTTGAGCAATTGGTTCTTAAACTTCGAGTTGGAGAGGATAACCGGAAGAATGAAAAGGCTGATGTTGTTTCTTTGGAACCTAATGCTAACATGGTTTAAGGCAATCTATCAAAGGCCAAGTTTCATAAAGGCAAGGGAAAGTTTATTGGTGCCAATCCACATTTTACTGCCGGGAGAAATGCGCTCACCCCACAAAATACCAAAGTGTTCAAGAAACCACAAATTGGTGTCTGTTGGGTGTGCGGTAAACCAGGGCATAGAGCAAAGGATTGTCGTCTTCGCAAGAATCAAGGAGGTGGTGTTGGAGGTTCGGGTAATTTCAACCAATCCAACCGTGCTGAAACTAAAAACCAATCCATTGGTGTTGTTGCTGCTCAAGCAAATCTGGTTAACAATTCAACCGACTGGTGGATGGATATGGGTGCTTCGATGCATTTATGTTCTGAAAATGACATGTTCACATCCTACCAGCTCATCAAGGATGGAGAACCTTTGTTCGTGGGGAATGCTGCTGCTGTGAAAGATGAAGGGAAAGGGAAGGTGATTTTGAAACTCACTTCCGGGAATGATCTTATGCTCACTAATGTGATGCATGTGCCTGAAATTTGTAAGAATTTGATTTCTGATCATGTTCTTAGTAATAAGGGATTTAAGATTGTATTTGAATCAGACAAATTTGTACTCACCAAAGGTGTGATGTATGTAGGGAAGGATTGCCTCAGTGATGGGCTCTTCAAACTATCTGTTGTACCTACTAAGAAAATTTCAATTATTAATGAAAATGCTGACACTAGCACTGCTTCTATGTACATGATTGATTCCCCTTCTTTATGGCATTCACGATTAGGCCATGTTAATTATCGTTCTTTACAAAGAATGGTAAGTTTAGGCATATTGTCAAAATGCTCTATGAACAAAATACTAAGTGTGAAGTTTGCATAGAATAAAAATATGCAAGTCATCCGCATAAATCAGTAGAGAAAGCAAATGAAGTGTTTGGTTTAATTCATA
Organism: Przewalskia tangutica; assembly: GCA_029844215.1. Taxonomy (NCBI): domain Eukaryota; kingdom Viridiplantae; phylum Streptophyta; class Magnoliopsida; order Solanales; family Solanaceae; genus Przewalskia; species Przewalskia tangutica. Next base: position 64,563,242 of record CM056736.1, on the reverse strand, counting down.
GTGATTTGTGTGATTACCAAGCAACTTCATCTCGTGGAGGAAAGAATTATTATATATCATTCATAGATGATTGCAATAAATATTATTATGTATGTTTAATACATACCAAAGACGAGGCTTTGAACATGTTTAAAACATATAAAGCTGAAGTAGAGAACCAACTTGAGAAAAGAATTAAAATTCTAAGATCTGATAGAGGTGGTGAATATCAATCTAATTATTTTCATTAATCTTGTTCTACTCATGGTATAGTTCATCAAATCGCTGCACCATATACTCCAAAACAAAATAGAGTTGTCGAACGCAAGAATAGATTATTGAAGAATATGATAAATTCAATGTTGGTTAGTTCTGGTGCACCTCTAAGCATATGGGGAGAGGCATTACTTACTGCAAATATGATATTGAATAGAATTCCTCATAAGACAAGTGACCAATCTCCTTATGAATTGTGGAATGGTCGATTGCCTACTTTCAAAAGGATGAAAGTGTGGGATTGCCTAGCAAAATTTCAAGTTCCCTTACCAAAGAGAACTAAACTTGGACCAAAAACCGTGGATTGCATATATATTGGTCCAGCCAATAATAGTGCAGCATATAAGTTTTTGGTTTATCATTCCGATGTTGAAGGTATTCACAAAAATAAAATAATGGAATCTGCTCAAGCAGAAAATTTTTTAGGACATTTTTCCTTACAAAGACAAGGAAAACAATAAAAGTGATCCTAATTATAGGAAGAGAACATTGTCTCAAGATGAGTCAAACCAAAACACACAAACTGATAAAAGTAATACTTTATCTGTTCAAGAAGAAAATTCTGAACCAAGGAGAAGTAAACGTGGGAAAATTTCCAAAGATTTTGGACCAGACTTTATGACCTTTTCCGTTGAAGGAGAACCTCAAACATATAGGGCTGCTATGGAATCATCTGAAGCACCTTATTGGAAAGAGGCTATCCAAAGTGAGGTAGAATCCTAATACATGGAAATTGGTTGAACTTCCTCCGAGATAAATACTAATAGGCCATAAATGGATTTTCAAACGGAAATTAAGGTCTGATGGTACTATAGAAAAATACAAAGCTTGTATAGTAGCCAAAGGGTTTCGACAAAAATATGTGTAGATTTCTTTGATACTTACTCACCAGTAACTAGAATTACTTCCATTAGGACATTAATTGCTATAGCGACTATTCACACTGGATGAACCGCATTCTTGAATGGTGAATTAGATGAAGAAATTTACATGGAACAACCCGAAGGGTTTGTTGTTAAAGGTCAAGAAAAGAAGGTTTGTAAATTAATTAAGTCTTTATACGGACTTAAACTAGCTCCAAAATAATGGCATGAATAGTTAGATAATACAATGTTATCCTGTGGATTTCAAATAAATGAGTGCGATAAATGTGTCTACGTTAAAGAATGTAAGAATTCTTGTGTCATTATATGCTTATATGTTGATGATATGCTAATTATGTGAACAAGTAAGGATGTAATTAACCAAACTAAGAAGATGTTGCATGTCGCTTTTGATATGGAAGATATGAGAATAACGGATGTCATTCTTGGTATTAGAATTCAAAGAATTCTGATGGTTACATACTAACTCAATCACATTATATTGAGAAGGTTCTTAGAAAGTTTGGACACTATGACGATCGATCGATTGTTACACCATTTGATCCCGCTAGTCACCTTAAGAAGAATCAAGGTGAAAGTGTGTCTCAATTGCAATATACACAAGTTCTTGGAAACTTAATGTACATAATGAATTGTGCACGACCAGACTTAGCATATACCGTGAGTCGACTTAGTCGATACTCACATAATCCTGGAAAGGATCATTGATTTGCACTAATTAGGGCAATCTGATATCTAATGCATACAATGAACTATAGGTTGCATTATACAAAATATCCTCCTTTCTTAGAAGGATACTGTGATGCTAATTGGATTTCCAATAATTCGGAAAGTAAGTCCACAAGTGGTTATGTATTTACACTTGGTGCAGCGTCGGTGTCTTGGAAGTCATCAAAGTAAACTGTGAATACTCGATCAACTATGGAAGCGGAGTTTGTAGCCTTGGACAAAGTTGCCGTAGAGGCAGAATGACTCAAAAACTTCCTAGAAGGTATTCTTTTGTGGACTAAGCCTGTTACAACCATTTGCATACATTGTGATAGTATGACTTCTCTGAAAAGGGCAAAGAATCAAATATATAATGGCAAATCAAGGCATATAAGGTGACGTCATAATATCATGTGTAGCTTGCTAAAGAATGACAATATAGCGGATCCTTTGACAAAAGACCTTAACAGAGAGCAAGTCGTATGTACATCGAGGGGAATGGGCTTAAAGACAATACAATGAGTCACTACTTGGAGGAAACCTAACCTAGCAAAATTGGAGATCACATGGTCTAGGTTCAATAGGATAACTAGTTGGGGAAGACTCAAGGAGCATAGAATACACACATATACTCATTCCTATGGTGAACCAATGTGTGTTAATCCGTTGATGTTTAAGGGCTGAATATATTCTTAATAATACTAAAAGCCATTATGGTGGGATAGTACGGACTATTCTTGTTTGGTATTACCTATAATAGATTGATGTAGGGTCGCATCTATGAAAACCAATATGGCTACGTTCTCTACAAAATCTTACGAAGAAGGAGTTGTTCACGACTGAAATGAACACAACCGTAAGAATTGAAATATGTTGGTATGATGTGTGTGATACTCATTACTTCGATTTACTACAAAACGTGAATAGTTCAAGACATACGTTCACTAATTCACAAAGTAGATCCGATAAGTATTCACTACGAACGGTTCAAGTTCAAAAGATACATTTTCCGATGCATGTCATATCTGGTTTTTCCGAAATAACGATAAGTTTCTTATTATCTTATTTTCTATTCAAATGTGGGGTATTGTTAGAAGTTTGAATAGAAAATGTGGGGTATTATTGAAACTTGTACAAAAAAGAAGAATAAGTGATCAAATGTATCAAAAATATTGGGCAAGCGCCACGGCGCCTAGGGAGAGGGCGGCGGTGCCATATGTCTTGTAAGCAAGAAAGAATTACCGTACTCAGCGCCGCAGCGTCGAAACTTCAGAGAGCTCTGACAGGAATTAGCGCTGCGACGCCGGGGCAAGCACCGCGGTGCTGAGGACAAAAAGTCGCGGCGCTGTCCAACGGTAAAATTTCTGGAATGGTTCAAAAATTGTATCTATTCACAACTGTCACAATCTTTGGTATGAAAGGTTGCATATGTTCGAATATACTGTTTTATAAAGGTTGATGATCACTTGGCTGAACATATACATGAAAAAAGAGATGAATTAATCTTATGAAACAATCAATATATGAATCATAAGATCTCATTGCTTCTTCTTCTTCTTCTTCCTAAAGTTTATTTCTGAAAATCATAAAGTAAATTCGTCAAAGTCAAGTTCTTGTGCAAGAACTTGCATCAGATAGTTATATCATCTAGATAGACGTTCAGCAACTACAGCACAAGTGGGGACGAATTTATGTCTTAGGACACTGCAAGTCCTCTATCTGTCAAGTTAGTATTTGGTTTTTCTATTTACTGCATAGTTTCTTTGTTGATTTCAATTTCAATTCAATAGTAATTTTATAATTGTTGTGTTTAATCGAAGATAATGGATTGACAGTAACAATGAAAAATCATAACATAAAGGTTATAAAATCCAAAATATCAATAGGGTCCATTAAAGTATTCACTGAAAGCAACCACAAAAAAAGGCCAATGTTTAAGATGTCATCCCTTAATGAATACGCACCAACAAGTGGCAAAACTCACCTGGCTCAATCATTAAAACAACAAAACAAAACAGTGCTAACAAGGAAAAATACATGTGACTGCTTAGTTAGCCAGACCACAACATACTTCTAATTCAAGTACTACTAGACTAGTAGACTGCAAGTCCCACACTCTTGCTTAAACAAGAAAAAAGGAAAAAATATATCAAGAAATTTTGACTGCTAGTTGGTGCACAATTTGAAATTTAGTTCATAATGAACCTACTTCTCCGTAATTTCTTACTTAAATATCAGACTTTTATTAGCGACAATTTAGAACGTATGATACACGCCTAACTTACACGTCGTAGAGTTACACTTCGTAGTGTTGCGCTTTTGCCACTAAACCAACCCTTACAAGGGCAAAAAGAAAAAGAAAAGAGAGTTCTCAGAACAAACTACACATGTATACGGAATGCTTAGATTGGAAGCACCGGCCCACCAGCATTCAAGTACTTCTTTGTCCCTTGCTCCACAAAATTTATTTCCCTGCAAAGTAAAGTGCAACTTTAACGGTCAAAACATAAATTGTTGCCATAAGCATGTACATTGCTGAAGATAAAGTAATGCAAGTAACTAAAAAATAAAGGTAGTGTCAAAAACACACATCAACTATCACCTTTGGTGAGTTTCACACTCCAACTATCATTTGTTCTTTTTTCTACCTGATAGTTGAAATGTGATACTCGCAAAAAAAGATGATATAGTTTAGATATGTTTTTGACCATTAACTTTAAAAAATAATTCCTCTGTTCCAAATTATGTGACACTATTTGACTTGACACGAAGTTTAAGAAAGAAAATAAGACTTTTAAAATTTATGGTTCGAAATAAGTGTTAGATATTTATGTGGTTATAATTTATTTTTTTTTTTTTTCGGGTAAATGGTAATATTATTACTAAGAAGAAACTGGAAACTTACAATCTATCATTGAGGGTTCTCAATCCTCAACGTAACAAAAAGCAAGAAATGAAGGAGGGAAGGGGTGTTCACTCAGAGGTGACGTTACAAGAGGGGATTAAATCATAAAGAACTCTATATGTTGTTGTTTGAACTTTTGCCACAACTTCCACCACTGTTGATCTAGTGTCCGCAAATAGCATTTCATTCCTTGCTCTCCAAATCTCATATACCACTATGCAAAAAGCTAGTAGGATGGCTTTGGATCGAATGCTAGTCCCACGGTGTTCTTTCTTGATCCACTTGAGTGCACTTTCAATTGTTGTCATTTCTCTTCTAATTCCCAACCATTCTTTTGTGTGCTTCCAAATCTTGTGAGTGAAGGGGCATGAAAAGAAGAGATGAGACCTTGTCTCATTAGCACGCTTGCAGAATCCGCAAGTTTTATCTTCTATGTTGAGGAAGGAGAGAGTATCTTTAGTAGCAAGACGCTTCCTACAAGTGAGTCAAACCGTGAATGAGAATTTAGGAGGAATGTAACTTTTCCATATTTGAGACATCCAAAGCTTGTGTTCTCTGCACGCAAGACGTCAGACACAAGACCCGAATCAAATCTTCCATTGATGCAACACTTTTCCAAGCGTGATAGTGTTTCCTTGATTCCCAAAGATGCTTAAGAAAGTGTCACGGATGCAAAAAGCTTGAATAAAGGAGAATCTCTAGAGCGCACTTCATAATCCCAAATGGATTGATTCTTAAGTAGTGGTTATTAATCCATTGAACCCATAATGTATCCGCCTTAGTGTGAGCTTGCGGATGGTTTGAGAGAGTAAGGCGTGATTCCATACCTTGATGTCCATGAGGCCTAAGCCTCCTCGACGAGGCACACAAATTTCATCCTGCGATTCTGGTGGCTTGCCACCCCATAAGAACCGGATGCAAGGTAACGAACCTTGTTGAGCAATCGATGAGCTAATGGGTAGATCTCAAACCAAAAGCTCTCAACCCCGAACCACCGACCGATAAGTTCCAATTTACCCGCATACGAGAGCGAGTGGTGTCCCCATTTCGAATGTAACTCGAGATTGCACTAGTGAAAGGGGCAACCGATCCACAGAGACAGAGATCGAGACAAAGGGACACCTAAGTACCGCACAGGAAAGACTCCTAAAGGGCAGCCAACTCTTGCCAAGATCAAGTCGCGGATAGAATCTTGCACTCCCGCAATGTAGATGGATGATTTTGACGGGTTTAGTGTTAGGCCAGAAACCGCCTCCAAATCTTCAAGACAATCCATAAGGACACCAACTGAAGATAAATCACCTTTGGCAAAAAGCATGAGATCATCCGCAAAGGCAAGGTGAGAGACGCCTAGTCTTTTGCACTTAGGATGAAAAGAAAAGGATCTATCCGAATTTTTGAGCTTGAGCAATCTGGATAGGTATTCAATGCATAGGATAAAGAGCATGGGAGACATAGGATCACCTTGCCTCAAGCCGCATTTACCCGTAAAGTAGCCATGTAACTCTCCATTGATTGAAAGTGAGAAAGAAGTTGAGCTTACACATTCCATAATCCACCTTATAAATCTGTCCGGGAACCTGAGACCTTTTAGCACCGATTCGAGGAAATTCCGTGAGATCGTGTCAAAAGCATTCAAGATCTATCATGAGCATACACCTTGGGGAAATTCTAGTTCTGTTATAGCCTCTCACGAGTTCTTGGGCAATGAAGACATTTTCAACCATGTTTCTTCCTTTCACAAAAGCACCTTGGCATTTATCAACTAAAGAAGGAAGGAATCTTGCCATCCGGTTAGCTAGTATCTTAGTAATGATCTTGTATACCACATTTGTTAATCCAATTGGTCTAAAGTCACTCACCTTGGGGTCCCGATCAGTTTTGGGTAGAAGGGTGATTATAGTATGGTTCACTTGCTTCAAGAGCACACCTAAGAGAAGAATTCTCAGATACTCTTTACTACATCATGTCCCCACATCCTTCCATCTATTCTTGAAGAAAGCGGTGAAAAACCATCCGCCAGTGCTTTGTCATTTCCAATATCGGATAGAGCATCCCAAACCTCCTTTGGGAGACAGGATGTATGAATGAACCATCCTCCTCCCCTAGTTTCGGACCACAATCAAGTACCGCAAGGTCGATGCCTGTTACGGGTTGAGAGGAGCCAAGAAGTCCTTTATAGAACTCAACCAGCATGCCTATTACTTCACAGAAAGATGTTGTGGTATTGCCGTTGTATTTTACAAGATAAGTAATCGAGTTCTTAACATTGCTTCTCTTGATCAGGCTATGGAAGTATTTGGAGCACCTATCACTTCCAATCAAATGTTTTTGCCTCGCCTTTTGTCTTAAGAAGTGTCTCTCGGATTCAAGGAGGTGATTGGCTTTAGCTCTTAAGGACTTGACCTTGGCTTTTAATTCTTCATCAAAGGGATTCTCCATATGCTCATTTATAGCTTCCTTAAATTCCATGTTGGCCGCATTCACTCTTTGTTCAATACTCCCGAATTCACTAGAGTTTAGATCCCTCAATGGCTTCTTTAACGACTTCAGTTTTGTGACCAATGAGAATTGGGCAGTTCCAAAGACTTGCCTCCAAAGATGAAGATAGGATGTTCTCAAAGGAGGGGTGTGAGAGCCACATATTCATAAACTTGAAAGGCCGTTTCCCAATACTACAAGATGTGATTACCGAAGCAATCACGGGGCAATGATCCGAGACTAGTTCCATAGGCAAAAAGCTTGCTGAGCATTCAAGGTTCAAGTCACTCCAATGCTGGTTCATTAACACTCTATCAAGCTTGGACCAAATTGAACCATTCGTCCAAGTGTAGTAGGACCCCTTAGAAGGAGTGTCATCAAGTCCGTGAGCAATTCTGAATTCTCCGAGGTCCCTAAGTGCATAAGGCGTGAGTGGAGGACCACCGGCCTTGTATTGAGGGTAGCAATAAGTGTTAAAATCTCCAATGATCATCCAAGGCATGATAATACCCGTACCTAAGTGAGTGAGGTGCTGCCAAAGTTTCCTTCGTTCCGGAATGCTATATACCGGATACACAAACGTAGCAAGAAAGGACTCTTGAGAAATGTTACAACGTGCTTGGACATGGATATGTTGAGAGTCCATACCAAGCACATCACAACTAACTCTGGAGGGGTCCCATAGTACTAGCAATCTCCCGCCATCAATGAAATCTATGTTGGAGCAGAATTTCCAAACACGGAATCTTTGAGAAGCAAAAGAGTCCATCCGCAATCGGTTGAATTTAGTTTCTATTAGGCAAATTAAAGCCACATCATGCTGTTTTGCAAGCCTACACACAAGAGTTTGTGTGGCTGCCATATCCCTCTGTCCGCAAAGACCACGGACATTCCAACAAAGAATTTTCATTAGGAAACAATGGAGGGTTTAGTAGCACCCCCGCGCTTCGCATTTCTTGCTAAACTGTTATTTCTCCTTGGAATGACTTCTGTCCATCCTTCATCCTTGTCATTAGAAGCCAAGGCAGGGGTCTCAAAGTTGCTATGCTCACCGCGCTCAAAGTTTATGCAACGTGTTGCGAGGATAAGCTCTTCTTTAGAATTCCTACAAGAACCCACTTCTAGAGGAGTCTGCAGGTCAGATGATGTGCTCCTTTCAGTTTGCAAAGTGTATTTACTTAGCCTCTCTTGTTGCACAATAGCAGAGTATGGATGCTGATCAGAGGACCCCTAAAGTGATACCCGTAAGCTCGAAGAGCCAGGAAGACCCGCAGTCGGAGGGATTTGAAGGTTTAGTGCCTCCCCAACACTTTCGGGAATATGCGGTACAGAATGCACAATATTTTCAACCTCCATCAAGTTAACACTACCCACGGGTTGATGAGGGGGCGGTGGATCAGTGTTAGGAGGGCCAGAGTGACCCGCAACCATAGGATGGCCAGAGCTAGAAGAAACGACTCCATTGCAAGGCGGTACTAAAGGATTGTCGGATTTCCGGGATTCATGAGAGGTGTTGTCTTGCATCAGAATCTTACACTTCAAATGGTTGTGACCAAAAGAGGCGCAATGATAACAAAAATCAGGCTAGTTCTCATATTTGACCTTTTGAATGTATCTTCGATTGTCGGGCAATTTAACTCCAAATTCTGTGACCGGTTCTTTACTAACACCAACTTCCACCAAGACTCGTGCATAGTTCATCTTAGACCTTTCCTTGGTAAATTAATCCGTGTATAGAGGCTTCCCCACACGTGATGCAATCTTACTAAGGCCTGAGGCACTCCAAACCGAAAGGGGGATGTCATGGAAAGTGACCCAAATCGGGATATCCATGAATAAGTCATTCGTTAGTAATACTCCTTTATCAATTGGTTTTAACATCATAGTTTTGCCAAAGGCCATATAAGGGCCTCCGTGGAGCACATTCGTGCGTTCCTCCTCCGTCATGAATTTGAATATTGTCCATCTTTTGTTGTATGGGATGATACGACACTTAACTTCCCACCCTTTTACAATAGAATTCAGCGTTTCTCTTCCCGGGAAGGGACCCGTGAAACAGCCTATGAGATAATATCCCCAGGTTTCAATGAAGGGGACTTCATCCGTAGCTTCTAGTTCTACATATTCTCCTTGTTGATCAATAAAATGAAGTTTTATTCCTTTTGCTTCAAGTCTGGAACCCGCAAAGACTCCCGTATAGGTTTTCTTTTGCGGATTGGGACCATTGCGTTGAGAGGGGAGTACTTCTCCCTTTGAAGTCTCACCGGATGGATGCGCATTATGAAATCTGGAATTATCAGTGGGCATGTTGCCTACTGTCCTTCTTAGTAGTGTAGACTGAGGTATAGGGTTAGAGGGGGTAGAGCTTGGGCCCGCATCTGGAGATAGTATGCGAGTGCCATTTGGGAGGGTAGGGAAAGAGGCGGGCATTTCGGGTGAGGGTGATGTTATGGAAGTGGGTGGGGGTGTGTCATTATGAAATCTGGGAGGTATTGAGGAGGTAGATGAGGAGAGAGGTGGAAAGTTCTTATCGTTTCCATTGTCCAAGGAAGAAGTAAATGAAAATGGGATATTGGGATTCTTATGTTGAAGTCCGTTTAGAAAATTGGTTAGGGAGGGGAAGGGATGGTTCGTGGTTCTAGGAGGGCTCAAAGAAGGCTGATTATTAGAGATGTGTGACTCTTTGGCATCCGCGGAAGTAGGCTGCCCATTAAAAACAATAGACTTTTTGACTCCCGCGCCAATAAAGAAAGGTAAGTTACTAGGCTCCTTGGGAATAGATGACCCTTCGGTATCCACATCTTGTATTGTACCCCGAGGTCCAGTAGTAATTGTAGACCCATGGATACCCTCCTGACCCGCCTTGCCCATTTGACCCGTCACCCGACCCGGTTTAGGCCCGAGAATACCTTCATGCAAAGTTCCGCCGTTTGAAATTCCTCGCCCAGAATTTCTAGCCTTTCCGGCTCTTCTGGGCAATAAACCTCTAAGAGATGAGTTTTTAATTCTCCCGTGGTTGCCCTTCTCTTCCGTTGTGGTCCCGGAGTTCACAGAATTACCCGCGTTTGTATTGTCATTCCTAGGAGATGATGGAGTGTCTATAGTTGTCCGAACATCAAAAGAATTGCCGGGAGCTTTGGAGGGGGCATTATCCTGAGGTTTGTGGACAGAGATAGGGGTATCATTCATAGTTTTTGCACCTTCACACTTGCTTCTGTCCGGGCTAGCAACCTCTATACTTTTTCCCCAATCATGAATCTTTTGTAACGTAATATCATCCACCACATGTTCTAGTGGAATGCGCATATCAGGAGTGACATGTACTAACACCGTGGCCTGAGATTCTTTGGAATTAAGTTCTCTTTAACAATAGTTGGACTTCCACCATTCTTTTTCTTTTTCTTGGATCTAGATTTCGACGAACCTCCGGAACCACCGGAATCATTGCTAGAACGTGTAAACCGCTTTGTCTTTCTCATGTCATGAACTCAAAACGTAGATTATTGAAGAATCAATTGAAAGTGAGAGAATAGGAGGAGAGGGAAGAACAAAAACCGTGAGGAGCAACCAAGGAAAAACGTTGAGAGCATTTTCCTTAGTGAGAGAAACTTCTCTCTAACTCCTTTTTGTGGTTATAAATTATGTAATAAAGTTAAATTGTTTCTTTTGGGACAAACTAAAAAATAAATGGTGCCACATAAATTGGGATAAAGGGAGTAGTTAGCCTACTCCATTGTGGCATATATACTTACCATTATGGGTGATGAAGAAGTCAAGTGAGGAATTGGGTACTGAAATTGAGAGGTGGGTTTTGGAAGCTGAAAATTTATCCCCATAATGAAGTCAAGAGTCTTTAGCTGAAAATTTATCCCCATAATGAAGTCAAGAGTCTTTGTTGTCTTTGTTTTCATTCATGCTCTAATAATCATATGAATGTTATGACATATTTAAAATCATAAATTCTGACTTTCAAATACACTTTTTTCCAGCTTCAACAAAATATTGTCTAAACCGACTAGCTACTAAAGGAAATTTTGCTACATAGTCAAACACTACCTTATAAAATGAAATGCACAAAATATGTTATTCAAGATACAAACCTGGAATAAGGACAAAAATCGAAAAGGAACTTGGTATGGTCTTGAGATGAGAAACCAATGTCAGATGATGTGAGACAAGATAAAGAAGTGGGGCTATAATTTGAGTTTATCTTGATTGATGAGATTTGTCACGACCACCAGGCCGCTGATCGTGCCCTACCCGGCACCTCAGTATACATCGAGATAATCACGAACATACATGAAACTTATAAAATAAGCAACAGAGTAAACAACAAAGTTAGCCGACAGGCTACCTTCCCGACATAAATAAATACAACCGGCAAGCTTGCCTCCTTTCCTTTACAACCGACCCACAACGCTTGACTACGCACCTCAAGAGTGTTAACATAACATCCGACGACAAGGCCCCGCTGCACTTCAATATACATAGCCATGACAACTCCGAACAATGGAGCCATCTCAAAACGAACCAGATCCTAAGCTCGCGATCCACAATCGTACCTAAACTCGCGACATTTAACGCAGCTTCGGCGGGTCGCATAACAAAAATTTAATATGGAATGTAAATAACGTCAAGAAACAGATCATAATCAGATAAAAGAATGACAAGGACAAGTATAAAAATACATACCGAGATCCTCGCCGTGTCATTACCACTTATGAACTTAATTTCACATCAATATCTTTTTCCATTCCATTAAGAGTTATAGCCATATCTTACGTACTTACTTAAGAGAAGTCATTAAGTTCATTTCTATCTAACTTACTTATCTTTCATAACATAGTCCGGCCACTACGGAGGGACACATATACTACCCTACCAAATCGACGCGATCGATACACCAATATCAAAGCACGCCTGGAATCCCCATCACCGCCGATACCTAAAAGTGTAAAATATAACCATGGTCTCACGCCCATAAAATCAATCAAAACAGTGGTATAACGTCGGGGCTTGCCTCATTTATACTCTTACCGGAGAAGGTAAAGCGGGGTATAACGTCTTGGGGCTTGCCCTCATTTATACTCTTACCCGAGAAGGTGGTATAACGTCTGGGCTTGCCTCATTTATACTCTTACCCTATCTCGAATTGGCCACAAATAACACATAAAGCAGGTGGTACAAATGCCTGGGATTTACCCTCACTTATACTCTTACCCCGGAGAAGGTGGTATAACGTCTTGGGCTTGCCTCATTTATACTCTTACCCTAACTCAACCGGCCATCATACATAACATAAGCACTACCGACTTATCATACATAACATAAGCACTACCGGCTTATCATACATAACATAAGCACTACCGGCTTATCATACATAACATAAGCAAGTTAAGAAATCCCCTAACTTCTTATTAGCTTGTTCATATACACTCTCATTTTTGTTTACTTAAGGCACTAACATGTCATTATAAAATCCGGGAATTTAACCCAACGTACTACGTGCCTCTACTCCTTTAAAATGATTCTCTTTCAAATAAAACTTCCAAGATACTAATAACCGTAGTATCAAGTCATATCTACTTTTCACGACAAGTCACAATACTTTTTAGAAATACAATTATAGCTTCTAAATCAAGTGACTTCTTTCTTTAAAACCTTAAGCAATTGGTACCTTTAAAACAATTTTGCCCTTCTTTATTTCAAATCATTACTTTGCTTACAATCAAGAAAACCATTCTTTTAAATCTTCCATAAAGTTGTTATAACCAACTTCCCATAAAGCCGTTATAACTCTTTATTTCTTAGACGAATTCATTCATTTGATAACCAAGAAACTTATACTTCAATTCAAATCATATAGCTTTCAAAATACTTCAAGTCTCTTAACTTTTAGGAAAACAATTTACTTAACTAAGAATGGCAAGAAATCAATACTTTAAAAATCAAATATTATATAATTTTAAATAAATTCATTTCTCCGTTTAAGAATCAAGTCTCATAACTTGAAAAAATAAAGTCCCTTAACCTTTTAACAATTTGAGGTCCATAGTCTTAAAACTTCATACGTAAATTCTTATAAATTAAGTAACATATACATGGTGCGTTGTGAATAAGTTATACTTATTTATAACTATCTTAATCAAGTAGCCATGATCTAGAAAATGTAATACAATTTTGTCTTATCTTAGCTTCTATGCAGATGGAGGATTTCTACTTGTTTTAACATAATGGATTGTCATTACATTTTCCTTTATTAACGCCGCAAATGGCTTGTTCGATACTTATTCTTATTCGTGTCGTAAATTAGCCAAGTCAACTTGGCTCCAAAATACCTCCTAACGACTCTTACCAACATCCCCCATAAGACTTGGTAAGAACTTAGGATAACTTATACATAACCTTTACGTAGAGTAAATCGACATACATACCTCTTAACTTCTAAGAGTAGAAGGAATCATGAAATAGTACTACATGTATATTCCATACATAGAATCATGTCAAAAGAAGGAAGAGGTTCACATACCTCGCGACGATTATCGACAAGTAGCAAAAAGCTCCAAAGTACTTCCACCTTGAGCTATTCCATTCTTCAAATAGATACGCTATACTTAGTACATCAACCTATAAGTGGTCACCATACGTCCATTAACCTCTTACTTCATCGTAGAATATTCTAGGTGCTAAGTCGCTAAATTCTACGGAAAATCTGACAAAGACCTCCTTTGTTTTTACTAACTTTGCCACCTTTTCAAGGCCGAATACAATAACCAAACAGCCTCAATTGGCTCACAACAATATAGATGGTATTCCAATGCAAATGAATAACTAAACAGCCCCAATTGGCTCACAATTTAGAAAGTAGTTCAATACAAATGAATAACAAACTAAAAGTCCAAATTCGGCCACCTTGAGTTCAACCATACCAATTCTTATCAAATTTCCATTTCAATCCAAATTGGTAGCATAACATGATATCAAGTCGCATTTGATTATAACAATCCATAATCTCTAAGTAGGTAACATGCGACGATTTCTAATAAACGACCAATTAGTAATCCAATTTTCAAGTGGCTTATATAACATTTCGAATTTAGCTACAAGCACTCCAAAATACTTATAAACTTCAACTTAACCACTTCATGCTAGCAACATGTAAAGCTAACAATAACAATAAAAATAATCTTGTAACACTTTCAAAGAACAAGATTATACCTCAACGAATTGTAATCCAATCTTCAAAACCGAAGTTGCTCCTTAGCAACCTAGAGCCTCATCAAGACACCTCAATCCGCTCCTTGAGACCCTTAGAACAACACCAACAATTATCCTTCAAATCTTCAAACAAAACCTAGAAAGACCATTAGGTTTTCGTTTGCGACTAACCCGTAAACCATCTTTTCCAAGATTTTTCTATTGAGACATGCTTACAATACACTTAGGAACCTTGGTTTAAAGTGTGAGCCTAAAGAACAAGGAACAAACATTTTTCTTTTCTTCCAAGAGTGAAGCCAGAGCAACCCTATGAGTTCTTCCAATTTGTGTGAAAATTTTCTAAGTGTGGAACTAGTCTTGCTACTAGTATACATATATAACATAATGGAGGGTTAAGATAGGAACAATTGGGTGTCTTGATAAGCTTTTAGTAAATATCAAGGCTAAGTGGGGTCATTGACTTAGTCAATTTTCTCATGCTACTACTTGCAAGACTAAATCATCCTACCAAAGGTCAAATGACCCTTGTGCCCATGCTTCAATTCGTCCAAGACAACATAAGGGGGGGGTGACACGTGTCGCCCTCCCATTCGTCACAATAATACGTTTTCCGACAATTCCATAATTCCGTAAATTTTTTACAAGTCTCAAATTTTAACACTCATGAGTTCTTACGCACGTTCTAACATACGTCTTGTAAATACGGGGTGTAACATTCTTCCCCTTAGAAACATTCGCCCTCGAATGTTCTTTCGAGTCAATCTTTATAATTAGCGACATAGTTTCCTTTCACCACCTCATATACCAACCATGCCACACATGGCCCTAATACCTCGCACACGCATATCTGTCCATCATATGCCCAAAAGAGATTACCTTTTTCGTACTTCCCACTCCTTCTAACATACATACATAACTTCCATACCTATTCTGGCCTCTAATCTTTGGAGTCACTCTATGAAACAATATAAGGTCATTTCCGACTTTCACTACCTGGTTCCGGTGGAACGCGTCCCCGAACCCGTAAAACAATTAACTAGATTGCCTTGCGCCTCGTGACCCCGTCACGTAGCGGAACTACTACCAACTGATCCCACTCCATTCCAGGCCATGGGGAGACCCGTAACAGGTCCTCACCCCAACCCGCCGTCGCACTTAACTCTTATTCTTGGTCTATAATAAATCTTCTACCCGAGAAGACCTTGGCGAGAATTCATTAACTATTCCATACCTTCCCGGTATCTAGTTAGTCTTTACCACTCTTGGTAAATCTAAAACCATTCTAGGCAGCCCATAAATGACCCTCATACATAACTCCGTATAGATGTATGTCCCAATACCAACTATACTATAATCATTACCAACCTGGATACGCAATCCACATAGTCCTTCCTGGGTCATCGCGCTTTCTCGAATGCAATCAACATAACTCGTTAGGGAGGGACGACCCTAACAACACAGCTCTATCGCACGATCTCAGAGTGAGAATAATGGAAACCAATCCTAAATGTCCTGCAGCCTCCTGATTATAGATGTGGTGCACAACACATCGATAATCAAGACTCTACTAGACACGGTCTGTAGACACTTTCCGAGGACTAACTGCTCTGATACCACTTTTGTCACGACTGACCGGCCGCGATCGTGCCCTACCCGGGCACCTCACGTATACATCGAGATAATCAGTGAACATACATGAAACTTATAAAATAAGCAACAGAGTAAAACAACAAAGTTAGCCGACAGGCTACCTTCCCGACATAAATAAATACAACCAAGCCGCTTGCCTTTCCTTTACAACCGACCCACAACGCTTTGACTACGCACCTCTAAGAGTGTTAACATAACATCTCGACGACAAGGCCCCGCTGCACTTCGAATATACATAGCCATGACAACTCCGAACAATGGAGCCATCTCAAAATCTCGAACCAGATCCTAAGCTCATGGATCCACAATCGTACCTAAACTCGCGACATTTAACGCAGCTTCGGCGGGGTCGCATAACAAAAATTTAATATGGAATGTAAATAACGCATAAGAAATGATCATAATCAGATAAAAGAATGACAAGGACAAGTATAAAAATACATACTGATCCTCGCCGTGTCATTACCACTTATGAACTTAATTTCACATCAATATCTTTTCCATTCCATTAAGAGTTATAGCCATATCTTACGTACTTACTTAAGAGAAGTCATTAAGTTCATTTCTATCTAACTTACTTATCTTTCATAACATAGTCCGCCCACTACGAGGGACACATATACTACCCTACCAAATCGACGCGATCACCACACCAATATCAAAGCACGCTGTGGAATCCCCATCACCGCCGATACTAAAAGTGTAAAATATAACCATGGGTCTCACGCCCATAAAATCAATCAAAACAGTGGTATAACGTCGGGGGCTTGCCTCATTTATACTCTTACCCCGGAGAAGGTGGTAAGCGGGTATAACGTCTGGGCTTGCCTCATTTATACTCTTACTCGGAGAAGGTGGTATAACGTCTTGGGCTTGCCTCATTTATACTCTTACCCTATCTCGACCGGTCACAATAACACATAAAGGTGGTACAGCCTTGGGATTTACCCTCACTTATACTCTTACCCCGAGAAGGTGGTATAACGTCTTGGGCTTGCCTCATTTATACTCTTACCCTAACTCAACCGGCCATCATACATAACATAAGCACTACCGACTTATCATACATAACATAAGCACTACCGGCTTATCATACATAACATAAACACTACCGGCTTATCATACATAACATAAGCAAGTTAAGAAATCCCCTAACTTCTTATTAGCTTGTTCATATACACTCTCATTTTTGTTTACTTAAGGCACTAACATGTCATTATAAAATCCGGGAATTTAACCCAACGTACTACGTGCCTCTACTCCTTTAAAATGATTCTCTTTCAAATAAAACTTCCAAGATACTAATAACCGTAGTATCAAGTCATATCTACTTTTCACGACAAGTCACAATACTTTTAGAAATACAATTATAGGCTTCTAAATCAAGTGACTTCTTTCTTTAAAACCTTAAGCAATTGGTACCTTTAAAACAATTTTGCCCTTCTTTATTTCAAATCATTACTTTGCTTACAATACTGAAGAAAACCATTCTTTTAAATCTTCCATAAAGTTGTTATAACCAACTTCCCATAAAGCCGTTATAACTCTTTATTTTTTAGACGAATTCATTCATTTGATAACCAAGAAACTTATACTTCAATTCAAATCATATAGCTTTCAAAATACTTCAAGTCTCTTAACTTTTAGGAAAACCAGTTTCTTAACTTAGAATGGCAAGAAATCAATACTTTCCAAATCAAGTATTCTATACTTTTAAATCAATTCATTTCTCCCTTTAAGAATCAAGTCTCATAACTTGAAAAATAAAGTCCCTTAACCTTTTAACAATTTGAGGTCCATAGTCTTAAAACTTCACGTAAATTCTTATAAATTAAGTAACATATACATGGTGCGTTGTGAATAAGTTATACTTATTTATAACTATCTTAATCAAGTAGCCATGATCTAGAAAATGTAATACAATTTTGTCTTATCTTAGCTTCTATGCAGATGGAGGATTTCTACTTGTTTTAACATAATGGATTGTCATTACATTTTCCTTTATTAACGCCGCAAAGGGCTTGTTCGATACTTATTCTTATTCGTGGTAAATTAGCCAAGTCAACTTGGCTCCAAAATACCTCCTAACGACTCTTACCAACATCCCCCATAAGACTTGGTAAGAACTTAGGATAACTTATACATAACCTTTACGTAGAGTAAATCGACATACATACCTCTTAACTTCTAAGAGTAGAAGGAATCATGAAATAGTACTACATGTATATTCCATACATAGAATCATGTCAAAAGAAGGAAGAGGTTCACATACCTCGCGACGATTATCGACAAAGAGCAAAAGCTCCAAGTACTTCCACCTCGAGCTATTCCATTCTTCAAATAGATACGCTATACTTAGTACATCAACCTATAAGGGTCACCATACGTCCATTAACCTCTTACTTCATACGTAGAATATTCTAGGTGCTAAGTCGCTAAATTCTACGGAAAATCTGACAAAGACCTCCTTTGTTTTTACTAACTTTGCCACCTTTTCAAGGCCGAATACAATAACCAAACAGCCTCAATTGGCTCACAACAATATAGATGGTATTCCAATGCAAATGAATAACTAAACGGCTCCCAATTGGCTCACAATTTAGAAAGTAGTTCAATACAAATGAATAACAAACTAAAAGTCCAAATTCGGCCACCTTGAGTTCAACCATACCAATTCTTATCAAATTTCCATTTCAATCCAAATTGGTAGCATAACATGATATCAAGTCGCATTTGATTATAACAATCCATAATCTCTAAGTAGGTAACATGCGACGATTTCTAATAAACGACCAATTAGTAATCCAATTTTCAAGTGGCTTATATAACATTTCGAATTTAGCTACAAGCACTCCAAAATACTTATAAACTTCAACTTAACCACTTCATGCTAGCAACATGTAAAGCTAACAATAACAATAAAAATAATCTTGTAACACTTTCAAAGAACAAGATTATACCTCAACGAATTGTAATCCAATCTTCAAAACCGGTTGCTCCTTAGCAACCTAGAGCCTCATCAAGACACCTCAATCCGCTCCTTGAGACCCTTAGAACAACACCAACAATTATCCTTCAAATCTTCAAACAAAACCTAGAAAGACCATTAGGTTTTCGTTTTGCGACTAACCCGTAAACCATCTTTTTCCAAGATTTTTCTATTGAGACATGCTTACAATACACTTAGGAACCTTGGTTTAAAGTGTGGAGCCTAAAGAACAAGGAACAAACATTTTTCTTTTCTTCCAAGAGTGAAGCCGAGAGCAACCCTATGAGTTCTTCCAATTTGTGTGAAAATTTTCTAAGTGTGGGAACTAGTCTTGCTACTAGTATACATATATAACATAATGGAGGGTTAAGATAGGAACAATTGGGTGTCTTGGATAAGCTTTTAGTAAATATCAAGGCTAAGTGGGGTCATTGACTTAGTCAATTTTCTCATGCTACTACTTGCAAGACTAAATCATCCTACCAAAGGTCAAATGACCCTTGTGCCCATGCTTCAATTCGTCCAAGACAACATAAGGGGGGGTGACACGTGTCGCCCTCCCATTCGTCACAATAATACGTTTTCCGACAATTCCATAATTCCGTAAATTTTTTACAAGTCTCAAATTTTAACACTTGCGAGTTCTTACGTACGTTCTTAACACATGTCTTGTAAATACGGGGTGTAACAAGATTGGTATTGTTGTTGGGGTGCATCAGTACTAGTAGTAGTTCTTGTTGTTGTCATAACTTCCACAGACTTTCTTGAATGGTTTTTGCCTCTGTGCATGTGTCTCTCACAGTACTTGGAATCTGCATAGGCTTCTTTTGAACATCTCCATTTCTTTCCACTGTTCTTCTACATCTCCCTGGCTCCGGATCTATTTTCTTCCCAAGTCCCAATCAGATACGCCCATCCAACTGAAAAAATAACAAAACCCGATCTTTATAATAATATCCAAACATAAACTACAATAATAGATGTAATTATTTAAGTTGCATAGACTCTTCGGTTTTGATGCCACACTCATGTCAGATTCTCCAAAAATACACTATGCCACACTCATGTCAGATTCTCCAAAAACTACACTACTTTTAGAGAATCCGATATGCAACCATTGATATTTTAAAAGAGTCTGAGCAACATATGTAAAAGTCATAGCTTTTGTAACGTTTCAACTAGGATAAAAAATGGACAGTTTGGTTCTCCAAAAAATACAAAACTTTTAGAGAATCCGACATGTAACCATTGATATTTTTAAATAATACGAGCAACATAGGTAAAAGTCACAGCTTTTGTAACGCTTCAACTAGGGGAAAAATGGAAACTTTGATGCACAACGCTAACAAGGTGCCCAGTGTGTGATGTAAACAACATACTCTAATACAAACATTAATGGCTTTTGAAATGATTCATTAGAATTGCACCCACATAATAAAAAATCCATTGTTTTTCTCTAGAAAGATCAGTATTTGTAGATACTTATGCATAAAGATCATAACTTGGGTGAAATAATTAATGAGAAAGGGGAGTAGAATAATACTATGTTGGGGTTGTTGGAGGATGAATTTTGAGGAGAGGGAAGAAGAACCCAAGCTCTTTCTGATGGTGTAGAGAAGATCAGGAAGAACGGACATTCCAGAGACCATGTACTTGTAAATAAGAGCTTGATTTTCAAGTTCTTGCCACTGTGTTGCAGTAAAAGGATATCCATTTATTGTTGCATTCATCATATTTTGACAAGAGAAACTCTTCTTGAGACTTCACACAAACCAGAAGAGGAAAAAGGCAAGGAAATCCTGAAGATGAAAGAGAGGAGAAAAAGGAATAGGGAGAGTTGGTGAATAGAAGAATTATTTGGGGTAGAAATAGGGAGTAGGTATATTGGGTACAAATTTTACTCCATACACTCTCATTGTACATATAATTTTCTTTAGTGAAGAATCAACTATATAGAATCTTCAGAGTTAAGTAGGAACTTTCAATAAATTCATCATACCTTTTACTCTTTATATTTTTTAAAATCATTTTTGAAAAATAAATATCTTGACCCGATGGTTTATTGAAAATAGTATCTCTACTCTACAAAGATGGTTTATTAAAAATTGTTTCTCTACTCTACAAAAATGATTTATTTTCTCTATTCTACAAATATAAAGATAAGTTTTGTGTATATATCACCTTTTCAAAACCTCACTTATGAAAATATACTAAGGGATCGTTTGGTAGGATGATTAGACAAAATAATATTATTAATTTCTTGTTTGATACACTTTTTCACCATAAGCATAACTATACACCATATTTGATATTATTCTATGCACAATTAATACATAGCAAATCATGATATTCGCAATACAAAGATTTTTAATGCATTCATAAGCATTGTTAAAGACATAATTGTCTCTGTTAATGTTGAGTTTGGTGTTGTGACATTTTGTCCAACATATCATTTTTAGTACTAAGTTAAAATCAAAAATGTTGGAACAAATGTCACGACATTCGGACCAACATTCTGTGAAATAATTTTGTCTTACTTCACGGAGCTGATGCAAATCTTGAGGAATTTTCACCACGATGGTAAAGTGACTTGGCAAGGAGTTTTGGAGCTGATGAAAAACATGGAAAAACCAATTCAAAGTTGTTGCTAAGTTTGGGAAACAAGTCCAAGAAGTTAGAGGATCTTGCTCCACAATCTTCTCCAACAAACCTTATTGGCTGCACACCTTTTCCTCAACCTCTACAACGATTCAATGAGATTTTCAAGGAAGATCATCTACTATAAATAGAGAGGCTGCATTAGTGAATCGATACCCAAAAAAAGTTAGAAAAAATATCAAGATAGCTCTCCGATATATTCATCAGAAAACTGGATCACAAGTGTTGCCTGAGCGTGTCGACAATATTTTGTCAAACATTATAATTGCTGCCCAGATTCTAAATTAGTTCTTTATTGAAGCAATTGTAATGAGATGTTGTCTATGTCTATTTAGGTAGATTTTTCAGGCAGAAGTCATCTGCGACTTCAACTTTGTAATTTCTTTTGTATTATCTTGTAATATTGTAAAAGAAGGAATTTATTCAATTGTATATAAATATACACAATACTTTCGGTCATTGACCGTTTTAGGTTATATAATCAATATAACATATGTAAATATTAAACCTTTGTGTTCTTTATATTTTCGCTGCATTTACTCTTAATGTTTTTCTGTTTTATCGAAGTATTGCCACTTGTGTCAGACGACATTATCGCTGACATTTGCAAAATGTATTAGCATTCAATTTTGATTCACTTTCAATTTGTCTCTTATTGTTCCATAGTATACTTCCGGGACCTAACAAGTGATATCAGAACAGATACATAACACAATAAGTGTTTGGTCTTGTTATTTACAACTATGGATCCGGCTAATCCAACAATTGGTAGGCTTCCTATTTGGTTTAAACTATGCCTATTAGAAGATTCGTCTACGCTCTCATATCAAATCAATTGATGTTAGGGCATGGATATTTATCACCAATGGATATGTTTTTCTAATGCTATCACCGGATGAGGAAGGTGACATACTTGTTAAACCTGAATTTGAATGCACTGCAGAAGAAACCAACAATGCAAGCTTCAACGAAAAGGCCTTAAATGCCATTTTTGGATGCGTTGATCTTTACATGTTCAAACTCATACAAAACTATTCAACGGCCAAAGACGCATGTGATACTTTACAAACTCATTGTGAAGGTAGCTCTAGTGTTCGTCGAACGAAGCTTCGTATGCTCATGAGTAAATATGAACGTTTAAGGATGGAGGAAGCATAGGATATTAAAACCTATTTTGAAAAGTTGATTGGCATCTCTAATGAATGTCAAGTGATTGGTTCCCCTTTGACCAACACTCAACTTGTGGAAAAAATACTCTGTTCTCTTCCTGAAAAGTTCAATATAAAGATTTGTGCGATTGAAGAAGCTCATAATCTTACTAAAATGGACCTTCATACCTTCATGAATATTCTCAAAACCTATAAGATGAATATTGAGAATCAAAGGACATTGTATAAGAGTAAAGATGTAGCACTTCAAGTCAAATCCTTGGAGAGTCAAATCGAAGAAGAGGATGAGAATTTTGAAGAAATTGGTGATGGTTCAAATGTTGTCCTCCTGACTCGAAATTCAATGCGATGGTAAGGAAGTTCAACAATGATAGAACAACACCAAAACCAAGACTTCAATCAAAAGTCCACTAAAGCCCTTCATATAGTTGAAATAGGAAATCTACTAAAGAGAACCACCTCAGATCGTACCAAATTTGATCTCAAACAACTTTAAAATGTGCAATGTCATGCATGTTCGGGATGGGATCATTATGCTAATGAATGTGCAAGCACCTTGAGAAAATTTGGTAAAAGTTTGTGGGTTTCTCTTAGTGACGACGAAGGAGAAGAGGAAGGATATCAAGAAATAGAGTCACAAGCAATGTCGGCTACTATTTTCGAACAGTCCTTATCTGACGAGGAAAATGTTGTCGACAGTGTTATCCCAAATGTCACAACATTTACGTCAATATCAGTGACAATGTCTACATTTCCAGCAACATCCGAGAGGTATGAATATTTTAACTATCCTGATGTTAATTGCTTTAGTGGTTTCATTTCTAGTAGTGAGATAACTTTGAAAATCAAGTTGACTCCAAAGACGACATGATTAAGGAATTACAAAAACTTTGTAAAAACTTAATCATAGAATTCAAGAAACTTGACACAAAGTTAAAATCTTTAACTCTTGAGAATGCAGATTTAAAAGGCACGATAACCCATTTAGAGGTTGTACTTATAAAAAGGCCATTGAATTTACTAAGATAAGTGTAAAGTTGGATCTAGCTAAAGCAACCTTCCGTAAGCTCAACTCAGAGACTTCTAAACTGAATGAGATATTCAGCCTTAGTAAACCTACACATACAGGTATTGGGTATAAAAACTCTATTAAAACAATATGCTCTAGTTTGTTTGACAAAAATGAGAAAATATGCTTTGTAAAGGAAAAAATATTAAATAATAGGTTATCATATATGTCAAATGATATAAAGTTTGTGTGTCATCACTGTAACTCCCCTGGTCATTTAAAATCATACTGTTTCAAACTTCAGAACTCTGTGAGAAAAATGTTGCCTAAAAGGTTGTCCAACATCTCAAACAACATTTCTGAGCCTAAAATTTAAAAAATATTTTAAAAGAGTTTGGGTTTCCAAAATGGATGTAACTTGTAATGTTGTGATTACGGCTTTAAGGACTAACATTGCAGGTTCTTGGTACTTTGATAGTGGATGTTCACGCCACATGAAAAGTACAAATGAGTTTCTAAAGAAATATGAGTCATTCAGCGGAGGTAACGTAACTTATGGAGGTGGGAGTAAAAGCAAGTTAATTGGAAAAGGGATCTTAAATGTTCCTGGTTTTCCTGCCTTAAAGAATGTCCTACATGTTGAAGGGTTAATGGCTAATTTGGTCAGTATAAGTCAACTATGTGACGAGAATCTTGAGGTAAAGTTTAATAAGAATGCTTGTGAAGTTACAAATGAAGCTAACATGTGTGTGATGACAATACAAGAACATGTGACAATTGTTATCTTGTTGGAAGACAAGAAATATGAAATAATGTTAGGACAAATGACACAACATTGTGGCATCAAAAGTTAGAACATGTAAACTACCGTAACTTAGAAAGATTGATCTCTTATGAGGCGGTAAGAGACATTCCTAAACTTAGTCCTAAAGATAAAACAGTGATCTGTGAAGATTGTCTAAAAGGTAAGCAAATCAGTGTTTCCCATAATGTGTGTTACACCCCGTAATTCCAGGGCTACTAATTGAGAACGTGATTAAGGATTTAAGATTTGAATTTTGGAAGGAAAGAAATTTTTACATTTTCTTAAGGAAAATATCGGAAAAATGAGAAGACGACAATTTATTTACTTGAAGTTAATTCTCCTAATTGGAGTTAAGCAATTAGTTTTGGATTTTGAAGTCTCGGATTTGGTCATGTGGGGTCCACCGGGAATTTTACAATTTTGTGGGGCCCACGAGATTTTGTGATATTTTGGCCAAGTATAGAATTATTTTGGTGAAAGATTTATTTTGGACCAATAGGAGGGTGACACGTGTCACCCCTCCACTTGTCTTCCAAAGATGACTACACATTAGATATTTTGAGACTAAGGGGGGCAAGTGGACTAGTGGGTCCCACTCCACTTGGCTATACATATCCAAGTCTTGCACGACTTGGATCACTTTACACTTAGACAAAAATGAGCTCTCATCTCTCTCTCCCTTTGAGCTCAAACTCGAGAAGATCCATAGCCAAGAACAACAAGTGTTATTTAGTTTCCTTCTCCAAGATTAGCTCATAAACTAAGTGTTAAACCAAGTTAACTCTCCAAGATCCTCCATTTCTTGCCTTGAGCCGTGAGATTGGGTGAAACCCTAGGCTTGTTCGTTGACTTTCTGGAAGTGAAACGTGAAGTGAAGTTGGTTATAAGCTTGTGGTCGATGCTTGTGGGTGATTGGAACTTGAAGAAGTGGAGCGAAACGAAAACTGCAGACCAATATTGTTGGGACTGTTTTAGCGTTTTTTGGGCACCAAATAAGGTAAAATTCTTCCTTCTCTTGAAGTAATGGGATATTACATATTGTTATAATGTATAGATGAGATTGTTTTAAAAATAATGAAGAATAAAAAGTGGTTGGACCATTTTAGGGTGTCTTGGCCGAGAGTGGCATTTCGTGCGACATTGGATTCGTTGGTTATTGTTGTTGTTATTTACACTTGTCACATGTTAAAATGAAGTAATATTGTTGTTGATATGTGATATAGAGTATATATAAGTGTTGAAATGAAAATTGGATTATAAAGAATTATGGAAAAGGGCTTTGGATTGTTGAAGTTGTTGTTGGCCAAAAACTGCCCAAAAACTGTTAGACGTTGTTGTGTCATTTTATGGACTGTTTTGAGGTGCTATTATTCTGGAAAATCAGCCTCCATATTGCATGTTAAATGTAGTATATTGCTAATGAAAATTCCGAAAGGTTAAGGGTGTGGAAAGGCGATGAAGGGCCTCATATTTTACCCTTGTTGTTGTTGAATTGTGGGCTGATTTTGTGGACTATTTTTATATGATTGTGGGGCAGAATTTTACACGTCAAGTAGGCGTGTAATCTCCTTTGGTTATCTGTTGGTTGTGCCCTTAATTGTGGCTTTTTTGTTGTTGAATTTGAGTCTTGGAAAAGGTGAAAATGTACGTATAAACGGGGGAAGTGTTGCCCAAATTTTCATAGAATAAGAGGACAATTACTTGGTGTATATCTTATACTAAGTGAGCAAGAAGTTGATAGAAGTGTTGTTGTCATTATAGGTTGAAGTACTACATTGAGATGAATTCTAAGTATCAAGTTGGAATAAGCCGATAAGATATGTGAACTATCCTTTCTTATTTGGCATGATTTGATTTCATAAAGTGAGTGCATTTTTATCCTTATTGATACTTGATTTGAAGAGTATAGGTAATTCGATTTGAAAAGTGTAGGTTACTTGATTTGGAAAGAATAAGTAACTGGTTTTTAAAAGTGAAAGTACCTTGATGCTACAAGTTCTAGTGTGTTGAGTTTTTATAAAGGAAAGATTGTACGGAGGACGTACATTGAGTTATTAGATCTTAATCCTTATTGATGCACGACGTGATAGTACCTTGGGATTTCTAAATGAAAGTTATTGTATGTGGAACTCTTCCTATCTTTCTTTGTGCATGAACCTTATAAAATGTGTGTACGGTGGGCGTACTTGTTTCAAATGAAATCGGATTCATTGTAGTATATAAAAGAAGTTACTTGATTGAAAGGTATAAATTACTTGGTGTTAAAAGCATAACTTACTTGAGTTTAAAAATGTAGTAACTTGATTTTAGAAGTGGAAGTACCTTGATACTACGGGTGTTAGTGTCTTGAGGGTTATAAATGAAAGGATGTACGACGGACATACATAGTACTTTGGGTTCATTTCCCTAATAATGTAAGATGTGATAATGCCTTGATTATATTTAAAATGAAAGATCATTATATGTGTTTGGTACATGAGGTGTTAGTACCTTGGCGTTTCTAAAGAGAAAGTTTATTTTAATATTTTGTATATGATGTGTTAGTACCTTGGTTTTATTCCATGACAGTATTTGTGTATATTTCTCCATGAATGTGCTTCCATGATGCGAGTAGAGATACTCATGCGGGTATAAATATCTATGCAGGTTCGATTCCTATGCAGGTTTGATTCTCATGAATAATATCCACGGATTAGATCCGTGATGCGAGTAGAGATACTCATGCGGGTATAATTACCCATGCGGGTTCGATTCCCATGAAAAAG
Source organism: Przewalskia tangutica (assembly GCA_029844215.1). Lineage (NCBI taxonomy): Eukaryota > Viridiplantae > Streptophyta > Magnoliopsida > Solanales > Solanaceae > Przewalskia > Przewalskia tangutica. The sequence goes on along the minus strand of CM056736.1, from coordinate 64,535,746 downwards.
ATATACATAATGATTCTTGGGCAGGTGTCCCTGTCTTTGATGTGACTGTCATTTTGAAAAGATAAAGTTGATTTTATATTTTTAAAAAGAGGCACAGTTGACTCTCAGTGTTATAGAGTACAGTGGTACAGGGGTACAGTGATACAATGTACAATTGCCTTTTATTTATTATGGCACGGTTGGATCTGGTTTTGATTTTCATACTTGTCCCTGTCATCTTTGGTACAGTTATGATCTTATTTACTGTACTTTATGTTTCCATACTTAGTACTTGTTGTACTGACCCCCTTCGGAGGGCTGCGTTCATGCCCGCAGGTGTAGGTACTCAGTTTGGTGATCCGCGTTCTTAGGGTCATTGATCCACTTTTGGGATAGCTCCATTGTTCCGGAGATGTCATTTTTGGTACAGTCTTGATTTTAGACTTGTGTATATTCAGGGTACGGCGGAGCCTTGTCCTGTCACATGTTGTTATCAAACTCTTAGAGGTCTGTATTCATATGTGGGATGGACTTGCTCAAGTCGTACAGTTGTAGTTCCTTTGGGTTGTTTTATGTATATAATGGCGGCCTTGTCGGCTTTGCCTTTGTTTGTTTTAAAGAAAAAAAAATTAAGATGATGAGCTTTCTTTAGCTTCCGCTGGTTACATGTGATATATGGGTAGAAGGGTGCACAGGTAGGGCAACAGTCGCGGGCCCGAGGTGCGGGGTCGTGACAGAGTGGTATCAGAGCAGTTAATCCTCATAATGTCTACAGACCGTGTCTAAGTAGAGCCTTGGGTATAGGTATGTTGTGCACCATACTTATACATAGGAGGCTACTGGGTATTTAGGAATGATTTCTATTCTTTCACCTCATAAGATCGTGCAATAGAGCTGTGTTATTAGGTTGGTTCCTCTCTAACATGTTATTGTGTTACAACTATGCCTCCGAAGAGGGCAACAGTGGCCCAGAAGGGCAAATCAACAGCAGGAGCTGCTAGTCAGACTCAAAGAGTTACTAGGGCACATGCCCAGTCTATGCCTGAGGTGGTTCATCCGTCGGCTAGTTCTGTTATGCTGCCATCACCAGAGGAGCTTAGAGCAGCAACAGCTCCAGAGGCTCTGACACCTGAGCCTCCAGTTCCTCAGCTAGGGGAAGAGGATAGAGATTTCAGGGATACAATCCAGCTACTGGCTATGATAGTAGCAGGACAAACTCACAGACAGGAGCCGGTAGCTAACCCCAGAGAAGATAGTTTGAGAGTCCGGGACTTCCTGAGTTGTAGTCAGCCGGAGTTTTATGGGTCGAGGCCTGAGGATGATCCTCAAGAGTTCATCCGCCAGATACAGTGGACGATTAGGGTGATTAAGGCTTCGGAGACCGAGTCGGTTGTATTGGCTTCATACCGGTTGCGCGATGTAGCAGTTAACTGGTTTGAGTCATGGGAGTTGTCTAGGGGCGAGGGTGCTCCTCCAGCTGTGTGGAACGAGTTCACGGAGGCCTTCCTTGGTCACTTCTTGCCTCCAGAGATGAGGAGGGCTAGAGTTGACAGATTCCTACAGTTGAGGCAGAGTGGCAGGACCATTCGTGAGTATAGCCTGGAGTTTGACTCATTGGCTAGGTATGCGCCTACCACCGTGGAAGAGATGGCAGATAGGGTTCATCTCTATGTGATGGGACTCGACCACTATTTGACCAATGGGTGCATGGCAGTGGGTCTTCAGCCGGGGATGGATATTGCTCGCATTCAGGCATATGCACAGGGGGTGGAAGATAGGCACAGGGGGTGTCAGCCGGACGGAGCCCAGCATAAGAGGGCCAGGTTGGCTGGATATTTTGGTGGGTTTCGAGGCGGACAGTCTCAGCATCCTGTTAGGTCTTATTCTCATCCGGCACATAGTGCACCTTCACAGTCTACGGGCAGGAGGTTTGATCGCCCAGGGTATGCAGGATCCGGTCATAGCTCCAGGGCTGCAGGTTCACAACTGAGCAGGGGTTCTAGCCAGTCGAGGCCACCTTTACCTCGGTGCCCTCGGTGTGGTAGGTCCCATGTTGGGGAGTGCCGTGTTTCTCCAGGTGTTTGTTATTATTGCGGTCGTCAAGGCCATATGATGAGAGAGTGTCCTCAGAGAGACGGTTCAAGTGGTATGGCTCAGTCTATTGGATCAGTTGTTGGTTCATCATCTACTATAGTTATGCGCCCCACAGGGCAGGGTGATCACATGTCAGGTATATTATCTCTCCTTGTTGCTAGTAGAATTAGAATAGAACCTAAGTTGATAGAATTAGACATGACTGACTTTGATATTATTATGAGTATGGATTGGTTAGCTTCTTGTTTTGTCAATGTTGATTGTAGAGAGAAGTTGGTTCGATTTCAGTTTCCTGGCGAACCAATTATAGAGTAAGAAGGGGAGTGAACAAGTGTCAAAAGAGTTGAAGTTGTTTATAATTACGAGTAGTGAGAAGATATGAGAAAAGAAAAAGAGAGATTCATTTCAGATTATGAATGAGGCTATGTGTTATATGGTGGTCAGGTGAGGCATCTTTGGTTTTTTGAGTATGGTTGGAACTTGTAGACGAAGAAGAGAGTAAGTGAGAAAAATGTGTGTTGTGAATTTCCGGTACAGCACCGCGGTGCCAAAGAATAGGACCGCAGTGCTGAAACTTCAGAGAGTTGCAGGAATTCTGGAACCACGGTGTCGACGTGCAGGACCGCGGTGCTAATACTAACGAGTATTGATAGATAGGTATAGTTAAAGGGGACTATGCCGAAGTTTGTATAACTTGAGACCTTAGATGAACATTCGAGGATGAATGTTTCTAAGGGGGGAAGGATGTTACACCCCGTAATTCCAGGGCTACTAATTGAGAACGTGATTTAGGATTTAAGATTTGAATTTTGGAAGGAAAGAAATTTTTACATTTTCTTAAGGAAAATATCGAAAAAATGAGAAGACGACAATTTATTAACTTGGAGTTTAATTCTCCTAATTGGAGTTATTTTGGATTTTGAAGTCTCAGATTTGGTCATATGGGGCCCACCGGGAATTTTACAATTTTGTGGGGCCCACGAGATTTTGTGATATTTTGGCCATGTATAGAATTATTATTTATTTTGGACCAATATGATGGTGACACGTGTCACCCCTCCACTTGTCTTCCAAAGATGACTACACATTAGATATTTTGAGACTAAGGGGGGAGGGGGGGAAAGTGGACTAGTGGGTCCCACTCCACTTGGCTATACATATCCGAGTCTTGCAAAACTTGGATCACTTTACACTTAGACAAAAATGAGCTCTCATCTCTCTCTCCCTTTGAGCTCAAACTCGAGAAGCTCCATAGCCAAGAACAACAAGTGTTAGTTAGTTTCCTTCTCCAAGATTAGCTCCTAAACCAAGTTAACTCTCAAAGATCCTCCATTTCTAGCATTGAGTCGTGAGATTGGGTGAAACCCTAGGCTTGTTTGTCGACTTTCTGGAAGTGAAACGTGAAGTGAAGTTGGTTATAAGCTTGTGGTCGATGCTTGTGGGTGATTGGAACTTGAAGAAGTGGAGCGAAACGAAAACTGCGGACCAATATTGTTGGGACTGTTTTAGCGTTTTTTGGGCACCAAATAAGGTAAAAGTATTCCTTCTCTTGAAGTAAATGGGATATTACGTGTTGTTATAATGTATAGATGAGCTTGTGCTAAAAAGAATGAAGAATAAAAAGTGGTTGGACCATTTTAGGGTGTCTTGGTCGAGAGTGGCATTTCGTGCGACATTAGATTCGTTGGTTATTGTTGTTGTTTTTTACACTTGTCACATGTTAAAATGAAGTAATATTGTTGTTGATATGTGATATAGAGTATATATAAGTGTTGAAATGAAAATTGGATTATAAAGAATTATGGAAAAGGGCTTTGGATTGTTGAAGTTGTTGTTGGCCGAAAACTGCCCAAACATTGTTAGACGTTGTCGTGTCATTTTATGGATTGTTTTGAGGTGCTATTATTCTGGAAAATCAGCCGCCATATTGCATGTTAAATGTAGTAGATTGCTAATGAAAATCCCTAAAGGTTAAGCGTGTGGAAAGGCGATGAAGGGCCTCACATTTTACCCTTGTTGTTGTTGAATTGTGGGCTGATTTTGTGGACTATTTTTATATGATTGTGGGGCAGAATTTTACACGTCAAGTAGGCGTGCAATCCCCTTTGGTTAACTGTTGGTTGTGCCCTTAATTGTGGCTTGTTTGTTGTTGAATTTGGGCCTTGGAAAAGGTGGAAAAGTACGTATAAACGGGGGAAGTGCTGCTCAAATTTTCGTAGAATAAGAGGACAATTACTTGGTGTATATCTTATACTAAGTGAGCTAGAAGTTGATAGAAGTTTTGTTGTCATTATAGGTTGAAGTACTACTTTGAGACGAATTCTAAATATCATGTTGGAATAAGCCGATAAGGTATGTGAACTATCCCTTCTTCCTTGGCATGATTTGATTTCATAAAGTGAGTGGATTTTTATCCTTATTGATACTTGATTTGAAAAGTATAGGTAATTCGATTTGAAAAGTTTAGGTTACTTGATTTGGAAAGAATAAGTAACTGGTTTTTAAAAGTGAAAGTACCTTGATGCTACAAGTTCTAGTGTGTTGAGTTTTTATAAAGGAAAGATTGTACGGCGGACGTACATTGAGTTATTGGATCTTAATCCTTATTGATACACGACGTGATAGTACCTTGGGATTTCTAAATGAAAGTTATTGTATGTGGAACTCTTCCTATCTTTCTTTGTTCATGAACCTTATAAAACGTGTGTACGGTGGACGTACTTGTTTTAAAAGAAATCAGATTCATTGTAGTATATAAAAGAAGTTACTTGATTGAAAGGTATAAATTACTTGGTGTTAAAAGCATAACTTACTTGAGTTTAAAAGTGTAGTAACTTGATTTTAGAAGTGGAAGTGCCTTGATACTACGAGTGTTAGTGTCTTGAGGGTTATAAATGAGAGGATGTACGGCGGACGTACATAGTACTTTGGGTTCATTTCCCTAATAATGTAAGATGTGGTAATATCATGATTATCTTTAAAATGAAAGATCATTATATGTGTTTGGTACATGAGGTGTTGGTACCTTGGCGTTTCTAAAGAGAGAGTTTATTTTAATATTTTGTATATGATGTGTTGGTACCTTGATTTTATTCCATGACAGTATTTGTGTATATTTCTCCATGGATGTGCTTCCATGGTGCGAGTAGAGATACTCATGCGGATATAAATACCTATGCAGGTTCGATTCCTATGCGGGTTCGATTGAAGTGTGCAAATTGTTCTCACTTTGTTCTTTAATAATTATATCTTAAACTGAATAAATAAATAAATTTTGTGTCTAAATTTTTTTGTTCAGTTAGACCATTAAATTAAGTAGTTGATTATGTTATTAAAATTTGAATTGGTTATTTAATACAAAACATGAGTTATTTAAAGAAAATAATTTAAAATAGCTAATTATTTAATTAAAAACCGGAGGTATGTATAACGAGGTCACCTTCACAACCTTCTCCCTTCTGTCCCTCTTTAGTTGACTATCTAATACAAAACATGAAAATTAATTTAAACCAAAATATTTTTTATAAAATATGTTGAACAAATTTGGTACATAAATAGAAAATAATCGTAGTTTGGTACATAAATGATAAAAAAATGGCATTAGGATTTTTTTGTCCAACTATGCTGTCTTAATGACACCTCTTATCTGACAATTATACGGAAATCCATAAACTAAAGGTTCTGCAAGAAGGGTCCTTTAAACAAGTAAAATTATTATTATATGCTTTTTATCTGCCTTAGTTCAGAAGAGTTGGTGGTCTTTTCTGCTCAATGCCCTGATAGATAGATCATGAGAAGTTTGTGTTGTTTATAATTTTACTGCAACGGCTTAATTTGCCATCACTTTTTCAGTTTCCCTTTCTTTGACACTATTTGATTTGTCATAAATTTAAAAAAAAAAAATTGTGATTCAAAACAAGTTTTATATAAACGTGTGATCGTAAATCATCTCATAAAATTACCTTATTTCTAAATATAAAAAAATGATATTTATTTAGAATTAGACCAAAAAATAAATGATCTCACATAAATTGAGATAAATGGAATATTAAGGGTCTTTTGTTTTCCTTCCGTTATCAATCTGAACTTTGTGTAGAGTATGCTCATTAAAAGACTGAATTGTGTCTTGCTTGATTTTCACTGAGTTTTTCTTAACGTCAGTAATCTCAACACTAACTGAAAGTGAAGTGCGGAATTTAAAAATGCATTTATCGTGGAGAGCTCCTTGTTAAAGGGAATAAAAAATCGTGATCTACCCTCGTGAAATTTACCACAATACTTCACTAACTTCTCGAGCAGTTTTAGGTTACAACTCAATAACCAAGAGAGTATAAACCCCTTTAACACGTCAAATCAATTAAAATTTTAGCTACCCTTTTAAAGTAAAACATCTCGTAATTTTGGGCGATAATTTGAGCACGTAAACGAAAGAAATATCTGAATATTGGAATTTTTTTTTGTTATATTTACATATGATAATAAGGAAATTAGTATATAAGAAATGCGATCCCAAAATAATTTGGACGTAACAAGTGTGACGATGAGATTAATAATAATAGTTGTATATCTCCAAAAGAGATGATAGACTAATGTCATATTACAAATTATGACATTGAATATACGAAGATCTTATGAGATTTTAGGATTTAAATTATGTGGATCTAGAATAAATTATATGTATAATTGATAAATTATATGTATAATAAGGCATATCACTTATTATTAAATAAGGGGGACACGTTACAGATGATTAATACTCCTCACCGCCAAAGCTGAACAGGTGGATGATTAACACCACACAAAGCCATGCGCATGGTACAAAAGAATAATCAATGGTCATTCACCCTTAAGCTAGTTTTCAAATTCGACCAAATTGTAGGAAACCTTGCAAGTGCAGTTAACACTTATGCCTATTTCGACAGTAATCAACACCTAATATTCCCAATTTCGACCAGTTCATTTGAAAGGAAAATCAATTCCTTTTTTTCTTATCCGTAAAATTTAGCTTATGGTGATTAGACCAAGGTATGTCAAGGCAAATTATTTCTTTCTATTGGCATGTTTCATGAAATGAAATATAACTGTGGTATTGTTTTATAATTTATTCTACTTCTAAAAATTAAAAATAATCATGTTATTGATTTCTATGCTGAAAGCATGTCTAAATTATTTTTAAGTCCTTAATGAGGCATATGAAAAAGATGATAATGATATTCACAATGTCGTCAAAGGTAATATGTCATCTGTTAATATTAGAATATGGTGTTGTCTTTCACGCAATTTCATTTGCATATTACCAGGACCACTTGTACTATGCACATTACTATATGATAAATATTATATATATATGTAGGAGATGAAAAAATGGAAAAATGTGTTATATACACACACCACCTGCAGCTGGTACAGGTTATCACAAAAGATCCCTAATAGGCCAACATTGAAGCCAGCATGGCTTATATGATATAACCGAAAGTGCGTGGCGATTATGATTGGGTGAAAGCATGTGTAGCTTATGATTGACCGAAAGCACGTGGCGGTCATGGTAAGTATGATTCCGATACTACCGAAATCCTGTGTGACGGTTATCGGAAAGTAGGATTGCAATATAACCGAAAGCCTGTGTGGCGGTTATGGAAAATAGATAGTATACCGCATTTGCATCATGCATGACAGTTATGTATATTATGCCCACAGAGGCTGCTATGAAAATAAAGACGCATGTGTGGCCATCGGTATACTGCAATGGTATTGCTTAACATTTAGACTATGTACTAGGGCCCTCAGAGGTATGTATTGTTGGTCAGTGTTTCTGTTTCAGATTATAATATATCTTGGCTATGTTATTTCTTATGTCTGACATACTCAGTACATCAGTCATACTGACGTTTCTTTTTGCTGGAACGCAGCGTTTCATGCCCGCAGGTTCGCACAGGCTGGTTGACGGTCCATGTGAATAGATTGCAGATTTCAGCAGACTTTTGGAAGCACTTCTCTCTTTCCGGAGTGTCGGTGTAACTTTGATATGTTACATCTTTGCGTGTCTATATGGGTATGGCAGAGCCTTGTCCCGACCTATTGATATTGTACACTCTTTAGAGGCTTGTAGACAGGTGTCCTGTGTATAGTAGTTTTGTATGACCTCGTCGGCCTTGGCATGAGTATGTATATATGTTTAAGTCAATTTTCTGGTTAAAATATTTCATAATCTTTTTATTTGTGGTTAGGTGTTGATTGCGTGATTAGCGGTACCCGGCGGGTGGGATTCGGGTGCCCGTCGCGGCCCTCCTGTTTGGGTCGTGACAAACTTGGTATCAGAGCATGTCTGTCCTAGGGAGTCTACAAGTCGTGTCTAGTATAGTCTTGTGTTGGGTATATTGTGCATCATACTTATACGCATGAGGCTGCCTGATATTTAGGGATGGTTTTCATTCTTTCATTTCATAAATTGTGCAGTGGAACTGAGTTATTAGTATTTTACCTCTAATCCATTTCACATTTATAATTCCAGTGATGCTTATAACAAAGAAGAAATTTAAGAGTATGAGGACATTAGATACGGTTGTGGGTGAAGGTTCCAGCCGACTGCCACCTGCTAGAGAGGGACAGAGTGAGACTGTCGGTACAACCCCTTCGCACGATGTACCTAGTTCATCATCAACAAAAGAGGGTAGTGGAGTTCCAGTACCCTCAGTACCTCTAATTGATTCCAGTTGTAGATCTTGAGATTCGCAGTGCAGTCCAGTTATTGACACAATTGGTAGCCGCTCAAGCCCAATGTCAGGTTCTGATCGGTGTATTTTATATACACTTTTTGAGTCATTTTTAGGGACTGAATAGACGGCTGTCAGCCAGCTCTGAAGGTTGCAAAGCCTTTAGAGTTCCCCTGAACGGAAGGAAGGAAATATATTTCGAAATCTTTCATAGCTACCGGGGAAGTTACTCATTTTGTTTATGTTTAGTATAGTATTAGAGTCGTTTTCCTTTCTTTTGTGTCAAAATGGTCAGAAATGGATAAATGGCGAAAAGAATAGGAATTGAGCTTAATTGAGATGGAATTGCACATAAAAGGAGCCAATAAATGAAGTCTAAGAAGTCCCGGGAAGTATAGATAAGATCAGACGAAGCCCGGATGAAAACTGGACGACGAAGCGAAGAACCGTCTAAATAACGCCAGCCATGGCGCCGCTAGCGCCAGCTGGCTCGAATGTTCGTAAAGTTGATTTGATTGCAGTTCTTCAGCCGTGGCGCCGATTGCGTACAGGCGCCGACGCGGGATTTCTGAGTTTTGGGCTGAATTTGACACGTTTTCAGGGTCCAAAAGGGATAACTTTTCCTACCTATATAATCCTTAACCCTTTACCTAAAGGATTCCATAACTTTTCCTAAACCCTTTACCTAAAAGATTCCATAACTTTTCCTACCTACATAATCCCTAACCCTTTACCTAAAGGATTCTTGGGTTATAAATAGTCTCTACATCATTAGAAGAATTCATCCTACATTTCATCCCACACTTGACAATTCCATCTTGTAAATATTCCACAACACAATTCTTGGATGCTAGAAGACTTGGAGACTTGTTCTTGAGTATTTTTCTTTTCTTTCTTTTTGCTTTGTTTATTTCAGTTCATGTATGGAGATTATATTAGTTCTTAGCGTGACTATGGCTAGGAGCTAATTACTTTATTAGGGATTTCCTTGTGATTCTCTTGAAACTCTATTCATGAATTAATATATTAGTTTGATTTCTTCTTCACTTGTTTAAGATTTATTCAATAGTTGTTTTGATTGCTTGATAATTAATTGATCACTAGTTATCATCACTTATATGAGTTCTAATCGAAATCCGAAAGGGGAGATTGTGAATATGCTATAGTTGAATAAACATAGGTTTAAATCATGGACGAAAGTACCCCGATACTTGTGTAGCTTAATAGGTTATTGCTCTTAATCCTCCTTTGTAGTCAATCTTGTCACCGAAAGGTAGAAGGGTTCTCCATTGGGGTTGTGTGTTTATATTACCTTAACAGGAGTATAAAACGGTCTAGTTAACCTACTATCTTAACGTAGAAGAAGAAGTTAGTCTAATTGTATTAAGGATTGAATAGAGTGGATAGTTGATGATCTTGGAAGCCCTAATTCTCCATCATAACTGATTTAAATCAAAATATTTTCATAATTAGTTTATTTTCTGCATTATTAGTTTAGAATTCCAACTCAATTAACGTTAATCAAATAGAAACTAAAGCATAGATAATCGGTACTTGAAAACCAGTCTATGAGGACGATATTCGGTCTTACCTAGACTATATTACTTGTAACGATACGTGCACTTGCGTTTAGTGTGTGCATAAATCGCGCATCAAGTTTTTGGCGCCGTTGCCGGGGATTGGCGTACTTTCAATATCGATTTATCTATTCTTATTTCTAATTTGGTTGCTCCAAGAACAAGTTTCTAACTTGTTCTGCGAGCATCTTTTTTATCACCTTTTGTTGTTTTTCTTATTTTGCAGGTTAAATTCGAAAAAAATAAAAACGAAAAATAAAATAAAAAATATACAGGTACATGGACTACTACTTCTATCAGGGGCAGTGGAGTCATCAACAACAGCTTAACCCACAGGTTCCAGAGGAAGATCCGGATGAGTATGCATGCATATTCAGGCTCACCAAGTGCCAAGCTCAGTTTATGGATGAGACAAGAGTGTCCCTCAGAAATTTGGAGACACAAATAGGGCAACTAATAGATAGGATGAGCAGTACACTTCAAGAAAGTCTGTCTAGCGACACCGTTGTGGAAAGTGATAAGCAAATTGAGGAACATGAACCACACCCAGCTGTTGAGGAATCTGGCAAGATAGTTGGTGTAGAGAAGGAAAAGATTACTGAGATCCAATTATTCACCTTTTTGGATTCTTTGGAAATTATTTTCCTGTACCTATTGCAAAAGAAATACCACCAGCGGTCACTGTTGATCCCCAAATAGGAAGTCCATACCATCAAGGGCACCCCCTAGAGTTGAGATGTGTTGGGAATCTCACTGATCCCTACATTAGAGAGAGCCTAAAAGACAAGCATGTCTTGTGTACTTGGGGGATAATCTTATATCTGAAGCCCTTAGTTGAAAAGAGTGTTGTAGGAAAAGTGAGACCTGCAACAATAACTATGCGGATTGCAAGCAGTTCGTAGAAGGATCTAAATGGCACTCGTAAAGGTTAACTGCGTCCGGCTAAAAGACGTTAAAGACAGCGCTTGTTGGGAGGCAACCCAATGTTTTTAATTATGTTATTTTAATTTTTGTTTTAGTTTGTTTTTATTTTGTCTTGAACAGTCTCACGGTCTTGGGTTCTTGTTTTGTGTTGTTGGATGACAGGTGGACTGAAAGCTAAACTTTGAGGAAAAAGGAGCAAAAACGCTGAAAAAAAAGAAAAACCGTAGTCAGCGCCACGACGCCTAATCGTGGTCGCGCGGAACTCAGAGTCGCGATGGGCGCCACGGCGCCGAATCTCAGGGTCGTGGCCATATTCCGTGCAAATTCCAGAATATTTCCTCCCAGACCTCCGTTATGACCGCTGTGTTGTGTCAATAAGTTGTCCCTATTTTTTTTTAGTCTTGCACACATTGGGGACAATGTGTGATTTAAGTTTGGGGGGATGTTTTATTGTTTTTGAGTCTTTTTGATTTGTTTTGGTATTTTTAAGTATATTTTTTTAGTCATAATTTTTTTTTAAGATCATGCATGCTGTAGTTACTGGAAACGCATATTGAAGTAAAAGTTGAATAATGTAATGAAATTAGAAGCAACCATCTGAACACTTAGGTTAGATATGCCAAAAATTCATGAAATCGAACTATTTGGGGTATCTTTCTTGATTTGTGCATTGTTAATGATGAAAACCTATGTGTCTGCTTGCTTGCTATTTGAGGCGAAATAGTTAGGATATGCATGTTAGGGAGATGATTCAGACATTTCTTTGTTAGCCCTTTCTTACCATTTTTTTTTGTCTATCCCTGACATTCAAATTATATCCCTAGTCAGCCCCTTTGAGCCTAAAAATAAGACCTTTCTTTGACACCCTATAATTCCATATTTGTGCCATAAGTGAAAAAAATTGAGATATTGGAATACAAAGTGTTGAAAAAGAGAAAAAAAAGAGTGAATAATTTTTTATGCACCCCAATGAAAAAGAAATAATAAATAGGCAAAAGTCTAAGTTTGGGGGTGTCGTCTATTCATAATACACTTCGTTCTCTCAAAACAAAAGAGGGGAAAGATAGGTATGAAGTGAAAAAGAAAATCAAAAGAAAAGGGAAGAGTTGAAGCAAAAGAGCTTACGGTACGTAAATTGAGCCTAAATGCCTATTTTTACCTACCCCTTCCTATGCCTACATTACAATCCAGAAAAGCCCTGAAGATCTCTAACATGTATATCCATGATTAGTGGAGAATAACAAGTGAACAGGCCATAGGATTTTGAAATTGACATGCATAGTTAGGTATTCTTACTTCCATTGAGCATGATTAAATTGAATTTGCGAAATATCTGACTTGAGTGTTTAGAATGCTAAAAATCCATGCTATATGTTCCTGCATATTATTTTACTAACCTTCATGCTTTTCTAAGTAACAATGATGCAGCAATTTGATCAATGTCTTTGAGTCATTTTATTTTCCTTTCTTTCGTGTCTTTGTTTATATTTTTTATCTTTGCTCGAGGGCGAGCAAAGGTTAAGTTTGGGGGTATTTGATCGGTTTATTTTCATACACTTTTTGAGTCATTTTAGTTAGTATGTTACTCATTTTGTTTATGTTTAGTATAGTATTAGGGTCGTTTTCCTTTCTTTTGTGTCACAGCGGTCAGAAATGGAGAAATGACGAAAAGAAGAGGAATTTAGCTTAATTGAGATGGAATTGCACATAAAAGGGGACAATAAATGAAGTCTAAGAAGTCCCGGGAAGTATAGACAAGATCAGACGAATCCCGGATGAAAACTGGACGACGAAGCGAAGAACCGCCTAAAAAACGCCTCAGGCGCCGCGGCGCTGAATGTTCAGAAAGTTGATTTGACTGCAGGTTCTTCAGCGCCGTGGCGCCAGATTGCAGGGCCATGGCGCCGACGCGGGATTTCTGAGTTTTGGGCTGAATTTGACACGTTTTCAGGGTCCAAAAGGGATAACTTTTCCTACCTATATAATCCTTAACCCTTTACCTAAAGAATTCCATAACTTTTCCTAAACCCTTTACCTAAAAGATTCCATAACTTTTCCTACCTACATAATCCCTAACCCTTTACCTAAAGGATTCTTGGGTTATAAATAGTCTCTACATCATTAGAAAAATTCATCCTACATTTCATCTCACACTTGACAATTCCATCTTGTAAATATTCCACAACACAATCTTTGGATGCTAGAAGGCTTGGAGACTTGTTCTTGAGTATTTTCTTTTCTTTCTTTTTGCTTTATTTATTTTAGTTCATGTATGGAGATTATATTTGTTCTTAGCGTGACTATGGTTAGGAGCTAATTACTTTGTTAGGGATTTTCTTGTGATTCTCTTGAAACTTTTATTCATGAATTAATAAATTAGTTGATTTCTTCTTCACCTGTTTAAGATTTATTCAATAGTTGTTTTGATTGCTTGGTAATTAATTAATCACTAATTATCATAACTTATATGATTTCTAATCGAAAGCCGAAAGGGGAGATTGTGAATATGCTATAGTTGAATAAACATAGGTTTAAATCGTGGACGAAAGTACCCCGATACTTGTGTAGCTTAATAGGTTATTGCTCTTAATCCTCCTTTGTAGTCAATCTTGTCACCGAAAGGTAGAAGGGTTCTCCATTGGGGTTGAGTGTTTATATTACCTTAACAGGAGTATAAAACTGTCTAGTTAACCTGCTATCTTAACGTAGAAGAAGAAGTCAGTCTAATTGTATTAAGGATTGAATAGAGTGGATAGTTGATGATCTTGGAAGCCCTAATTCTCCATCATAACTGATTTAAATCAAAGTATTTTCATAATTAGTTTATTTCCTGCATTATTAGTTTAGAATTTCAACTCAATTAACGTTAACCAAATAGAAACTAAAGCATAGATAATTGGTACTTGAAAACCAGTCCTTGAGGACGATATTCGGTCTTACCTAGACTATATTACTTGTAACGATACGTGCACTTGCGTTTAGTGTGTGCATAAATCACACATCAGGTTCCCAGTCCTTCAGATAGAGCCTCTAGTGCAAGAGGTCGGGATTTCATTAATCTAGACCCTCCGGTATTTACGGGGTCAGAGTTGCACGCGGACCCGCAAAATTTTCTAGATCAGGTACAACGTACTCTGCGTGTGATAGACGCTATCGATACTGAGTCAGTAAAATTTACTTCTTATAGACTGCGGGATGTCGCAATAACCTGGTATGAAACATGGGAGCAGTCCAGGGGACCTCGTGCTACACCAGCAGGATGAGGAGAGTTTTCGGAGGCCTTATTATGACATTTTCTACCAGTCGAGCATCGACTGGCCAAGCAGGACAGATTCCTACATCTTGAGCAGGGCAGCATGAGCGTCCGTGAATATAGGTTGCAGTTTAAATCATTATCTCGATATGCTTCCACAATTGTAGTAGAAATGAGTGACCGGGTACACAAGTTCATTACTGGCTTGGGGTCACACTTGATCAATGAGTGTACTACAACTTATTTGAGTCCGGATATGGATATTGCTCGTATCCAGGTTTATGCACAGAACCTAGAGGATCGCAAAAGGCAACAGTAAGTTGATCGAGAATATGACAGGGGGCCAATATAAGAGAGCCTGATCCGTCGGTAATGGGAGAGATTTCAGAGGTGGGACCACGTCATAACTGTATGGGCGACCAACTTACCCAGCAGCCAGCGCATCATTGCCATTTTCAGGATCAAGGGCTAATTGGTATGTTCAGTCGGGCTCAGGTCAAGGTTCACCAGCGATAATATCTTATTATAGAGGGAATTCTATGCAGATGAGATCGCGTTGGCTCGAGGCACGCGATGCGGTAAGACCCACATAGGGTCATGCCAACCAGGATCAAATGTATGTTATTATTATAGAGAACCTGGTCATTTTGTGCGAGATTGTCCAACATGGGGCGATGGTATAGAGCTCAGCCAGGCGGATATGTGGCAGCTTCATCGCGATCAGTTCGCCCGTCAGGGCAAGGTCAGCATACATTAGCCGGTCGAGGCAGAGGTAGGAGCCAGAACTGCATATATGCATTGATGGGCGACAGGATCATGAGTCCTCACCTGACATAATTATAGGTAAATTATCAGTCTTTCACGTAATGCGTATACACTGTTAGATCCAGGCTCAAATTTATCATATATTACTCCTCTCGTTGCCTATAAATTTGGCATGGATCCTGACTCGATTAAGGATTCATTTGTGGTATCTACACCGGTTGGCGAATCGATAATCGCTACACGGGTCTATCAGAACTGTGTAGTATTAGCTTGTAGTCATCAGAGCCAAGCAGACTTGGTGGAATTAGAAATAGTTGACTTCGATGTTATTATGAGAATGGATTAGCTAGCGTCATGCTACGCTAATGTTGATTGCTGAATGAAGACTATTAGATTCCAGTTCCCAGGCGAACCAGTCTTGGAATGGAAGGGTAATACGGCAACACCAAAATGTAGGTTTATTTCATACCTTAAGGCGAGAAAAATGATCTCCAAAGGTTGTATGCACCATCTGGTTCGGGCGTGTGATATCGATGTCGAACCACCTATATCTCAATCAATTCCGGTGGTCAATGAATTTCTTGAGGTATTTCCAAATGAACTTCCAGGCCTTCCTCCTAAAATGGAAATTGAGTTCGGTATAGATGTGTTGCCAGACACTCAACCGATATCTATTCCTCCGTATAGAATGACACCAACCGAATTGAAAGAATTAAAGGAGAAACTAAAGGATCTGCTTGAGAAAGGCTTTATTAGGCCTAGTATATCTCCTTGGGGCGCGCCGATATTGTTTGTACAAAAGAAAGATGGTTCATTGCGAATGTGTATCGACTATCGACAACTGAATAAAGTTACTATGAAGAACAAGTATCCTCTTCCCAGAATTGACAACTTGTTTGACCAGTACAAGGTGCAAGATGTTTTTCAAAGATCGACCTAAGTCAGGGTACCATCAGTTGAGGGTTAAGGAAAAGGATATTCCAAATACGGCTTTCAGGACGAAGTATAGGCATTTTGAGTTCCTAGTAATGTCATTTGGACTCACAAATGCACCAGCAACATTTATGGATCTAATGAACAACGTATTCCGCCCATTTTTTGATGTGTTTGTGATAGTATTTATAGATGACATTCTAGTTTATTCTCACTCGGAAGCAGAGTGTCACGACCCGACCCTGGGCCGCGACTGGGGCCTTACCTGGGCACCCCTCTCAGGTAACCATCAGAGAATAGCAGCGGAACATACACAACCCATAAGCATGTTAGACAATAACATCACAGGCTAGCCGATAAGTCCGCCTTCCATAAAATATACATAGCCAAAAGTAAGACAGTACAACTTTGTTCTTACAGCCCAAACAACAAATGTTACTACAGACCTGTAGGAAAACAACAGTGGCGGGACAGGGCCCCGCCATACCCCTGAATGTACATAATATCTACAACTTCAGGGAAAACTGTACCAAAAAGACAAGCCTCCGGAGAAATGGAGCTTCTGACACCTGATCAGTGATCCTAAGAATGAGGATCCACCACCTGCTTACCCCTACCTGCGGCATGAACGCAACCCCCGAGGAAGGGGGTCAGTACACAATATGTACTAAGTATGTAAAACTGGAAAATATTGTAATTACATCATGAGTCTAAAACAGAGCCGGAGACATGTATGAAAATCAATTTACAGTTCACTGTGCCTTACTAACAATGAGAGTAAATAAGAGTATACTTACAACATAAAAATAGGAGACTCACGATCAAATCATGGGTAGCAAATCCATGGAGTGGTATAATGTCTTGGGGGTTTACCCCGCAATCATACTCAGAAGGTGGTATAACGTCTTGGGGGTTTACCCCTCATTTATACTCTTACCCTGGAGAAGGTGGTATAACGTCTTGGGGGTTTACCCCTCATTTATACTCTTACCCTGGAGAAGGTGGTATAACGTCTTGGGGGTTTACCCCTCATTTATACTCTTACCCTGGAGAAGGTGGTATAACGTCTTGGGGGTTTACCCCTCATTTATACTCTTACCCTGGAGAAGGTGGTATAACGTCTTGGGGGTTTACCCCTCATTTATACTCTTACCCTAGCTCAACCGGCCATCATACATAACATAAATAAGTTAAGAAAGCCCCTAACTTTTTATTAGTCTTGTTTATATACCCTCTCATTTTAGTTTACTTAAGGCACTTAACATATCTTAATCAAAGAAATCCGGGAATTTAACACAAAGTACTACATACTTCTACTCTTTTAAAAATGACTCCTTTTCATATAAAACTTTTAGGCAATTGATGCCTTAAAATCAATTTGTCTTTCATAAATCAAGTCATTTGTCCTTACTTATCTTACTTTGAGTAAATCTCTCCTTTTAACTTTCCATAAAGCTAATATAACCAACTTCCCATAAAGGTGTTATATTAACCTTATACCTTAGTCAATTACATTTTCCTATATCCAAGGGACTTATACTTTTAAAACGAAACAAGTATCATATACTTAAAACAAGTAAAGGATATCAAATCGTGTACGTCTACCGTACTATATAGGTACAACTACTCATGCTCAAGAGATAGGAAAGTTCCACATACCTCTTCGGGTCAATCCACTTGCTAAGTCCAATATACCGCACGTATTATGTCAACCTATAATGACCATAACACGTCTATTAGCTTCTAGCCTCAACATAGAACATTCTAATTGCAAGGTTCCTTATTCTATGAAAAATTGGACAGCACTTCCTTTGTTTGTACACACTTTTCCACCTTTTCAAGGTCCGAATTCAACATCCAAACGCCACTTTTAAGGCCCAACAATCCAATCAAAACAAAGGGGATTACACGCATAAACTTGGACGTGTAAAATTCTGCCCCACAATACATAACAACTAATTTAATAAGTTTAAGGTAGTATCTTGGCTATAACATGTTCACATACCATCCTTATACCATCATTTCAAATCCAAATCATATTCCTTACATGCAATATATCTAAGAGCAATATTTACAACTACAAGTCCTTTCTTCTTCACATGCAACACAATTTACTAGCAAAAAGAGAAAGGATTGTTACCTTAGAGTTTACCCAACTTAGTCCAACAATTTCACTTGTCTCATTTCCACAATCACCTCCACAAACCTCCTACAAGCTTGTCAACATGTTTCCTTCTTGCCACCTTTTCAAATTTTTCTCTAAGCCTTGGTTTCTTCTTGAATTTCTAGAGAGAAAGGAGAGGGAATTTAATTTTAAAGAGAAGGGAGAGCTTTCAAGAATGACCAAGTCTTCAAGACTTGGTCAATAAATAGGACATGCAAAAATCAGATGGGGGGGGGGGGACACTTGTCACCCTCTCATGGCTTTTTAAAAAGAAAACTTCTGATTTTCCCCCCAGATTTCGCAAAAACTCCGCTTCGGCGCCGCGGCCCTGCAGCCGGCGCCACGAGTGGTATCAGAGCAGTTAGTCCTCGGAAAGTGTCTACAGACCGTGTCTAGTAGAGTCTTGATTATCGGTGTGTTGTGCACCACATCTATAATCAGGAGGCTGCAAGATATTTAGGATTGGTTTCCATTCTTTTACTCTAAGATCGTGCAATAGAGCTGTGTTATAGGTTGAACTCCCTCTGACATATTTTTATGTATCAGTTATGCCTCCACGCAAAGCAACTGCGGCCCGGAAGGGCAAGACAGCTGAGGGAGTTGCAAGTAGGACGCAGAGGGTCACGAGGCACAGCCCATCTTTACCGAGGTGATGCCGACGGCGAGTTCCACGACGCCGCCAAATTTCAGCAGAGTTCGAGCAGCAGCGGCGCCATCGAGACCGCGGTACACGAGCCTCCGCCCACATCCAGTGAGTATAGAGATTACGGGGAGCAGATCCGGCATCGACCAAAGATAGTAGCAGGCGTGGCCGATGAGCAGGTAGCCAACCCTAGAGCCGACAGTTTACGGATTCAGGATTTTCTGGGTTGTCATCCACCCGAGTTTTATGGTTCGAGATCCGAGGAGGATCCTCATGAGTTTGTTCGGCAGTTACAGCGGACCATGCATGTGCTTAGGGCCTCGGAGGCTGAGTCAGTCATGCTAGCCTCTTACCGGTTACGCGATATTGCGTTGAACTGGTTTGAGTCATGGGAGTTGTCTAGAGGTGAGGGTGCTCTTCCAGCTGTTTGGGAGGAGTTCACAGAGGCCTTCCTGGATCACTTCTTGCCTCCTGAGTTGAGGAGAGCCCGCGTGGATAGATTCTTGACCTTGAGGCAGAATGGGAGGACTATCAGAGAGTACAGCCTGGAGTTTGACTCATTGGCCAGGTATGCGCACACCATTGTAGCTGACATGGCAGACAGGGTTCATCGCTATGTGATGGGGCTAGACCGTCATATGATTACTGCATGCTTGGGGGTGGCTCTTCAGCCAGGTATGGATATTGCCAGGATGCAGGCATATGCGCAGGGGATAGAGGATAGAGAGAGGGAGGATCAGCTTGACTCAGGCCAGCCCAAGAGGGCCAGGACAACAGGGTCTCAGGGCAGTTTTCGAGGCGGACAGCCTCAGCAGCAGACTAGATCCACATTTCAGCCGGCACAGAGTGCCCCTTCCCGGTTTTCTGGCAGGAGGGTTGATCAGTCGGGACTTCAGGGAGGCAGAGACCGTCACCAATCGAGACCACCCACATCTCGGTGTGTTCGATGCGGTAGGTCTCACCCGGGCGAGTGCCATATGGGTTCGGGATCTTGTTACTCTTGTGGCCAGCAGGGCTATTTGAAGAGAGATTGTCCGTCTAGAGGCGGTGGGAGTGTTATGGTTCACCGAGTGGTCGATTCTCGGATCTTCGTCTTCGGCGCATGCGCCGAGGGCGGTGTTCACGGACCAGCAGCCGCCAGGGGTCGGTGGGGTCGAGCCTAGCGGTCCTCAGAACCGCATTTATGCTATGTCCAGCCGTCAAGACCAGGAGGCGTCACCAGATGTCGTCACAGGTACATTATTGGTTTCATGTTGTGATGTATATGCTTTGATAGATCCAGGTTCTACCTTGTCATATATATCTCCTCATATTGCTGGTAGAATAGGGATAGAACCCGAGTCCATAAAATCTTTTGAGGTGGCTACGCCAGTAGGTGATTCGGTGGTAGTTGAGCGGGTGTATAAGGCTTGCCCAGTGACTATATACAGTCATCAGACCCTAGCCGACTTGATAGAGTTGGATATGACGAACTTTGATGTGATTATGGGTATGGATTGGCTAGCGTCTTGCTATGCCAATGTGGACTGTAGAGAGAGATTAGTACGGTTCCAGTTTCCTGGGGAGCCGGTTATCGAGTGGAAGGGGAATACTGCGTCGCCGAGGGGTAGGTTTATTTCTTACCTCAAGGCTAGGAATATGGTGCAGAAGGGGTATATCTACCATATGGTTCGGGTATTCGACATCGAGGCGAGATACCGTAACTTGATCGATTCGGTTGTTAGAGAGTTTCCAGACGTATTCCCAGACGATCTCCCGGGTATCCCTCCTGAGAGGGAGATTGAGTTTTGCATTGATATGTTGCAAGACACTCGACCTATATCTATTCCACCCTACAGGATGGCACCTGCTGAGTTGAGGGAGTTGAAAGACCAGCTGAAGGATTTGTTGGAAAAAGGCTTTATCAGGCCTAGTGTTTCTCCCTGGGGAGCGCCGGTTTTATTTGTAAAGAAGAATGATGGGACGCTGCGTATGTGTGTTGATTACAGGCAGCTGAATAAAGTAACTATCAAGAATAGATACCCCCTTCCCAGGATTGATGATTTGTTTGACCAGTTGCAGGGTGCGAGGTGTTTCTCCAAGATAGACCTGTGGTCTGGTTATCATCAGGTGCGAGTTAGAGAGGCAGATATCCCAAAGACTGCATTCAGGACCCGGTATGGGCACTATGAGTTTAGGGTGATGTCTTTTGGGTTGACCAACGCCCCAACAGTATTCATGGATTTGATGAACGGGTGTTCAAGCCATTCTTGGATATGTTCGTTATAGTATTCATTGATGATATCCTGGTTTATTCGCGCACAGAGCAGGAACATGCAGATCATTCGGCGACGGTGATCGAGTCCTCCGACCGCAATTGTATGCCAAGTTCTCGAAATACGAGTTTTGGTTGGCTTCAGTGGCTTTCTTAGGGCATGTTATCGGGGCCGATGGTATTCGAGTTGATACAAAGAAAGATCGAGGCGCCAAGACTTGGCCTAGACCCACTACACCGACGGAGGTGCGCAGCTTTTTGGGCCTTACGGGTTATTATCGGAGATTTGTGGAGAAGTTTGATTCCATTTCAGCACCCTTGACTAGGCTGACTCAGAAGGCAGTTATATTCCGGTGGACGGATGCTTGTGAGGAGAGCTTCCAGTTACTGAAGGAGAAATTGACAACCGCCCCAATTTTTACTCTTCCAGAGGGCTTAGACGGATATATGGTTTACTGTGATGCATCGGGTGTCGGGCTTGGGTGTGTGCTGATGCAGCACGATAAAGTTATAGCTTACGCATCTCAACAGCTCAAGAAGCATGAGAATAACTACCCCACACATGACTTAGAGTTGGCAGCAGTGATTCATGCCTTGAAGATCTGGAGACATTATTTATATGGAGTTCATGTGGATATTTACACAGACCACAAGAGCCTCCAGTATATCTTCAGCCAGAGGGAGCTGAACTTGCGGCAGAGACGGTGGCTAGAGTTACTTAAGGACTATGATGTCGATATCCTATACCACCCAGGGAAGGCCAATGTAGTTGTAGATGCCCTTAGTCGCAGATCGATGTCTGTCAGGTGTGCAGCCAGAGAAGAGGGGCTTGGTCCGCGAGTTACATCAGCTAGCGAACCTTGGGGTTCGTTTGTTGATTCTGATAGCAATGGGGTTCGGGTTCGAGAGGTTGCCGAGTCTTCCATCGTCGAGGAGGTGAAGAGGCGACAGTATGAGGATCCGATTATGGTACGGTATCGAGATACGGCTCTTCGGGAGGAGAAGAGTCTATTTGAGGTAGCACCTGATGGGGTGCTAAGATTTGAGGGCAGGTTGTGTGTTCCCGATGTGACAGGACTTCGTCAGCAGATTCTGGGGGAGGCACATAGTGCTCGTTATTCTATCCATCCAGGATCGACTAAGATGTACCATGACCTCAGATGTATGTATTGGTGGGATGGCCTGAAGAGGGACGTGGCAGGTTTTGTTGCACAGTGTCCAAATTGTCAGCAGGTCAAGGTTGAGCACCAGAAGCCCGATGGGCTATTGCAGGCTATTGATATTCAGACATGGAAGAGAGAGGTGATCAATATGGACTTTATTACAGGGTTACCTCACACTCAGAGGAAGCATGATTCCATCTGGGTTATTGTCGACAGGCTGACGAAATCAGCCTATTTTCTTCCAGTCAGGACGACTTTTTCTGCCGAGGATTATGCTAGATTGTATATCAGGGAGATTGTGAGACTGCACGGAGTGCCTATATCGATCATTTCAGACAGGGGAGCCCAGTTCTCGGCTAACTTCTGGAGGTCTTTCCAGAAGGGATTAGGGACACAAGTGAGTCTCAGTACTGTGTTTCATCCTCAGACCGACGGACAGGCCAATCGTACTATCCAGGCACTTGAGGATATGCTGCGGGCCTGTGTGATTGATTTCAGGGGTAGCTGGGAGGATCATTTACCTCTTATGGAGTTGGCTTATAACAACAACTACCATTCTAGTATCCAGATGGCGCCTTATGAGGCCTTATATGGGAGGAAGTGCAGGTCACCGATAGGCTGGTTTGATTTGGGAGAAGTTCAGTTAGTCGGGCCAGACTTGATTCAGCTGGCAGTGGATAAGGTGAAGCTTATCCAGGCCGACAGAAGTCGTATGCAGATCATCAGCGTCGACACTTGGAGTTTGAAGTGGATGATTGGGTCTTCCTGAAGGTATCACCCATGAAGGGCGTGATGAGATTCGGGAAGAAGGGGAAACTTAACTCAAGGTACATTGGGCCTTATCAGATTGTCCGTAGGGTAGGCAAGGTTGCCTATGAGTTGGATCTGTCGTCCGATCTGGAGGCAGTACATCCAGTCTTTCATGTGTCTATGTTGCGAAAGTGTATTGGAGATCCATCTAGAGTACACCCGATTTGTGATGTCCAGGTGACAGAGGGATTATCGTATGAGGAGAGTCCCATAGCGATACTCGATCGTCAGGTTAGGCGACTGCGGACAAAGGATGTGGCTTCCATCAAGGTCTTATGACGGAATGAGAACAGAGAGGAAATGACATGAGAGGCAGAAGAGGACATGAGGAAGAAGTATCCTCACTTGTTCCCTACACCTCCAGGTAACCCACTTTCCTGCTTGTTAGTTTTTAATTTGGAAATTATGCTTAAGTATGGTTGTGGCCGTGTAGAGCGTTCTTTTTTAGAGGAATAGTTAAGAGGGTCTATGTCAATATTGTGATTTGAGTATGAAGGAACATTCAGGACGAATGTTTCTAATGGGGGGAGAATGTTACACCCCGTAATTCAGGTCATGCTTACGAGAACGTACGAAAGGGGTTAAGACTTAAATCTTAGAAAGATAGGTTGACAGAATGTTTTGGATAGGTTTTAGTCAACTTTGAGGCGGTTTATGTCCAGTTGCATTAGGAGTTCCTAGGTGTTTCAGAGGCCTAGTATGTAGTTCGTTGAGTCTAGTTCCCAACGCAACAAACCATTCGTCGATAGGACATCGGAGTAGAAAGTTATGGAAGTTACAAGTTCGGTCTTGTTGGCGAGAAATGAATTTTCGGTCGTGGCCGCGGCGCGGATCTGGACGCGGCGCACACCGAAAATTCTCGAGGATGCAGCATCGCGCCGAAAGCGTGGCGCGATGCGGAAATCGATAGTTGGCGGAGGTTTCCAGCCGCCGGAAGCGGTGCGATGCGGAAATGCGATAGTTAGAGGTTTGTGCGTGGCCACGGCGCAGTTCGCGCCGGCGGAGTTTTTACGAAATCTGGGGGAAAAATCAGAAGTTTTCTTTTTAAAAAGCCATGGGAGGGTGACAAGTGTCCCCCCCCCCCCCCCATCTGATTTTTGCATGTCTTATTTATTGACCAAGTCTTGAAGACTTAGTCATTCTTGAAAGCTCTCCCTTCTCTCTAAAATTAAATTCCCTCTCCCTTCTCTCTAGAAATTCAAGAAGAAACCAAGGCTTAGAGAAAAATTTGAAAAGGTGGCAAGAAGGAAACATGTTGACAAGCTTGTAGGAGGTTTGTGGAGGTGATTGTGGAAAGGAGGCAAGTGAAATTGTTGGACTAAGTTGGGTAAACTCTAAGGTAACAATCCTTTCTCTTTTTGCTAGTAAATTGTGTTGCATGTGAAGAAGAAAGGACTTGTAGTTGTAAATATTGCTCTTAGATATATTGCATGTAAGGAATATGATTTGGATTTGAAAGGATGGGATAAGGATGGTATGTGAACATGTTATAGCCAAGATACTACCTTAAACTTATTAAATTAGTTGTTATGTATTGTGGGGCTGAATTTTACACGTCTAAGTTTAGGCGCGTAATCCCCTTTGTTTTGATTGGATTGTTGGGCCTTAAAAGTGGCGTTTGGATGTTGAATTTGGACCTTGAGAATGTGGAAAAGTGTGTAGAAACAAAGGAAGTGCTGTCCAATTTTTCATAGAATAAGGAACCTTGCAATTAGAATGTTCTATGTTGAGGCTAGAAGCTAATAGACGTGTTATGGTCATTATGGGTTGACATAATACGTGCGGTATATTGGACTTAGCAAGTGGATTGACCCGAAGAAGTATGTGGAACTTTCCTATCTCTTGAGCATGAGTAGTTGTACCTATATAGTACGGTAGACGTACAAGATTTGATATCCTTTACTTGTTTTAAGTATATGATACTTGTTTCGTTTTAAAAGTATAAGTCCCTTGGATATAGGAAAATGTAATTGACTAAGGCATAAGGTTAATATAACAACTTTATGGGAAGTTGGTTATATTAGCTTTATGGAAAGTTAAAATGAGAGATTTACTCAAAGTAAGATAAGTAAGGACAAATGACTTGATTTATGAAAGGCAAATTGATTTTAAGGCATCAATTGCCTAAAAGTTTTATATGAAAAGGAGTCATTTTTAAAAGAGTAGAAGTATGTAGTACTTTGGGTTAAATTCCCGGATTTCTTTGATTAAGATATGTTAAGTGCCTTAAGTAAACTAAAATGAGAGGGTATATAAACAAGACTAATAAAAACTTAGGGGCTTTCTTAACTTATTTATGTTATGTATGATGGCCGGTTGAGCTAGGGTAAGAGTATAAATGAGGGGTAAACCCCCAAGACGTTATACCACCTTCTCCAGGGTAAGAGTATAAATGAGGGGTAAACCCCCAAGACGTTATACCACCTTTGTTATACCCCGTATTTCCAGAGTATGTACGTGAGGACGTACGTACGAAAGTTTAAGTCTTAAGTTAGGCTAGGGACGAAATTTGTGCACAACTAGCGAAAAGAATTGTTTTCCGACGAAACGTTTTCCGGACTTTGCGAAGGGAAAATTACGGCTATGTCATTTATAATTTTTGAGGATTTTTCTGAGAGATGAAATATTTTGGACCAACGAGAGGGCGAAACTTGTCCCTCAAGTGGACGGCAAGCCATGGGAGTTCTTGGCACGTTTTTTGTGTTGATTTTTGGTCAAGGAGTTGGTAGGATATTTTGTAGATATTTTGTGTAGTAGATGAGCAAGTGGGACCCACAAACACTTGTCCAAATCTTGACCCTCCACTTGCCCCCCACTTGTCTTGATCTTGGCCATTGGTTGGCCTATAAATACCCCCCCCCCCCTTAGTTGAAGACTTCTTCATCCACAAAAATTTCTAAGTCTTGAAAACCCTTCCCCCCTTTGGAGAGGTTCTCATCCAAGTCCTCCCCTCCCTTTGTGAGGCCTTTCACGAGAGTACCCCCTCTTGAGTGTTGTCTCGTATAAATACCCCCCCCCTCCTTGGTAGAAAAGTATTCTCCAAGTATTGTTACTACTCCAAAATACCTTGGCCCAAATACCTTGTAGTATTCCAAGGTTACACCTATACTAAAAGCCCAGAAATACTACTATACTTCCCTTCAGTCACAAAACGAAACCCTAAGGAAAATCTTCATAGTCGGTTGAAGTATTAAGAAGAAGTTGCGTAGAACTTCTAAGGGTTGTTTGGAGCGGGTTGGAGCGCCCAGAGTAGGAGCTAAACGTTGCTCAGGATCGACATTTAAACTTGGATAATTTTGGGCTTATCGAGGTAAATACTCTTGTCCTTCTATTGTAATTGGAAATTACATACTGTAGTAGTATAGAAATGAATATAAGATTCATAGAAGGATATTACAGAAGAGAATTGAACTGTAATAGAAGGATATTACGGAAGAGAATTAAACTGAAATCACATCAGAAGAATATTAATGAAGAAGATTAAACTGTACTTACATAGGACTGTATTTGCAGTAGACTTGTGTAGTTTAACGGGTAGGGAAGTGCTGCCCGATTTTCCGTAGAATAGAGAAGCCTCTGCTTAGAATGTTCTACAGAGTAGTCTAGACGTTGATAGACGTGTATGGCCTTTATAGGTTGAAGGTTCTGCGAGTAGCATGTTCTACTTGAAAGGTGGACAAGGCTAGCCGGGTTATAGCCGTGGAGCGTTTTGCTAATTGTCGATAATCGTCGCGAGGTATGTGATTCTTCCTATCCTCTTGAGCATGATATTTTTAAAAGAATATATATAGTACGGTAGACGTACGTGTGTTAACTGAACGTGGTTTTACTGCGATGTCTTCTGACTTGAGTCTAATAATAAAGAATCTTGAAGTATTTCAAAAGAATTAAGAACCATTTTTGAAAGAAGAGTAATACTTGGTTTTAAAAGCTTAAGATTTATATTAGCCTTATGGGAAGTTAGGTATAACGACTTAAGAGAGATAAAAGGAACGGTTTACTTAATTGTTTATAAACGCCTTGTATTGATTTCGGAAATGAGAATAAGTATCGAACAAACCACTGCAGCGCTAATAAGGGGAAATGTATCGACTAATTAAGTATTATTAAAACCAGTAGAAACCTCCATCTGCATAGAAGCTAAGATGAGACAAAATGATATTACATTTCCTAGATCATGGCTGCTTTAACAAGATTGTTATAAACAAGAATAACCTACTCACACATAAGGCATATGTTTCTCAAATTGTTTTAAAAGGAGAATTATATTATTAAGTGATTAAAACTATGAACTACGAAACCTTTCGAAAATGAGAAGCTTGAGCATTTGAAATTAGGCAAACTTGAACGTTTGGAAAATAATGTTGTTACTTAGGGAAGTGTTTTGGTTTACTTAAAAAGATAGTCACTCTATTTTTATACTACGGGTATTGTGTGACTTTTGTGAAAGAAACGGATCTTTTAAAGAGTTAATGTATGAAGTACTTTGGGGATAAAAACCCGAACTTGTTAACATAAAGTAGAAAGTACCTTGTGTGAATAACTTGATTGTGTTGGTTTGTGACAGCCTTGTAATACTTTCTTGTTGATTTGGTAAGTAAACATGTTAGGATGCTACGTGTGTTAGTATCTTGTGATGTTGTGTAAGGGGGTTATTCTTGTTGTGCTTACGTTGTTAAACGTTAAGCCCGTTGTACTGTTATTATATCACATACCCCCTTGACTTGTTATACCGAGGGCTTGCCACCCTTGATGCGGGTCTATACGGCCTATGCGGTCTGTGTGACTATGCGGAGCAGCGGTATGCTCCAGGATTGATCATTCCGGGTGTATTATCCCGATGCGAGGAGTGCCTTATGCGGTCTGTGTGACTATGCGGTCTATGTGACTATGCGTACTGCGGGAGTCCAGGAGGGTACCGCAGGCTAGCTACCCCCGATGCGAGGAATACCTCATGCGGGCCTATGTGTGGCCTATGCGGAGTAGCGGTATGCTCCAGGATTAGACGCGCACATTGATACTGAGGGCGAGTGGCCAGCTTCGATCATGTGGTGCGGTCTAGAAAGACCTCGTGATACAGTTTATGGCATTGTTGGTACTGTGGGTCTTAGTAGTCGGCTATGCCTTCGTTACCGTCACGATTTTATTATGACACGTGGGACTCGGTGTTCATGTGTATTCCTTGGTGCTTGTTATATCATGGATCGCCGGTGAGGAAGAATTCCCGGACATGATTGATATTGTGGGCATGAGACCCATGGTTATATTTGAGTGATGACTTTAAGGCGTGAGTCACGACTTGACATATTCGCTACATATTGTGTATCGTAAATTGTTTATCATATATGTCTTTTGTTTTATATAGACTATTATGATTTTATTTACAGTATTTTCAGTTTCACATACTTGGTACCTGTTGTACTGACCTCCTTCGGGGGGCTGCGTTCATGCCGCAGGTAGAGGTTTATCCTAGTCGTCGATCCTCGCTCATAGGATCACAGTTCAGCGTTTTGGGAAGCTCCGTTTCTCCGGAGGCTTATCTTTGGTATAGTCCCTGATGTTGTAGGTATTAATGTTCATTCAGGGTATGGCGGTGCCCTGTCCCGCCATAGTTGTTTTACTTCCTTAGAGGTCTGTAGTCCCGTTGTAAAGTTGGAATGTAACTGTTCACTTTGGATTTATATATATATGCCGAAAGACAACTTTTCCTCAGATAAACTGTGTCTTTTTTACATTGTTTCATGTTGTGTTTTTATATTCCGCGACACTGGATGTATGTCTACTGGGTGCCCGTAAGGCACCACCACGCCCGGTTCGGTCGTGACAAAAGTGGTATCAGAGCAGTTAATCCTCGGAAAGTGTCTACAGACCGTATCTAGTAGAGTCTTGATTATCGGTGTGTTGTGCACCACACCAATAATCAGGAGGCTATAGGATATTTAGGATTGGTTTCCATTCTTCTCACTCTGAGATCGTGCCTTATAGTTGTGTTACAAGTCAGACCCCTCTAACGTATTCCTTTCCCCTACCAGTTATGCCTCCGCGTAAGGCAACCCGCCCGTGGCAAGGCAGGCGGAGTCGCGAGTAGAGCAGAGGGTTACTAGGGCACAGGCCCAATCATCACCTGGGGTGGTGCTTCATTCGGGGAGTTCTGCGACGCCACCCCACAGAGTTTAGCACAATGCAGCAGCTCCATCGCGCCATGACATTTACACCTTCGCCTACGACCATGAGAAAGAATAGACCGCAAATAGACGACCCTGTTACTAGCTAGGGAGTTAGCAACCAGAGAGTATATTATGTATCGATTTATCGCGGGTCTTGATGATTATCTAGTAAAGGGTTGTACAAGAGTAGCCCTTCAGTCAGGCATGGATATTGCCCGCGTACAGGCTCATGCGCAGCACACAGAGGAACGTAGAGATCGACGGGTTAACCAAGATCAGCAGAAGAGGGCCAGATCGGCAGGGTCCTTTGGTAACTTTCGAGGCAAATCGCCTCAGCAGCAGACTGGATATGCACTTCCGCCAGTGCAGAGTGGTCCTCCACAGGGTTCAGGACGTTCGGGGTATGCCGGAGTTGGTCGAGCTCTGGTTTCGATTCACGCTATACGTAGGTTCCAAACCGATTGATGAGTTCGAGAAGGGGTGTTAGCCAGAGGAGGCCACCCCCACCTCGGTGTGGCCGTTGTGGTAAGTGTCATTGTGGGGAGTGTCGTACTTCTTCGACAGCTTGTTATGCTTGCGGCCAGCAGGGCCATTTTGCGAGAAATTGTCCAACCAGAGGTGGCGCGGATGTAGACTCAGCCTTCGGGATCAGTGGCTAGTTCATCATCCTCCCTAGCTATGCGCCCAACAGGGCAGGATTGATTAGAACGACAAAGGGTAGTGAAGCAGTAGATACATGTATATCCTTAACCCTCTAGAGACTTGTGTGTGTGATAAGATAAGTATATTTTAGGTGTTATGTTCAGATAGCATTGTGTTAATTGTGAGCCTTATTTTTTTTTTTCGTAGAGACCTTAGAGGCGAGGCCATCTTGAGTAAAAGATTATTTTTATGTTTGACCCTTATCGGAGTGCATAGTATACGTGAGATATGTTTGTGTGATAAATCCCTGAGTGGTATGAAATGAAAGAGGGTAGTTGAGCTAAGAAGACCACTAGGTTTTCGTAACTTGATTAGTGAGATTGTTCCGGATCGGGGAACAAGTGTTTGGCGCGATAGCAGGTCGGGTTGAGGATCGATCGCGGGTCAACCCGCCGCCCGTGAATGTGGGGTCAATTCGAGGTGGTCCCGCCAGCGCGGGTCATGAGGGGTTAGGCCCAAGTTTAGTTAACCAAAGATACGAGTTCGTGGATGCGTCGACCAAGAGGTCGGACCGATGAGGTCACCCACCTTATCTTTCGCCAGACCGTTTACTCACAGAGGTTACGCGAGATGTTATATATCGGAAGATTGTAAGGCTACACGGTCCCTACTTTTACTTATGACCGTGATGGAGCCTGTGTTACTACTGCTTTTTTCTGGGGTTTTACCAGCAGGTTAGGAACTCGTGTAGTCTCCGTATCACATTCACCCTCGGGCCAGTGTTTGGATTTCAGGGGTAGCTGTGAGGATCGTTGCCTCCTGTTGAGGGAGTGTTTTATAACTACCATTTCAGTATTCGGATGTCGCCTTATGAAGCCTTGTAGGGGCGGAAGTGTAAGTTGCCGATCGATTGGTTCGATGTTGGCAAGATTCAGATAGTGGGTACATACTTGATTCAGCAGGATGTGGATAGGGTGAAGCCTATCCAGGAGAGGTTATTGGCATCTCAGAGTCAACAGAAGTCATGCAGATAATCGGCATCGACACTTGGAGTTCAGCCGACGGTGGGTTTTCTGAAAGGTACCACCCTGGCGGCATGACGAGATTTGGAAAACAGAGAAAACTTAGCCCGAGTGCATCGAACGTTTTCAGATCCTTTGGAGGATAGGCCAGGTTGCATACAAGTTAGCTTTGTCGTCCGACGTGGGAGGCAGTACGTCCGGTCTTTCATGTTGATATGGTCAGAAGAGTATCGGAGATCCATCCAGAGTGTTCCCCGGTGATGATGACCAAGTTGGAGATAGTAACCCCGAGATTTTGGAAACTGAAGCAATAGCAGGAAGGTGGTAAGTTTATTTAGGAAGTGTTCGAGTGTTCGAGGAGGGTACGACGAGTAAGAGAATAAGAGTGATCATTACTTTTGTGAAGTAAAGGTGCGAAGGGAATATCTTTTAGACCTTGGGTGGGAGCTTTTGTGATGATAGAGGTGATTCCTCGTGGACTTGGATTTAAGTATTTGCGCATGTTGTATTGTGGCCATGTGTGGCTTTTGCAAACTGTTAAGTTGTGAGGACCTTTATCGTTATCCGTCTTGAGAAGGAACATTCGGGACGAATGTTTCTAAGGAGGGGAGAATGTTATACCCCGTATTTCCAGAGTATGTACGTGAGGACGTACGTACGAAAGTTTAAGCCTTAAGTTAGGCGAGGGACGAAATTTGTGCACAACTAGCGAAAAGAATTGTTTTCCGACGAAACGTTTTCCGGACTTTGCGAAGGGAAAATTACGGCTATGTCATTTATAATTTTTGCGGATTTTTCCGAGAGATGAAATATTTTGGACCAACGAGAGGCGACACTTGTCCTCAAGTGGACTGCAAGCCGGGAGTTCTTGGCACGTTTTTGTGTTGATTTTTGGTCAAGGAGTTGGTAGGATATTTTGTAGATATTTTGTGTAGTAGATGAGCAAGTGGGACCCACAAACACTTGTCCAAATCGTGACCTCCACTTGCCCCCACTTGTCTTGATCTTGCCATTGGTTGGCCTATAAATACCCCCTTAGTTGAAGACTTCTTCATCCACAAAAATTTCTAAGTCTTGAAAACCCTTCCCCTTTGGAGAGGTTCTCGCCCAAGTCCTCCTCCCCTTTGTGAGGCCTTTGGTGAGAGTACCCCTCTCGAGTGTTGTCTCGTATAAATACCCCCTCTTGGTAGAAAAGTATTCTCCAAGTATTGTTACTATTCCAAAATACTGGCCCAAATACCTTGTAGTATTCCAAGGTTACACCTATACTAAAAGCCCAGAATACTACTATACTTCCTTCACTACAAAACGAAACCCTAAGGAAAATCTTCATAGTCGGTTGAAGTATTAAGAAGAAGTTGCGTAGAACTTCTAAGGGTTGTTTGGAGCGGTTGAGCGCCAGAGTAGAGCTAAACGTTGCTCAGATCGACATTTAAACTTGGATAATTTTGGGCTTATCGAGGTAAATACTCTTGTCCTTCTATTGTAATTGGAAATTACATAACGTAGTAGTATAGAAATGAATATAAGATTCATGAAGGATATTACGTAAGAGAATTGAATCGTAATAAGGATATTACGAAGAGAATTAAATCAAATCACATCGTAAGAATATTAATGAAGAAAATTAAAGCATTTACATAGATCGTATTTGCGATGAGACTTGTAGTTTAACGTAGGAAGTCGCCCGATTTTCCGTAGAATAGAGAAGCCTCGCTTAGAATGTTCTACTGAGTAGTCTAGACGTTGATAGGCGTGTATGGCCTTTATAGGTTGAAGGTTACGCGAGTAGCATGTTCTACTTGAAGGTGGACAAGGTTAGTCGGGTTATACCGCGAGCGCTTTTGCTAATTGTCGATAATCGTCGCGAGGTATGTGATTCTTCCTATCCTCTTGAGCATGATATTTTTAAAAGAATATATATAGTACCAGACGTACGTGTGTTAACTGAACGTGGTTTTACTGCGATGTCTTTTGACTTGAGTCTAATAATAAAGAATCTTGAAGTATTTCAAAAGAATTAAGAACCGTTTTTGAAAGAAGAGTAATACTTGGTTTTAAAAGCTTAAGAGTTATACTAGCCTTATGGGAAGTTAGGTATAACGACTTAAGAGAGATAAAAGGAACGATTTACTTAATTGTTTATAAACGCCTTGTATTGATTTCGGAAATGAGAATAAGTATCGAACAAACCACTGCAGCGCTAATAAGGGGAAATGTATCGACTAATTAAGTATTATTAAAACCAGTAGAAACCTCCATCTGCATAGAATCTAAGATGAGACAAAATGATATTACATTTCCTAGATCATGGTTGCTTTAACAAGATTGTTATAAACAAGAATAACCTACTCACACATAAGGCATATGTTTCTCAAATTATTTTAAAAGGAGAATTATAGTATTAAGTGATTAAAACTATGAACTACGAAACCTTTCGAAAATGAGAAGCTTGAGCATTTGAAATTAGGCAAACTTGAACGTTTGGAAAATAATGTTGTTACTTAGGGAAGTGTTTTGGTTTACTTAAAAAGATAGTCACTCTATTTTTATACTACGGGTATTGTGTGACTTTTGTGAAAGAAACGGATCTTTTAAAGAGTTAATGTATGAAGTACTTTGGGGATAAAAACCCGAACTTGTTAACATAAAGTAGAAAGTACCTTGTGTGAATAACTTGATTGTGTTGGTTTGTGATAGCTTTGTAATACTTTCTTGTTGATTTGGTAAGTAAACATGTTAGGATGCTACGTGTGTTAGTATCTTGTGATGTTGTGTAAGGGGGTTATTCTTGTTGTGCTTACGTTGTTAAACGTTAAGCCCGTTATCTCATTATTATATCACATACCCTCGACTTGTTATACCGAGGGCTTGCCACCTTGACGCGTCTATACTACGCATGCGGTCGGTGACTACGCGAGCGGTATGCTCCAGGATTGATCATTCCGGGTGTATTATCCCGATGCGAGGAGTGCCTTATGCGGTCTGTGTGACTATGTGTCTATGTGACTATGCGATCGCGGAGTCCGGAGGTACCGCGCTGGCTACCCCCGACGCGAGAATACCTCACGCGGGCCTATGTGTGGCTATGCGAGCTACGGTATGCTCCAGATTAGACGCGCATTGATACCGAGGGCGAGTGGTCGCCTTCGATCATGTGGTGCTCTAGAAAGACCTCGTGATACGCTTTATGGCATTATTGATCGCTGGTCTTAGTAGTCGGCTATGCCTCGCATTTACCCCCAGACGGTTTTATTATGACACGTGGGACTCGTGTTCATGTGTATTCCTTGGTGCTTGTTATATCATGGATCGCGGTGAGGAAGGAATTCCCGCATGATTGATATTGTGGGCATGAGACCCATGGTTATATTTGAGTGATGACTTTAGGCGCGAGTCCTCGACTTGACATACGATCACATATATGTGTATCGTAAATTGTTTATCATATATGTCTTTTGTTTTATATAGACTATTATGATTTCATTTACGATTTTGATTTCACATACTTGGTACCGCCAGTATCGACCTCGGGCTGCGTTCACGCCGCAGTAGAGGTACACGACCGCCGATCCTCGCCATAGGATCACAAGCGTTGGGAAGCTCCGTTTCTCCGGAGGCTTATCTTTGGTATAGTCCCTGATGTTGTAGGTATTAATGTTCATTCAGGGTATGGCGGGGCCCTGTCCCGCCATAGTTGTTTTACTTCCTTAGAGTTCTGTAGTCCCGTTGTAAAGTTGGGATGTAACTGTTCACTTTGGGTTTATATATATATGCCGAAAGGCAACTTTTCATCAGATAAACTGTGTCTCTTTTACATTGTTTCATGTTGTGTTTTTATATTCCGCTGATTACTCTGATGTATGTCTACTTAGGTGCCCGGGTTAGGCACCAGTCACGGGCCCCGGTTCGGGTCGTGACAACCTTCTCCAGGGTAAGAGTATAAATGAGGGGTAAACCCCCAAGACGTTATACCACCTTCTCCAGGGTAAGAGTATAAATGAGGGGTAAACCCCCAAGACGTTATACCACCTTCTCCAGGGTAAGAGTATAAATGAGGGGTAAATCCCCAAGACATTATACCACCTTCTGAGTATGATTGCAGGGTAAACCCCCAAGACATTATACCACTCCATGGATTTGCTACCCATGATTTGATCGTGAGTCTCCTATTTTTATGTTGTAAGTATACTCTTATTTACTCTCATTGTTAGTAAGGCACAGTGAACTGTAAGTTGATTTTCATACATGTCTCCGACTCTGTTTTAGACTCATGATGTAATTACAGTATTTTCCAGTTTTACATACTTAGTACATATTGTGTCGACCCCTTCCTGGGCCGCCTACGCCGCAGTGGTAAAGTAGTGGTGGATCCTCATTCTTAGGATCACCGATCAGTGTCGAAGCTCCATTTCTCGGAGGCTTGTCTTTTTGACGGTTTTCCCAAGTTGTAGATATTATGTACATTCAGGGTATGGCGGGCCCGTCCCGCCACCGTTGTTTTCCTAAGTGCAGAGTAACATTTGTGGTTTGGGCTGTAAGAACAAAGTTGTACTGTCTTACTTTTGGCTATGTATATTTTATGGAAGGCGGCCTTATCGGCTAGCCTGTGATGTTATTGTCTAACATGCTTATGGGTTGTGTATGTTCCACTGCTATTCTCTGATGATTACCTGAGAGGGGTGCCCAGGTAGGGCCCAGTCGCGGCCCGGGGTCGAGTCGTGACACAGAGCATGTGGAACATTTGCGGATAATACTACATACGCTCCGGGATCACAAGTTATATGCAAAGCTCTCCAAGTGTGAGTTTTGGCTGAAGTCAGTAGCTTTTCTTGGTCATATAGTGTCAGACGAAGGTATAAGAGTTGGCACTCAGAAGATTGAAGCGGTAAAGAATTAGTCGAGGCCTACGACTCCAACATAGGTTTGCAGTTTTTTAGGCTTAACCGACTATTATAGAAGGTTCGTAGAAGGGTTATCTACAATATCAGCACCATTAACGAAGTTGACACAAAATTCCATAAAATTGTAGTGGTCTGATGCTTGTGAGCGGAGTTTCCAAGAGCTAAAGGATAGATTAACATCAGCTCCAGTCCTTACTCTTCCAGAAGATCCGGAAGGCTATGTTGTGTATTGTGATACTTCGAGAGCAGGTTTAGTATGCGTGCTGATGCATCATGGTAAAGTGATTGCCTATAATTTAAGGTAATTGAGGAAACATGAGAATAACTATCCGACACATGATTTAGAATTGGTCGCATTAGTATATGCACTGAAATTTTGGCAGCACTATTTATATGGTGTTCATATCGACATTTTTACGGATCACAAGAGCCTACAATACATATTCAAACAAAAGGAGCTGAACTTGAGACAAAGAATATGACTTGATTTATTGAAGGACTATGATGTGGACATCTTATATCATCCTAGTAAAGCTAATGTGGTAGCAGATGCACTTAGCCGTAAATCTATGGTCAGCTCGATGCCAACGCAAGTCAAAAGGAAGGAATTGGTGACAGAGCTTCATCAGTTAGCTAGTTTAGGAGTCCGACTAATGAATTCGCAGGATGGTGGTTTTGTGATCCAAAATATGTTAGAATCATCCCTTATATCAGAAATTAAGGAACGTCAATGGGAAGACCCTAGTTTGAAGAAGATAAGAGAAAGTATTCAACAGAAGAAGACCACGACCTTTGAGATGGACGAACAGGGAACTCTTAGGCACCACGGTCGTCTATGTGTTCCAAACATAGAAGGATTAGGGTATAGAATTATGACGGAGATTCACTGTTCACGGTACTTCATTCATCCGGGATCAACAAAAATGTATCATGATCTCAAGAATATTTATTGGTGGAACGACATGAAGAGGAGCATGGCGGAGTTCGTAGCCCAGTGTCCCAATTGTCAACAGGTAAAAATAGAGCACCAAAAGCCCAGCGACTTGACTAAGAACATAGAAATTCCGATGTGGAAGTGAGAAATGATTAATATGGATTTCATTTTGGGATTACCTCGTTCTTTCCGTAAATTTGATTCCATTTGGGTGATCGTTGACTGACTGACTAAATCAACTCATTTTTTACCGATGAAAGTTACCTACACAGCCGAGGACTACGCAAAGTTATATATTAAGGAGATTGTTCGACTTCATAGTGTGCCTGTTTCTATTATATCCGACCGAAGTGCTCAGTTTACAGCTAACTTCTGGTAGTCATTTCAGAAAGGGTTTGCACCCGAGTTAATTGAAGTACGGCTTTCCAGCCACAGACATACGGTCAGGCCAAGCGAACGATTCAGATGCTCGAGGACATATTACGAACTTGTGTGTTGGACTTCAAGGGAAGTTGGGATGATCACTTACCCCTTATTGAGTTCGCGTATAATTGAAACGTGATTTATGCACACACTAAACGCAAGTGCACGTGTCGTGACAAGTAATATAGTCTAGGTAAGACCGAATATCGTCCTCAGGGACTGGTTTTCAAGTACCAATCTATGCTTTAGTTTCTATTTGGTTAACGTTAATTGATTGGAATTTTAGACTAATAATGCAGAAAATAAACTAATTATAAAAATACTTTGAACTAAATCGATTAGAAATCATATAAGTTATGATAATTAGTGATCAATTAATTACCAAGCAATCAAAACAACTATTGAATAAATCTTAAACAAGTGAAGAAGAAATCAACTAATTTATTAATTCATGAATAAGAGTTTCAAGAGAATCACAAGGAAATCCCTAACAAAGTAATTAGCTCCTAGCCATAGTCACGCTAAGAACTAATATAATCTCCATACATGAACTAAAATAAACAAAGCAAAAAGAAAGAAAAGAAAATACTCAAGAACATGTCTTCAAGCCTTCTAGCATCCAAAGATTGTGTTGTGGAATATTTACAAGATGGAATGGAATGGTGGATGGAGAATGGGATGGGTGATGGATTGAAATGTGGAATGAAAGATGGTGGTTCTTCTAATGATGTAGAGATTATTTATAACCAAAGAATCCTTTAGGTAAAGGGTTAGGGATTATGTAGGTAGGAAAGGTAATGGAATCCTTTTAGGTAAAGGGTTTAGGAAAAGTTATGGAAAATGGTTAAGGAATATGTAGGTAGGAAAAGTTATCCCTTTTGGACCCTGAAAATGTGTCAAATTCGGCCCAAAAATTCAAAAATCACGCGTCGGCGCCGCGGCCCAGCGCCACGGTGCACAAAATCATCGAGCCGGACGGCTTGATGGTCGGCTGCTGCGGTAGCCGCGCCGGTGACGGCATTCTTCCGGATTTTTCATTTCTTCGTTCTTTATTCGTCCGGTCTTCGTTTGATCTCCTCTATAATTACCGGAACTTCTTAGACTTCATTTCTTGGCCCTTTTGTGTGTAATTCCATCTCATTTATGCTCATTTCATCTCCTTTTTGTCATTTCTCCATTTCTGACCGCTGTGACACAAAAGAAAGGAAAACAACCCTAATATTATACTAAACATAAATGAAATGAGTAAAATACTAACTAAAAATGACTTAAAAGGTGTATATAAAATACACCGATCAAACACCCCCAAACTTAATATTTTCTCGCCCTCGAGCAAAGATCGAAAATATAAATAAAGACACGAAAGAAAATAAAATTACTCAAAGACATTGATCAAATTGCTGCATCATTGTTACTTAGAAAAGCATGAAGGTTATTAAAATAATATGCAGGAACATATAGCATGAATTTTTAGCATTCTAAACACTTCAAGTCAGATATTTCGCAAATTCAATTTAATCATGCTCAATGGAAGTAAGAATACCTAACTATGCATGTCAATTTCAAAATCTTATGGCCTGTTCACTTGTTATTCTCCACTAATCATGGATATACATATTAAAGATCTTCAGGGCTTTTCAGGGTTGTAATGTAGGCTTAGGCAGGGGTAGGTAAAAATAGGCATTTAGGCTCAATTTACGTACCATAAGCTCTTTTGCTTTAAATTCTTCCCTTTTCTTTTGATTTTCTTTTTCACTTCATACCTATCTTTCCCCTCTTATGTTTTGAGAGAATGAAGTGTATTATGAATAGCCGGCACCCCCAAACTTAGGCTTTTGCCTATTTATTATTATTTTTTCATTGGGGTGCATCAAAATTGTTCACTATTTTTGTCTATTTTTTAACACTTTCTATTCCAAACAACTCAATTGTTTTTCACTTATGGCACAAATACGGAATTATAGGGTGTCAAAGAAAAGATCTTATTTTTGGCTCAAAAGGGCTGACTAGGGATTCAATTGTAATGTCAGGGATAGACAAATAATGGTAAGAAAGGGCTAACAAAGAAATGCCTGAATCATCTCCCTAACATGCATATCCTAACTATTTCGCCTCAAATAGCAAGCAAGCAGACACATAGGTTTAATCACTAACAATGCATAAATCAAGCAAGATACCCCAAATAGTTCGATTTCATGAATTTTTGGCATATCTATCTGATCGGTTTATTTTATATACACTTTTCGAGTCATTTTTAGTTAATCTTTTGTCCCTCTTTGTACAAATAAGTGTCGTATTAGGATAGTTTTTCTTTCTTTTGAGTCAAAGTGGTTAAAATGGCCAAATGGCGGAAAAGGAGCTAAAAGAGGGCAAAAGTGGAGGTTCCAGAGCTTAAAAGACGAAAAAGTGGCGAACGAGGCGTAGGACCGGCGCGGCCTCCTGATCGAAGCGGGCGCGGGCCTAATCATCAGAGATGCTGCAGAGGTTCCAGCGCGCGGCTGCGAGCAGCGAATATCGGGCGCGACGCCAAATCACCCAATCTGCGAAGTTCGTGCGCGGCCAAAGCAGGTCGCCGGCGCGGAAAAATCGAGTTTAATGGCACTCGGCGGGCCCGAAGGGAAAAAGGTTGAGGCGGTTTGGAGCCTATAAAAGAGAACCCTAGGCGCTTTTAAGGGTTCCTTTCGCACAACACAAGGAGATTCTTGCATTGAAGATTGGAGACCATAGTTTAGTAAATTTTTTCCTTTTCTTTTCTTTTATTTCGATTTTGTATGATGAACCTTGAATTAGTTCTTGTCATGTCAATGACTAGAACCGATTCTTTTATAAGGTTTTCCATGTTAATTCACTAGAAACTTATGTTATAAATTGACGTGTTATGGTTATTCTTCTTGTTGAGATTTATCCAATAATTGCTTTGAATGCTTGTAATTAATTGATCACTAATTATCATTATTTATATGATTTCTAATCAAACTTCGAAAGGAGGAGGTTGTGAATATGTTGTAAGTTGGGTAGACATATTTTGGATTGGGGATGAAAATACCTCAATTATTTATGTAAGCGTTAATGAGAGGCTTAACAAATTTTCTAATTTTACGCGTGGTGCGTGACGCTAACTAGATTTTTGTTCTTAATTCTCCTATAGAGTCATCCTTATCACCGAAAGGTAGAAAGGAGCACATCAGGGTTGAGTGTTTATATATCCTTAACGGAATATAAAACGATTTTGTAAACCTGCTAGCTCCGAGAGAAGAAAACCATAATTCATTGCATTAATAAATAACATAAGCGGATAGTTGAGGAGACATGGAAGCCCTATTCCCATCACAACTGAAGTAAACCTATAGTTAATTAGCCTTTATAATTATTAATTATAAAAAACAAAATCAAATATCGATTACCAAATAGATACCAAAAGATAGATAGTTGGTACTTGAACCCTAATCCTTGAGAACGATATTCGGTCTTACCAAGACTATATTACTTGTCACGATAACGTGCACTTGCGTTAAAGTGTGTGCATCTTTTCGCCCATCAAGTTTTTGGCACCGTTGCCGGGGATTAGGCATAGTTCAATATCAAATTTGTCTATTTTTAATTTCTAATTTGGTTTTTAATTTTTATTTTATTTTTACGTTTTTTTTAGATTTCGGTAAAAATCAGGTTGCCGTGATTTGTTGTCTGTTTTTGATCTATTTCAGGAAATCAGTTTATGCGAAGGAGAAGAGGGGCAGACACTTTTGTTCCCTTCAATCCAGAGATTGAGAAAACCTGTAAATAGAACAAAAAGAATCAGCGGATTGCAACCTTGTTAAAGATGGACGGTGTTCAAAACAACAACATGATGAGAGAAGGGTTAGGTGAAAATCAACCTAACCCAGGAATGCCTCGGCAAGTACCTATAGATGTCGAGGAAAGAGTTCAAGTCCAAGCAGAAAGAAGCTTGGGAGACTATGTGCTGCCGAGGGTGAATGGAGCACGACACGTATCGCCCCCGCAAAGGAGCAAACAACTTTGAGATAAAACCGCGATTCGAAGCATGGTATAGCACTGTGCAATTTGGAGGATCGCCATCTGAGGATCACATACGCACATAGCTAATTTCGAGCTATGTGCAACTTTCGATATAACGGCGCATCGATGATGCCGTCAGATTGAGGCTCTTTCCCTTCTCACTCAGGGATAGAGCAAAAGTATGGTTGAGTTCCCTGCCGGCCGATTCGATTTTTACATGGCAAGAGTTGGCACAGAAATTTTTGGCCAAATTCTTTCCCCCAAGCAAAGCAGCAAAATTGAGAGGGGAGTTGAATAACTTCTACCAAGCAGATGGAGAGTCCTTATATGAAGCTTGGGAAAGGTTCAAAGATTTACAGAGAAAGTGCCCACACCATTGTATTGAGTTGTGGAACTTGGTCCACATCCTCTATAACGGGCTGAGCGGTACAACCAGAACAATTATAGATGCAGCAGCAGGTGGGACATTCATGAGGAAAACAGCCCACGAAGCTCACGAGTTATTAGAAGATATGGCCACCAACAACCATGTCACAGAGGAGAGATCAATGAGTGGGAGGAGAACAGTGGGGGTCCACGAAATAGATGCCATTGCTGCCTTGAACGCCCAAGTGGCCTTGTTGACGAAACAGTTGCAGCAACATACAGTATCAGTGAATGCAGTGCAGATGCCCAAGAGTTGTGAAATCTGTGGAGGCCCACATACATTCGATAGGTGTCAGTCAGCTGATCCCAATAATATGCCAATCGAGCAGGCAGAGTGTCAGGCCGTGGGTAACTATCAGAGGCCACAAAACAATCCATACTCCAACA
Source organism: Przewalskia tangutica (assembly GCA_029844215.1). NCBI lineage: Eukaryota > Viridiplantae > Streptophyta > Magnoliopsida > Solanales > Solanaceae > Przewalskia > Przewalskia tangutica. Next base: position 64,493,552 of record CM056736.1, on the reverse strand, counting down.
CATATAATCCAGGGTGGAGGAATCACCCAAATTTCTCATGGAGAGGAGACCAGGGGCAGCAGAATCAATACAGGGGCCAGTACCAAACCCAGCAGAACCAGAATCAGCAGCCCTTTACTCAGGCCCCACATTCTCAACAGTTCAATGCACCGGTTCAAAGAAGAAAAGCCAGACGAGCTGAAAGCAGCTTTGTTGGCACTTACCAACGCCTGCACCAGCCAGGATGAAGCTAGATCCTCGTTCAGGAACTTGGAAACACAAGTGGGTCAGCTAGCAAAGCAAGCAAACAGCAGGCCACAGGGTACACTGCCAAGCAACACAGAGGTGAATCCGAGGGAGCAATGCCAGGCAGTACAATTGAGAAGTGGTAAACAGTTGGAGCAGCAGTCACCTCAGCCAGTAGTTGAGCAAAGGGCAGAGATAGAAAAAGAGAAGGTGGTTGAATCTAGCCCAGTAGTAGAGAAAACTCCAGAGAAGGAGTATGCAGAGAAGATCCCATTCCCCCAGAGATTACAGCGGAAGGCGGTTGATAAACAATTCTCCAAATTCTTGGAGACATTCAGGAAGCTGCATATCAACATACATTTTATAGAGGCTTTGGAGCAGATGCCCTCCTATTTCAAGTTCATGAAGGAGATCTTGGGGAAGAAGAAGAAACTGGCAGAGTACGAAATAAGAGCAATCGACGGAGGAGTGTAGTGCTATCTTGCAGAAGTTGCCACCAAAACTAAAAGACCGTGAGCTTTACACTACATTGCACATGGCGGTGACATGCAACAGGGCTCTGTGTGACTTAGGGCAAGTATAAATCTGATGCCCTTATCGGTATTTAAACGATTGGAGTCATGAGGCAAAACCAACCACCGTGAGCCGCAACTAGCCGACAGGATGATGGTTCATCCAAGAGGGAAGATTGAGGACGTGATTGTCAAAGTAGGAAAATTCTTTTTTCCTGCGGACTTCCTCATTCTTGACATGGAAGAGGATGCAGAAATCCCTATCATATTGGGGAGACCATTCCTAGCGACGGGGAGAGCCTTGATCGATGTAGAAAGAGGAGAGTTGACATTGAGAGTGGAAAAGGAAGAAATGGTGTTTAAAGTTTTTAAACACATCATTGAGCCACCAACCATGAGTAGGTGCTTTGCAATCAGCACCATCAAACCCCCCTGTGAGTCAGTACAAGTCAACCCAAGGGAGATGAGCCCACGAAAGCAGACATGGTTTGCCGAACCTCCACAGAAGTAGGTATGTGTTCCTGAACTTCCCCTTAACGATAATGCTAAGAGGAGAAGAAGAAGAAGAAAATGAAAAATGTGGAGAAAATGGATTAGTTGTGGGGTTGATCCATCCCACGTTTATTGAAATAAGGAACTTGCGTCCGGCTAAAAGACGTTAAAGACAGTGCTACTTGGGAGGCAACCCAAGGTATTCTTGATTTATTTTGCTTTAATATAGTAATTTTTATTAAGAACGGTCTCACGGAGGTAGTGTTTGTGTTGTGATTGACAGGTGTAGGCAAATAAACCAAGGGCGAAAAATCAAGAAAAGCCGTGATTTCAAAAAGCGGTAGCCGCGCGCTTGTGAGCAGGTCGCGGCGCCGAAAGAGCGGAATGGCACAGAAGTTTAAGCGCCGCGGCGCCAAAAATCCAGAAAAATTGCCAGTCTAGCGCCGCGCCTCAGTAGTGGCGCGCAGAAATTCCCGGGCGAGTGCAGAACATCAGCCGCGCGCCAAAAGCGTGCCGCAGGCGAAATCCGTAAATTAAAAGACGCCTGTAAATCGATTTTCCCCAATTTCAAAACCAAACCCTAACCCCCCTTCTCCACAAAACCCACGAAAATCCACAATTTACCCACAAAACCTCCATAAATCAAACCCAACCACAACCAAAACTCTTAAATTCCTAAAATCCTTAGTTATCTCAACCAACAAAACTCCATCTCATTGCCTCAAATCACCATTAGAAGCAAGAACACCTTGAAGAACACCATAAAAAGGTAATCTTCATCTTTTCTTGAAAGCTTTCAGTAGTTAAAGAAGGTAGTAGTTTGGAGAAGTGTTGCATTGTGAAGTAGTTGGGGTGCTGAAAAATTGGTTGTGAAGTTTAGAGAAGGAGTAGACAAGGAGGGTGTGGGTATTGGGTAGTAGAGTTGAAGTTTGGGGGTGTTTGTGTTTTAGCTGCTAAATTGTTGATTGTGTTGGGGAACATTTGTGCTAATAAGTTGTAAGCTGCAGAAAGTGTTTTAACCATGTCCGCCAGAAAGAGAAGAGCCTCCACATCCACCTCAGCCCCGCAATACGATAATACTAGGTTTGTGAGCTACCAAGCCTTCCAAAGATACAAAAGCTTAAGATTAGGCCCTTAATCCTCGAAGGAATGGACTACCAGAGGGAGTCGCTTGGGGAGGAGGATGTTTATGAGCCCATTCGGGCAATGATTGAGATAATGGGGTGGAAGAGATTTGTAAATCCGGAGAAGATAGCACCAATGAACACAACGATGGTGCGTGAATTTTATGCTAACTTTCCAGAAAGGGTGGACAACAAATGTTTTGTGAGGGGAAGATATATGCCTGTGACGGCAGACGCGATAAATATGTCTCTAAAAACAGTTGATGTTGAAGGAGAAATTGGTGATTGGAGTCACTTTAGAACATGGTCTAGGAGCACCAACAACACCAACTGGAACACCGTCGCAGACAAAGTGAGCTATCCTGGGGCTGCTTTTGATATTGCAAGAAATGGGTCAAGAGCACTGAGCAAAGCGCCAACAAAGCAAGCGGTTGGCTTATATTTAAATCGGCCGCATGATTCCATCCACGCACTTCACCAGAGTGCCAGAAGATAGGATTAAGCTGATATATGGAATTATGAGGGGGATGACGATTGATGTGGGGAAAGAGATAGTGCAGAGCATTGAAGAAATCAGCAGGTTGGTGACAACAGGTGGATTGGGACATGACTCACTTATCACGAATTTGTGCCACATGAATGGGGTCTCAGTCCTACCCACTAATACTCATGAGAGAAATCAACTTCCTGTGACATATGGGATAGTGCACTCTTTTCCAGACCCAAGCCCCCCAGCAGTAAGAAGAAGAGCACAACCACCACCACCACCAGCAGCAGGGGCCGCAATGAACGATTAGGGGCTCAATATGCAGCAGGGCCTAGCCACCAGCCAACCACGAAGTTATAACCTTCGCCCTACGATGGAGCAATTACTCCAGAATCAGATGAGGATGATGCAGAGTTTGGACACAGTGATACAAGGACAGCAAGAAACAAGGCAGCAAATTAACGAGATGAGTTCCTTGTTCAACCAGTGCTCCATGCACTATTCAATGCCACCGCCACCACCACCATTTTAGCCAAAGTCTGTAAGTGTCTTGTTTTCTTTTATTGTTTTTTTGAGTCTACACACATTGGGGACAATGTGTGATTTAAGTTTGGGGGGTGTTTTATTTGTGTCTTATTGTTATAGTATGAGTCTTGTTGATTTGTTTTGTGTATATTTTGAGTCACCAATTTTTTTTCTTTTTGAGTCATAATTGTCTGTCAAAGATCATGTATGTTGTAGTTGCTAGAAACACCTAGTGAAGTAAGGTGGAATAATGTAATGAAATTAGAAGCAACTATCTAAACACTTAGGTTAGATATGCCAAAAACTCACAAAATCTGTCTATTTAGAGTTTCTTGCTTGAATTGTGCATGCTAAATGATGAATACTTATGTGTTATGATTGCTTGCTATTTGAGGCGAAATAGTTAGGATATGCATGTTAGGGAGATGACTCAGACATTTCTTTGATAGCCAATTCTTACCATTCTTTTCTATCCCTGACTTTAAAAGTATCCCTAGTCAGCCCCATTGAGCCTAAAAATTGAAACTTCTTCTTTGACGCCTTATATTCCCACAAATTGTGTCATAAGTAAACATGTGGAATAGTTGGAATAAGGAATGTTAAAAAAGAGACAAAAAGAGTGAACAAAAGTGATGCACTCCAATAAAAAAAGTAATGAGAAATAGACAAAAGCCTAAGTTTGGGGGTGCTTGTTATTATAATACACTTCACTCTCCCAAAATAAAAAGGGGGGAAAGATAGAATTGAAGTGAAGAAAAGAATCAAAAGAAAAGGGAAAATGGAAAAGCTAAAGAGCTTATGGTACACAAAAATGAACCTAAATGCCTATTTTACCTACCTATACCTAAGCCTACATTACAACCCTTAAAGTCCTGAAGATCTCTTTTATGCGTATCCAGGATTAGTGGAGAATAGCAAGTAAACATGCCATAAAAATTTTCTATTTTACAAGCATGATTCAGTATGTTGACTTCCATTAAGCATGATAAAAATGAGTTTGCGTAATATCTAGCTTAATGTGTTTAGTGTGCTAAAATTTCATGCTATATGTTCCTGCATATTATTCTGCTAACCTTCATGTTTTTCTAGATAACACCAATGCAACAAAAGTGATCAATATCAGTGAGTCATTTATTTTCGTTTCTTTGAGTCTTTTATTTCTTTCTTTCTATCTTTGCTCGAGGGCGAGCAAAGGTTAAGTTTGGGGGTATTTGATCGGTGTATTTTATATACACTTTTTGAGTCATTTTTAGTTAATCTTTTGTCCCTTTTTGTACAAATAAGTGTCGTATTAGGATAGTTTTTCTTTCTTTTGAGTCAAAATGGTTAAAATGGCCAAATGGCGGAAAAGAAGCTAAAAGAGGGAAAAAGTGGAGGTTCCAGAGCTTAAAAGACGAAAAAGTGGCGAACGAGGCAAACCCGACCAGCACGGCGCGCCCCGCAATGTAAGCGAGGCAGCGGTGCCTAATCATCAGAGAGGCTGCAGAGGTTCCAGCGTCGCGGAACCTGCACGCCAGAATCTGGCGCGCGCCAAATCACCCGGCATCGCGAGGTTCCCGCGGCGCCGAAAGCAGGGTCGCGGCGCCGACGCGGAAAAATCAGGTTTAATGACGAATTCTGGGCCAGGCCTGAAGGGAAAAAGGTTGAGGCGGTTTGGAGCCTATAAAAGGAGAACCCTAGACAGTTTTTAAGGGTTCCCTTTCTTGCACAACACAAGGATTCTTGCATTGAAGATTGGAGACCATAGTTTAGTAATTTATTTTCCTTTTCTTTTCTTTTATTTCAGTTTTGTATGATGAACCTTGAATTAGTTCTTGTCATGTCAATGGCTAGGAACTAATTCTTTTATAGGGCTTTCCATGTTAATTCACTAGAAACTTATGTTATAAATTGATGCATGTTATGGTTATTCTTCTTCTTGTTGAGATTTATCCAATAACTGCTTTGAATGCTTGGTAATTAATTGATCACTAATTATCATTATTTATATGATTTCTAATCAAACTTCGAAAGAAGGAGGTTGTGAATATGCTGTAAGTTGGATAGACATATTTTGGATTGGGGATGAAAATACCTCAATTATTTATGTAGCGTTAATGAGAGGCTTAACAACCCTAATTTTACGCATGGTGCGTGACGGTTAACTAGGTTTTTGTTCTTAATTCTCCTATAGAGTCATCCTTATCACCGAAAGGTAGAAAGGAGCAATACTGGGGTTGAGTGTTTATATATCCTTAACGGAAATATAAAACGATTTCGTAAATCTGCTAGCTCCGAGAGAAGAAAACCATAATTCATTGCATTAATAAATAACATAAGCGGATAGTTGAGGAGACATGGAAGCCCTATTCCCATCACAACTGAAGTAAACCTATAGTTAATTAGCCTTTATAATTATTAATTATAAACAACAAAATCAAATATCGATTACCAAATAGATACCAAAAGATAGATAGTTGGTACTTGAACCCTAATCCTTGAGGACGATATTCGGTCTTACCAAGACTATATTACTTGTCACGATAACGTGCACTTGCGTTAAAGTGTGTGCATCTTTTCGCGCATCACTATCCTAAGTGTTCAGATGGTTGCTTCTAATTCCATTATATTATTCTACTTTACTTCACTAGGCGTTTCAAGTAACTACAACATGCATGATCTTAAAAAAAAAAAACTAAAAAAAAACACTCAAAAATACCAAAACAAATCAAAAAGACTCAAAAACAATAAAACATCCCCCCAAACTTAAATCACACATTGTCCCCAATGTGTGCAAGACTAAAAAAAAATAGGGACAACTTACTGACACAACACAATGGCATAACTGAGGTCTAGGAGGAAAATTCGAATTTGCACTAATATGGCTCTGAAGTTCCGGCCGCGCCCGAGATTCGGCGCGCGGTGCCCCAATCTTGTGGCTCTACGGTTCGCCACACACGACGATCGCTTTTCCCTTTTTTTCAGCGTTTTTGCTCCTTTTTCCTCAGATTTAGCTTTCAGTCCACCTGTTATCCAACAACACAAAACAAGAACCCAAGACCGTGAGATTGTTCAAGACAAAATAAAACAAAGCAAAAATAAAATAAAAATAAAAATAACATAATTAAAAATATTGGGTTGCCTCCCAACAAGCGTTGTCTTTAATGTCTTTTAGCCGGACGCAATTAACCTTTACGAATGCCTATTGAATCCTTCTGCGAACTGCTTGCAATCCGCATAGTTATTGTTGCAGGTCTCACTTCAACTACAATAATTGCTTCAAACAAGGGCCTCAGGTATACGATTATCCCCCAAGTAAACAAGACAAACTTGTCTTCTAGACTCTCTATAATGTAGGGATCAGTGAGATTCCCAACATCTCTCAACTCTAGGGGGTGCCCTTGATGGTATGGACTTTTTATTTGGGGATCAACAGTGACCGCTGGTGGTATTTATTTTGCAATGGGTACATGAAAAAGAATTTCCAAAGAATCCAAAAAGGTGAATAATTGGATATCAGTAATCTTTTCCTTCTCTACACCAACTATCTCGCCAGATTTCTCAACAGCTGAGTGTGGTTCAAGTTCCTCAATTTGCTTACCACCTCACATAATGATGTCGATAATCAGATTTTCTTGAAGTGTATTGCTCATCCTGTCCATTAGTTGCCCTATTTGTGTCTCCAAATTTCTGAGGGACACTCTTGTCTCAGCCATAAACTGAGTCTGACACTTGGTGAGCCTGAGTATGCCTGCCTGCAACTCATCTAGATCTTCCTCATGAACCTGTGGGTTAAGCTGCTGTTGATGACTCCAATGTCTCTGATAGTAGTAGTCCATGTGTCCTGATTTATTTATTTTTCGTTTTTTTTTTCGAATTTAACCTGCAAAATAAGAAAAACAGCAAAAGGTGATAAAAAGATGCTCGCAGAACAAGTTAGAAACTTGTTCTTGTAGCAACCAAATTAGAAATAAGAATAGATAAATCGATATTGAAAGTACGTCAGTCCCCGGAAACGGCGCCAAAAACTTGATGCGCGATTTATGCACACACTAAACGCAAGTGCACGTGTCGTGACAAGTAATATAGTCTAGGTAAGACCGAATATCGTCCTCAGGGGACTGGTTTTCAAGTACCGATTATCTATGCTTTAGTTTCTATTTGGTTAACGTTAATTGATTGAGAATTTTAGACTAATAATGCAGAAAATAAACTAATTATAAAAATACTTTGAATTAAATCAGTTATGATGGAGAATTAGGGCTTCCAAGATCATCAACTATCCACTCTATTCAATCCTTAATACAATTAGACTGACTTCTTCTTCTACGTTAAGATAGCAGGTTAACTAGACCGTTTTATACTCCTGTTAAAGTAATATAAACACTCAACCCCAATGGAGAACCCTTCTACCTTTCGGTGACAAGATTGACTACAAAGGAGGATTAAGAGCAATAACCTATTAAGCTACACAAGTATCGGGGTACTTTCGTCCACGATTTAAACCTATGTTTATTCAACTATAGCATATTCACAATCTCCCCTTTCGGCTTTCGATTAGAAATCATATAAGTTATGATAATTAGTGATCAATTAATTACCAAGCAATCAAAACAACTATTGAATAAATCTTAAACAAGTGAAGAAGAAATCAACTAATTTATTAATTCATGAATAAGAGTTTCAAGAGAATCACAAGGAAATCCCTAACAAAGTAATTAGCTTCTAGCCATAGTCACGCTAAGAACTAATATAATCTCCATACATGAATTAAAATAAACAAAGCAAAAAGAAAGAAAAGAAAATACTCAAGAACAAGTCTCCAAGCCTTCTAGCATCCAAAGATTGTGTTGTGGAATATTTACAAGATGGAATGAAATGGTGGATGAAGAATGGGATGGGTGATGGATTGAAATGTGGAATGAAAGATGGTGGTTCTTCTAATGATGTAGAGACTATTTATAACCCAAGAATCCTTTAGGTAAAGGGTTAGGGATTATGTAGGTAGGAAAGGTTATGGAATCCTTTTAGGTAAAGGGTTTAGGAAAAGTTATGGAAAAGGGTTAAGGAATATGTAGGTAGGAAAAGTTATCCCTTTTGTACCCTGAAAATGTGTCAAATTCGGCCCATAAACTCAGAAATCCCGCGTCGGCGCCGCTGCCAGAATCGCGCGCCACGACGCTGAAAATCGAGAGCGGACGGCCATTGGGTCGGCGCCATGGCCGGTGGCGGCATTCTTCCGGATTTTTCGTTTCTTCGTCCTTTGTTCGTCCGGTCTTCGTCTGACCTCCTCTATAATTCCCGGAACTTCTTAGACTTCATTTCTTGGCCCTTTTGTGTGTAATTCCACCTCATTTATGCTCATTTCATCTCCTTTTTGCCATTTCTCCATTTCTGACCGTTGTGACACAAAAGAAAGGAAAACAACCCTAATACTATACTAAACATAAATGAAATGAGTAAAATACTAACTAAAAATGACTCAAAAGGTGTATATAAAATACACCGATCAATAATAACAGCTATCACACTAGCATTAAAATGGCTCCATATGAGGCTTTATACGGACGACGATGTAGATCCCCTATTGGATGGTTCGAGGTGGGCGAATCAGAGTTATTTGGACCTGACTTAGTGCATCAAGCCTTAGATAAGGTAAAGTTTATCCAGGAAAGACTGTTAACGGCTCAAAGTCTCAGAAATTTATTCAGATGTACGACGACGAGACTTAGAATTCCAGAGATATGATTGGGTAATCTTGAAGATTTCGCCTATGAAGGGAGTAATGAGATTTGAAAAGAAAGGAAAGCCCAGTCCAAGATATATTGGGTCATATCACATAGTTTGATGTATTGGTCAAGTAGCTTATGAATTGGACTTACCTTCAGAATTGGAGTTTGTTCATCCGGTATTCCATGTTTTCAAGTTGAGAGCATGTGTTGGAGATCCTTCTCGGATTGTACCAATAGAGGATGTGCAGGTTATAGAGAATCTATCATATGAAGAGATTCATGTTGCTATCCTAGATCGACAAGTCCACAAGTTGAGGAATAAGAGTGTCACGATCCGACCCGATGGGCCGCGACCTGATGCCCTACCTGGGCACCTTTATACCCATCTGTCACATATAATCACACAGATACCAAGGATAATGTAGAAATATGTAAATCATATCAAAACAGGCAAGCCGACAAGGCTGTCACTATATACGGAAACATCCCAAAATGAAGTACAACAGCACAGCTGACCAAAACATATATACAATCTACACAAGTCCAACACACATCTACCACCCACACATGTCTACAGACCTCTAAGAATATGATAGTGAAACATGACGGGACAGGGCCCCGCCGTACCCCTGAATATACTTAAGTCTATAACAAAAGGGTTTGTACCAAAATGACTTGGCTCCGGATCAATGAAGCTCTCCAAATAGCTGAACAGGAATTCTAGACTGGAGGATCACCAAACATAATATATATACATGCGGGCATGACACGCAGCCCCCCGAGGAAAGGGGGGTCAGTACGAACAGATGTACCGAGTATGTAAAACTGAAAGTACAATAAAGAAGATCATAACTGGCCAAAAGATAACATGAGGCAAGTATGATAGCCAAAATACCAATACAACTATACCATATAAAAATGAAAGTCAACTGTGCCTTATAAAAATGAGATTCATATCAAAATCATGGGTGCCTGTACATAGAATCATCGTATCTATATACATATAACGTATTCCGGCCCTCTAGTGAGGGACTAGTGGAATCATCATAATCATGGATATCTGTCCATATAACGTATCCCGACCCATTCTGGAACTCGGTGAGCTCATCATCATCATGGATGCATGTCCATGAAATCATCATATATATACATATAACGTATCTCGATCCTTTAGTGAGGGACTCAGTGAACAATGCAAGACTGTGCACGAACATGACCCGACCTGGAACTCCGTGAAATGATATAATCATATCAAGCACGAATAGTATACCATGAGTAACCTTATACAATTTAAATCATCATTTGACTCTCAATGAAATAAATAGAATGAACTATCATTTGTACAATCAAGACAACTATCATATCAAATATCACTAGGAATTAGGATTCAGTGGAATCATGTATGTCCGTCGTACACTCATTTTATATAAGTCATGCCAAAAGAAAGAAGGGATAGTTTCACATACCTTATTGTCGAACTAACCAACTCAATACTTAGAATTCGTCTCAATTAGTACTTCGACCTATAACAATAGTAACATGTCCATCAACTCTATGATTACTAGCATACGTTATAATTATCGAATGACGACTCTCTTGTTATATAAATTTGGGCAGCACCTCCCCTACTTATATATATATATCCACAACTCACAGACAAGGTCAACAACATCAATAATAAGACATGTCTCAAGGTCATAACCAAATCAGTCTCATATACTTCTAAATACGTCATTGTTATACATTCTTTCTTTTTACATTCATGGAAGACAATAACCACAACAACCAAGGTGATTAACTCACCTATTTCTCATGTTAATCCAGCCCCTTAATCATGTTAAATCAGCCCTTAAAACAGTCCATACTTCTAGCAACAACAACAAGAGTGCAAGTCTTATAGTTTGCAACATAACACCTTTCTACACTTCAATTCCCTTAAGACATATATCCACAATTACAACAATGTACATGCATGTTCATAGCTTATAATTCCAGCATTATAACTCAACAAAACAACCCTTAAATTCGACACAACAATACCCACGATTTGGGAAGGTTCGGCCATAACAACATAATTCCATAACTCTTTTCTTAACTCCTTAAAATCCAATTCACATTTCAACACTTTCATATAATCAATTACAACTTCCAATATGAAGTTTCTTTCAATTTTAACATGCAATTAGTGACAAGGATAACAACAACAACACTCAAATCCAATGTATACAAAAATAGTCCCAAATCGGCACCAACAATTCCAACAACAACCACATGCATTTTCTTACTTCCATTTTCTCTTAACACAAGTTCATTTCTTAACTACAACATCATGTAACTACAATTATACTATAAGAAGAAATAGTCTTACCTTAATTTTTGCCCAAAACAATCCCTAATGCACGGTCACTGCTTCATTCATTTTTCACCATTTTTCACCATTTCTTCAACTTATAATGACATGCATGTATTCTACAAGTTTAATCCATCATTCTTACATGTTTTTCTTCCAAATTTCTCATCTTCAAAACTGGAATTTTTGGACTGAAAATCGGTCCAGTGACTGTCGAAATTTCACTGCTTTACCTTCACCATTTCCTTAGAATTTTGATAGAAGGATTATCTAGGAAGAAGGAGTTAATTAGTCTTCTCTTTTTGGCTATGGAGTTGGTCGAAATGTGTGGGAGAAGGGAGAGAGAAGGGAGGTTGAAGAAGAAGTCTTCAATTAAGGTGAGAAAGTGTGGGTATAAGTGCTGAAAGTTATTGGCTTATGGGGTTGTTCACACGTGGGGGAGGGGGCACGGTTCCCACGATTTTTGTCCACTTAATTATTATCCCCTCCACTAGAATTAATCCCACAATTAATTAATCTCCCACATAATCAATCTTATAAAAAATCTGAAAATTCCATGTCCTAATTCTCGATGACAACCTATTCTTGATGTCAAACATTTTAATAACACGTTACTAAACCATAACCTCATTGGAAAAATTCAACCACTAGTATTAATTCTCCTCGTCGCATTTATAGTATCCAAAATTATTCCGGGAGCACCTCCTTTATATACTAATTTCCGTATTAGCATATGTAAATATACTTTCTTTCCAATACTCGAATCTTATTTTCTGAATTACGTTCTCAAATTTATTGCCCTAGAATTACGAGGTGTAACAAAGAGATAGCTTCTGTGAAGGTCTTGTGGAGAAATAGGAATGTAGAAGAGATGACGTGGGAGGCGGAAAAGAAATGATGCAGAAATATCCACACCTATTCTAGGCTAATGTCGAGATGCCAAGAAAAGCCTAAGATAATTTCCAATTCATGTTATGATGATTAACGCTCCTATATTCTATATTCGGACTACGTAACGGGAATTAGATATGTTACCCCAAACATTCGAGGACAAATGTTTCTAAGGAGGGAAAGATGTAACGTCTCGTAATTTTGGGCGATAATTTGAGCACGTAAACGAAAGAAATAGACCCGAGTGTTGGGAAATTTTTTGTTATATTTACATATGCTAATAAGGAAATTAGTATACAAGGAACGCGATCCCAAAATAATTTTGGACGTAACAAGTGTGACGATGGGGATTAATAATAATAGTTGTATATCCCCAAAAGAGGTGATGGACTAATGTCATATTACAAATTATGACATCGAGTATACGAAAGTCTTGTGAGTTTTTAGAATTTAAATGAGGTGAGATCTAGAATTAATTATATGTATAATTGATAAATTATACAGAGGCATGTCACTTGTTATTAAATAAAGGGGACACGTTGCAGATGATTAATACTCCTCACCGCGAAAGCTGGCCAGGTGGACGATTAGCACCACACAAAGCCATGTGCATGGTACAAAAGAATAATTATTATTCTTTTGTTATTTGGTCATTCACCCTTAAGCTACTGTTTTCAAATTAGACCAAATTGAAGAAACCCTTGCAAGTGCAGTAAACACTTATGCCTATTTCGACAGTAATCAACAGCTAATATTCCCAATTTTGGTGATTAGACCAAGGTATGTCAAGGCAAATTATTTCTTTTTTTTTGGCATGTTTCATGAAATGAAATATAACCGTGGTATTGTTTTATAATTTATTCTACTTCTAGAAATTAAGAATAATCATGTTATTGATTCCTATGCTGAAAGCATGTCTAAATTGTTTCTAAGTCCTTAATGAGGCATATGAAAAAGAAGATAATAATATTCACAGTGTCGTCAAATATAATATGTCACCTGTTAATATTGGAATATGGTGTTGTCATTCATGCAATTTCATTTGTATACCTGGACCACTTGTGTTATGCACATTACTATATGGTAAATATTATATATGTAGGGGAATGGAAAAAGGGAAAAAAGTGTAATATACGCACACCACCTGCAACCGGTACATATAATCACAAAAGAGCCCAACATTGAAGCCAGCATGACTTATATGATATAACCGAAAGCCTGTGTGGCGGTCATGGGAAGTAGGATTCCGATACTATCGAAAGTCTGTGTGGTTATCGGAAAGTTGAATTCCAATATAACCGAAAGCCTGTGTGGCGGTTATGGAAAATAGATAGTATACCACATTTGCATCATGCATGACAGTTATGTATATTATGCCTACAGAGGCTGCTATGAAAAGAAAGACGTGCAATACGCCAGATATCGCATTGGTATTGCATAACATTTAGACATATATACTAGGGCCCTCAGAGGTATGTATTGTTGGTCAGTGTTTCTGTTTCAGATTATGATATATCTTGGCTATGTTATTTCTTATGTCTGAAATACTCAGTACATCAGTCATACTGACGTTCCTTTTTGTTGGGGACGCTGCGTTTTATGCCCACAGGTTCGCACAGGCAGGACGACGGTCCACGTGAATAGATTGTAGATTTCAGCGGACTTTTGGAAGCATTCCTCTCTTTCCGGAGTGTCGGTGTAACTTTGGTATGTTACATTTTTGTGTGTCTATATGGGTATGGCGGGGCCTTATCCGACCTATTGATATTGTACACTCTTTAGAGGCTTGTAGACATGTGTCATGTGTATATTAGTTTTGTATGACCTCGTCGGCCTTGGCATGGACATGTATATATGTTTAAGTCAATTTTCTGGTTAAAAGCTTTCATAATCTTTTTCGGCTTAGTCTGTGTTTATTTGTGGTTGGGTATTGATTGCGTGATTAGCAGTACCCGACTAGTGGGATCTGGGTGCCCGTCGCGATCCCCGGTAACCGGGTCGTAACATAAAGACTAAACCTTAATCTAGAAAGCTAAAACAAACTCTAATAATGATCACCTATGACGGTACTTCTGGAAAACAAACAAGTTACAATTAAAGAACAAAGACTCAAACCTAACCAACTCAAGAACTAAGCAGCAGCTTCCTTTGGATATATTCTCTCGTTGACCAGGTTGAATCACTCAAAGCAGCTCCTTGCTGCCACTGTTATTTGCCAAGAATAAACTTTGTATTTGTGCAAATGGTATAAGTCCCAAAGATATTAATGTGGTGCTTTATATAAAAGTGAGGGTGGCCGAATTCTCCTACACTTTTTTGTTCTCCAAAACCCAAAGTATTTTGGTTAATTAAAATATTTTCCTCCCTATTTCCCAGGTGGTAAATATACCCATTACAAGCTAAAATCATGTTATTGATATGATAAGATAAGCTAGAATCATGCTCACTATCTCTCAACATTAATACTATTCTACCTACCATATAAATGATAATACATTAATTACAATAATAATTATTAATGACAACATTAATAATTATTATTCTATCAGTTTCGACCTTCACTCATTGTCTCCTATCTCTAAAGCTTTTTCCTTTAGTGCAAGTCAATAATATTTTTTGTTGTCCACGAATTCCTTGATGCAACACGTTTAACCTATAAACCCTCAGCTAAACTTAAGTACTTAACTCACTGAATGTCTCCTTTTCATGATGACAAACCCATTTGCAATTTCAGTATAAGAACCTACTTTATCAACAACATTAACTTTGCAAGATGTCAGATCTCATACAAATGTAGGGACTCGGCTTCCATTCGTTGCAACACTATAGATGGATAGGTGTATGAACCTGTGGAAATTTATTAACGTGAGATTGAGTTTATTCCGTCTTTAATGACTTGAACATGTGGGCCCCGCATATCGGAAACATTGTTCTTCGCACATTCCTAATCTACTAAGTAAGTAGATGATGTTAGTGTCAAGTATCGTTAAATTTCACTAAGAAATGAAAGAGATATTGGTACACAAAGTAAAATGTCTGAGACATGAAAAGATGAAGTGTTTTTTGCCAAAAATGACAAATCTCCCTCATTGGTAGAAGATGGAAAAATTGAGCAATATATAAACTCTATTTTTGTGTAAGAGTTTGGGACCCTAAGGGTAACTCATGTGTTTGAAAGAAGGAGGACCTAGGTGAGCTTGGGTTGCTAAGCCCACACGCGCACCACCGCCGCCCGTTCGGGTTGTCCCTCTTCTTTGTGTGGTATAAATTGAACGCTACTGTTAATTTCAAAACAAAACTCTTCTCTTTTTGTTCTGTATACTGAAAACGAAAACCATTTTTCTTTTGTTATTTGAAATACAGAAACTCAAACAATCTGTTCTATAGTTATTTCTTCGCTAGAATCAACACAATTTGTTTTGCTTGTTGATAATCGTTATTTTATCTCCGAAGACTATTGCTCATTTCCGTAAAAGCATAGATATGAGACAATCTTATCTTAAAAACAGAGTCATCTCTCGACTCAGCCAATTCTGATTTGTTTAACCTTTCGAATACATCAATTTTTCCCACAATAGGTTCAATATGTTACCTGCAAACATTAACATCAATACAACAATAATAATCACATGGACCAGATTGTTAATCAATATACGTGCAGAGTCTTGACATCTCCTCTTGACACCATAAAAAATAAAGTGTTAGTAAAGTTAAATGTGAGAATTAAGCAATATCAAACTAATGTCTGCTCAGGCTTCACTAACATGAACATAAAAGAAGAGTTCCACTGGAAATATAAGGATATTACCTTGAAAAACTCATCAAAACCAAAATACGGAAATTTTTATATATGCATCAATAAATCCATGATAGCTCAAACCAATGGACAACTACATAAATTTGCTACAAGTGTCATAAAAGAAACAAAAACCAGGAGAGGCCAAAAATACATAACCAAATTGGTCTTAGAAAGTACATGGTTTGGACTTGGCTTAAGAAAGGACTAGGGACAAGGTTCATTTTCTAGAGAAGGGTAAGGTTTGTATGAGCCCCAACAACTTGTCAAGGTGAGCAGTGGCAGCTTCTTGATCTTTCAGCATATTTTCTTTCCTCAAACAGGCATTCTCATCAGCCAACATCTTGTTCTCCTCCCTTGTATCCTTCAAATCACTGATCATCTGAGTGATTAGACAGTTGCTCTTGGAACCTGGTTCATTCTCAATGAGGTCACACTTAAAAAAATTTACTCTGTCAAACATATCTTTTTTGGTCTCTTTCTTTCCTTCACCCAAGGGGATACTACAAGAAAAATGATATACGGCAGTCAGAGTTTGACAATTTTGCAATCATTACATAGTGGCATGATTTTTTCGACTTTTGGCCAACAAACACTTACATACATGTATGCAGATTATTTAAACCGTCATAAATTTATGACGGGTATTTGCACTATCACATGTTGTGTGACGGTTTTATAGAGTTGACCCATTTTTTTTGAAGTTGAACGTAAATATCGAATCATTTTTCTTTTATTTTATTGGCACAAAAGCTCATACCCGACCCAACTCATAAATCCGGCCCATACCCACCCATTTCTGGCCACAATTGAAATAGGAGTGATCATATTTTATTTGTTCTAGTCACATTTTCGTCCAACTGCAGGGTTGAATAAATCCTTATGCCGCTCACATTCGCTCCTCTCCCCTATCTCTCTTTCAAAATAGCAAAGTCAGTCCATCCGTGTGTGGGTTCCAACAGGAACTCCATCAATGGCGCCTCCATCGTCCTGTGGTAGTTGTTGTTTCTCTCCTTGCTGGCGCCTCCGTCGTCCACAACGTTTTCAAACCCGATCTGGTAATTGCTGGCCCCTTCCATCGATATGCCAGTCTCCATGAGGTAATAGCCCCAACTTTTTCAAAAATGGGTTTATTTTTTTTCAAAGATTTAAATCAATATCTGTAAATTTACAATCTCCGACGTCGTTTTCAAGGATGATATTTTGGAGTTTCTACTCCTATATAAAGGATCCCTCACCCTCAGCCTTAGGACAAGTCTTAACACCTAAACTTTTTGGCATAACATTTTTTCTTAGGTTTCAAGAGTAATTTTTTCCTTTTTGTGTGGTCTGAGTATTCGAGTATCTGAGGTGAGCTTTCCACACCATATCTCGTTCACGGCTGCACAATAAGAAGGTATGTTCGAATTCCTCTCACTCTCTTCCTTTTAATTACAGTGTAAATACTCAGCATTTGAGTTAATTAAAATGCTTAGACTAGTTTTGTTTAGTTCAAATGTGTGTTGTGTTGGTTTAATTTCTGATTAATAAAATTAGGGTGAAGATTAGTTAAATGATTAATATGATGGCTACTTTACTGTTTAGTTCATAATAACAAGGTAGTTGTTTGCTAGTTTGACTTCTAATGCCTAGATATGATGTACTAACTTCAGGACTGATCTGATGAAGTATGTGTTGCATTAATACTTGTTTAGTGTTAGCAGAGTATGATTCCTATTTCACAATATCAATGGTCTTAATATTATCTTTTGAAGGGCTTAGGGAACAATACAAATGACTATGAGAAGCTGACTCTTATATTGAAAGACTATGGAGTACCATCAGATGTCCTTTGCCTCAATACCTAACTGAATAACTTCAGAAGATAGAACTTCCAAGGTTTGCCTTGTATTTTCCCAATTTATTGACGTTTAAGTAATTGTTCGTGTTTTTTTGTAATTTTAAAGAACAAGCTGCTAATGAACTTGACCACTATATTGATGTCAATCATAAAGAATTAAGTCAAGTGACTCTATGACAAACTCATTTAATTTAATTAGATGCTAAGGAGTAAGGATGATTAATTTTCTTACTAATATAATATGTTCTTTCATCCTTTTAATGGTTTCAGAGTGTTGCGTGCTTAATGTTGTAGTGACTGTCATTAAATAATTAGTGATGCTAGTGTATACCTTTGCCTGAGTCTCAATATTTTAGTTGTCCATTTGTCGGTTTGGAGTCTTTTTTTGAGGGGAAAATGTTGAGAAAAATTGTGTTTCCATCAATAATTGATGCAATTGCTTTGGACCCCGGAGAAGATGTCTTCTATGCTGGTGGTAGAGATGGGAAAATATACATAGTTGCACTAAATGTTGTTACTGACCCCAACAATAATTTTGGTTTGCACGTTCTTGGGTGTCTTTCTGAGCAATGGTTTGCAATATCTGTGATTTAATATATACATAAATGTGTGCTCTCGCTGATGAGAACATATGGTTTTGTGAACTGTAAAGTTGTATCCTTTTTTGTTTTATATTTAGGATGTCCAGAAAAGCTTCCACTGACCTTGTATGTTTCATGAATACCTCTATATGGTTCTTTTTTTTTTCCTGTGAAGTACATGAAATCACCATATGACTGCTTTTTTTTTTTTGTTGCCATCACTTATCGCTTCAGTTAAAGTGTCAAACATGAAAACATTGTTGCTTGGAATCTCCATGTGGTTTAAGGCTTCTTTTTGTACAAAATTTCTTCTAGATTTCAATTTGTTGTTGTTTGGTGTGATTTTGTTGGTTTATGTGTGCTGGAAAGTGTGTTTCTTTTGGTAATATTCCCTGGTCCCCCTCATAACTTTATTTTCTTTAATTTTTTATTTGTCTTGTTAAATTGACATGCTAAATGATGAATACTAGCAATGGTTTCAAGCTTATTCATTGAAAGGGAAAGAGGAGATTTCCAAAATCTGCTTGTTAAGCTACTCACATGGCCATAATGGACTGGATCTAGTATAAAGAGAAAACAAGAGGGGAAAACAATTGGACTGGATCTACTCACATCCAATTGGACGAATATAAAGGGAAAACAAGGTGTGAGAGAGAAAAGAGTAAAAAATGTGTGCACATATAGTCTCTTCATATTCGTCCTCCATTACTGAAATGAGCAATATGATTTCAAATAATATTATTTTATGTATCAACACAATTCTTGAACTACCAGATGTCTCAATTTGACTCACTTAACTTGAGTCACA
The DNA here is from genome assembly GCA_029844215.1 of Przewalskia tangutica. NCBI lineage: Eukaryota > Viridiplantae > Streptophyta > Magnoliopsida > Solanales > Solanaceae > Przewalskia > Przewalskia tangutica. The sequence goes on along the minus strand of CM056736.1, from coordinate 64,474,210 downwards.
GGTCAGAAATTGACCATTGCCAAGAAAAACTTTGAGCTCTGAATGCACACATCAAATGCAAGCATGAAACAGAAATCACAAGAAATATGCACTATTCATATAGTGTAAGAAGCACTTCATTTGTCTTTTCTTCCTTTCCTTCTCCCGATATGTGGCAAGATGGGGGGTGTATTTGGTAGGAGGGAAATGTGCTGAAGATGGTCTTTAAAATCTAGTGAAAATGTGTTGTGGCTTTTACACTAGATAAACTAATACTTATATATTTGTTGATCTAGTAATGCAATAGTAGAACACTATTCTCACAAGATTCATTAGTTCTGCAGAAGATAAATGTAGAGGGCTAAAAATATTCTGTATATAAGTTTCACTACTGTTCTTTTGCTATTTCGATAGATAAAAGCGATAAGTGATGGTCATTAGCTGTCAAAGTCCATGAAATTTAAAATTCCTTAGTTCATCATACTCTACATTGTCTCATCATTTATGTCATCCTTAATATGTTAATCTCTTCTTGTTTTGTGCTTCTGGTAATCTTACTTGCAGCTCAGAGTAGTTGATATATTGATTAGAGGATTAAATTGGAGCAAGCTGCTTGATCCTGACAAGAGAGGCCAGTGGTGGATGGCTGGGAATATTGATTCCACAACAACTGATATTCAAGATGTTGCCAGCACAATTGACTTGGAGGTCACCGAGGCTCAAAAGATGCTCCAGCTTGCCGCTGCTCAGAGGATGAATACTGATGCAAGAAGGGCAATTTTCTGTGTAATAATGAGTGGAGAGGACTATATTGATACATTTGAGAAATTTCTAAGATTGGATTTGCAAGGCAAACAGGTTGGCGTCCATTGGTTGAATTCCCTGTTATTTGATGTTGTGCTTCAAGTGTGCAAATTCTTTATTCTTTAATGTAAAGAATAATACTATTGTGCTCTAGCTTCCAAGTTATGCAGCCATGGTAAAAACAATAAGTTCACCCTGCAGGTATGCCTATTGCTCAAATGTATCTTGGGAATTTGTGTTACATGGTCTTTTGCACCCGGCAAAGTTGGTGACAAAAAGTTCATTTATTACATTTCATGATTTCTAGAAATGGAAAACTTACATCTCGATTGTGTTTGGTAAGGATGGAAAATATTTTTCAATTTCCTCAAGTTTGGTTGGTTAAGATGTTATGAAAAACATTTTCTCAAAGAAAACAAGTTCTTAAAAAATTAGGAAAATGACTTCCCTTCTATGAGTAGGGAAAACAAGTTCCATAATTGATATTCAACAAATTGTCTTCTCCCCACCTCCAACATCCCACTCATGCCCCAATCCCCATCTCTATCGTAGTGTTTTTCTAAATTATATATATTCTTGAGGCAATATTTTCTGCTTACTTATCAAACACTACGAAATGAGTAAGAAAACCATTTTATCTTCCGGAAAAAACATTTTCCCTCCTACCAAATAGACCCCTCATCTTGCCACATATCGGGAGAAGGAAATGAAGAAAAGACAAATCAAGTGCTTCTTACACTATATGAATAGTGCATATTTCTTGTGATTTCTGTTTCATGCTTGCATTTGATGTGTGCATTTAGAGCTCAAAGTTTTTCTCTGCAATGGTCAATTTCTGACCTGTGACTCAAGTTAATAGTGAGTCAAATTGAGACATCTGGTGGTTCAAGAATTGCGTTGATACATAAAATAATATTATTTGAAATCATATGTTCATTTCAGAAATGGAGGACGAATATGAAGAGACTATATGTGCAGACAGTTTTTACTCTTTTCTCTCACACCCCTTTGTTAGTCCAATTGGGAGATTTTCCCTTAGAGATTTTACTGACTCTAGTATGTATTCTAAACTTTAAATATGCCATAATGGACTGGGTCCATTTTTCTTTACTGTGTCCGCCAAGTGGGGCAAGAGGCGGGAGAGAAGGGGTTTCAGAATCTATTATCTACACTGATGTTTACATGTTAATTGCCTTTATGGATCTTACAACTAGCTATAATATACATGAGTTTTTGTGTTTAAATCTTGATAAAGTGGATGTGGTTAAATCTTGACAAAGTGGTTGTATTTATGTGGTTAAATTTTGTAAACGTGTATAGTAGTATAATAATATTCCTATTCATAATTAGAATATTATGTAAATATAATTATGGCAAGACTAGGATTCCTCTTGTATATGAGACTAGGATTCCTCTTGTATATGAGATAAAAATTGTATACTATATATATTAATATTAATGAGAAAGACTTCCTAGAAAGATTAATATCATCTTACATGGTATCAAGAGCCAAAACTCCATAACCCTAGAATTTCTCTCTCTACCTTCCCCCCCCCCCTCACCCTCTCTCTATCTCGGTTTCTTCAGCAGTCGTGGCGCCCCCTCCCAAAAATTTTGAGTTTTCTTCTACTCTCCTAAATTACATCCAATATCATGACTCCTCCTGAATCCCCTACAGCCTCCTCCTCCAACGTTATCACTCCCGAAACACCAAAACTATTTTTTCATTCAGCCCTAACCGTTACCAACATCAAGAACTGCATTCTCATTCTTCTTGATCAAGAAAACGGTCAATATTCATCTTGGGTTGAATTGTTTCGCATTCATGCATGTGTCTATAACGTGCTTGATCATATCGATAACACTATTCCTCGCCCCCCGGAGGTTGATGATTCTACATGGCATCGTCTCGATGCTGCCGTCAAATAATGGATCTTCTCTTGACTATCATGAAATCTGGCGCCACCGCCAGTGAATTGTGGATTCGTTTGGAAGAAATCTTCAGATAACAGCACGCTCGTCGTGTATTTGAGGAACAGTTTAACAAAACACGTCTTGAAAGCTTCCAGCGTCGGATCTGCAGCGGCTAAAACTTGGCGGATCGACTCTCAGCGTCGCGCCGCTCAAACTAAAATGGTGTTACAAATGATTGCAGGCCTTCCTAAAGGCGAATGTCTGCAATCATTTGTAACACCATTTTAGTTTCAGAGACAGGCGTGCCGACGTTAGAGAGTTGATCCGCCACAAGTTTTAGCTGCATACAGTACTCAGTCACGTTGGAGAAGCTTTCAAGGCGTGTTTTGTTAAACTGTTCCCCCAAATACACAGCACGAGTGTGCTTGTTATCCTGAAAGATTGCAAACCTTACAAATGATTGATTATTTTCCAAGATTAAGAACACTAATCTAGTCTTAAGCCAACTTAACTCTCCAAAAACCTTCTTGGCCGAGAGTTGTGGGTTGAAATCCTAGGCTTGTTCATCAACTTTTTGGAGGTAAAACAAGAAGGAAAGACGGTTATAAGCTTGTAATGGATACATGTGTGTGATTGGAACTTAAAGAATATGAGCTAAGACAAAACTATGGACCGACTTTAAGTGGACTGTTTTGGGCATATTTAAGGATTCCTCCTCTTGAAGTAATTGGATATTACATGTTGTAGTAATTAATAGATGAATTTGTGATTAAGAAGAATGAAGAATAAGAAGTGTAGGGGCAGTTTTGGTGAAGTGGCAAAGAATTGACAGTTTTTCGGGACATTGGTTTCGTTGGTTATTGTTGTTGTTAACTTCACCTATTGCATGTTATAATGAAGTATTCTTGTTGTTAATAAGTTGATATGAATTGTATAAAAGTATTGGAACTTGAATTGGATTAAAAATGATTACGAAAAGGGTTATTGTGTTAGGGTTGTTTTGGCCGAGACTTGTGAAAACTATTGGATATTGTTGTGCAGTTTTAGGGACTATTTTGTGGCGTTAGAATGCTGGAAATTCAGCCACCAATATGCATGTTTAAATGTAGTAATTTCTAGTGAAAGTCCCAAGGGATTAAGGGTGTAGAAATGCGATGAAATGCCTCACATTTTACCCTTGTCGTTGTTGGATTGTGGGCTGATTTTTGTGGACTATTTTACGTGATTAAGAGGCTGTTTTAGCGTGAGAAATAGGTGTGTGAATATTTTGTTGTGCCTTTAATTTGTGCCTTGGTTATTGTTGAAATTGACCTTCTTGAAAGGTGAAAAAATACGTATAAACAGGGGAAGTGCTGCCCAATTTTTTGTAGGAAAAGAGAACCATTACTTGGTATTAACCTACACTAGAAAGCATGAAGCTAATAGACGTGTTATTGTCATTATAGGTTGAAGTACTACTTGAGATGCATTCTAGTTGTCCAGTTGGTAGTCTATAAGGTATGTGAACTCTTCCTTTCTTCCTTGAGCATGAACTTTATAAAATGAGTGTACGATGGACGTATGTGTTTTAAATGAATCTAGATTTCATGTGGTACATGAGGTGGTAGTGACTTGATTTTAAAAGTGTAATTTACTTGATTTAAAAGTGAAAGTGCCTTGATGCCACAAGTGTTAGTGTTTTAGTTATTCTAAAAAGTAAGGCATGATATTGTCTTGGTTTTTCTAAAAAGAAAGACATGGTATTACCTTGGTTATTCTAAAAAAAGCATGGTATTGTCTTGGTTTTTCTAAAAAGGAAGACATGGTATTGCCTTGGTTATTCTAAAAAGGAAGGCATGGTATTGCCTTGGTTTTCTAAAAAGGAAGACATGGTATTGTCTTGGTTTTTCTAAAAAGGAAAGCATGATATTGTTTTGGTTATTCTAAAAAGGAAGACATGATATTGCCTTGGTTATTCTAAAAAGGAAGGCATGGTATTGCCTTGGTTTTTCTAAAAATGAAGGCATGGTATTGTCTTGGTTTTTCTAAAAAGGAAGGCATGGTATTGTCTTGTTTTTTCTAAAAAGGAAGGCATGGTATTGTCTTGGTTATTTTAAAAAGAAAGGTATGATAGTGCATTGAGTTTTCTAAAAGGAAGGTATGATAGTGCCTTGGTGTTTTCTAAAATGAAAGATGTGATAGTGCCTTGATTTTTCTAAAATGACAGTTCATTATGTTTGTTCTAATGAGAGTCAAAGATGATTTAACTTGCATATGGTTGCTCATGATATCTATTCGTGCAAGTGTTATATTTTCACATCACCGCGTCCCTCACTAGAGGGCCGACAACATTATATATATATTTCATAGATTAGCTCCCATGACGTGAGTAGGTATACTCATTGCGCGTCTATGCGGATGTTATTCGGTTTTACAGACTATATTACTTGAAGCGATATGTACACTTGCGTAAGCACATAGAAATAGTGCAACAAGTTTTTGGCGCCGTTGTCGTGGACTGGCGTACTTTCAATATCGATTTATCTATTCTTATTTCTAATTTGGTTTTTATTTTCAATTTTTTTTCTTTTGTGTTAGTGTTGTTTGCCGTGATCTGTTTGTTGTTTTTTATTAGTCTCGGAAACTTAGTTTATGCGAAGTAGGAGAGGAGCAGACACTCCTATCCCTCTGAACTCTGAGATTGTAATATTATGTAGACATAACAGTAAATAGAAAAAGCAGCTGATCCCTTAGCAATGGGAGATCAGCGAAACAACAATGAGGGGAATGATGAGTTATCGTGACAAGTCCCGCATCCTGCAGAAAGAAGCTTAGGGGACTATATGTTGCCTACTATTACAGGGTGCAGACTTGCATCAGGCTTCCAGCTGTCGAAGCCAATAATTTTGAAATCAAACCAGCGATCTTGCACATGGTCCAAGGTTCAGTCCAATTTGGGGAATTACCGACAGAAAATCCCCACTTGCATCTTGCAAATTTCCTGGAGTTGTGTGCAACGTTTAAATACAATGGTGTTACTGATGATGTCATTCGGTTGAGGCTGTTCCCATTCTCACTCAGGGAGAGAGCAAAATGCTGGTTGAATTCATTACAGGCGAACTCCATCGCTACATGGCAAGACTTAGTGTCACGACCCGACCCCGGGACCGCGACTGGTGCCCTACCTGGGCACCCTTACAGGTAAACATCAGAGAAAATCAGCGGAACATACATGAAACTTAAAAATAAAACAGCGTAAGTAAAACAACAGGTTAGCCGATAGGGCTACCTTCCTGAACATATATAAAAACAACCGAAGCAGTTGCCTCCTTTCTTTTTACAAACTGACCCACAATATGTGACTACTGCACCTCTAAGAGTTTTGACATAACCATCGTGGGCGGACAGGGGCCCCGCCATACCCCGAATATACATGAATCTATTACCTCGTGGAAAACCGCATCAAGAGCTAAGCCTCCGAGCAAATGGAGCTTTCTCAAAACTTAACCGAGATCCTAAGAGCAAGGATCACCAACACAGTACCTAAAACTGCGGCATTTAACGCAGCCCGGGCGGGGTCGATACAACAGTGCAAATATGGAAGAAATAACGTCAAGAAATGATCATAATCAGATACAAAGAATGACAAGGACAAGTATAAAAATACCTACCAGATCCTGCCGTGTCATTTCCACTTATGAACTTAATTTCGCATCAATATCTTTTTTCCATTCCATTAAGAGTTATAGCCATATCATACGTACTTACTTAGGAGAAGTCATTAAGTTCATTTTTAGCTAACTTACTTATCTTTCATAACATAGTCCGGCCCACTACGGAGGGACACATATACTACCCTACTGCATCGACGCGATCAAGTCACACCAATATCAAAGCATGCGTGGAATCCCCATCACCGCCGACGGCTAAAAGTGTAAAATATAACCACGGGTCTCACGCCCATAATATCAATCAAACAGGTGGTATAACGTCTTGGGGCTTGCCCCTCATTTATACTCTTACCCTGGAGAAGGTGGTAAAGCAGGGGGTATAACGTCTTGGGGCTTGCCCCTCATTTATACTCTTACCCTATCTCAACCGGCCGACAATCAACACATAAAGCAGGTGGTACAGTCTTGGGGTTTACCCTCACTTATACTCTTACCGAGAAGGTGGTACAACGTCTTGGGGTTTACCCTCATTTATACTCTTACCCTAACTCAACCGGCCATCATACATAACATAAGCCCTACCGGCTTATCATACATAACATAAGCACCACCGGCTTATCATACATAACATAAGCACTACCGGATTACCATACATAACATAAGCAAGTTAAGAAATCCCCTAACTTCTTATTAGCTTGTTCATATACACTCTCATTTTTGTTTACTTAAGGCACTAATCATGTCATTATAAAATCCGGGAATTTAACCCAACGTACTACGTGCCTCTAGTCCTTTAAAATGATTCTCTTTTAAAATAAAACTTCCAAGATACTAATAACCGTAGTATCAAGTCATATCTACTTTTCACGACCAGTCACAATACTTTTTAGAAATACAATTACCGGCTTCTAAATCACGTGACTTCTTTATACAAAAAAAACCTTAAGCAATTGGTACCTTTAAAACAATTTGTCCTTCCTTAATACTAGTTATTCCTTTGATTACGTATTAGAGAAAACCATTCTCTTATCCTTCCATAAAGCCGTTATAGACAACTTCCCATAAAGCCGTTATAACCCTTTATGATTTTAGACAAACTCATTCCTTTTATAACTAAGAGATTTATACTTTCAAATCAAATCTCTTAACTTTCAAAATACATCAAGTCTTAAAAGCTTCATACGTAAACTCTTTTAAAATTTGTAACAAATCTTTGGTGCGTCGTGAATAAGTTATACTTATTTATAACGATCTTATTCAAGTAGCCATGATCTAGAAAATGTAATACAATTTTGTCTTATCTTAGCTTCTATGCAGATGGAGGATTTCTACTTGTTTTAACATAATGGATTGTCATTACATTTTCCTTTATTAACGCTGCAGTGGCTTGTTCGATACTTAATCTCATTTGTGCCGTAAATTAGCCAAATCAACTCGACTCATTTTTATATAAAACCTTAGGCAATTGATGCCGTAAAATCAAGTTGCCTATTCACTTAAAATCAAGTCATTTGTCTTTCCATAAAGCAAATATAACTAACTTCCCATAAAGCCGTTATATTCACTTTATACCTTAGCCATAAACAATTTCCTAACCAAGGGACTTATACGTTTAAAACGGGACAAGTATCACATACTTTAAAACTCTTCAAGTCCCTTAACTTTAAAATCAACATAAGACATCCTTACTATTTTCAAAGAAGTGAGTTAATCTCCTAACCCACCCGACTTGGCATCACATAAAACAAGTAAAGAATGTCATAGTCTTGTACGTCTACCGTACTACATACGTGCAACTAGTCATGCTCAAAAGATAGGAAAAGTTCTACATAGGGTAAATCACATAACTACCTCTTAACTTCTAAGAGTAGAAGGAAACATGAAAGGATACCACAAGTATATTCCATACATAGAATCATGCCAAAGGAAGGAAGAGGTTCACATACCTCGCGACGATTATCGACACGTAGCAAAATGCTCCAAAGTACTTCAATCTTGATAGCTACTCCACTTTCCAAGTAGGATACACTATACTTAGTACTTCAACCTAAAATGGTCACAATATGTCCATTAACCTTTTACTTCCAACGTAGAATCATTCTAAGTGCTAAGTCACTAATCCTACGGAAAATCGGACAAAGACCTCCTTTGTTTCTACTAACTTTGCCACCTTTTTCAAGGTCGAATACAATAACCAAACAGCCCCAATTGGCTCACCACAATCAATACCAGAGTCCAATACAAAAGAATAACAAACTACTAGTCCAATTCGCTAACTCAAGTACTACAACATCAATTCTTATCCAATTTCCATTTCAATCCAAGTTATTAGCCTAACATGATATCAATGGCGATTAAAACTACTACAATCTCCAAGTAATTAACATGCGACTATTCTAACTACGACCAACTTGAAATCCAACTTCAAATGGCTAATGTGTCATTTCGGTTCCTAGGCTACAACAATTCATAACACTTATAAAACTTCAACACATATGCTTCATGCTAGTAAAATGTAAGGCTAACAACAATACATAATCTTGTAACACTTAAAGAGAACAAAATTATACCTCAACGAATCTCAATCTAACTTCCAAATCCGAAGTCGCTCCCTAGAAACTTAGAGCCTCTTCAAGACACTTCAATCCGCTACTTGAGACCCTTAGAACCACACCAACAACTTTCCTTCAAACCTTCAATCCAAAACCTAGAAAGACCATTAGGTTTTCACTTTGCGACTAACCCGAAAACTATCTTTTTTCGAGATTTTTCTATTGAGATATGCTTACTATACCCTCATGAACCTTGGTTTAAAGTGTGGAGCTTATTGGACAAGAAACACAAATTTTTCTCCTTCTTGGATGTTGAACCCGAGAGCACCATTGCTCTTCCTTCAAGTTTTGTGAAAATTAGCTAAGTGTTTTACTCCCTCTTGCAACTAGTATATATATATAACATAAAGGAGGGGTAAGATAGGAACAATTGGGTGGCTTGGATAAGCTCTAGCTAAATATCAAGACTAAGTGGGGTCATTGACTAAGTCAATAATGTCAAGCTCACTACATTGCAAGACTTGTCTTCCTAACAAGGGTCAAATGACCCTTGTGCCCATGCATTTCGTCCAAGACATCTATATGGGGTGACACGTGTCGCCTCCCATTCACAATAAACGCGTTTTCAAAAATTTCATAATTAGAAATTTTTACAAGTCTCAAATCTTAACACCGTGAGTTCTTACGTGCGTTCTACACCATGTCCTGTAAATACGGGTGTAACATTCTTCCTCTTAGAAACATTCGCCCTCGAATGTTCTTTCTGAGTCAAACTTATAATTACCGACATAGTTTCCTCACAACCTCATTATACCAACAATGCCACACATGGCCCTAATACTTGTACACGCATACTCGTCCATCTTAAGCCCACAAGAGATTATCTTTTCGTACTTCCAACTCATACTAGCATACATACATAACTTCCATACCGATTTTGGCCTCAAATCTTTGGAGTAACTCTATAAAACAATCTAAGGCCATTTCCGGCTCATGACTGGTTAGGTGGAACGCGCCCACGAACAGTAAAACAATTAACTAAACTTGGGCCTTGCGCTCGCGGACTGGCCACGTGGCGAACTACTACCAACCGATCCCACTCCATTCCGGGCCATGGGAGACCCGTAACATGTCCTCAACCACTCGTGTCGCACTTAACTCTTATCCTCGGTCCGACTTAAAATCTTATTGCAGAGAAAACCTTATACATCTAAGGTCTCAGCTTATCAATATTCTTAGGCTCGCAATTTCCATGCTCGGCCTATCTTATCACCCCAAGAACGGTACAAAACTTCTCACAAAACCATAACCATGTTGTCTCGATCACAACAACCATTATTTACTCTATACAGCCTCATCCGTATAATCCTCTTAAGCTTACTACACGCCTTAATCTATTAACATGGCATTCCGTTAGGTTCCTTAATATGGCTTCTGGGTTCACTACCCTATCGATGTACTCATCCTTTCCCAATTATCTCGAAATAAAACACAAAACCTTGGCGAAAATTCATTAACTATTCCATACCTTCCCAGATCTAGTTAGTCTTTACCGATTCACGTAATCTAAAATCATTCTAGGCAACACGCTGTCCGACTTCATACATAACTCCGTATAGATGTATGTCACAATACCGACTATACTATAATCATTACCAACCCGGATACGCAATCCACAACATCTTTCTGGTCATCACGCTTTCTCGTGGCTGCAAACAACATAACTCGTTGGGAGGGACGACCCTAACAACATGACTCTATCGCACGATCTCGGAGTGAGAAGAATGGAAACCAATCCTAAATGTCTGCGGCCTCTCCGATTATAGATGTGGTGCACAACACACCGATAATCAAGACTCTACTAGACACGGTGCGTAGACACTTTCGAGACTAATCGCTCGATACCACTTTTGTCACGACCGACCCTCGATCGCGATCGTGCCCTACAGGCACCCTTATGTAAACATCGAGAAAATCAGCGAAACATACATGAAACTTAAAAATAAAACAACGTAAGTAAACAACAAAGTTAGCCGACAGGCTACCTTCCGAACATATATAAAAACAACCGCTAGCTGCCTCCTTTCTTTTTACAAAGCGACCCACAATATGTGACTCTGCACCTCTAAGAGTTTTGACATAACCATCTGTGGCGGGCCCCGCCATACCACGAATATACATGAATCTATTACCTCGTGGAAAACTGCACAAGAGCTAAGCCTCCGAGCAAATGGAGCTTTCTCTCAAAACTTAACCGAGATCCTAAGAGCAAGGATCACCAACGGTACCTAAACTGCGGCATGAACGCACCCGGGGGTCGATAACAGTGCGAAATATGGAATGTAAATAACGTCAAAGAAATGATCATAATCGTACAAAGAATGACAAGGACAAGTATAAAAATACCTACCAGATCCTGCCGTGTCATTTCCACTTATGAACTTAATTTCGCATCAATATCTTTTTTCCATTCCATTAAGAGTTATAGCCATATCATACGTACTTACTTAGGAGAAGTCATTAAGTTCATTTTTAGCTAACTTACTTATCTTTCATAACATAGTCCTACCACTACGGAGGACACATATACTACCCTACTGCATCGACGCGATCAAATCACACCAATATCAAAGCATGCCCGTGGAATCCCCATCACCGCCCACGCTAAAAGTGTAAAACATATAACCACGGGTCTCACGCCCATAATATCAATCAAACAGGTGGTATAACGCCTTGGGCTTGCCCCTCATTTATACTCTTACCCTGGAGAAGGTGGTAAAGCAGGGGGTATAACGTCTTGGGGCTTGCCCCTCATTTATACTCTTACCCTATCTCAACCGGCCGACAATCAACACATAAAGCAGGTGGTACAGCGTCTTGGGGGTTTACCCCTCACTTATACTCTTACCCTGGAGAAGGTGGTACAACGTCTTGGGGGTTTACCCCTCATTTATACTCTTACCCTAACTCAACCGGCCATCATACATAACATAAGCCCTACCGGCTTATCATACATAACATAAGCACCACCGGCTTATCATACATAACATAAGCACCACCGGCTTACCATACATAACATAAGCAAGTTAAGAAATCCCCTAACTTCTTATTAGCTTGTTCATATACACTCTCATTTTTGTTTACTTAAGGCACTAATCATGTCATTATAAAATCCGGGAATTTAACCCAACGTACTACGTGCCTCTAGTCCTTTAAAATGATTCTCTTTTAAATAAAACTTCCAAGATACTAATAACCGTAGTATCAAGTCATATCTACTTTTCACGACCAGTCACAATACTTTTTAGAAATACAATTACCGGCTTCTAAATCACGTGACTTCTTTATACAAAAAAAACCTTAAGCAATTGGTACCTTTAAAACAATTTGTCCTTCCTTAATACTAGTTATTCCTTTGATTACGTATTAGAGAAAACCATTCTCTTATCCTTCCATAAAGCCGTTATAGACAACTTCCCATAAAGCCGTTATAACCCTTTATGATTTTAGACAAACTCATTCCTTTTATAACTAAGAGATTTATACTTTCAAATCAAATCTCTTAACTTTCAAAATACATCAAGTCTTAAAAGCTTCATACGTAAACTCTTTTAAAATTTGTAACAAATCTTTGGTGCGTCGTGAATAAGTTATACTTATTTATAACGATCTTATTCAAGTAGCCATGATCTAGAAAATGTAATACAATTTTGTCTTATCTTAGCTTCTATGCAGATGGAGGATTTCTACTTGTTTTAACATAATGGATTGTCATTACATTTTCCTTTATTAACGCTGCAGTGGCTTGTTCGATACTTAATCTCATTTGTGCCGTAAATTAGCCAAATCAACTCGACTCATTTTTATATAAAACCTTAGGCAATTGATGCCGTAAAATCAAGTTGCCTATTCACTTAAAATCAAGTCATTTGTCTTTCCATAAAGCAAATATAACTAACTTCCCATAAAGCCGTTATATTCACTTTATACCTTAGCCATAAACAATTTCCTAACCAAGGGACTTATACGTTTAAAACGGGACAAGTATCACATACTTTAAAACTCTTCAAGTCCCTTAACTTTAAAATCAACATAAGACATCCTTACTATTTTCAAAGAAGTGAGTTAATCTCCTAACCCACCCGACTTGGCATCACATAAAACAAGTAAAGAATGTCATAGTTCAGACGCCTACCGCACTACATACGTGCAACTAGTCATGCTCAAAAGATAGGAAAAGTTCTACATAGGGTAAATCACATAACTACCTCTTAACTTCTAAGAGTAGAAGGAAACATGAAAGGATACCACAAGTATATTCCATACATAGAATCATGCCAAAGGAAGGAAGAGGTTCACATACCTCGCGACGATTATCGACACGTAGCAAAATGCTCCAAAGTACTTCAATCTTGATAGCTACTCCACTTTCCAAGTAGGATACACTATACTTAGTACTTCAACCTAAAATGGTCACAATATGTCCATTAACCTTTTACTTCCAACGTAATCATTCTAAGTGCTAAGTCACTAATCCTACGGAAAATCTGACAAAGACCTCCTTTGTTTCTACTAACTTTGCCACCTTTTCAAGGTCGAATACAATAACCAAACAGCCCCAATTGGCTCACCACAATCAATACCAGAGTCCAATACAAAAGAATAACAAACTACTAGTCCAATTCGCTAACTCAAGTTCTACAACATCAATTCTTATCCAATTTCCATTTCAATCCAAGTTATTAGCCTAACATGATATCAAGTCGCAAGCGATTAAAACTACTACAATCTCCAAGTAATTAACATGCGACTATTCTAACTACGACCAACTTGAAATCCAACTTCAAATGGCTAATGTGTCATTTCGGTTCCTAGGCTACAACAATTCATAACACTTATAAAACTTCAACACATATGCTTCATGCTAGTAAAATGTAAGGCTAACAACAATACATAATCTTGTAACACTTAAAGAGAACAAAATTATACCTCAACGAATCTCAATCTAACTTCCAAATCCGAAGTCGCTCCCTAGCAACTTAGAGCCTCTTCAAGACACTTCAATCCGCTACTTGAGACCCTTAGAACCACACCAACAACTTTCCTTCAAACCTTCAATCCAAAACCTAGAAAGACCATTAGGTTTTCACTTTGCGACTAACCCGAAAACTATCTTTTTCCGAGATTTTTCTATTGAGATATGCTTACTATACCCTCATGAACCTTGGTTTAAAGTGTGGAGCTTATTGGACAAGAAACACAAATTTTTCTCCTTCGATGTTGAACCCGAGAGCACCATTGCTCTTCCTTCAAGTTTTGTGAAAATTAGCTAAGTGTTTTACTCCTCGCAACTAGTATATATATATAACATAAAGGAGGGTAAGATAGAACAATTGGGTGGCTTGGATAAGCTCAGCTAAATATCAAGACTAAGTGGGGTCATTGACTAAGTCAATAATGTCAAGCTCACTACATCAAGACTTGTCTTTCCTAACAAGCGGTCAAATGACCCTTGTGCCCATGCATTTCGTCCAAGACATCTATATGGGGTGACACGTGTCGCCTCCCATTCACACAATAAAACGTTTTCCGAAAATTTCATAATTCCGAGAAATTTTTACAAGTCTCAAATCTTAACACTGTGAGTTCTTACGTACGTTCTTACACCATGTCCTGTAAATACGGGGTGTAACACTTAGCCCAAAGGTTCCTTGCCAAATTTTTCCCTCCATCCAAAGCAGTAAAACTTAGAGGAGAGCTTAATAATTACTATCAGATGGATGGAGAGTCACTATATGATGCATGTGAGCGGTTCAAAGATCTGCAGAGAAAGTGCCCACATCATGGGATTGAGAAGTGGATGTTAGTCCACATATTTTACAATGGGCTGAGTGGTACAACTCGTACCATCATTGATGATGTAGCAGGAGGTACGTTCATGAGAAAAAGTATCAATGAGGCACATGATTTGCTAGAGGATATGGCCACAAACAACCATCAGGGGCCGATGAGAGAGCAATGAACAATATGAAGATAGGGATTCATGAGTTGGATGCTATCACAGCATTGACGGCACATGTAGCCACTTTGACAAAGCAGATGCAGCAGAATACCATGTTACTTAAAGAGATTCAGACACCTGTGAGTTGTGAAATTTGTGGGGGTCCCCATACTTTTGATAGGTGTACAGTTGTGGACCCAAATAATGTGCCTATGGAGCAGGTTCAGGCAGTGGGGAATTTTCAGAGCCCCTACAACAATGCATTTTCCAACACATAATCCGGGGTGGAGAAATCACCCAAATTTTTCATGGAAGAATGACCAGGGGCAGCAACCACAGTTTCAAGCCTCATCTTCACAGCAGTTTAACCAACCAGCACCACAAGAGAAACTAGATAACTTGGAAGCATCATTGTTAGTCATTGCCAAAACCCAGAACCAATTCATGGAAGAAACCCAATCCTCACTTTCGACCCTGACAAACTCCCAGAATCAGTTCATAATGGAAACAAGATCATCGATTAAAAATCTGGAAGTTCAAATGGTACAGCTGACGAACACACTGAACAAAAGAGAATAAGATAATCTCCCCAGTAATACAGTGATGAACCCAAGGGAGAAATGTCAGGCAGTTAGCTTGAGAAGTGGGAAGCAGTTAGAGCAGGTGGGATCTCAACCAGTGAGGGAGAAGGAGAATGAGGTAGAGAAGATAGATGAGGGAGAAAAGGAAAGGGTTACTGATGACCGCCCTATTTTAGAGAAGGCTCCGCCCGCAGTTATGAGGGAATACACATACAAAATCTCTTACCCTCAAAGGCTGTAGAAGAAGTCCTTAATAAACAGTTTTCAAATTTTTTGAAGGTATTTAAAAAACTGCACATTAACCTTCCCTTCATTGAAGCAAATGCCAGCATATGTAAAGTTTATGAAAGACATACTGTTTAAGAAGAGAAAGTTGGCAGACTATGAGACAGTGGTTCTCACTGAAGAATGCAGTGCTATTTTGCAAAAGAAGCTCCCACCAAAGTTGAGAGATCCGGGGAGTTTCACCTTACCTTGCACTATAGGGAAGGTGACATGTAAAAGGGATTTGTGTGACTTAGGGGCTAGTATCAACTTGATGCCTCTCTCCGTATTCAAAAGACTTGGGTTGGGAGAAGCAAAGCCGACCACAGTCAACTTGCAGCTAGCTGATCGCTCAGTCGTGCATCCCAAAGGTATAATTGAAGATTTGTTAGTAAAAGTGGGCAAATTTATCTTCCCTGCTGATTTCCTCATTCTTGATATGGAGGAAGATGAAAATATACTCATTATTCTTAGGATACCATTCCTAGAGACAGGGAGAGCTCTTATTGATGTTGAAAAGGGAGAATTGAAGCTCCGAGTGCAAGATGAAGAGATGGCATTCACTATTTTCAAACCTTCAACTGATCCATAATTCAATGATAAATGATTTGTTGTTGGTGTAGTTGACAAAAAGACTCCTCATGAAATTTTCAAGGGTACTGATGCCCTTGATGACAAGAATTTTGGACTTGTGAATGATGCTGTGAATTATGAAAAAGGAACAAAGTCCACTGAACTCAACCTTGTGAAAAGGAAGAGGAGGAGAAAGCGAATGGTGCTGAAATAGATATGTGGAGGGGATAATCTACCCCCTTGAGTGAACATGTATTTGCGTCCGTCTAAAAGACGTTAAAGACATCGCTACTTGGGAGGCAACCCAATGTTTTAGTTATGTTATTTCAATTTTTATTTTAGTTTGTTTTAATTTTGTCTTGAACAGTCTCACGATCTTGTAAGTTTAGTTTTTGTGGATGACAGATAAAGAGCAGGGACTAACTCTGAGGAGAAAAGGGCGAAAAATGCTGAAAACTGGAAAAATCAAAACTTCAGGGAATTAGAGCCGCGACGCCTGCTGAGAGAGTCTTGGCGCAAGAGAGGCAGTAGCCTCAGTGAATTCTGTCAGGAAATTAGGGCCGCGACTCACGTTCCAAGGGTCGTGGCTCCTCCGTCGACTTTGTGCACAGTGATTTTTCCATCAACCCAGACCTCCGTTGTGACCGCTGTGTTGTGTCTGTAAGTGTCCATTTTTTTGTCTTTACACATTGGGGACAATGTGTCAATCAAGTTTTGGGGGATACTACTTTGCTTTGTGTTTTGTTTTGAGTCTATTTGTTTTCTTTTTGTTTGTTTTATGTGTTCGTGAGTCATAATTTTTTTTTATGGATCAAGCATGATGTAGTTGCTCTTTACATTGAGTGAATAAATGGAATAATGTAATGAAATTGAAAGAAAAAATCTGTGTGCTTAAGTTAGATATGTCAAGAATTCATGACATCTAATTATTTGAGTATTTATGCTTAGCCTATGTGTTGTCAATTATGGAAAGAAAAGTTGAAAAATGTCTAGAAAACTTGTTTGCTTGTTATTTGAGGTGAAATAGTTAAGATGTACATATTTAGGGAAATGATTCAGGAATTTCTTTGATAGCCCTTCTTACCATTTATTACCTATCCTGACATAAATCGTATCACTAGTCAGCCCCTTTAAGCCTAAAATAAGATCTTTCTTTGACACTCAATGATTCATATGTTGTGCCATAAGTGATATTTGAAAACTCTTGGAATGAAAAGTGTTGAAAAAGAATCAAAAAGAGAATCTAAATTTGATGCACCCCAATGAAAAATATACAAAAAAGTAAGTTTGGGGGTGCTTGTTAATTATAATACATCTCATTCTCTCAAAAGAAAAAAAGAGGGAAAAATGGGTATGAAATAGAAAAGAAAGTCAAAAAGAAGGACAAAGAGTTGAATGAAAAATGCTTATGGTACGTAATTTGAGCCTAAATGTCCACTTTTACCTACCCCTGCCTAAGCCTACATTACAACCCTTGAAAGTCCTGAAGATCCTTAATGTGTATATCTATGATTAGTGGAGAATAACAAGTAAACAGATCTATAGCATTTTGGGAAAGATAGAATGAAATTGACATGCATAGGTTAGGTGTTTATGTTTCCATTAATTATGATCGAAGTGAATCTGCAAAATATCTAACTTGAAATTCTAGATTGCTATATATTCATGTTATATGTTCTAACATTATCCCATATTTCATTCATGATGTTGAAGAAGCATTGCTACAACTACTTGATCCAGTTCATAGAGTCATTGTTTTTGTTTTTTTGTTTAGTGCTTTACTCGAGGGCGAGTAAAGTGTAAGTTTGGGGGTGTTTGTTGAGTGTATTTTGGTACACTCTTTTGAGTCATTTTTAGTTAGTATTTTACTCTTTTCGTTTGTGTTTAGTATAGTATTAGGGTTGTTTTTTTTTCTTTTGAGTCACAGCGGTTCCAAAGGAGGAAATACATAATTGAGGATGAAATGAGCTCAATGAAGATGAAATTTGCACAAGCACAGCCCAAGGAATGAATTCTAAAATGTCCCAAGAAGAATAGAAGAAATCAGGCGAAATCCGGACAAAAACAGTCGGTCGCGCGCAAGACAAGGAAGCGGTCATGCAGATGAACCGCTACCAAGGAATTAGGGCGTGGCGTGAAAATTCCAGAGCAAGAAAATATTCACCGTAAGAGCCACGGCTCGTGGCGTAAACCGCGGTGATTTTGAGCCATTTAGGGTCGCGGCTCTCGGCAGCAGAGCCGCGACTCCGACGTGGTATTCCAGATTTTTGGGCCGAAATTTGACAGGGGTAAAAGGGTCCGGGGCAAGGTTTTTTTCCAGATATAAATACCCTAAACACTGTCATATACAAAAACATACTTTGGAGAGGAGAACGGGGCTACAAGCTACACAATTGGAGACTTTTTGTTATACCCCGTATTTCCAGAGTATGTACGTGCGGGCGTACGTATTAAATTTTTGCCTTAAGAATTGACAAGTTTCGAAATTTGTACACAAGTGCCAAAAAGAGTCGTTGACGAACGCTTCCACGACTTTCGTAGGAAAATTCCGCCATGTCAATAATATTTTTTATGGATTTTTCCGAGAGACGAACATTTTGGACCAACGAGGGTGACAAGTGTCACCTCACATCGCCGTGGCTAGTGGGCGGTTTGGACGATTTGGGGTCAAGGGAGTAGGTAGGATATTTTGTGCAAGTTGTGTGGTAGATGGATAAGGTCCACATGGTTAAAATCTAGCCCTACACTTGCACCACACTTGTCTTCATCTCGCCATTGGTTGCCTTTGGTTAGCCTATAAATACTCCCTTGTCAAGACTTTCTTCATCCAAAACTTGAGCAATCTACCTAAGTCTCAAATACTCCTCCTCTTGTTTTGCTATCGTCCAAAGCCCCTCCCCTTTGAGATAGGCCCTGGCCGAGAGCCTCCTCCCCTCAGGTGCCCTAACCCAGGGTACCCCTAGCCTAGTTGTCTCGTATAAATACCCCCTTTTGTGGTATAGAAATACTCTCCAAGTATTGTTATAATGCCCAAATACCTTGACCCAAATACCTTGTAGTTTTCCCAAGGTTACACTTATACAAAAGCCCAGAAAATACTATTATACTTCCCTCAATCACAAAAACGAAACCCTAAGTAAATCTTCACCCGTAGTTGAAGGTATAAGTAGAAGTTGGTTAGAACTTCTAAGGGTTGGTTGGAGCGGGGCGGAGCGCACGGAGTAGGAGCTAAACCTTGCTCAGGATCGACATATAAACTCGGATAATTTTGGGCTTATCGAGGTAAACACTCTTAACCTTCTGTTGTAATTGGAAATTACATGTTGTTGGAATATATAGTTAAGGTATACTATATATAGAATTGAACATAGTTGTGCAATGTGTTTGACTTAAGCTCGAATAATACTTACAGCAATGTCTCGCGACTTAAGCTCAACTCTAAGATGAGAACCGAATCAGTAATTACTTAGGATCAGACATGAGACTTGTATAGCATTCTTGTGAAGTAGAATTGTACACGCCAGGTTAAGCGTAAACCCCCCATGGTTGGCTTGCAGCCTCGATAGAGAGGAGAATTACGCTGTGTGGGGAGGTGTCGCGAATTTTCTCAGAGAATATTCTACGCCGGGATCTAAAGATATTAATAGGCGCCAGTGGCCTCTATAGGTTGAAATACTACGTGTGGCGTGGTCCGCTGGCTAAGGTGTAGCCAAGCGGTTTGAGGTACTTGAGCGCTTTGCTATTAGTCAGAATCGTCGCGAGGTATGAGAACCTCTTCTTATCTGTTCTAGCATGATATGTGTATAACTATGTAGTACGCAGACGCATACGTGTTAAATGTATTTGATTGTTTTTAAACATAAAGTGTTATAACGCCTTTATGGGAAGTTGGTTATAATGACTCATGTAAGTGAGAAATGCTTTGTGGTTTTTTAAAAAGATAAGCGATTTGACTTATAACCGACTTGATGTGTGATAATAAAGAACTCAAGTATTCTAAAAGATTAAGAAACCTTTTTGAAAGAAGTGTATACTTGGTTTGAAAACATAAGAGTTATACCACTCATGAGAAGTTAGGTGTAACGTCTTAAGAGAGATAAAAAGAATGGTTTAATGGTTTAGAAGTTAAGAGACTTATTCTTAAAAGATAAGAGACTTGACTTAATATGGATGTTTGTGTGAAACCTCATTCGTGAGTAATGAGTACTTGGTTTTTTGAAAGGAATAATGTTTTACTGATTCGAAATCGAATGTGTATCGACAAACCATCGCGTTAATAAAGGAAAATGTATTGAATAATTAAGTATTATTAAAACCAGTAGAAACCTCCATCTGCATAGAAGCTAAGATGAGACAAAATGATATTACAATTCCTAGATCATGGCTACTTAATAAGATTTATGAACAAGAATAACCTACTCGCCTATGGCATATGTTACTCAATTGTTTTAAAGGGAATTAAGACATCGAACTATGAAACTTTTCTAAAGTAAAGAGACTTGAGAAATTGAAATTAGGCAAACCGAACTCTAGGGAAAAGAAAGGCATTGTTTGTCTTAAATTGGTTTAAAACATAAAGTGTTATAACGGCTTTATGGGAAGTTAGTTATAACGACTTTATGAGAACAAAAGAATGGTTTTTATCATTGGTTTTAATGTGGTAAATTGACTTTAAAAGAGAAGTATTTTGGTCCAACAAAGAAGGCATGGCATTGCCTTAATTTGGTTTTAAAAAGGAAAAGTATGGAAGTTGTTTTGGTTTACTTAAAAGATATAAGTCACTCTATTTTTATACTACGGGTATCGGGTGACTTTTATAAAAGGAATAGATCTCTTTAAAAGGAATTTAACGTACGTAATACTTAGGGTTAAAACCCGGACTTGGGCATAAAATGAAAGTACTTCGAGTTGTGTATAAACTTGCCTATGCTTGTTGTTGTGAAACTTGCCTATGCTTGTTGTTGTGAAACTTGCCTAAGCTTGTTGTTGTGAAACTTGCCTATGCTTGTTGTTGTGATAGCCTTTGTTGTGCAAGAATTGTGTTTCTATACTACCGCGTCTCGATGGAGGTCGGGTTGACTTGTTGAGAACTTACTTGACGGATCGGCGTGATGATAAATTCCACTGCACGTTCTCGCTGATAGTGTTACTTTTGTTAATCGCTTTGGACATACTGACACGATGCATAGCGCACGGGTATGCTTCCACTTTGATTACCGCCTTGTTGTCTTATTGTTTCCCTTTGGACATACTGACACGATGCGTAGCGCACGGGTATGCTTCCATTTGGAATGTTGTCTTATTGTTTCTTGGACTCATCGACACAATGCGTAGCGCACGTGAATGCTTCCATTTGGAATTTTTTCTTATTTGTTCCCTTTGGACATACGGACACGATGCGTAGCGCACGGGTATGCTCCCATTTAGATTCTTTGTCTTGTTGTTATCATATCATGCATCGCCGATGCGAAGGTACTCCACGCAGGGATTGATGTTGTGGGCGTGAGACCACGAATTGATATAATCTACGTGTGTATCGTAGTTTGGTTATCATACCATCTCTCGCTTTATAGACTATTATGATTTCATTTACGCCACATACTTGGTACTGTTAGATCGACCTCCTTCGGGCCGCTCATGCCGCAGTAGACATCTACCGCCGATCCCCGCGTTTAGGATCTCATTTCAGCGTTTGGGAAGCTCCGTTTCGGAGGCTTATCTTTGGTATGTTACCCCGAGTCCGTAAGTTCTCAGACGTTCGTGGTATGGCGGGCCCCGTCCCGTCATAGTTGTTAATATAAATCTTAGAGGTGCAGTAAGACGCAAGTGTGGTGTAAGGATTGTAACTGTTCAAATGTTTATATATATATGTTGGAAGGCAACCGTTTTGGTTGACCTATTTGATTTTATTTATCATGTCTCTTGTTTCATAATTATGCTTTATGTTCCGCTGATTTTCTCTGATGTTGTATCACTAGGGTGCCCGGGGTAAGGCACCAGTCACGGGCCCCGGTTCGGGTCGTGACACTTTTGTTCAAAGTTTCTTCTCTTTTCTTTACTTTAATTCAGTTTATGTTGGATTGTAATTTATTTCTTAACATGACAATGTTTAGGAGCTAATTACTTTCGTAGGGTTTTCCGTCGATTCACTTGAAACTCTTTCATATAGTTAATGCATTATTAGTGATTTCTTCTTCAGTCATATTAAGATCTATTCAATAATTATTTTGATTGCTTGATAATTAACTGATCACTAATTGTCATCACATATATGATTTCGAATCAAAATTCTGAAAGGTGAGATTTGAATATGTTGTAGTTGAATAGACATAGGTTAAAATACTGGGACGAAAGTACCCTGACACTTGTGTAGTGTTTAGGGTTATTGTACTTAATCCTCCTGTGTGGTAAAATCTATCATAGAAATATAGAAGGTTTCTGCACATGATTGAGCTCTTCTATGTCCTAACCAGAATATAATGACAGATTAGTTAACCTGCTATATTAATACGAAGAAGAATCATTAGCATTGCATTAACGCGTGAAAGAGTGGATAGTTGAGGATATTGAAAGCCCTATCTTCATCATAATTGTTTTAAATCCCAAAGTATTTTCAACATTAGTTTAATTTATGCACTTTATTTAATTCGTAGTTATAATTGTCAACAAAATAACGTTAACCAAATAAATACCATAGAATAGATAATCGGTACTTGATAACCAGTCTATGTGGACGATATTCGGTCTTACAGACTATATTACTTGAAGCGATACGTACACTTGCGTAAGCACGTAGAAATAGCGCAACAAGCGGTTCTAAATGGCAAAATTGCAAAAAGAATCTAAAAGTGGGCAGAAAAGGCAGGAAAAGAGCTCACGAAGCAAAAAGGATGAAAGTTGGCAGATCAGGATGAAACACCGCAGGACCGTGGTGCCGGACTGCAGGACCGCAGTGCCACAATTACTGAGAAGCCGCAGTACTTTCGGCACCGCGGTGCCATTCTGCATGACCGCGGTGCCGATGCGGTAATTTCCAATCCGAAATAAAATTGGCAAGGGGCAAAAGGGTCCAAGTCACACGTTTTTGACAACATAAATAAATCCTTGGTACAGATTTTGGGAAATACCTATCACATATCTCATCTCACATTACAACACAACTCTTGGAGGCTACAAGATTGGAGACTTAGTTCTAAGTATTTTCTTTTCGTTTTGCGATGAATCAAAATCAACAACGGATCACGGCGCACGGGATTTCACACAAAATAAAAAATTGATAAATAAAAACAAAAATAACAAACCAAATTAGAAATTAAGAATAGATAAAATTGATATTGAACTACACCAATCCCCGGCAATGGCGCCAAAAACTTGATGCGCGATTTAATGCACACACTTTAACGCAAGTGCACGTTGTCGAGTCAAGTAATATAGTCTATGAAGACCGAGTTATCGTCCTCAGGGATTAGTGTTCAAGTACCAACTTCTATTCTTTGTTATCTATTTGGTGATCGATATTTGAGTTGTTGATTATAACTAATAATTATAAAGACTAATTAACTATGTGTTTACTTCAGTGATGATGGAAATAGGGCTTCCAAGTCTCCTCAACTATCCACTTATATTCCTTAATGCAATTAACTATGGTTCTTCTTCTTTTGAAGATAACATGTTTATTAATTCGTTTTATACTCCCGTTAAGGCTATATAAACACTCAACCCCAGTAGCGCTCCTTTCTACCTTTCGGTGATAAAGATGACTCTATAGGAGGATTAAGAACAAAAACTCTATTAATGCTACACAAGTAATTGAGGTATTTTCATCCCCAATTCGACCTATGTCTACCCAACTACATCATAGTCACAACCTCCCCCTTTCGGAATTTGATTAGAAATCATATAAATAATGATAATTAATGATCAAGTAATTACCAAGCAATCAAATCATCTATTGGATAAATCTCAACAATAAGAAGAACAACCATAAACATGCATTAATTCATAAAATAAGGTTCAAGTGAATTGACATGGAAAGCCCTATATTAGAATTAGTTCCTAGTCATAGACATGACAAAAACTAATTCAATATCCAACATAAAACTGAAAATAAAGTAAAAGAAAAGAAAGAAATTATAATAGAATGATCTCCAATCTTGAACTCCAAGATGTGTTGTGTTATTGGCAAGAAGGGAACCCTTAAAAACTGCCTAGGGTTCTCTTTTTATAGCCTCCAAACCGACATTAAGGTTTTCCTTCAGGTCTGGCCCATAATTCGTCTAAAACCTGATTTTTCCCGCGTCGGCGCCGCGGCCCTGCTACTGGCGCCGCGGCGCCGGAAGTTCTGCGCTGTTCTGGAGATTAGGCGTCGCGGCGCTGCACTCTGCTGTCTGGAGGCGCCGCGGCGCTGGAACTTCTGCAAGCCTCTGAATGTTAGGCGCCGGGGCGCCTGGCCCTGCTGATTGGAGGCGTCGCGGCGCTGACCTGGTTCTGTGCCTGGTTCGCCACTTTCTTGCAATTCGAGCTCTGGAACCTCCACTTTTGCCCTCTTTTCGCTCCTTTTCCGCCAAAGAGCCACTTTAACCAATTTGACTCAAAAGAAAGAAAATATATCCTAAGACGACACGTATTTGTACAAAAATGGACAAAAGACTCACTAAAAATGACTCAAAAAGTGTATATAAAATACACTGATCCAGGAGGGCAGGGTGTTCACGGACCAGCAGGCCGCGGCAGGGGTCGTGGTAGGGGTCCCAGTTCCAGCGGTCCTCAGAACCACATTTATGCTATGTCCAGCCGTCAGGACCAGGAGGCGTCACCAGATGTCGTCACAGGTACATTATTGGTTTCATGTTGTGATGTATATGCTTTGATAGATCCATGTTCTACCTTGTCCTATATATCTCCTCATATTGCTGGTAGAATAGGGATAGAGCCCGAGTCCATAAAACCTTTTGAGGTGGTTACGCCAATAGGTGATTCAGTGGTAGCTGAGCGGGTATACAAGCCTTGCCCAGTGACTATATACGTGTCAC
The DNA here is from genome assembly GCA_029844215.1 of Przewalskia tangutica. Classification (NCBI taxonomy): domain Eukaryota; kingdom Viridiplantae; phylum Streptophyta; class Magnoliopsida; order Solanales; family Solanaceae; genus Przewalskia; species Przewalskia tangutica. The sequence goes on along the minus strand of CM056736.1, from coordinate 64,448,860 downwards.
GCCCCGACTTTTCCTAAGTATTTACCTAGGGCGTGATGACACCTGGACAATTATTTTCCACCAGGAGCACCATTTAATTCTATTTATTTAGAAATTTAAACTTATAATCAAATACGGAGCTATTAATAAAAATAACAATAAAGAAATCTGTTTATGACTTTATTGAAAACATAACGCGAGCCTATGCTCGTGCAAATATTATTTCTACATAGACATACTGACAAAGATTATTCTAAGTTGGGAGGGAGACCATTCCACATGGGCATTTCGAGACATCAGAATCGACATTCTCGACTGACGAGTACCAAGCCCAAGCAATGGACTTGGTATGACAAGAGGTCATGGACGATCGCTAGCCTTGGCGTGGAGCCTTTCCTCAATCACGCTTTTCAAACATGTTAATAAAAGAGTCAGCCCTACCATCTGGGCTGAGTGAGAACCTTACCCTGCAATTCAAAGTAACACCACAATATTCCAAGTGCAATCACATTATAACGTAATAAGCATATTGCAAAAACATATCAGGTTACAACATTTTTAAATATGTAGCAACTCCTCATAGGAAATTCTCAGTTTAACTAACACTTCATTTTATCTCGTATTATACGTTAGGACATTACCCTGCATTTCCATATGTTTGTTACCGGTATATATTTGTGAACACGTCTTCAGTGTTCAGCTGTATATAAAGGTGCACCTGTAGTCCTCTTTCATATTTGTGCGCGCGCAACCCGATCCATTATATTTACGTATTTGTGAACACGTATTCACTTTACGCTTTGTTGCGCTGCAACCCGATCCATTATGTTTACGTATTCGTGAACGCCGTATTCACTTTACGCTTTGTTGCGCGCAACCCACCCATTATATTTACGTATTTGTGAACGCCGTATTCACTTTACGCTTTGTTGCGCGCGCAACCCGACCCATTATATTTACGTATTTGTGAACACGTATTCACTTTACGCTTTTGTTGCGCGCAACCCGATCCATTATATTTACGTATTTGTGAACGCGTATTCACTTTACGCTTTGTTGCGCGCAACCCGATCCATTATATTTACGTATTTGTGAACACGTATTCACTTTACGTTTTGTTGCGGCGTGCAACCCGATCCATTATGTTTACGTATTTGTGAACGCGTATTCACTTTACGTTTTGTTGCGGCGTGCAACCCGATCCATTATATATTTATATATTTATGTGAACACGTATTCACTTTTCATATTTTTCAGAAGATCGAATAAATACTATTCTCTTTTCTAACATTCTGTCATTCATACTTATAACGATTATAACTTTTTAACCATAACTCCAACTAAGGTGTTTCTCAAGAGGAAACTAAGGTAAGACGGGGATATTTCACTGTACCAAATTTCATTTAAAACTACTTTGGGTAACTAACACAAATTTATCCTCAAAACAGCCACATGAAATTTATTTCGGCAGAATTTTTATTAAACAACACCCAATCTTAGAATAGTCATAACTCCTAATCTGTAAACCCGTTCAAGCCCCATAAAATCTCAAAACGACGAGAACAGAGAGCTACACGTCTCCATGTGAACCATCCTTTCATATTCTGTACCATTTGGTACAGTTTTACCCTTTTATTCGCTGCCCTTCCTGGATCTCGATAGATCCGAGGCAGAAACTTTAAACAGCGATAACTCTCAATCCGTAAGTTGGATAGACCCCCGTAAGGTCTCAGAATGTCCACAACAGATAGATCTAGAACTTTCATTTAGCAACAATTTTCATATTCCCAACAGATTAGTACAGTTTTACGTTTCAACGTCCTGCCCTTCTGGATTCCGATGAATCCGAGGCAGCAACTTCAAACTACAATAACTCTCAACTCGTAAGTCCGTTTTAATAACTATTTATCTATATCTGTCCGTAACAGAGAGATTTACAACCATGTAAATTTTCATATAATTCTAATAAGTAAAACTCAATAAAAACAGTCTGGAATTATGCCTTTCCGAATTTCGGCCAAATCTAAGGCAGGAAATTTGAACTATGATAACTTTCAAACCGTATGTCCATTTTACCTCATTTTTGGTTCTATATGATCATATTAGAGAGGTGTACCACTCCTCCGAATTTCATCAAATTCTAACAATTATAACTCAGTGAGAACAGTTCGTAAAGTTCATAACGCAACTAATTGTCTAAACAATCAAAAGTTCAATATTTCTTTTCAACACTCAATTCTTATTCTAACATGTATTGAACTTAAAATAAAGGATGTTACCAAGAATTTTTGAGTGAGAAAACTCACCTTGTAAGCGTGAAAAGGATTGTTGTTCGGTTGCTAGAAATGATCATTGCTCCCTAGTATTTCCTGATTCTTATTCTTCTTGCTCTCTTGATATGTTTCTGATTTTTTTTTATTCTGTTTGTTTACTTGATTTTTTTTCTGATTTGTTATTCTTTGTGTTAGGTACTTTGTTTTTTTTTTGTGTCAAACACAATATATAAAAATTGAGGTGTAGGTAACTCATGGTAGGTGGAAGGACAAGGGATTGAGGGGAATTAAAGGGAGGGGAAGGGGAAAAACGTGAGTGAGGGGAGAGGGAAGGAAAGATGTGCAGATTTTTTTTCCATTTAGTGTTAAGATGAAATTTAACGCAATCATTAATATAAGAGATCATCATCCTTTATTTAATAAGATAGTGTAAATGAAAAGTTAATAATATGTTAATAATGTATAACTTAAATTCTTAATTTTCTAATGCCCCCCACTATTATTATTATTATTATTATTATTATTATTATTATTATTATTATTATTATTATTATTATTATTATTATTATTATTATTATTATTATTATTATTATTATTATTATTATTATTATTGTAACAATAATTTGGGACTTCACATTCTCCCTTCCTTAAGCAACATTCGTCCTCGAATGTGAATAAGGTCGTAACATAATCTCTTAGACACACAACAAATTTCGGAATTTTACATTCTCCCCTCCTTAAACAACATTCGTCCTCGAATGTGAATAAGGTCGTAACACATGCATATAGACAAACAAAAATATAGTACACATATGAAGTACTATTTGACACATTTTTATTACCTCATTCAAAGATAAATAGATATTTTACTTTCATCGCGTCTTCAGCTTCCCAGGTGACTTCTTATGTGGAGTGATTCCTCCATAGGACCTTCACGGAAGCAATATTTTTATTTCTAAGGCGTTGAACCTTTCTATCAAGTATTTCTACCGGAGCCTCTTCATATTGAAGCTCTTTATTAAGAACTATCTCTTGGGGAAGGATGACGTGACTTGGATCGTGCAAGTATTTTCGTAACATTGACACATGAAATACCGGATGCACTACTTCCAGCTCTTGTGGACGTGCTAATTCGTAAGCCACATTCCCCACTCTTCGCAAGATCTCATATGACCCAATAAACCTTGGGCTCAATTTTCCTTTCTTACCAAAGCGCATCACTCCCTTCATTGGGGACACTTTTTTTAAAATACTTTCTCCCCCTCTTGAAATTCAAGATCTCTTTTCCGATGATCCGCATGAGACTTATGACGGCTATGAGCTGTTTTGATCCGCTCCCGAATCATCTGTACCTTATTATTTGTTTCTTGAATGACTTCAGGTCCGAACACAAGGCCTCACCCACCTCGAACCATCCAAGTGGAGACCTACATTTTCGCCCATATAATGCTTCAAACCGGGCCATTTGTATGCTAGAGTGAAAACTATTGTTGTGGCGAACTCAATTAGACATAGATGGTCCAACCAACTTCCCGAAAATCTAACACACAAGATCGCAACATGTCCTCAAGTGTTTGAATTTTTCGCCACTTGCCCATCTGCTTCATGGGTGAAAAGTCGTGCTTAACTTAACTTTTGTCCCGAGACCTGCTGGAAACTTTGCCAAAAGTGTGAGGTGAACTGGAAACCCATATCTGAAATAATTTGTAAGGGAATCCCGTGTAACCGCACAATCTCCTTCTAATAAATCTGTGTGTACTGTGGTGCGCGATACGTAGTCTTGACCGGTAAGAAATGGGCTGACTTTGTAAGCCGATCAACAATCACCCAAATAGAATCATACCCTCCTCGAGTTTTCGGTAGACCGCCATTTGAAATCCATATGAATCGCCTCCCATTTCCACATGGGGACTCCAATGTCTGAAGTAATCCGCTGTGTTTTGATGTTCAGCTTTCACCTGCTGACATATAAGACACCTCCAGACAAATTCCGCAACGTCCTTCTTCATCCCGTCCCACCAGTAATTTGCCTTGAGGTCCTGATACATTTTTGTTGACTCTGGATGAATGGAATATCTTGTGTTGTGACCCTCATCTAAGATTTTCCTCCTTAGATCCTTTACCTTAGGAACACATAACCTACCCTTATACCGAAGGGTTCCGTCATTATCTCTCAATGTAAACTGTGAAGATTTTCCCTGTTGGATCCTCTCCCGAAATCCAACAAACTCCGTATCCTCAAACTGACTTTCTTTTATTTCTGAAGCTAAGGCAGACTGCGAGGTATCATGTACCACCACCCTACCTTCACCGATCTCAGTTAAACTAACCCCGAGGTTTCCCAATCTTTGTACATCACGAACAATACCCCTCATTTGTATTGCCAAATGGGCCAAACTGCCTATTGATCTCCTACTGAGTGCGTCAGCCACCACGTTGGCTTTTCCAGGATGGTAAAGAATACTAAGGTCATAATCCTTAAGCAACTCTAACCATCTTCTTTGTCGGAGATTCAAATCCTTCTGCGTGGTTATGTACTGCAAACTCTTATGATCTGTAAGTATGTCCACATGCACACCATACAAATAATGTCTCCATATTCTTAAGGCAAACATCACCGCAGCTAATTCCAAGTCATGAGTTGGGTAATTCTTCTCATGTATCTTCAATTGTCTAGATGCATACGCAATAACCTTTTCAAACTGCATCAAGACACATCCTAACCCAACTCTAGAGGCATCGCAATAGACTGTGAACCCTTCTTGTCCCGATGGTAAGGTTAGGACTGCTGCAGTAGTCAACAATTCATTTAGTTTCTGAAAACTTGCTTCACATGATTCTGGCCACTGGTACTTAACCGTTTTTTTTGTTTGAGTCAACCGGGTCAAAGGAGCAGCAAGACTAGAAAAACCTTTTACGAATCTTCTATAATACCCAGTCAAACCCAAGAAACTTCTAACCTCCGCTGAGTGGGTTTTTGGCCAGTTCTTCACTGCTTCTATCTTCTGGGGGTCTACCAAAATTTCATCCCTTGACACAACATGACCCAAAAAGGCTACATTTTCCAACCAAAATTCACACTTTGAAAATTTAGCATATAGTTTCTCCTGTTTCAAGACTTGAAGCACTACCCTCAGATGCTCTTCATGTTCTTCAACGCCTTATCGTAGATTAGGATATCATCTATGAACACAATCACGAACAAATCTAGGAATGGTTTGAAGATTCTGCTCATTAAATCCATAAAAGTCGTTGGGGCATCGTTAACCCAAAAGACATGACCAAGAACTCATAATGGTCAGACGGGTTCTAAAGGTCGCTTGATATATCATCTGGATTTATTTTTAGCTGGTGATATCCCGAACGGAGATCAATCTTGGAAAAATAGCTAGCTCCCTGAAGTTGGTCAAAAAGATCATCGATTCTTGATAATGGGTATCGGTTCTTGATCGTGACCTTATTGAGCTACCGATAATCGATGCACATTCGGAGCGATCCGTCTTTCTTTTTCACAAACAGATCGTGCACTGCGGGAAACACTAGGCCTTATAAAGCCTTTATCCAGAAGATCCTTCAATTGTTCTTTTAACTCCCTCAATTCAACTGGGGCCATTCGATATGGAGGAATAGAAATGAGTCTTGTACCCGGAATTAACTCTATAGCAAAATCCACTTCTTTATCTGGAGGAAGGCCTGGAAGATCTTCAGGAAAACCTCCTAAAATTTCGAACAATAGGAACATCATTCATCGCTGGGGATTCCTTTTGGGTATCCACTATATTAGCCGATATGCATACTCCACTGTGACTTCTCAATAACTTTTGAGCCCCAAGGTAGGAAATAAATCGACTGAGGATATTCCAATCCTACCCCTTATAACAACTTCTGGTTCTCCGGAAAAAGTTAATCTCACTATCTTTCGCCGACAATCTAACATGGCATAACATGCCGACAACCAATCCATACCCAAAATGACGTTGAAGTCTACCATATCAAGTAGTACTAAGTTCACCATTGTTCCCCTGCCATTCACTTCTAATGGGAAATTATTTACCACCCGAGAGGCCCAAATTGAGGCCCCTACTGGTGTCATAACCTTAAAAGGTTCACTTAAATAAGAAGGTTCTTCGTGTAAATTCTTAGCAAAGCCCATTGACACATATGAAAATGTAGAGCCGGGATCGTATAATACAATTGCAGGAATACTCGAGACTAGCAAAATACCTGTGACCACCGCATTAGATGCTTCTACCTCATTTCTCTGGGCAAAGCGTAGAGCCGATTAGAATTGTTGGGTTGTTGACCTCCCTGACTCAAGTGGTTGGTTTCCGATTTCCACCGTAGGCGCTGTGGTTGCTTCTGACCTCCCCTGAATAGATTGAGTTTGGGTCCTCTTCTTGAAATCCCTGGCATATTGGCCTGACTCTCCACAGTTATAACATGTTAAGAGCCGACATTCTCCATTGTGTTTCCTTTGACAAATCTTACAAATCAGTTTGTCACCTCCTGTGTTAGGGTTGGTGGTCTTGTCCTTGCTACCTTGGTAATTAGACCAAATGTGCCCCTTAGGCTTGAAATAAGACTGGCCCACAGATTGGTTCGGTCCTGAAGATCTCATACTAAACTCTTGCTTCTGATTTTGACTCTGGTTAAATGATCCCGACATCCGAAATCTCTTCTGCGAATATTCTCTTTTTGCTTTAGCGAAACCTTCTACCCTTATTGTCATACCGACGATCTGAAGGTATGCCCGATAATGGGCTAATGCCACTACCTTCTCTTCCAAGTTTGGGTTTAAACCCTTAACAACTCTTTTGACCTTCTACTTTTCCGTAGGAATAATATGTGTGTTGTATGCTGACAATCGGATGAATTAGGTATTGTATTCTATCACATTGCGGTCTCCTTGTTTCAACAGTTCAAACTCACGTCTGAGCGCATCTTTTCGGGAGTTAGGCATGTACTTTTCACTGAATGCAGCTCTGAACTCCCCCCACGTCATCGGTGGTGACATCGGAAAATGATTTCTTCTAAAATTTCTCCACCACACTCGTGTGTCGTCCACTAACCGTGCGATTACCAAATTGACATCATGCGTCTCCACACATCCTCGTGTAAACAATAGGTTTTCTACCTCATCGAGAAATACTATTGGGTTAGACTTGTAGTCCTTCCCTGTATAGATATGTTCCCTTCTTCTCACAAAATTTGCCACATAGTCTATCTGGTACCTCTCCTACCTTTTCGGTCGGTGGTGCAGTCACATCTGGTTATTTTATCGTTGTACACTCCCTCCCACAATCCTTTGAAGGAGGTAGTACGAGAACCAAGTCTTTGAAAACACTCAAGATAAGCACGAGAAGAGTATGAATGAAGTGAAACTTTAGGATGTTATTCCGTTTACTTATTACTAAGGTGGCGCGCACACTGTCGCAATAAGTAACCGTTCAAACACCCAACTCGAAGAAACTTCCTAGAATCTCCTAACCTGGTTTAGCTTTGATACCAACTTGTCACGCCCCGACTTTTCCTAAGTCTTTACCTAGGGCGTGATGGCACCTGGACAATTATTTTCCACCAGGAGCACCATTTAATTCTCTTTATTTAGAAATTTAAACTTATATTCAAATACGGAGCTATTAATAAAAATAACAATAAAGAAATCTGTTTATGACTTTATTGAAAACATAACGCGAGCCTATGCTCGTGCAAATATTATTTCTACATAGACATACTGACAAAGATTATTCTAAGTTGGGAGGGAGACCATTCCACATGGGCATTTCCCGAGACATCAGAATCGACATTCTGGACCTGACGAGTACCAAGCCCGAAGCAATGGACTTGGTATGACAAGAGGCTGCGGGACGATCGCTAGACTTGGCGTGGAGCCTTTCCTCTATCACGTTTTCCTGAAACATGTTAAATAAAGAGTCAGCCCTACCATCTGGGGCTGAGTGAGAACCTTACCCTGCAATTCAAAGTAACACCACAATATTCCAAGTGCAATCACATTATAACGTAATAAGCATATTGCAAAAACATATCAGGTTACAACATTTTTAAATATGTAGCAACTCCTCATAGGAAATTCTCAGTTTAACTAACACTTCATTTTATCTCGTATTATACGTTAGGACATTCCCCTGCATTTCCATATGTTTGTTACATTTATATATTTGTGAACACGTAAAGGTGAACATGTATTCATCTTTCATATTGTTGCGGCGTGCAACCCGATCCATTATATTTACGTATTTGTGAACACGTATTCACTTTACGTTTTGTTGCGCGTGCAACCCGATCCATTATGTTTACGTATTCGTGAATGCGTATTCACTTTACATTTTGTTGCGGCGTGCAACCCGACCCATTATATTTACGTATTTGTGAACGCGTATTCACTTTACGTTTTGTTGCGGCGTGCAACCCGACCCATTATATTTACGTATTTGTGAACACGTATTCACTTTACGTTTTGTTGCGGCGTGCAACCCGATCCATTATATTTACGTATTTGTGAACGCGTATTCACTTTACGCTTTGTTGCGGCGTGCAACCCGATCCATTATATTTACGTATTTGTGAACACGTATTCACTTTACGTTTTGTTGCGGCGTGCAACCCGATCCATTATGTTTACGTATTTGTGAACGCGTATTCACTTTACGTTTTGTTGCGGCGTGCAACCCGATCCATTATATATTTATATATTTATGTGAACACGTATTCACTTTTTATATTTTTCAGAAGATCGAATAAATACTATTCTCTTTTCTAACATTCTGTCATTCATACTTGTAACGATTATAACTTTTTAACCATAACTCCAACTAAGGTGTTTCTCAAGCGGAAACTAAGGTAAGACGGGGATATTTCACTGTACCAAATTTCATTTAAAACTAATTTGGGTAACTAACACAAATTTATCTTCAAAACAGCCACATGAAATTTATTTCGGCAGAATTTTTATTAAACAACACCCAATCTTAGAATAGTCATAACTCCTAATCTGTAAACCCGTTCAAGCCCCATAAAATCTCAAAACGACGAGAACAGAGAGCTACACGTCTCCATGTGAACCATCCTTTCATATTCTGTACCATTTGGTACAGTTTTACCCTTTTATTCGCTGCCCTTCCTGGATCTCGATAGATCCGAGGCAGAAACTTTAAACAGCGATAACTCTCAATCCGTAAGTTGGATAGACCCCCGTAAGGTCTCAAAATGTCCACAACAGATAGATCTAGAACTTTAATTTAGCAACAATTTTCATATTCCCAACAGATTAGTACAGTTTTACGTTTCAACTTCCTGCCCTTCTGGATTCCGATGAAACCGAGGCAGCAACTTCAAACTACAATAACTCTCAACTCGTAAGTCCGTTTTAATAAATATTTATCTATATCTGTCCGTAACAGAGAGATTTACAACCATGTAAATTTTCATATAATTCTAATAAGTAAAACTCAATAAAAACAGTCTGTAATTATGCCTTTCCGAATTTCGGCCAAATCTAAGGCAGGAACTTTGAACTATGATAACATTCAAACCGTATGTCCATTTTACCTCATTTTTGGTTCTATATGATCATATTAGAGAGGTGTACCACTCCTCCGAATTTCATCAAATTCTAACAATTATAACTCAGTGAGAAAAGTTCGTAAAGTTCATGACGCAACTAATTGTCTAAACAATCATAAGTTCAATATTTCTTTTCAACACTCAATTCTTATTCTAACTTGTATTGAACTTAAAATAAAGGATGTTACCAAGAATTTTTGAGTGAGAAAACTCACCTTGTAAGCGTGAAAAAGATTGTTGTTCGGTTGCTAGAAATGATCATTGCTCCCTAGTATTTCCTGATTCTTATTCTTCTTGCTCTCTTGATATGTTTCTGATTTTTTTTATTCTGTTTGTTTACTTGATTTTTTTTCTGATTTGTTATTCTTTGTGCTAGGTACTTTGTTTTTTTTTGTGTCAAACACAATATATAAAAATTGAGGTGTAGGTAACTCATGGTAGGTGGAAGGACAAGGGATTGAGGGGAATTAAAGGGAGGGGAAGGGGAAAAACGTGAGTGAGGGGAGAGGGAAGGAAAGATGTGCAGATTTTTTTTCCATTTAGTGTTAAGATGAAATTTAACACAATCATTAATATAAGAGGTCATCATCCTTTATTTAATAAGATAGTGTAAATGAAAAGTTAATAATATGTTAATAATGTATAACTTAAATTCTTAATTTTCTAATGCCCCCCACTATTATTATTATTATTATTATTATTATTATTATTATTATTATTATTATTATTATTATTATTATTGTAACAATAATTTGGGACTTCACAATACGGTCGTCAGACTCTAGCCGACTTGATAGAGTTGGATATGACGGACTTTGATGTAATTATGGGTATGGATTGACTAGCATCTTGCTATGCCAATGTGGACTGTAGAGAGAGGCATGCAGTTCGGTTTCTGGTGAGCGGTTGCTCGAGTGGAAGGGAATCTGCGCCGAGGGGTAGGTTTATTTCTTACCTCAAGGCTAGGAAGATGGTGCGGAAGGGGTATATCTACCATATGGTTCGGGTATTCGATACTGAGGCCGAGATACCAGACCTTCAGTCAGTTCCGATTGTTAGAGAGTTTCCAGATGTATTCCTAGAGGGAGATTGAGTTTTGCATTGATATGTCGCCAGACACCCGACCGATATCTATTCCACCATACAGGATGGCACCTGCTGAGTTGAGGGAATTGAAAGACCAGCTGAAAGATTTGCTGGAGAAAGGCTTTATCAGGCCTAGTGTTTCTCCCTGGGGAGCGCCAGTGTTATTCGTAAAGAAGAAGGATGGAACGCTGCGTATGTGTGTTGATTACAGGCAGCTGAATAAGGTAACTATCAAGAACAGATATCCCCTCCCCAGGATTGATGATTTGTTTGACCAGTTGCAGGGTGCAAGGTGTTTTTCCAAGATAGACCTGCGGTCTGGTTATCATCAGGTGCGAGTTAGAGAGGCAGATATCCCAAAGACTGCATTCAGGACCCGGTATGAGCACTATGAGTTCAGGGTGATGTCTTTCGGGTTGACCAACGCCCCAGCAGTATTCATGGATTTGATGAACCGGGTGTTCAAGCCATTCTTGGATATGTTCGTTATATTATTCATTGATGATATCCTGGTTTATTCGCGCACAGAGCAGGAGCATGCAGATCATTTGAGGGCGGTATTGGGAGTTCTCAGGGACCGGCAGTTGTATGCCAAGTTCTCGAAATGCGAGTTTTGGTTGGCTTCAGTGGCTTTCTTAGGGCATGTTATCGAGGCCGATGGTATTCGGGTTGTCTGACAAAGATGAGCGATCAGACTTGGCCTAGACCCACCACTCCGACAGAGGTGCGTAGCTTTTTGGGCCTTGCGGGTTATTATCGGAGATTTGTGGAGAAGTTTTCTTCCATCACATCACCTTTTGACTAGGCGTACTCAGAAAGCAGCTATGTTCCGGTGGACGGATGTTTGTGAGGAAAGTTTCCAGTTACTAAAGGAGAAGTTGACGACCGCCCCAGTTCTTACTCTTCCAGAGGGTTTAGATGGATATGTGGTTTATTGTGATGCGTCGGGTTTCGGGCTTGGGTGCGTACTGATGCAGCACGACAAAGTTATAGCTTACGCATCTCGACAGCTCAGGAAGCATGAGAAGAATTACCCCACACATGACTTAGAGTTGGCAGCAGTGATTCATGCCTTGAAGATCTGGAGACATTATTTATATGGAGTTCATGTGGATATTTACACAGACCATAAGAGCCTCCAGTATATCTCCAGCCAGATGGAGCTGAACTTGCGGCAGAGACGGTGGTTGGAACTACTTAAGGACTATGATGTTGATATCCTATACCACCCTGGGAAGGCCAATGTAGTTGCAGATGTCCTTAGTCGCAGATCGATGGGTAGTCTGTCAGGTGTGCAGCCAGAGAAGAGGGACATGGTCCGCGAGTTACATCAGCTAGTGAGCCTTGGGGTTCATTTGGTTGGTTCTGATAGTAGTGGAGTTCGGGTTCGAGAGGTTGCCGAGTCTTCCATCGTCGAGGAGGTGAAGAGGCGACAATATGAGGATCCGACATGTAGTGCAGTATCGAGATACGGCTCTTCGGGAAGAGAAGAGTCTATTTGAGGTAGCACTTGATGGGGTGCTAAGGTTTGAGGGCAGGTTATGTGTACCCGATGAGGCAGGACTTCGTCAGAAGATTCTGGGGGAGGCACACAGTGCTCGTTACTCTATTCACCCAGGGTCGACTAAGATGTACCATGACCTCAGGTGTATATATTGGTGGGATGGCCTGAAGAGGGACGTTGCGGAGTTTGTGGCGCAATGTCCGAATTGTCAGCAGGTCAAGGTTGAGCACCAGAAGCCCGGTGGGCTATTGCAGGCTATTGATATTCCGATGTGGAAGTGAGAGGTGATCAATATGAACTTTATTACAGGGTTACCTCACACTCAGAGGAAGCATGATTCCATCCGGTTATCGTCGGCGGTGTGGCGGCCCATTTTCTTCGATCGGGGCGATGTTTTGGCGAGGATTATGCTAGGCGTATATCGAAAGATTGTGAGATGCGCGGAGTGCTATATCGATCATTTCGCACGGGGAGCTCGGTTCGGCTAACTTCGGAGGTCTTTCCAAAAGGGTTAGGGACCAGTGAGTCTCAAGATCGCATTTCATCCTCAGGCCAAGCGGGCGAGCGTACTATCCAAACACTTGAGGATATGCTGCGGGCCTGTGTTATCGATTTCGGGGGTAGCTGGGAGGATCATTTACCTCTTGTGGAGTTTGCATATAACAACAGCTACCATTCTAGTATCCAGCTGACGCCTTATGAGGCCTTATATGGGAGGAAGTGCAGGTCACCGATAGGCTGGTTTGAGGTAGGAGAAGTTCAGTTAGTCGGGCCAGATTTGATTCAGCAGGCAGTGAATAAGGTGAAGCTTATCCAGGAGCGGTTGTTGGAAGCTCAGAGTCGACAGAAGTCGTATGCAGATCAGCGACGTCGACACTTGGAGTTTGAGGTGGATGATTGGGTCTTCCTGAAGGTATCACCCATGAAGGGCGTGATGAGATTTGGGAAGAAAGGGAAACTTAGCCCAAGGTACATTGGGCCTTATCAGATTGTCCGTAGGGTAGGCAAGGTTGCCTATGAGTTGGATCTACCGTCCGATCTGGAGGCAGTACATCCAGTTTTTCATGTGTCTATGTTGCGGAAATGTATTGGAGATCCATCTAGAGTGAACCAAATTTGTGATGTCCAGGTGACAGAGGGGTTATCATATGAGGAGAGTTCCATAGCGATACTTGATCGTCAGGTTAGGCGACTACGGACAAAGGATGTGGCTTCCGTCAAGGTCTTATGGCGGAACGAGAACAGGGAGGAAATTACATGAGAAGCAGAGGAGGACATGATGAAGAAGTATCCTCACTTGTTCCCTACACCCCCAGGTAACCCACTTTCCTTATCGTTAGTTTTTCCAAATTTAGCAATTATGCTTAAGTATTGTTGTGGCCATGTGGAGCGTCTTTATTTGCAAGAAGAATAGTTAAGAGGGTCTATGTCGATATTGTGATTTGAGTAAGCCTAGAAGGAACATTCAGGACGAATGTTTCTAAGGGGGGAGAATGTTACACCCCGTAGTTCGGGTCTTGCTTATGGGGACGTACGAAAGGAGTTAAGACTTAAATTTTAGAAGGATAGGTTGACGGATTGTTTCGGACGGGTTTTTAGTCAACTTTGAGGCGGGTTATGACCCGTTACATTGAGAGTTCCTAGGTGTTTCAAAGGCCTAGTACGTAGTTCGTTGAGTCTAGTTTCCAACGCAACCAACCGTTCGTCGATAGGACATCGGAGTAGAAAGTTATGGGAGTTACAAGTTCAGTACGTACTCGGACAGAAAAGTATTTCGGTCAGGAGCCACAGGGCCGCGGCGCCGGATGCAGGGCCGCGGCGCCAGATGTTCTGAATGTTCGCTGAAGTTTCAGCGCCGCGGCGCCGGAAGTTCTGAGGAGTCTCGGATGTTTCAGCGCCGCGGCGCCGAGGCGGGTTCTGCAAGGCTGGGTGGAAAAATCTGAACTGTTTTGTTTTAAAAAAAGCCATGGGAGGGTGAAAAGTGTCCCCCCCATCTGATTTTGCATGTCCTATTTATTGACTAAGTCTTGAAGACTTGGTCATTCTTCAAGCTCTCCTCTCTCTCTAATAATTAAAAACTCTCCCTTCTCTCTAGAAAATCAAGAGAAAATCAAGGCTTGAGAAAAATCTGAAAAATGTGGAAAGAAGGAAACTTGTTGGCAAGCTTGTAGGAGCTTTTGTGGTGGTGATTGTGGAAAGGAGGCTAGTGAATTTGTTGGATTAATTTGGCTAAAGCTCTAAGGTAACAATTCCTTCTCTTTTTGCTAGTTTATGGTGTTGCATGTGAAGAAGAAAGAACTTGTAGTGGTAAATATTGCTCTTAGATAAATTGCATGTAAGAAATATGATTTGGATTTGAAGGGATTGAATAAGGTTAGGATGTGAACATGTTGTAGCCAAAATACTACCTTTAACTTATTGATTTAGTTAATATGTATTGTGGGGAAGAATTTTACACGTCCAAGTTAGGCGTGTAATCCCCTTTTGTGTTGATTGGATTGTTGAGCCTTAAGAATGGCGTGTTTGGTTATTGATTTCGGCCTTGAAAAAGGTGGCAAAGTATGTAGAAACAAAGGAAGTGCTGCCCAATTTTCCGTAGGAATAAGGGACTTTTCAATTAGAATGTTCTACGTTGAAGATAGAGGTTAATGGACGTATTATGGTCATTATAGGTTGACATACTACACGTGGTATATTGGACTTGCGAGTGGATTGACCCGAAGAGGTATGTGGAACTTTCCTATCTCTTGAGCATGACTAGTTGCACTTATGTAGTACGGTAGACGTACAAGGCTTTGATATCCCTTACTTGTTTTAAGGATGGCCAAGTTTGGTGAGTAAGGGGATTAACTCATTTCTTTAAAAAGTATTAAGGATGTCTTAAGTTTTCAAAGTTAAGGGACTTGATGTGTTTTAAGTATATGATACTTGTTTCGTTTTAAAAGTATAAGTCCCCTGGATTTAGGGAATGTATTTGACTAATGTATAACGTTAATATAATGACTTTATGGGAAGTTGGTTATATTAGCTTTATGGAAGGTTAACAAAGAAAGATTTACTCTAAGTAAAATAAGTACGGATAAATGATTTGAATTTGTGAAAGGCAAATTGATTTTAAGGCATTAATTGCCTAAAGTTTTAAAAGAAATGAAGTCACTTGATTTAGAAGCCTATGATATTTCTAAAAGGAAATGTGACTTGTCTTGAAAAGTAGTCGTGACTTGATACTACGGTTATTAGTATCTTGGAAGTTTTATATAAAAAGGAGTCATTTCTTAAAAGATTAGAATTACGTGGTACTCGGGTTGAATTCCCGGATTTTCTCTTAAATGACATGTTAGTGCCTTAAGTAAACTAAAATGAGAGGGTATATTAATAATGTTAATAAGAAGTTAGGGGATATTCTTAACTTGCTTACGTTATGATAAGCCGGTAGCGCTTATGTTATGTATGATAGCCGATAGTGCTGGGTTATGTATTATTATTATTATTACTACTTATTCCATGGATTTGCTACCCATGATGCGAGTGCGGCGCTTGTACTCATGCGGGCCCACCGGGTCCATGCGGGTGAAATAGTCCCATGCGAGGCGGATGACCTCATGCGGGTCCACAGGACCTATGCGGGTGAAATAGTCCCAGGAGTAGGATTGCTTAATGATACTACGGGCGAGGGTCCCTGTTTTGATCATGAGCCTCCTATTTTATGCAGTAAAGTTTATACTTGTTACTCTCATTGTTAGTAAGACACAGTGCAATGTAATTTGATTTTCATCTATGACTCCAGCGCATTTTAGACTTATGATATTATTACAGTATTTTTCCAGTTTTACATACTTGGTACATATTATGTACTGACCCCCTTCCTCGGGGGCTGCGTTCATGCCGCAGGTAGGGGTAAGCAGGTGGTGGATCCTCATTCTTAGGATCTTTGCTCAGGTGTCAGAAGTTCCACTTCTCCGGAGGCTTGACTTTTGGTACGGTTCTCCCTGATGTTGTAGATGTTATGTACATTCAGGGGTATGACGGGGCCCTGTCCCGTCATAGTGGTTACACGTTCTTAGAGGTCTGTAGTCCTGTTATAAATTGGGTTGTTAAGGATGTAATTGCTCAGTTTTTGTTATATTTAAAGGTAGTCATTTTGGGTTAGCCTGCTTTATATTCTATGTGGTTTCTTGATGTGAGCTTATTTTCCGCTGGTTCTCTCTGATGTTGTATCACAAGGGTGCCCGGGGTAAGTCACCAGTCACGGGTCCGAGGTCGGGTCGTGACAAATGGTTTCCTCTTCTACGTTAAGATAGCGGTTAACTAGACTGTCTTATATTCCGGTTAGTACATATAATCGCTCAACCCCAGTGCAGAGCCCTTCTATATTTCTATGATAGGATTTACTATATAGGAGGATTAAGAACAATAACCTATAATGCTACACAAGTATCGGGGTACTTTCGTCCACGATTTTAACATATGTCTATTCAATTACAGCATATCCAAATCTCTCCTCTCGGTTCTTGCTTCGAAATCATATAGATTATGATAATTAATAGCCAGATAACTATCAAGCATTCACACCAATATTGAATAAATCTTAATCAAGTGAAGAAGAAATCAAACTACTGCATTAATTCATGAAAACGAGTTTTAACCGATTCAAAAGGAAAGCACTAATTAAGTAATTAGCTCCTAAATATTATCATGTCAAGAACTAATACAAATCAACATAAACTGAAATAAATAAAAGGAAAGAACAAGAACTTGAACCTAGGTTGTCTCCAATCTTGTGTTGTAGTCTCCTCCTTAGCCTCCCCAAAGTAGAATAGAGAATATGTACAAGATCCCAGATGAATAATGAGTTTAGGGTTTTAGGGATTTATAGCTGGGAAGAGTTGCCCTTTCGGACCCTGAAAATGTGTCAAAATTCGACCCAGAACGTGAAATACCCGCCTCAGCACCGCGGTGCTGCTTTGCCTTTGCCTGAATCTCTAGTTTTCGACCTTTTTGCTTCGGGACCCTCCTTTTATGCCCACTTTTCGTCATTTTGCCTTTTTTGAACCGCTGGGACTCAAAAGAAATAAAAACAAACCTACTACTATACTAAACACAACAAAAATGAGTAAAATACCAACTAAAATGACTCAAAAGGCGTATACAAAATACGCCTAACAGTTACGCGACCACCGGATGGTTCGGCTGCTCCGCGCCTTTGCCAACTCTCCTAAAATTGGTAATTGAAAGAGATTTACGGGTGCGCAAAACACACCTCGTGTAATGTGTGATAGTGTCAATTTTCCGAAAGGGAGAAAGTATGAGCGGAATGTCAATTTAAGGAAAACAGTAAAGAAAGTAGCAATTAAAGAAGTAAATTACAAAATTAAAGCAAACAAATTAAAGCATTTACAACAAAAATAAAAGCAAAATAAAACACAATATTGATTAACCTGAGTTTGTTATGGTTAAGAACCTGATATCTCCAGTGGAGTCGTCATGTTGTCGCACCCGGTTTTGACCGCGGGGTCTGAACGATGCTGCAACGTTGCTCTTTGGCGCGGTTCCCTGGACGGATAAAAAATGCTTGTTTTGAGGAGTCGCCACCTAATTAGTTAAGTGAATTATGACACTTGAACTATTGCAATAAAAATACTGCAATTGATCTCCATTTAATGATCTGTGAAATTAATGAAATTCTGGATCAGAGTTCTTTATTATCCTAAAGGGAATGAGTTAGGCATCCTTTAAGATCCAATAACTTGCGGTTATCCGGTCAAACTTATGTTAATTATCTATCATGCTTTAGAAATATATGTATTTGAAAGATATATACTTTAAGAAAAAGAATATATGAAAACATTGAGACGGACCTAAAAATAAATAAACTAGCGGTTTCTGATTTTAATCTATCCCTTTTCAATTTATTAATTCTAAATCTACCTATTCTAAGTATTTCAATATTTATACAATTACAATAATTTACAATACAAAATGAAATAAAATTGAAATTAAATACAACAAAAAATAAAATTCCAAAGAGTGGCTCGTCTTCTTTAGCCTTTAAAGTCATTCTTCGCAAGCTGTCAAGAACAAACGGTTAGAAACAATTGTATATAAATAAAACCTTTGGATTCGTGCAAAACAGTAATAGCTTTGATTACGGAGGGCTCAAATATATATATAAAAAGAGTGGGATATCCTAAACAAGTTTGGTTGCGAAAATTCGCCCCGCCAGCGCATGTTGGCATCCGGTGTAAGTGGAAGAAATCATCATTGCCCAGAACATTTTATTTCCGTCTTTGCAACGGTGGAGGCCTAAAAAATCGACGGATAACTTTTTCATCGGCCAGTCAAGTGTAGTATCTGTTCAAAATCAGTAAAATACCAATAGTGTAACATCTATTCTTTTGGAATAAGAAATTTGTTCCAATCAGTAACTTTCTCAAGTAAAGCAGTGCAAGTAGTGCATCAAAAATGAAAACAACCGTCAAGTGTAGCATCTATTCAAAAAATCAGTTCTTGCGAAGAGAAAATGAGTTAAGTCCAATATTTTGTGAAACAAGCAGCAGTAGTAACATAGCAATATCGCTGGAAACCCCAAGAACGCCGAAGTTTTTAAACTCCGGTTAAATACCGAAAATCGTTCCCAAATCATCCCAACACTGAAAACTGCCACAAATTCCAGGATACAACTAACAAGGTCGCCAGAATTTTTAAATTCTGGTGATTCAGCAAAAATAAAAAATTTGCAATAGATACCGAAATAAAGCCAGAACCAAGATCGCCGGAGTTCTAAGAACTCCGGCAGGATACAAAAATTGGAAAATCAGTCCATTAAACACAAAAAGCAAACAGATCTCGAAAGATAAAACCAACATTGGTCGCCGGAGTTTCGAAGACTCCGGCAAGATACAAAACTCAAGTCAGTACAACTGAAACCAACCATAGATAACCAGAAAATAAAAAAATAAACACAGTCAACATGATAACAAAGGGATTTGTCGTAGATAACAAGTTCTTGCCGAAAAACATCCATGGTAGCAATAGCAAAAATAATCAAGTTAATCCAACAACCACAAAAATATAGTCGCGATAGAAAGAGAAACAAAACAACGTCACCGGAGTTCAACTCTTGCCAGGCTCAATAATAAGCAAAGGGACCACGGCGGCGTCACTTCCACGACGATGTACACTTGAGCGACGCCCCGTGGTGGTTTGAGTTTGAGTCCAAATGAGAGAGGTAAATGAGAGGTAAGGGGTATATGGGTTGTTGCGGCTGACGTCTCACCGGAGCATAGCTCCGGCGTTGGTGGTGGCGACGGGAAAAAGAGAAAGGGTGCAGGGGTTTTTCTTTTGGGAAAGGGTGATAAAAGGGTGAGGCTTGAGAAATGAAAAATGGGGAAGGGATATTGGGGCTGGTTCGGCTGGTGTGTTGAGTGAAAAAGAGAGGAGCATATATGGAGGGAAAATGTGTTGGATTGGTAAAAAAGGTATGGGTGTTGGGCAGCTTTTGGTGAGGGTAGATATTATTTCAGAAAGATGATACGATGGAAATAGGGATGAGACATGAGGGAAAAGAAAAAGACTGACTTTCAGATTTTGTGGGATATGATATGGGGTTTGAAAATGGTATTGGACTGATCTGAACTGGTCTCGGTTTGGACTGGTTAGAATATAAAAATAATTTATTATTTAAAAGAAATAATTTAAAGAGATGCAAAATTATTAAAATAAAATGGCGATACAATAATAATAAAATTAAGAAAGACCTAATTCTTAATTAAAAATAAAATATAAAATATTAGGTAAAATATCATTATTATAATAAAAAAATGCGAAAAAATGATGATAAAATGCGTTGTCCAAAAATACTTAAAATTACAACAAATGATCAAAAGATGAGTCAAAATTGGGTGTCAACAATCGCGATGATCTAGGCTGGGGTCGCGACCTGGGCCTCGCGGTCACGAAGGGCAATGGACCTGGGCAGATTTTAAAATCCTCATTTCGAACTTCATCTTCCAAAATATATTTTTAGACCTAGGAAGCTCAGATTTAAGTGCTTCCAAGTGCAATGTTCAAGGTTTTTCATTGGGGTAAAATATTAACTCTAATTTAGTTAATTATTCATGTCTTATTCCATTATTTAGAATTTCCCCATGTGATTTGTGATTGTAGAATAAGGGGTTTTTCATGAATGTGAGTTTAGTGTTCTCGATTAAATTGAAGGTTCATTTGGGATTAGAACTTCATGATATTTAAGATTACAACTATTTAGACTATGGATAGCACAAATTGAAGTGTAATTTTCGATTTTGACCTTCGAGGCTTAGTGTCGTGCCCCAAACCATGGCCTGAGCAGAACACGACACTCGGTGTCTTGCTGCATGTAATCGAGCGAACCACATGACTTGCTTGTCAACATGAGCATCAAAACATTCTAAAGAAATGATTTAAAATAAGGTATTGAAATAACAGTCTAAAAATATAATAGCGGAATCATCTGAGTAAAACATGATAAGTTTAAAAAAAATTACAGTTGACATGACTGACATGACATGATACTAGACTAGTCTATGAAACCTCTAAAATATTAGTGCAAAACTATTTATCAGGACAAGGTCCTGGCATACCTCTGCTAATATAATATAATCATAAAATAATTAAATTGGCAGCTCGAATGAGATGTGGCTCACCGAAATAGCTGATATTGAAGCAATCCTACTGAGCAGATCCGTCTTCCTGAAACTCAACACCTGCATCGTGAAGTGCAGGCCCATGCAAAGGGACATTAATACATTTGAATTGTACCATATGTAAAGCAATTGAAAGAATAAGCATGTACATGAAAAAATAGGAACATGAACTGAAACTGAAAACATGAACATGAATATAATAACATGAGTAAAAATCTGAAAAACTGTATATCTGTATATATTTGTATATTTGTGGTAGAGCATTACAAAAACCGACATGAACCACCCGTGAACATGGAGTCCGATCTTTGTCCGATCAGCTGAGTCATCTCGTACTTTGCGGAGTATGAGATATGAGCATGAACATGATGGATCTAATAAATAATTAGTAGGTATCGTCCTTTGGCGGAGCGACACTTATCATATGTTGGCATATGTAGTTTCAAGCTATCCGAGCCTTCTCGGTAATATGTGCAACTCTCAAACATGTACTTGAAAATAGTTGGCTTGAAAGCCCATGAATTATATAAAATAACTTTATATCATAACTTGTAAATTTAAAATTTAGCATGTGAAGAAATACATAGTATAACTTATTTAAATCATGAGAAACATATATGACTTCATAAAATTGAGTGATAATAATCGTAACTTATATTTAAGAACTCATGGAAATCAAGACATGAATTCATGGATTACGGACGGGTTCATGACAATCACAATATCATATCATGAATGTAGGTAACGAAGTCAAGACATAACATGAAATATAATTATACATGTATAGAAGGATTATCATGAACTTGAATAAAACCATATGTTATCGAAATTTTATGGTTTCATGGATAACTGTGGCATGGGGACGAACATTGATGTTCCCACACATAGATAGAAATTCTACATACCTTAATCACTCCACAACTTGTTTTAAAAATCTGAACTTGGAATGGGTAGCCCAAAGCTTGAACTTTAATTCCTTAAGTTGAGTTTTCTTGAAAGCTCTAGGTTAAAAATAGTGAATTTCGCTTAGGAATTGACAGTTATCGATTAGAATAGCATGAAAATACATGGAAATGACTTACCTTGGTGTAGGAGATGGTTGGAAAGAGAGAACCTTCGTTCTAGGGTTGGGGAATTGTGAAAACTAAGTTTTAGAATGAAGTCCCGAATTTATATTGTTTACTGTCGGAAGAAATCGACTGTTGATTTGATGTTCGTCGAATTTTTGACGATTTGCGTCGGGGTCGTCAATATTTTGACGTTCCAGATTGACGGTGATTGTACAGTCTGTCGAATTGGACCGAACTGCTATTTATGAGAAATTTTAGAGAGTTATAAAACTTGAGTTCTGGGACGGTGGAGATCGACGTGTCGTCAATAATTTGACGATTCGTAGAATTTTCAGTATGGAATTTCAAAAGTGAATTTGACGGTTCATTTGACGGGCCGTAAAATATTTTACGGTCCGTATAATCTGTCGTCAAATTCCATCTGCAGAACTGAACCTGATTTTTCAACTTAAACTCTCCGTTTTAGTTTCCTACATCCGTGGATCATGAACAAAGCTTAGTTTGAAGGTATGAGGTGTTACAATATTTCCCCCTTGTGAACGTGAAGAAACATCACATGGAACATGAGACCGAGTGATAAGAAAACATGAACATGGAACATGAGTACTGAATACGTGAATGTGAAACATGAGACATAGATACGCAAGGGACATGAAATGAATACTTAGGATATTTACCTTGTTCATTTTCTGTTGCTCCTCGAATTAATGTGAATATCTGGACTTTATGTCTTCTTCAGTTTCCAATGTAGCCTCAACATTCTGACTTCTCCACAACACTTTCACTGAAGCAACTTCCTTAGTTCTCAACTTTCGAATCTGTCGATCCAAAATAGCTACGGGAATCTCTTCATAGGTCAAATCATCCTTAACTGAAATGGAGTCGGTAGGAACAACCAACGACGAATCTCCCACACATTTTCTCAACATGGACACATGAAACACTGGATGCACAACAACTAAGTCTTGCTGGAATTCAAGTTCATAAGTCACTTAGCCAACTCTCCTTAAAATTATGTAATGTCTGATATATCTGGGACTAAACATCCCTTTCTTTCCAAACCTCATGACATCTTTCATGGGTGAAACTTTCAGAATAACTAATCATAAACTTGGAACTCCAAATCTCTACGCCTCACATTCGAATAGGACTTCTAACGACTCTAAGTTGTTTTCAAACGCTCCTGAATCACTTTGACTTTCTCCATAGCCTGATGGACCAAGTCTGGTCCTAACAACTCTACTTCACCAACTTCGAACCAACTAATTGGTGATCTACAACTTTGCCCATGCAGATCTTCGAACGATGCTATCAAGATGCTAGCATGATAACTGTTATTATAAGTAAACTCAATGAAAGGCAAATGATCATCCCAATTATCTTTAAAATCGAGAACACATGCCCTCAACATATCCTCAAGGGTATAAATAGTACATTTTGTCTGGCCATCTGTCTGAGGGTGAAAGATTGTGCTGAGATTTACCTTGATATCTAATCCTCTCTGGAAATACTTTCCAAAGTGAGTTGTGAACTGAGCACCACGATCTGAAATGATGGGGGTACCGATTGGGGGTCCCGTTCTCATGAGGTGATGGGCACTTGTGCGAGTATCGATTGTTACAGTTCACCTTTACGCGGGGCATAAAAAGTACTACATAACCTGTGGACTGTTGGATTTAATTGATTTATTAGAGTCGCCACCTAATTTATAAGGAAAAAATTAAAGAAGAATTTAAAAAGGGGTTTTCATTTATTTTTTAAGAAATCCTAAAATAACCAGAGTTCAAGGGAATGGTTCATGTGATCCCTCCGGAAAGACGTTAAACATCCTGATATTAAGAATCTGTAAAATGCAGTTGACCTCGAGTTTTAAAATAAGAAAATTGCTTTTATTACTTGAGAATTGTTCAAAAATATTATAAATATATATATATATTGTCACTCAAAAATCATTTTCCGTCAAAAATAGTTTTTTCACACACATCTAGGTAAGAAAATTGTTTCTTTTTAAGAATCTCTCTTTGAATAATACTCCATACTTTATAAAAAAAAGTAGCAATAGGTTAATCTAAGGCTGGCCAGTGGGCCGGGCCGACCCGACCCCGTCCCGGTCCCGACCCGACCCCGCTCCCGCCAAACCCGACCCCGGTGGGCCCGTCCCGGCCCACTGGCCAGCCCTAGGTTAATCTAAAGCATTTAACTTATATATGAAAGGAGTTTGTTAAAAACAGTACTTAACTAAGAAAGAGACAATTTTATTTAAAGGGAGGTCAACCAACGTTCTTTCCTTTTCCTCAAATTCTAACCATAAAAATAAGACTTCGAGTTTGTAAAAAATAACATTTAAACATATTCACACGTTTAAAATATTCCAAGAAAACTTGATTTTAATACTTAAACCATTTTTCATCTTTTCATAAGAAAAAGGATAAGGAAAAAACTCTTTTATTCAACTGAATTAATGGGAAGGAAAGAGAGGCCCAACAACTTATTTCATATTTTAAGAAAAAGGAAATAGACAGGCCCAGTGGAACCCAAGTCCAGATTCCCCAACAAGTCTACACTTAACGTACATTTAGCATAGAAGAGGCTTATATACATGCAATAGACGATATACTCGTGATATATGAGAATGAACCCCTTGGATATACCTTTGCGTATACCAAGGCCTCCACATCTCATATACTTGGAGTATATCAGTGATATATCCCATTAGATACAAGAAAGCAAGGGAAACAGATACATCAGTCATAGACAGGTTCTTCAACACAAGAGGAAAGAAAGATTTGTACATTTTAACTGCATACAACTAGGGGTGTACATTTTCGGATCGGACTGGAACCGGACCGAAATGGACCGGACCGGACCGGTGGTCTCCGGTCCTTCAAAATGTGGGTTTCCGGTTTCCGGGTAGGGTAGGGTAAAAACCGGAATTTTCCGGTGTTGACCGGAATGAATCATTTTTAAAAAAATTGAATTACTAATACTAGAATTGACATTCTCTGACACATTACCACAAAATTTGAACGTTGAAATCTATTGTATATCGCGAGATATTTAGCTTTGAAATTGAAAAAAACGTAACGATTTGGGGAAAAAGTGAAATTGATTGCCAAGGACGTTTTAGAGAAATCGACTGAACCAAACGGACTCCGAGCGCAAAGTTATGATCATTTAAAGTTTCACCAATTTGCAACTTACTTTCTTCTCTCCCTACCTATATGACCATGATTTATAAGCTGAGACATAATGCACCAAGAGCTAAGACAGCATGAAATGAACTGGTTTAGTAAAAGTAAAACAATCAACACAAATATTATTTTTTTAACACCGGCTTGTTTGGTACGTCGCATTGGACTGTGCTAATTTCATTGGACTGGACTGTACTGTATTGGACTGAACTGTATTAATATATAATGGACGGTATTAGAGTATTAATATATAATTGACGGTATTAGACTATTAATATATAATGGACAGTATTTTTTATTTTTTTATTTTTAGTACAGTCCAGGAGAGACACACCTGCTAGATGGGTCTCAAAAATGGCAGTTGGACTGAACTATTTAGAAATAGTACAGTCCAGCGCGGTTGAAAACGCCCACCAAACGTTATATTATTTTTTTGTCCAGTACAATCCAGCTTAAGACAGTGTACCAAACAGATGAATATGATACATGATGGCTCAGGATATTTTTCATGTCAATAAAGAGATATTTTTGTCAGGATAACAAGCAACGCAAGTAAGCAATCCATTTAGTAAAACATATGGGCATAGAGGGAGGGTCAAATAACCAATCATAGATAGTATTTTAAGTATGGTAGGTTATTTAGGCTACATCAATCATGCAAAATCCTAAACATGCGATGTATTAGCTAGGATGACACTCAATAGGCTCAAACATGCATGTGATGATCCAACAGTCATGAGAGGCATACAGAAGACACTAGAATATTCATTCTGGAGACAGAAACTTGGGTATGCAGGTAGGGCTGCACAAAAGTCGGTCCGAACCGAAAAAATGGACCGGTTCGAACCTGTTTGGACCGGACCGAACCAGATCGGTAATTTTCGGTCCGGTCCTCGATCCTTTGAAATATTTTTTTCGGTTTTCGGTCCGGTCCAGATTCGGTCCGGTCAGGACCGAATTTTAAATATATATTATATTATATAATTCCTAATATATATTTAAAAAATTGGGTTCCGGGGCCCGGTTATTTATTTTTTATTTTTTAAATTAAATTTTCAATACTGAAATTGACATTCTCGGACACATTACCACGAAATTTGAACGTTGAAATCCAAACAACATGGTATTTTGGACAGGCAGAACCACTTTTCTCCAAATTGTTGGAAAATAAAGCAACAATACGGAAAATAGTAACTAACTATTACAAATGTTTCGAAAGGGTAAACACTAAAGATTACAAAATAACAAACTTGTAGCCAACAATAATTGTGGCAATAATAAGTTTTGAGTTCTTGAATCAGTCTTGGATCTTCGTGTCAACTGCAGCAAGCTCCTTGATCTTGATAACCTGAAACCAAGAGACACTAAAATCCTACTTGTTACAACTGTGCTGAGTCGAGTGTTAGCACTCTGTCCTTAAGAAAAGATTGCCCCGTATATATCATTTTACGTTTAACGGAAAATTGCCTCTCAAGATAAAACAGCATCAAACAAATGAGCAAAGAAAACTCAAGTGTTTACTAAAAGAAAAACTTTTGAGTGTGTGAAAGATTACTACAGAGGAAGAAGTTTTTCAGAACTTTGCAAGTGTAACGTGTCTTCAACAATTGAGCCAAAGACCTCAATTTATAGTGTAAGGAAGATCACCTCCAACTAGCCAACTAATGACTTTCAATAGTCATGTAATGCCACTTATTGAGGGGTTACAATCAGCCAAATAATGGCTGAATTCAAGTGTCAATAATGGAGGTTCAATGCTCAAAACCAGCCCAAAAGTCAGAAACTTTCTGTCTCCCGTCGCACAACTGCCTGGGAAGCGCCGCGGCTCTGCAGAATTAGCATTGTGGCGTCTGAGCTCCAGTAGCTGAACTGCCCAACTAGTGCTGTGGCGCTTCAGCGCCGCGACGATTTCTGACATGTTTCAATCTTACACTTCATACACATCTTTCTTCATTTACCAACGTGGAACACTCGTCATTTAACAAACGATCGTCCATTATTTTATGTCTCAAACATTTACTTATGTATCAATATCTCTTTCATTAATGAAATTTATGATACTTGGCACTACGAGTGCACGTGTGTGGAATCGACGATTCTCATGTGCAGGGCCCCAATCGTTCGAGTAATAAATAACGGGATAACTTTAATTCCATATTAGTAAATTTCCAACAATCCCCTCTTGAAAGAGATTTTGGTGCACTCACAAGGTGTCTTTCTAGCAATCTTTCGACGGACCGATGTTGCATCTGGATAGGTAGTCATAGCTTTGAACCTTCCATAGTTGAATACCATCGAACTTACTTACTGTGCGGTGAATGTGATATCTTGAACCGTCAGTGTTTAGTATAAGCCAAGACAACGGTACCAACACAATAACTTTCCTTACTTTGTTCTTCTTAATAGTTTGTCCGTTGTGGTCGTGGACACACTTGGATTCTTAAGTGCGGTAATTTGAGGCAATCTGTCCTCGCACTTAAATAGGTTCTCTCCTACAAGGTATCATGTTATACCCCACTTCACAAGTGTTAGGCATCATTAAAAGTTTCCCCAAACCTAACTTCAACCGGTGAGGATCATTAAAGATTTTGAAAACTTAACCTCTACCCACCATGCAGGTAGCACTTTAAGGTCTATCGCGGGAACGACTTTGGATTCATATTTCTTTACAAAATCATCATTCAAAGTGCTCTTGCTTCCCCCGAAGTGCTCTACTGAACCTTTACGATTTAATTTTTCCATTGAACCTAATTCCCGGGATCTCCAGTAAGTAAGGTTGGGTTTCCACCGTATCAGTTCTTATTGTTTGGGTTTTACGCCTATTCCCCTAGACAGGCAGAACTTTTGATCTTCGGGTAATCCCTTAGTTAAAGAGTCTGTTATATCCTTTGATTAGAAATCAAGAAAGTGACACCCATGATGATCAACTGTCAAACGGTATTATATCTCTGACAGTTATGTCCAGACGTCATCATCCGTGCCCTCACAGTGTATAACTGGTGAAAGCACGAGTTCCTCCCAATAAAGGGCATCCTTTAAGAGGTTGTGAAATTACTCAACTTCTCATCATGCTTTGTCCAAAGAGATAAACTCTGATTCCATCACGAATCAACAGATGCAAATTTGCTTAGAGGATTTTCAAAGACACACCATACACATTTACGTGCGGCTTTGGTGTTCTTAAGTCTGATGTCCAGTTTGCATCATTGTGTTCTCCCAGAACAGCTGGACATCCAGAATACCATAATCCGTAGATTAGCGAATATTTCAGATATCGTTATATCCGATTTAACATCTTCTATCGATCATTACCAATGAACCTTAGTTCAACTGATCTACTTTGTGAGCCGATACCAGGTCAGTTGTAATGTGTGAAATATATTGCACTACATATGACCTGCGCATATCACTCTTGTTATATAGGTGCACCATTATTCCAATCAATTCTATGATTTATATCCATTGGTGACTTCAACGAGATTGTCAAACACTTCACAAATGAGCTTGAAGTTAGACTAGTCTGTTAGATGTCTTAGAAATCCCAATTCCTAAGATGTCATCTGCAATACCCATATTCTTTCATGTCGAAACATAATTTCAACATACTCATAGACTCTAGGATCAAACTAGGATTACTACATTTGTCAACATGTCATCTACATAAAGGCATATCACGAATGAGTCAGAATTACCTTTCATGTAGACATATTTGTCACACACATTAATGGAGAAACCCTTCGATAATAGAGTACTATCAAAGTTTTCTGTGCCATTGCTTCAGGGCCTCTTTCAGCCCATACCGAGATTTAACAAGTCAACATACTTTCTTCTCTTCCCTGGAACTACACACTGTTGCGATATTTTTAAGTGCTTACGCAAGTGTACGTATCGTTCAAGTAATAAAGATCTGTAAGACCGAGTTTATCATTCACATAGACTGGTTTATTAAGTACCGATTATCTAGCATATGATATCTATTTGGCAATCGTTCTTTTGTTTAAGAATTATAACTAAGAATTATGACTAAGTGCAGAAAATAAACTAAATATTATAAGACTTTGGGTTTTATAACAGTTATGAAGGAAATATGATTCCAATCTCCTCAACTATCCACTATTTCACGTGTTAATGCAATGCTAATGATTCTTCTTCTTATTAAGATAGCAGGTTAACTAACCTGTCATTATATTCCGGTTAGGACATACAAGAGCTCAACATTGTGCAGAAACCTTATATATTTCTATGATAAGTTTTACCACACAGGAGGATTAAGAACAATAACCTATAATACTACACAAGTATCGGGGTACTTTCGTCCACGATTTTAACCTATGTCTAGACAATTACAGCATATTCAAATCTCACCTTTCAGACTTTTAATTTGAAATCATATAAGTGATGACAATTAATAGCTAGTTAATTATCAAACAATCATAACAATATTGAATAGATCTTAATACGCTGAAAAAGAAATAAAAAACTAATGCATTAACTATATGAAAAAGCTTCAAGAAGATTTGATGGAAACCCTACTAAAGTATTTAGCTCCTAAACATTGTCATGTTAAGAACTAAATTACAATTCAACATAAACTGAAATAAAATAAGGGAAAGAAAGTAACTTGAACAATAAGATGTCTCCAATTGTCGCTTGTAGTCGTTTTTCTCCTCTCCAAAGTATGATTCTCGAATAATATCAGGGTTTAGGGGTTTTATAGCTGAGAAAAACCTTGCTTCAGACCCCTTTACCCTTGTCCAATTTCGACCCAACTTTTTTGAAAATACGTGTCGGCACTGCGGTACCTTTACCTAGCACCGCGGTGCTAATTCCTCACGAAATAACTGTAGCTCACTAGACATATGGCACCGCGGTGCCTCTAGCCAGGACCGTGGTGCCTTCGACGGTGTTTCAGTTTCGGACTTCGACAATTTTTACCCCTCAGTGCTAATTTTCCTGACTGCGGTTCCATGGCACCGCGGTGCCTCTTTGATTCCTGCCCAGTTCCGCCTGATTTGTTCTATTCTTCGTGACACTTTTTAGGATTCATTCATTGGGCTGTGCTTGTGCAATTTGCATCTCAATTAAGCTCATTTCGTCCTCAAAAGTGGTATTTATCCTTTATGACCGATGTGACACAAAATGAAGGAAAAACACACATAACACTATACTATACGCAGAATAAAAGAGTAAAATACTAACTAAAAAGGACTCAAAAGTGTATGAAAAATACACTTAACAAACACCCCCAAACTTACACTTTACTCGCCCTCGAGTAAAGCACTAAACAAAAACAGAAATAAAAATAAAGGACTCAATGAACTAGATCAAGTAGCTATAGCAATGCTTCTTCAAAATCATGGATGAAAGTTGGGATAATATGTTAGAGCATACATAGCATGAATATTTAGAAATCTAGGATTTCAAGTTAGATATTTCACAAATTTACTTATATCATGATCAATGGAAATAGAAACATCTAACCTATGCATGTCAATTTTATTCCATCTTTTCCAAAACGTTATAGATCTGTCTACTTGCTATTCTCCACTAATCATAGACATACATATTAGAAATCATCAGGGCTTTCAAGGGTTGTAATGTAGGCTTAGGCAGGGGTAGGTAAAAGTATGCATTTAGGCTCAAATTACGTACCATAAACATTTTTCATTCAACTCTTTTTCCTTCTTTTTGACTTTCTTTTTAATCTCATACCTATTTTTCTCCTCTTTTCTTTTAAGAGAATGAGATATATTATAAATAACAAGCACCCCCAAACTTAGATTTTTGCATATTTTTCATTGGGGTGCATCAAATTTATACTCTCTTTTTTATTTATTTTTCAACACTTTTCATCCCAATATTTTCAATTATTACTTATGACACAAATCGGAAATCATAGGGTGTCAAAGAAAGATCGTATTTTAGGCTCAAAGGGGCTGACTAGTGATACAATTTATGTCAGGATAGGTAATGAATGGTCAGAAGGGCTATCAAAGAAATGCCTGAATCATCTCCCTAAACATGTATATCTTAACTATTTCGCCTCAAATATCAAGCAAACAGATTTTCTAGACATTTTTCAACTTTTCTTTTCATAACTGACACACATAGGTTAATCACTAATATCCAAATAATTAGATGTCATGAATTTTTGGCATATCTAACTTAAGCACACAGATTGTTGCTTTCAATTCCATTACATTATCCCATTTTATCCATTCAATATCTTTAACAACTACAACATGAATGATCCATAAAAAAAATTATGACTCAAAAACACATAAAAAAACAAACAAAAACAATAAAAAGACTCAAAACAAAATAAGATACCCCCCTAACTTAATCGACACATTGTCCCCAATGTGTGAAGACTAAAAATAATGAGGGAAAACTTACTGACACAACACAGCGGTCATAAGGGAGATCTGGGAGGAAGGTCAATTTACTGTGCATAAAGCCGAAGGAGGCACCGCGATTACGCTCGAAGAACGCGGTGCTAATGCGAAAAAATTCGATGTCTTGATTTCTGCATTGTTAACCATTCGCCCTTCGGAGTGAGTCCTGCCCTTCATCTGTCATCCAAAAACACTAGCATACCAGATCGTGAGACTGTTCAAGATAAAATAAAACAAACTGAAACTAAAATTGAAATAACATAATTAAAACATTGGGTTGCATCCCAAGTAGCGTTGTCTTTAACGTCTTGCAGCCGGACGCAGGTTACTTACTAGATCAAGAGATAGAGTATCCCCTCCACATATCCACTTTAGCATCATTTTCCTCCTCATTCTCCTTTTCTTTTTCACAGGGCTTATTTCAGGAGGATTCATTTCCTTGTTCTCATCCACAACATTATTTACGGGTGCAGAATTCTTATCATCAAGGGCATCAGTACCCTTGGAACTATAATGAGGAGCCTTTTTATCAACTACACCAACAGCAAAACATCTAGCATCTACTTGAGGTTCAGTGGGCTGCTTGAAGACTTTGAATACCATTTCCTCACCTTAGACTCTGAGTTTTAACTCCCCCTTTTAAACATCAATGAGGGCTCTCCCTGTGGTTAGGAATGGTCTCCCAAGGATTATGGGAATATTCTCATCTTCATCCATGTCTAAAATGAGGAAATCAGCAGGAAGGATGAATTTATCCACTTGTACCAACACATCTTCAATAATTCTCTGGGGATGCACTGTTGAGCGATCGACTAGGCCAAGGTATTTGTGGTTGGCCTTGTCTCCCCCAAACCAAGTCTTCTGAACACAGAGAGGGGCATTAGGTTGACACTTGCCCCCAAATCACACAAGGATTGCTTGCATGTCACATTCCCTATGGTGCAAGGTAGGGTGAAACTCTCTGGCTCTTTCAACTTAAGGGGAAGTTTCTTCTGCAAGATAGCACTGCACTCCTCTGTCAGTGCTATTATCTCATCGTCCGCCAGATTTCTCTTCTTAAATAGGATGTCTTTCATGAATTTCACATAAGCTGGCATCTGCTCCAAAGAATCAATGAATGGGAGATTGATATGAAGCTTTTTGAAGACCTCTAAAAATTTGGAAAATTACTTGTCTAAGGACTTCTTTTGCAGTCTTTGAGGGTAAGGAATTTTGTCGGTATACTCCCTTATCACTGTGGGTGTATCCTTCTCTAAAATAGGACGGTCATTAGTAACCCCCTCATTCTCTTCCTCAACTGCTTTCTCCAATTCTTTTTTTTTTCATCCACTGATTTGGGTGCAACCTGTTCTAACTGTTTTCCGCTCCTCAGGCTTATTTCCTGACACTTCTCCCTTGGATTCACCACAGTATCGCTGGAGAGGTTTCCTTGTTCTCTATTGTTCAGCATACTTGCCAACTGTCCAACTTGTGCCTCCAAATTTCGGATAGATGACCTAGTTTCTGGCATGAACTGGATCTGCTAATTTGTAAGTGTTAGCAATGCTGCTTTTAGCTCATCAGGCTTCTCTTATGGCTGCTGGTTCTGGTTTTGGCCTTGAAACTGTGCTTGCTGCCCTTGTTCATTACTCCAAGAAAAGTTTGGGTGATTTCTCCACCCCTGATTGTATGTATTAGAGTAAGGGTTGTTGTAGGGTCTCTGAAAATTCTCCACTGCTTGAACCTGCTCCCTGGGCACATTATTCGGGTCCACTGTTGTGCATCTATCAAAAGTATGGGGACCCCCACAGATCTTACAACCCACTGGTGTCTGAACCGTTTTAACTGCTATGGTACTCTATTGCATCTGCTTTGTCAAAGTGGCTACCTGCGCAGTCAATGAAGTGATAACATCTAGCTCATGAACCCCATCCATTTTCCTACTGTTCATTGCTCTCTCATCGATCCCCTGATGGTTGTTCGTGGCCATATCTTCTAGCAAATCATGTGCCTCATTGACACTCTTTCTCATGAACGTACCTCATGCTGCAACATCAATGATGGTACGAGTTGTACCACACAACCAATTGTAAAATATGTGGACTAACATCCACTTCTCAATCCCATGATGTGGGCACTTTCTCTGCAAGTTTTTAAACCTCTCCCATGCATCATATAATGGTTCTCCCTCCATCTGATAAAAGTTATTCAATTCACCTCTGAGCTTCGCTGCCTTAGCTGGGGGGAAGAACTTGTCAAGAAACTTCTGGGCTAAGTCTTGTCATGTAGTGATGGAGTTCGTCTGTAATGAATTCAGTCAGCACTTTGCTCTATCCCTGAGTGAGAATGGAAAGAGTCTCAACCGAATGGTGTCATCAGTAACACCATTATATTTAAAAGTTGCACACATCTCCAGGAAATTTGCTAGATGCAAGTGAGGATCTTCAGACGGTAATCCCCAAACTGAACTGAGCTTTGAACCATGTGCAATATGGCTGGTTCGATCTCAAAATTATTGGCTTCAACAGCTGAAAGTCTGATGTAAGTCTGTACCCCTGTAATGGTTGGCATCACATAGTCCCCCAAGTTTCGTTCTGCAGGGACTTGTCTTACGATAGGCGGCAACTCATCATCCATCAAATTGTTGTTTCGCTGATCTCCCATTGCTGAGGAATCAGCTGCTCTTTTCTCTTTCCTGTTCTGTCAGCACAATCTCTCAATCTCAGGGTTTAGAGGGATAGGAATGTCAACTCCTCTCCTACTTCGCATAAACTAAGTTCCTGAGTCTAATAAAAAATAGCAAACAGATCACGGTAAACAACACTAAAGCAAAATAAAAATAATTAAAAAAAAATGAAAATAAAAAACCAAATTAGAAATAAGAATAGAAAAATCGATATTAACAGTACGCCAGTCCCCGACAACGGCGCCAAAAACTTATTGCGATATTTCTAAGTGCTTACGCAAGTGTACGTATCGTTCAAGTAATAAAGATCTGTAAGGTTTATCGTCCACAGAGACTGGTTTATTAAGTACCGATTATCTATCCTCCTATGGTATCTATTTGGCAATCGTTCTTTTGTTTGAGAATTATAACTAAGAATTATGACTAAGTGCAGGAAATAAACTAAATATTATAAGACTTTGGGTTTTATAACAGTTATGAAGGAAATATGGTTCCAATCTCCTCAACTATCCACTCTTTCACGTGTTAATGCAATGCTAATGATTCTTCTTCTTATTAAGATAGCAGGTTAACTAATTTGTCATTATATTCCGGTTAGGACATACAAGAGCTCAACCTTGTGCAGAAACCTTCTATATTTCTATGATAAGTTTTACCACACAGGAGGATTAAGAACAATAACCTATTATACTACACAAGTATCGGGGTACTTTCGTCCACGATTTTAACCTATGTCTAGACAATTACAACATATTCAAATCTCACCTTTCAGACTTTTGATTCAAAATCATATAAGTGATGACAATTAATAGCTAGTTAATTATCAAGCAATCATAACAATATTGAATAGATCTTAATACGCTAAAGAAGAACTCAAAAACTAATGCATTAACTATATGAAAGAGCTTCAAGAAGATTCGATGGAAACCCTACTAAAGTATTTAACTCCTAAACATTGTCATGTTAAGAAATTCCTTCTAATACGCTTCTACTACTTAAAGCTTTCCACTCCTCTCACATTCGCTCGAGTTTCTTTCCACTCTAAATTACAATTCAACATAAACTGAAATAAAATAAGGAAAATAAAGTAACATGAACAATAAGATATCTCCAATTGTCGCTTGTATCCGTCGTTCTCCTCTCCAAAGTATGATCCTCGAACAATGACAGAGTTTAGGGGTTTTATAGCTGAGAAAGACCTTGCTTCGGACCCCTTTACCCTTGTCCAATTTCGACCCAACTTTTCTGAAAATACGCGTCGGCACTGCGGTGCCTTTACCTAGCACCGCGGTGCTAATTCCTCATGAAATAACTGTAGCTCACTGGACATATGGCACTGCAGTGCCTCTATCCAGGACCGCGGTGCCTTCGACGGTGTTTCAGTTTCGGATTTTCGGCAATTTTTACGCCTCGGTGCTAATTTTCCCGACATGGTTCCATGGCACGCGATCTTGATGGGCGCACCACGCGGTGCCTCTCGATTCTGTCGATTACGCACGATTTGTTCTATTCTTCGTGGCACTTTTTAGGCTTCATTCCTTGGGTTGTGCTTGTGCAATTTGCATCTTAATTAAGCTCATTTCGTCATCAAAAGTGGTATTTATCCTTTATGACCGTTGTGACATAAAATGAAGGAAAAACACACCTAACACTATACTATACGCAGAATAAAAGAGTAAAATACTAACTAAAAAGGACTCAAAAGTGTATGCAAAATACACTTAACACTCACCTCTCATGTTGTTGCATATTACTTTCTTCTTCCACTTTCGGACTATTGGTTTTCTAACTGTTGGCTTTCTAACTTCAGAGTCAATGTTTCTGTTGTCAAATTCATTGTTTCTGTTTTATCTGAAACTTCCAGGACCAAAATGTAAACATTTTAGGGACCAAAAAGAAAGTTCAGGAAGAAGCCCAACAGTCCACCAAACCAACTCTCCGGTTTGGAAGGTTGTCTCAACATCCATGTCACGCAAGACTGTGGTAGCCCTGGATGTTAAACTATTCACAGAGGATCACATATCCAATTAGCCGAGGCCTTATACTCGTCAGTAGATCCATCTACTTCATACTCAATTTAAGTATTCACTTTTACAACCCAAAGGTTCTTTTTCCGGAGGAAGATCAACCATCACACAAGTATGATTTTATCTGATGGAGTCTATTTCTCTCTCTTGTAGCTTCTTTCCAAAGTAGCGCTTCTGGAGATGACAATTCTTTCTTAATTGTCCATGGTTCATTCTCAACCATATAAGCTAGAAGGCATGGAACAAGTCTTTGCCCCTCTTTTTTGTCACGACCCGTTCCGGGGCCCGTGACTGGTGCCTTACCCGGGCACCCTAGTAGTCATACATCAGAGAAAAACCAGCGGAATATAAAACAACCAAGATATGAAACAGTATAAATAAGACATAGTTTCTGGAAAAAAAAGTTGCCTTTCGGCATAATGTATATAAATAACCCAAAATGAGCGATACATCCCACCTTACAACAGTGCAGACGCTTTAAGAGTTTAAAACAACAATGGCGGGCGGGGCCCGCCATACCCTCAATCTGAATATCTACAACGACGGGGACCATACCAAATGCTAAGCTTAGAGAAGCGGAGCTTTCCAACGCTGACGGTGATCCTAAACGAGGATCAACGGTAGGAGTACGCTTTACTGCGGCATGAACGCGGCCGAAGGAGGTCGATCTGACAGTACAGTATGTGGCGAAAATCGTAAATGAAATCATAGTAGTCTATATAAGGCGGGAGACATGTATGATAAGCCAAAACTACGATTCACGATAAATAGCGATCATGTCAAGTCGAGGACTCATGCCTCAAAGTCATCACAATAGAACCGCATGCGAGGTAAGTGCGGCGTGGCCGACTACTAAAACCCACAGTACCAACAAGGTCATAAATCGTATCACGAGATCTGTCTGCACCGTCACATGATCAAAGCGGCCACTCGCGCGATATCTAATGTCGCATCTAGTCTGGAACTTCCGCGACTCCGCATAGGCCAAGCAGATAGGCCCGCATGAGGTATAACCCCGCATCGAGGGTAGCTACTCCCGGCGGCGTCTAGACTCGTCGTCCGCATGGCTACAAGAACCGCGTGACCACAAGGGCGCATACTAACACTGGAACTCCGCAGATTCCGCATAGGCCATCTGAGACCGCATAAGGTATTCTCGAATCATAGGTCCATCGACCGCTGAGTCTACCCCGCGACGGAGGCGACTTAACCCGGAGTTATGAATGATATAATATCAACATAACCGATTATTGCTAAACAACATAAGCACAACAAGGAAAAACCCTTTACACAAATATCACAAGATACTAACTCACGTAGCATCCTAACATGTTTACTTATCCAAATAACAAGAAAATATTACAAGACTATCACAAATCAATACAATCAAGTTATTCACACAAGGTACTTTCTACATTATGATAACAAGTTCGGGTTGTTAGCCCCAAAGTACTTCATGTATTACTCTTTTAAAAGATCCGTTTCTTTTACAAAAGTCACACAATAACCGTAGTATAAAAATAGAGTAATTATCTTTTGAAGTACATTAAAACACTTCTCCTTGTAAAATCAAGTAACAACATTCTTTTCCTAACGTTCAAGTTTGCCTAATTTCAATTACTCAAGTTTCTCATTTTCGAAAGGGTTTGTAGTTCATAGTTTTAATCCTTTAAAACAATTTGAGAAACATATACCCTAAGTGTGAGTAGGTTATTATTATTCGTAACAATCTTATTACTGACACCATGATCTAGTAAATGTAATATCCTTTTGTCTCATCTTAGCTCCTATGCAGATGGAAGTTTCTACTAGTTTTAATAATACCTTATTAGTCAAAATAATTCCCTTTATTAGTGCTGCTGTGGTTTGTTCGACATTTATTCTGATTGGTAAAACATCATTCCTTTTGAAAACCAAAAATACTAATTACTCACTAATGAGGTTTCACACTTTTAACAAAAATTCATATTAGTATAATAAGTCAAGTCTCTTATTTCCTTAAATCAATAAATCGTTCTTTTTATCACTTTTAAGCCGTTATACCTAACCTCGTAAAGCTAGTATAACTCTTAAGCTTTTAAAACCAAATGTTACTCTTACGTTAAAAAAATGATTGATATTCCTTTGAAATGTTTTGATTCTTTATTATTGGGCTTAAGCGTGAGGCATTCTTGAAGTGTTATTCGAGCTTAAGCGTGAGGCATTCCGTAAGTATTATTCGAGCTTAAGTCAAAGACATTGCCGTAGTTATTATTCGATTAACACGTATGCGTCTACCGTACTATATATATTGTAAAATATCATGCTTTAGGAAGAATCACATACCTTCTCGGCGAAAACCTCTGCCAAGTTGAATATGTCGTAGAGTATCGACCTATAACGATCAAATCGTCTATCAACGTCGGTATCTTGTACAAAGTTCTAAGCGGAGGGTTCGTTATTCTATGGTCATTTGGGCAGCACTTCCCTACCGGTGAGCTACTCAAGTCTCTTTGTGAAAGATCTATGTAAATCTGATTCTATTATTCATCTTTTAAACCCTTATCTGTGATAACGATTCAATTCTATTCTGCAATATTCTTCAAGTATTTAATACTTATTCCTATACTTCTACAGTATATATATTCTAATTACAAAGGAGGATAAGGTTATTTACCTCGGTAAGCCCAATAATATCCTAGATAAAAGTCGCGCTGAGCAAGGTTTAGCTCTAAGTTGTGCGCTCAGTAGCTCGAAAACCTTAGAAGTTCTTCACAACTTCTACTAAGGACTAAGGGATTTGGGCTAGGGTAATTTGGGCATTATAACAATACTAGAAGGCAACTTTTCTACCAAGGGAGGGGGTAGTGTTTGGCTAGGCTAGCTTTAGAGGGGTTGCTCTCGGCTAGGGCTTCTCAAAAGGGAGGGTGTGTTTGGACGAAACAACAAGAGGAGAGGGAGGGATTTGAGACTTAGATAGATTGCTCGATTTAGGATGAAATAACTCTTCAACAAGGGGTATTTATAGGTCAAGACATGGCCAACCAATGGCCAAGATTATGCCAAGTGCAAGGCAAGTGTAGGGTGAGGATTTAGGCAAGTGTCCTTGGCCACTTGCACACAAAATATCCTACCAACTACTTGACAAAAATTGTCATCGATTGGCCTCAATGCCGTGTAACATCCATCAATGAGAGGGTGACAAGTGTCGCCTCTCGTTGGTCCAAAATGTTTCGTCTCTCGGAAAAATTCGCAAAAATTAGAAATGACATAGCGAATTTATCCTACGCGAGTTGTGTAAAGCGTTTAGTCGAAAACGACTCTAGCGGGTGTTGTGTACAAAGTGGAATTCGTCGAGCCAACTAGGGGGTGACACGTGTCGCCCTCTACTCGTCAAAATATTTCATCTTGAAAATATCCACAATGGCCAAAATCTCGAAAACAAAGTGGGCCCACAAAAGCAGTAAATTTTCTCCAGTGGGCCCCACGTGACCATTCAGAAAATAAAATTCCATAATTCTCTAAAATTCCAAGAAGTCCGAATACCAAATCTGGGAATCCAATTCCCATTAACGAATCTTTTCCTTCACAAAACCGGAAACTTTTCCGTGGAAAAATCGCCTCTTTCTTCCATTCGATTCGAATGTCGTATTCTCGATGCGCACGCCCTCATACATACCTTGAAACTACGGTATAACATTCTCCTCCTTAGAAACATTCGTCGAATGTTCCTTCTAATATCAAAACAAGCGGCGCGATATAGTCCTTATCGCTATACTTACGGAAACAACCATGCCACACTGGTCACAACACAACAAGCGGCATACTTATCTCCAAGTCCACGAGGAATCACCTCTATCACAAAAACTCCTACTCGAGATCTAAAAGATACTCCTTCGCCTACTCTTTACAAGCGAATGATCACACCTATGCTCGTAATACATGTTCGTTCTTCCTTACTCGTCGTGATACCACTTTTGTCACTTTGTCGCGAGCCTTGCCCCGACGACCCAACAAATGGTACCCGCTGCTTGCGATCCCTGAGGATGTCGTACACTTCTTATGCGCTCGAACTCTTACCACCCTTACATTCGCTTAGTTTCCAAATCTCGGGTTACTATCTCTAACGTGGTTATCATTAATCGGGAACACTGCGGGTGGATTTAGATACTTTCGAACATAACAATACGAAAGGCGGACGTCTTGCCTCCTAAGTCGGACGGCAATGCTAACATATAGGCAACCGCCTAATCTTCACATGAACTCAAAAAGGCCCAAAGTAACACGGCTAAGTTTCCTCTGTTTTCCAAAACTCATCACACTATCCACATCTTGGAACAAACTGAACCAACTATCTGAACGCCAACATCGAACCAATCGATCGGCAACTTATACTTCCGCCCTACAAGGCTTCCTAAGGCGACATCCGAATACGAAAATGGTAGCTTAAACATTCCCTTTACAGAGACAACAATCCCCATAACTACTCACGAAATCCAAACATCGCCAGAGGCGAATGCGATTCGAGACTTACGAGTTCTTAACCTGCTGGTAAAACTTCCAAAAAGGAACCACTGCACTGGCTCCATTGTCTGTCATAAGGTGAAGGTAGGCACTCCGTGCAGCCTTACAACCTTTCTGAAATAATCATCTCGCAACTTACTACCGAGTACACGGTCTTTGCTAGAAGACAAGACGGGCTGACCTCCTCGGCCCGACTACTGGTCGAATGTATCCACGAACTCGTACGTTGGTTAACTAAACTTGGGCCTAACACCCTAGTGACCCTACCACCTGGCGGGACCACCAAAAACTGACCCCACCACCAAACAGGCCACGGGTCGACCCGCCACATGGCCTCAACCCAACCCGGCAACGTGCAAACACTAGCTCCCTGATTCGGAATAATCTCACCAATCACGTTACGAAAACCTAGCGGTCTTCTACCCTCTTTCATTCCACATTACTCAGGGATTCATCCCACAAAATATCTCACGTATACTATGCACCTCGACAAGGGTCAAACACGAAGTAATTCTTTTACCAAAGATGGCCTCGCCTCTAAGGTCTCTACGTACACATCCTAAGGCTCCCACTTCCTCTATCCCCCAATCTTTCCTGATTAACTAATCATGATTCCCAATCGCAGTTAACACAATGCTATCTGAAAATAATACTTAAGATATTCGCTACACATATAAATTTCTAAAGGGTTAAGGATATACCTGTATCTACGGCACTTCCTTAGGTCGTTCTAATCAAACCGCTCATTGCGATACGTGGAAGGTGATGAACTATCCATCGATCACGAAGGCGAGTCTCTACATCCGCACCACCCTTGGTGGACAATTCCTCAAAATGGCCTGCTGGCCGCAAACATAACAAGCTGACGCGGAAGAACGACACTCCCATGATGACATCGACCACACCGAGGTGGGGGTGGCCTCCTCTGGCTTACACCCCCTCCTCTCCGAACCACTGCATCCACAACTGGTCTAGTAGGCTGAGTCCTCGTACTTGTATCCTTCCTCATAGAACATTCTCTTGCCATATGGCCCTGACGGCCGCAATAAAAACAAGCACCGATAAAGACGCACTTCCGGGATGACACCGCCACACTGTGAACAGAGGAAAAAGCGAACCTGTGGAGGACACTCTGCCTCGGGCGGAGGCGCATGTCTAATCTGCTGAGGCGATTCGCCTCGAGTTACAAATGATCAC
Source organism: Przewalskia tangutica (assembly GCA_029844215.1). Lineage (NCBI taxonomy): Eukaryota > Viridiplantae > Streptophyta > Magnoliopsida > Solanales > Solanaceae > Przewalskia > Przewalskia tangutica. The sequence goes on along the minus strand of CM056736.1, from coordinate 64,406,702 downwards.
GCCAATCGGGCTCTTCGCCGCTCTCGGTCACTCGCCGATCTCTACCTCTCGGCCAGCGCACATAATCTGACGCAAGCTTTGGCTCGTCCACGATCAAGAGCTACTCCTCACAACCCTTCTTTAGATAAGCATCAATATCCTTGGAATCTGGTACATAAAATACTCTGCGCCAAGTCCTTTGCTAGCAGTGGCCGTCTCATTCAATCCATATTTTACGCTCCAAGCCGTGTGGGCGAAAGTCGGATGTCATGACCGCGATGGAATCGCTGCCGTGCCAAACTCTGCTGCTTGGCGGCGTCTCGAACTCCGCGTGAAGCATCACGGTGATGATTGGGCTGTGCCTTCTAAATCTGTACTCTACTCGCCTCCTTGGTGCCGCTTGCCTTCCGGGCGAGTTACTGGCGGAGGCATCACCGGTAAAGGAAAGGAATACGTTAGAGGTCCAACTTATAACACGGCTCTAAAGCACGATCTCGAGTGAGAAGAATGGAAACCAATCCTAAATATCCTATAGCCTCACGATTATTGGTGTGGTGCGACACCGATAATCGAACTACTAGATACGATGTCAGACACTTTCCGAGGATTAGCGCTCGATACCACTTTTATCACGACCCGTTCGGGGCGTGGTGATGCCTTACCCGCACCCTAGTAGTCATACATCGAGAAAAACCGGCGGAATATAAAACAACCAAGATATGAAACGGTATAAATAAGACACGGTTTACGGAAAAAAAGTTGCCTTTCGCGCATAATGTATATAAATAACCCAAAATGAGCAGTTACATCGACCTTACAGCGGTCTACGGACCTTTAAGAGTTTAAAACAACAATGGCGGGGCGGGGCCGCCGTACCTCTGAATCTGAATATCTACAGCGACGGGGACCATACCAAAATGCTAAGCTTAGGAGAAGCGGAGCTTTCCCAGCCAAGCGGTGATCCTAAACGAGGATCAACGGTAGGAGTACGCTTTACTGCGGCATGAGCGCGGCCCCGAAGGAGTCGATCTGTGTACAGTATGTGGCGAAAATCGTAAATGAAATCATAGTAGTCTATATAAGGCGGAGACATGTATGATAAGCCAAAACTACGATTCACAATAAATAGCGATGTCAAGTCGTGGACTCATGCCTCAAAGTCATCACAATAGAACCGTGCGAGGTAAATGCGAAGGCGTGGCGACTACTAAAACCCACGTACCAGCAAGGTCATAAAGCGTATCATGAGATCTGTCTGCACCGTCACATGATCAAAGCCGCCACTCGCGCGATATCTAATGTGCGCATCTAGTCTCGAACTTCCGCGACTCGCATAGGCCAAGCAGATAGGCGCGCATGAGGTATAACCCCGTCGAGGGTAGCTACTCCCAGCGGCGTCTAGACTCGTCGTCGCGCATGGCTACAAGAACCGCATGACCACGAGGGCCGATACTAACTGGAACTCCGCAGTTCGCATAGCCATCTGACCGCGTAAGGTATTCTCGAATCATAGGTCCATCGACGCTGAGTCTACCCCGCGTCGGAGGCGCTTTAACCCGGAGTTATGAATGATATAATATCAACATAACCGATTATTGCTAAACAACATAAGCACAACAAGGAAAAACCCTTTACACAAATATCACAAGATACTAACTCACGTAGCATCCTAACATGTTTACTTATCCGATCAACAAGAAAATATTACAAGACTATCACAAATCAATACAATCAAGTTATTCACACAAGGTACTTTCTACATTATGATAACAAGTTGGGTTGTTAGCCCCAAAGTACTTCATGTATTACTCTTTTAAAAGATCCGTTTCTTTTACAAAAGTCACACAATAACCGTAGTATAAAAATAGAGTAATTATCTTTTGAAGTACATTAAAACACTTCTCCTTGTAAAATCAAGTAACAACATTCTTTTCCTAACGTTCAAGTTTGCCTAATTTCAATTACTCAAGTTTCTCATTTTCGAAAGGGTTTGTAGTTCATAGTTTTAATCCTTTAAAACAATTTTAGAAACATATACCCTAAGTGTGAGTAGGTTATTATTATTAGTAACAATCTTATTACGACCATGATCTAGTAAATGTAATATCCTTTTGTCTCATCTTAGCTCTATGCAGATGGAAGTTTCTACTAGTTTTAATAATACCTTATTAGTCAAAATAATTCCCTTTATTAGCGCTGCTGTGGTTTGTTCGACATTTATTCTGATTGGTAAAACATCATTCCTTTTGAAAACCAAAAATACTAATTACTCACTAATGAGGTTTCACACTTTTTAACAAAAATTCATATTAGTATAATAAGTCAAGTCTCTTATTTCCTTAAATCAATAAATCGTTCTTTTTATCACTTTTAAGCCGTTATACCTAACCTCCCATAAAGCTAGTATAACTCTTAAGCTTTTAAAACCAAATGTTACTCTTACATTAAAAAAATGATTGATATTCCTTTGAAATGTTTTGATTCTTTATTATTCGGGCTTAAGCAGTGAGGCATTACGAAGTGTTATTCGAGCTTAAGCGTGAGGCATTCCGTAAGTATTGTCGAGCTTAAGTCAAAGACATTGCCGTAGTTATTATTCGATTAACACACGTATGCGTCAGTACTATATATATTGTAAAATATCATGCTTTAGGAAGAATCACATACCTTCTCGCGAAAACCTCTGCGCCAAGTTGAATATGTCGCGCGCAGAGTATCGACTATATGATCAAATCGTCTATCAACGCGTCAGTATCGTACAAAGTTCTAAGAAGAGGGTTCGTTATTCTATGGTCATTTGGGCGACTTCCTACCCGGTGAGCTACTCAAGTCTCTTTGTGAAAGCAGTCTATGTAATGCAGTTCTATTATTCATCTTTTAAACCCTTATCTTGTGATAATTCAATTCTATTCTGATATCCTTCTAAGTATTTAATACTTATTCCTATACTTCTACAGTATATATATTCTAATTACAAAAGGAGGATAAGGTTATTTACCTCGGTAAGCCCAATAATATCCTAGATAAAAGTCGCGCCTGAGCAAGGTTTAGCTCTAAGTTGTGCGCTCAGTGGCTCGAAAACCTTAGAAGTTCTTCACAACTTCTACTAAGGACTAAGGGATTTGGGCTAGGGTAATTTGGGCATTATAACAATACTAGAAGGCAACTTTTCTACCAAGGGAGGGGGTAGTGTTTGCCAGGCTAGCTTTAGAGGGGGTTGCTCTCGACTAGGGCTTCTCAAAAGGGGAGGGTGTGTTTGGACGAAACAACAAGAGGAGAGGGAGGGATTTGAGACTTAGATAGATTGCTCAATTTAGGATGAAATAACTCTTCAACAAGGGGTATTTATAGGTCAAGACATGTGACCAATGGCCAGATTATGCCAAGTGCAAGGCAAGTGTAGGGTGAGGATTTAGGCAAGTGTCCTTGGCCACTTGCACACAAAATATCCTACCAACTACTTGACAAAAATTGTCATCCATTGGCCTCAATGCCGTGTAACATCCATCGATGAGAGGGTGACAAGTGTCGCCTCTCGTTGATCAAAATGTTTCGTCTCTCGGAAAAATTCGCAAAAAATTAGAAATGACATAGCGGAATTTATCCTACGAGTTGTGTAAAGCGTTTAGTCGAAAACGACTCTAGCGGGTGTTGTGTACAAAGTGGAATTCGTCGAGCCAACTAGGGGTGACACGTGTCGCCCTACTCGCCCAAAATATTTCATCTTAGAAAATATCCACATGGCCAAAATCTCGAAAACAAAGTGGGCCCCACAAAACCGTAAATTTTCTCCCGTGGGCCCCACGTGACCATTTCCGAAAATAAAATTCCATAATTCTCTAAAATTCCAAGAAGTCCGAATACCAAATCTGGGAATCCAATTCCCATTAACGAATCTTTTTCCTTCACAAAAACCGGAAACTTTTCCGTGGAAAAATCGCCTCTTTCTTCCATTCCAATTCCAATGTCGTATTCTCGTACGTACGTCCTCGCATACATACCTTGAAACTACGGGGTATAACATTTTTGCTCTGTCTCGGCTCAACATCTAGAATCCCTGAATTCTGTAGATCTTGAACATTAAGTTCCGGATAGTCAGCAACTTCCGAGTCCTATAGATCTGGAACGTCTAGTTCCGGACAGCCAGACACTCACGGGTTCTTGCTAACCTCGAGCAATTACTTCTTTTTCCTTCTTAGGGAAAGATATCTTCAAAGAACTTAGCATTCTTTGACATCAAGATGCGATAAGCACTATTGTTATTTGCAGATCCAGTAGATTTGCAATCTACAGTCTTAGGTCCAACTTGACCTATTTCGGTATTCCAACATCTACCAAGCCACCCCACATCACAATATTTGTATGTGGGATCCTTTCCATATTTCACATGAAGGGTTATCCTTATTCTTATGCGGAGTTCTGTTGAGAATCACATTAGCGGTAAGGATTGCATTGCCCCACATATCTTGGGCGTATGGCTTTGCTCTTTGGCTAACACCGTTAGACTGAGGTGGGTAAGGAGCAGTCATTTGATCAACGATGCTTCGCATTCTCCCCCTCTATCACTATGAATTCCTCAATATGTAGGCTTTTCAACTTCTGTTTTATAGCGTTTATCCTCTTCAACAACTTCATCTTTGCTTTTAACTAAAAAAGGATTCAATACGTTGTACCATCGTCAATAAGGGTCACAACGTACTTGTCTCCTCCTATTTGATACAAGCTTCAAATCACCCATGTAGGTGTGACTAAGTTCTAGAAGAGCGGTTCTTCTTTCGTTATTTCTTTGGCGGAATGGAAATGTGATTTTGCTTCTTCGGCTACCTCATATTCATTTTGAGGGTTTATGTCGACAGACGACAACAATCTCAACTTAGTTAGATTTTGAATGACTTTCTATTTAACGTATATTAATCTATGATGGCATAGATGCACGGATTACAAATACATCATTCATTTAGCCACAGACATACTGTACCAAGTTTGGGACATGTATCACCTCTTTTTAGAGCTATCACGTTCCCTTAGTCCTTTTGAGGACAACTTCTCCAACCCCTCTACTTTAGAGGTGGCGTTGCTTCACATGAACAACCTCTTGCCCGTGGTTATGGCATAACCAGATCATATATGATCTAGATACTCTAGCCCAATCCAGTTTCCTTGGAAAACTGAGTGTCCAATTTCTTTTTTGCCTTTATTTTGGCCTTCAGATCATTTAGGACCTGGAAACTCTGGCCCACTCCAGTCGCCCGTAGGATTTATATGACTGAGTGTCCAACATCATCCTGTTAAATGAAGGATCTTCTATTGGAAACGGTGACATGTTTGTCTTTTAGTTCTCTAGTCCTTTTCCCTTGTGATTGGTGCCCAGGGAAATTTCTAGCGCTTACTTAGGATTGTCCATAATTCCAATTTTATTACAACCTAAGACCATATATTTTAGGCTATTGTTTACATTAGTCCAATCTTTAACGGGAAGGAAGGTGAGATTAAACTTCTGATTTTAAGGCGTAAGGAATATATGGAAACCACTTTCATATTCATAGCCTTACTTTATTCATTTTAATCAAACCTCTTTTGATCTTATTTTTTACAAGGAAGAATAGTTAACTCATATCTTTTGGATTATGGCCCACGTCAGTTATTTTGTTGGATTGCGTGTCCAAATTCTCCTTACCATAATTGGGACAAATATTTTGCTGCAAGAAAGATTAACATCTTCAGTTTTTTTCTCTTGTCGCAGTTGACATCATCCACCTCTCGTGGGCGCTTGCTTCCACCACTCTCGGGAGCGGTGACACCAACTCTTCCTTGATCCTTAGCCGTACTAGCATGACTATCAACAATGTCTTGAAGCTCATCATCAGATCCAGAGATCCCACCTTTGACGGAATTAAATTTGTAACTATCGTCAAAGAGAGACTCAAAACTAGGACCAGATCTGAAAGCACGGTTGTTGACAGAGATAGTGTTTGAATTGTTAACAGAAGTGTCAACCGAACTGTTTTAAAAAAGTAGACCACAGCCAGATTTGAGATCATATCTGGTGGCAAACATCTTTCAAGCACTAATATATATCTTATCTTAGGATTGTTTGGAAATAAAGCAACAATACGGGGAATAGTAACTAACTATTACAAGTGCTTCGAAAGGGTAAACACTAAAGATTACAAAACAACAAACTTATAGCCAACAAGAATTGTGGCAACAATAAGTTTTGAGTTCTTGAATATGTTCTTGAATCAATCTTGGATCTTCGTGTCAACTGCAGCAAACTCATTGATCTTGATAACCTGAAACCAAGAGACACTAAAACTCTACTTGTTACAAATGTGTTGAGTCGAGTGTTAGCACTTTGTCCTTAAGAAAAGATTGCCCCGTATATATCATTTTACGTTTAACGGAAAATTGCCTCTCAAGATAAAACAACATCAAACAAATGAGCAAAGAAAACTCAAGTGTTTACTAAAAGAAAAACTTTTGAGTGTGTGAAAGATTACTACAGAGGAAGAAGTTTTTCAGAACTTTGCAAGTGTAACGTGTCTTCAACAATTGAGCCAAAGACCTCAATTTATAGTGTAAGGAAGATCACCTCCAACTAGCCAACTAATGACTTTCAATAGTCATGTAATGCCACTTATTGAGGGGTTACAATCAGCCAAATAATGGCTGAATTCAAGTGTCAATAATGGAGGTTCAATGCTCAAAACCAGTCCAAAAGTCAGAAACTTTCCGTCTCCCATCGCACACACTGCTTGGGAAGCTCTGCGGTTCTGCAGAATTAGTGCCACAACGCCTGAGCTCCAGTAGATGAACTGCCCAACTAGCGTCCGGCTCCGCGGCAATTTCCGACTTGTTTCAATCTTACACTTCGTTCACTTGTTCCTTCATTTACCAACGTGGAGCACTCGTCATTTAACCAACAACCGTCCATCATTTTATGTCTCAAACATTTACTTACGTACCAATATCTCTTTCATTAATGAAATTTACGATACTTGGCACTACGAGTGCACGTGTGTGAAAACGACGTTTCTGACGTGTGGGGCCCTAATTATTCGAGTCATAAATAACGGGATAACCTTAATTACACATTAGTAAATTTCCAACACAAATTAATATGCAAGTGCTCAAGTTATATCTTAGGCATAGTGACAGTTCTAAACAAACACGGCATAGTAAAAAATAAGTCCTAGATCAATAACAATCATATCACAACCAATCAAACACCTGAAACCTATTGACCTAATCACAGGGGGAAGGCTCTCAGCATGCTTCAACATTTTTTTATCTACAGACAGACAACACACACTCATCATATTACCTACTCTACACTCATACACACAGATCTAATATTGATATATATCCAAAGTAAATCTTCCCTATTCTACTCACACGTCATAGGAGATAATATGAACAGGTCAGGTAAGCATGTACCTAGATCTGTAAAGCAACTAAATCCTGTCATCACTTAACATGAGATTCAGATAAATTACCTACCAAAATATAGTTACAGACCCAACATTTTACTATTATAGAACATGGCTCATAAAACAGATATTAGGATGGTCATTTATATTGCCAACCTCACTTAAACAAGCTCAATACTAACACATATGTCCATAAGACTAAACATGAGCATTTACTCAGCATACTTGGACACAAAGGACCAACTAAATAAACAGATACCATAAGATATTTAACTAATCAACATTAGTCCCTTTTAATCCTGTTGAAAACTTAGTAATTCTACATTACTCAGTTCTGATTTATGAACTTAGTATATCTAAATAATTGACAAGTAAAACAATCATGCTAAGAAGAAGTAACTTAGTTTCCCTAATCTTAACTAATATCAACATCAAGAGGTGTTGACTTAATCCATGTTTTAATTCTTTTTAAACAGGCCCTGACTAATCAGCACATATTACTAAGTACATATCTATGAACACAGAGGCATTTCTAAGCCTTCGTTGACTTAATTATATTAAGCATGATAAGACAAACAAGCTACATTATCTCTAAACTAGCACATAAGATATTCATAGAATACAAACAGGAAAGAAAACAAACGAGAAAAGCTAACAAATTACCTCTTTGTGAGCAGCCGTGTTCTGAAATCCGGAGTGGAAAGCCCCTCTTCCAAATCAACAAGCTCAACCACACAAAGAAAGGAAAAATGGTTTAAAAGTGACTGGGGCAAGGGTTTCGGCAAAGGCTTTGAAATCGTAAATATCGAACTCCCTGAATAAGAGAAATGAGACTTGTTTTGTAGGTGAAGTCAGACCTTGAATATTCATTCGGAAAAGAGGTGTTTAAGGGGGGGGGGACCTCTACGGATCCTACGAACCAATCACGATTGATTACTCACACGCAATTATATTTCCCTCAAGCGAAGGAACATATTAATATGATCTAATTAGGTATTCTTTTTCTATTGATATGAATCCCCATTCATTCCTAGATACTGTCAACTACCCCGAACCATGAGAAGTACGCGAAGACTGACCTCCCTCAGATGTAGGCATAACAGCAACAACGGGCCTATCACTCGAACAGTGATGAATAACCACTGTTTGGCAGGTCCAACTATCTGAAAAATAGTATAATCAACACCACGGGACTCCACTAACCCGTGTGCAACCTCTCATGACAGCTAATCAAGAACTCATATGTATCATCATCGGGATCTCCATCATATCTGGGAGGATCCAACTTCCTGAACCTCTCGAACATCTTCTACTCCTCAATAGACATAGCAGGCTGTGCAGCTGGAGGTGTAGCAAGACCAGGTACAGTCACACCTATAAACTGAGGAAGCCTAGAACGTGTTGGACGAACCTCTGGTGTCCGAAATTCAAGCATATCATGGTCAGGAGTCTATCCTCCGACCCTAGTATGTGATCCATAAGAAGTAACTAGCTGAATACCATGATCTATAGACTCGAGAAAGCTCATCAATAGAACCAAGGTATCTTGAAGCACCGGTGTAATAATGAAACCCAGGGGCGCCTGATATGGTCCTGCCTTGTCAGCCTGACCCTGCTCATTCTCATCTGAACCTCATCATCTTCTGGAATAGCATCAGGCCCCAGAGACTCTGCTTGGTCACTATCCCAAGCAACTCCAAGTGCTCAGCCTCGGGCTGCAACTCGAGGTATGCCTTTACCTCTACCTCTCCCCTACTCCGTGCACCACATCTAACAACGGGTGTCGGTGCAGGTGCAGGTGCGGGATCCCTATCTCCTCATGCGGCTGATCTAGTCCTCACCATCTATGAGAAAGAGTGAAATAAAGAGATTTAGAATTCACTCACAATCGAATCGACATGAAATAATTGAAAGAAATGAAATTTCCTAAATGTATTATATCTTCTCGAAGATAGGTACTACAAATTTTGTCAATAAATATGTTATGTCAGGGATCCGAACTGGAGACAATTGTTATCTCATCGGTGGATAAGAATTCTACAATTCTGCAAGGATCAGTGATACAACATTATGTCATCAGAAGTTGGAACACGTCAATTATCGCAACTTGGAGAGATTAATATCTTATGAAGCAGTTAAAGGCATTCCCAAGCTGAACCCAAAGGATAAGACAGTGTGCGAAAATTGTTTAAAAGGTAAGCAGACTTGTGTTCCCCATAATGTTGTCCACGACAGACAACACTCATGTATGTCTCATTGCTTTCAATTAGTACATATGGATCTTATGGGTCATATTGAAGTAGACAGCTTAAGGGGGTATGAGATATTTGTCACGACTGCCCGGTTAGGATCGTGCCTCATCGGCACCCAAGTAGTCATACATCGAGTAACCTGGAATATAAAACAAGACAGAAACAGCTTTATAAAATAAGACACGCTTTATCGATGAAAAGCTTGCCTTTTCGATAATATAAATAACTCAAGTTTTGCGATTACATCCCAACTGCATAATAGTACTACAGACCTCTAAGGAAGTAAACAACTATGGCGGGTGGCTCGCCATACCCCGATCAGACAAAACTATCTACAATACAGGGAGATCATACCCAAAAGTAGAGCCTCCGGAGAAGATGGAGCTCCTGACACCAACGCAAAGATCCTAAGGATGTGGATCTAGCACCTGCTTGCCCTTACCTGCGGCATGAACGCACTCAAGGAGGTCAAGATAACAGTACCAAGTATGTGAATGTATAAAGTACTTATAATGAAATCAAAGTATTTTAAACCTTTTCACAAATACAATCACCAATTGCACATAGTGCCACATCACAAACAACAACGGTAATAGGAAAACTGTAGTGTCTATTCTAGGCGCGAATGATCGGGCAAGGCGAATCGCCTATAGTATCATTCTGCGTGCCTAGTCCCGACTTCCGACCCGCATAGGTCCCACGCACCCGCATGAGATATTTCGCGATCGGGGCAGCAACCCCAGATCCGCCTAGGCTCCCGAACCCGCATAGCCTCAAAAGACCGCATAGTCTCAGCATCGCGTAGTGAGTCCCGCGATCAGGCAAACGCCCGAATGATCAATCTCGAGCATACCGCCGCTCGCATAGTCTCACGCATCGCGTAGCCGTATAGACCGCATCAAGCGGGCAAGCCCTCGTATAACAAGGGGTAGGTGATACAATAACAAGACAATGGACTTACTGCTAGCAACGTAAGTACAAAGAATGACCACTTTACACGATTACAAGACACTAACACGGTGGCCATAACATGTCTACTTATCAAACAATCTTACTACACTTAACAGTAAATCAATACAAGGCTTTTATAAACAAAACAAGTAAATGATTCTTTTATCTTCTTAAGTCATATACCTAACTTCCCATAAAGCGAAGATAACTCTTACGCTTTTGTTTTAAAACCAAATATTTATCTTCATTAACAATGATTCAAGATTCTTTTGAAATGTTTTCGCTTCTTTGTTATTCGCTTAAGCACAGGCATTGCCATAAGTATTATTCAGCTTAAGTCAAAGACATTGCCGTAGTTATTATTCAGTAACACATGCACGTCTACCGCACTATATATTATAAAATATCATGCTTTAGGAAGAATCACATACCTTCTCAAAAAAACCACCGCCAAGTTGAATATGTCGGCAGAGAGTCACCTATAATAGTCACAGATATCTATCAAAGATCGCTTCCGAGGGTCATTCTAAACAGGGGTTCATAATTCTACGGAAAGTCGGCAAAGACAACCCTACGGTGAGCTATGTAAGTTCATCGTGAAAACAAATTCTATGTGAGTCTGATTCAATTATTCTTCTTTAAACCCTTCTATGTGATAATACCAATTCTATTCGTGATATTCTTCTAAGTATCTAATACTTATTCTAATACTACAACAGAAGTATTCTCTAATTCAAAAGAGGTTAGGATTAGTTACCTCGGTAAGCCCAATAATATCCTAGATAAAGTCGCGCTGAGCAAGGTTTAGCTCCTAAGTTGTACGCTCCAGAGTCTAAGAAACCTTAGAAGTTCTTCACAACTTCTACTAAGGACTAAGGGATTTGGGCTAGGGTATTTTGGGCATTATAACTGCTAGAAGACAACTTTTCTACCAAGGGAGGGGTAGATTTCGGCTAGCTAGGGGTAGCCTGCCAAGCTTCTCGAGGGGAAGGGGTGTTGGACTAATTGCTAACAAAGGGAGAGGAAGGATTTTTAGACTTGGAAAGCTTTTGTGGATGAAGAACTCTTCATCTCAAGAGAGGGTATTTATAGCTCAAGCCTTGGCCAACCAATGGCCAAGATGAAGACAAGTGCAAGGCAAGTGTAGGGTGAGGATTTAGGCAAGTGTCCTTGCCAACTTGCACACAAAATATCCTACCAACTCCAAGACAAAAGAAGCCAACCCAATCGGCCCTATTGTCGTGTCAAGTCCACCAATTGGAGGGTGACAAGTGTCGCCTCCCGTTGGTCCAAAATATTTCGCCTCTCGGAAAAATCCGCAAAAATACTAAATGACATAGTCGGAATTTTCCCTACGAAAGTTGTGGAAACGCATTTCGGAAAACGATTCTTCTAGTGTGTTGTGCACAAATAAAACGTCCAAGGCTAACTTTAAAGCCAAACTTTTAGACGTATTCCCACGCACATACTCGGAAATACGGTATAACATTCTCCTCCTTAGAAACATTCGTCCGAATGTTCCTTCTCAAGACGATTATCAAGAAGCTTAAACAGCTAGCAAATGCCACACACGCCACAAAACAACACTTAGGCATAAATGATAATGGAAATTTACAAGTAGGAAAGTGAATTACCCGAGGTGTGGGAATAGGTGAGGATACTGTCTCATGTCCTCCCGGCTTCCCACGCCATCTCCTCTCGAGCTCGCTCCGCCACAAGACTTTGACGGAAGCCACGCCCTTCGTCCGCAGACGCCTAACTCCGACGATCGACTATCGCTATGGGAATCTCCTCATACGATAATCCGATCACACCTGGACATCGTCAATCGGGTGTACCCTAGATGGATCCCCGATACATCTCCTCAAAGATAGATACGTGAAACACGGATGCACGCCTTCCAGATCGGACGGCAGATTCAACTCGTAGGCAACCTTGCCTACCTGCGACAATCGAACGCCCAATGTACTGGGCCGAAGTTTCCTTCTTCCCGAATCTCATCACACCCTTCATGGGTGACACCTTTAGAAAACCCAATCATCTATCGCGAACTCCGATGCCGACGGCGATGATTCGCATACGACTGGCCGACTCGAGCCGCCAATAGTCGCTCTGGATAAGCTTCACCTTATCCATCGCTGCTGCACCAACCGTCCCACTAGCCGCACTCGCCCACATCGAACCAACCTATAGGCGACCGCACTTCCTCCCACACAAGGCCTCATAAGGCGCCATCTCGAATCTTGGAGTGGTAGCTATTATTATACGCAAACTCAACTAGAGGCAAATGATCCTCCCAACTACCATCGAAGTCAATAACACAGCTCGCGGATATCTCAAGAGTGCGGATAGTGCGCTCGCCTGTCCGCTCGCTCGTGGATGAAATGCAAGATTGTGCTCACCGCCCCTAAACCTCTTCGAAAGACCTCCGTAAGTTAGCCAGAATCGGGCTCTCGCTGATATGATCGAAATAGGGACTCATGCATCGACGATCTCTGATGTAAAGTCCGCATAATCTCACCAAAAGTCGTCCGGACGGAAGAAAGTGGGCTGATTTCACACCGTCGACGATAACCCATATAGAATCATGTCTCCTCCGAGTGCGAGGTAATCACGTGATGAAGTCCATGTTGATTACCTCCCACTTCCGTGTCGATCTCAATCGTCAGAACAAACCACCGTGCCTCGTGCTCTACCTTCACCGCCGACAACACGCATCGAGCTACGAACTCGCAACGCTCTCTTCAAGCCATCCCACCAATACACGATCTAAGGTCGTGGTACATCTTGGTCGACCGGATGGATAGAGTAACGCCGCGTGTGCTTCCCAAGAACTCGCCGCCAAGTCTCAAACATCCGAACACATACCGCCAAACCTTAGCACCCCATCAGTGCTACCAAAAGGACCCTTGCCCTCACGAAGAGTCAGATCACGATATCGAATCAAAGCCGATCCTCGAATCGTTGCCTCTCACCTCCTCGACGACGGAAGACTCGGCAACCTCACGAACTCTAACCCCATCGCTATCGTAATCAATCAAACGGACACCAAGGCTCGCTAATCGATGCAAATCACGAACCATGTCCCTCCTCTCTAGCCGCACATCCGATAGGCTCCCATCGACCTACGACTAAGAGCATCCGCCACAACATTGGCCTTCCCGTGGTACATGATATCAACATCGTAATCCTTAAGCAACTCTAACCACCGCCTCGCCGTAAGTTCGACTCCTCTGGCCGAAGATATACCTGAGGCTCTTGTGGTGCGTATAAATATCCACGTGAACCCCATACAAATAGTGCCTCCAGATCTTCAAAGCGTGAATTACTACGCTAACTCCAAATCATGGGGGTAGTTCCTCCGTGTTTCTTCACCGTCGGACGATATGCTATAACTCGCCATGCCGCATCAACACACATCCCAACCCGATGCCCGACGATCACAATACACGACATAACCGCTCGACCTCCGGAAGAGTAAGAACGGGGCGGCCGTCACTTCTTTCAAAGAATCGAAACCCCGCCACAAGCATCACCATCAAACTTGGCCGCTTTCCGAGTCACCTAGTCAATGGTGCGTAGATAAGCAAACTTCTCCACGAACCGCCGATAATATCCTCGCAAGGCCCGTAAAATCGCGAACCTCGCCGAGTAGTAGGTCCAGGCCAAGTCCTCGATCGCCGATTCGCCGTATCCACTGAACGCCATCACCCATAATATGCCCAAGAAACGCCATCAAGTCAACCAAAACTCACATTTGGAAAACTTGGCGCATAATCGCCGTCCGAGAATCGGCCAAGACACTTCAAATGCTCCGCATGCTTCTCGCCAGAGCGAGAATAAACCAAGATATCATCAATGAACACTATCACAAACGTGTCCAAAATGGTTTGAACACTCGGTTCATCAAATCCATGAATACCGCCGAGCATTGGTCAACCCAAAAGACATGACCACGAACTCATAATGCCCGCACGGGTCCCGAATGCGCCTAGTGGACATCCACCTCTCGACTCGCACTGATGATAGCCCGATCGCAGATCAATCTCGAGAAACATTCGCACTCGCAACCGTCGAACAAATCATCAATCTCGGGAAGCGGGTATTCGTTTAATGGTCACCTTGTTCACCGTCAGTAATCAACACACATGCGCAGCGCCCCGCCCTTCTTCTTCACGAACAAAACCGGCGCTCCTGGGAGAAACACTAGGCTCGATGAAGCCCTTCTCCAAAGAAATCTCTAAGCCGATCCTTCAACTCTCTCAACGGCGGTGCCATTCTGATGGCGGAATGGAAATAGCCGAATGTCCGCAATATGTCAATACAAAACTCAATCTCCTCTCGGGAGGGATACCGGAGGTCATCCGAAACACGCCTGGGAACTCGTGACTATCGAACTGATGAAAATCTGGTACCGCAGCCTTCAGATCAAACACCCGAACGAGATGGTAGATATACCCTTCTCGCACCATCTTCCTAGCGAGGTAGGAAATAAACCTACCTGGCGATACCGTGCTCCTCCCACTCAACAACCGGCCTCAGAACCGAACTGCACTACTTTCTCTCAGCCTACATTGGCGTAGCAAGAAGCTAGCCAATCCATCCCATAATCACGTCGAAGTCAATCATCTCCAACTCTATCAAGTCGCCAGGTCCGACGATCAGAATGGTCACAGACAAGCTCTATATACCCGCCGAGCTACCACCGAATCACCATCGCGTAGCTACCTCGAAAGGTCTATGGACTCGTGCTCTATCCCTATCCTACTAGCAACAAGGGAGATATATAGACAGAGTAGAACCGGATCTATCAAAGCATACACATCAAACCCGAACCGGAGGTACACGTGACGACATCGTGAGGCCTCACGATCTGTCGGCCGGACAGCATATATGCGGTTCTCGAGGACCGCTAGAATCGACTCGCGCCACGACCGCCGCGACCCGCTGATCCATGTGTACCTTGCCTCCGGGCGAGTAATCGCTTGGGATGAAGAAGCGCAATGCACTCGTAGGCCGAGCCTACCACCGCCGCCGCCGGCCGGACAAACTCGCAGTGACCTGCCGCCACAAGTATAGCAAGCTCGAGTACGCCTCCGAATGGTATTCGCCACAACGGGCACACCGAGCGCACTCAACGGTTAGCACCCGCTACCCGAAATCCAAGTCCCGGGCCTCGACCGCCCCGACCGCTCTGGGCCGTGGCTGAATGAGGTAGAGCGCTCGCCGGCCGTGGTGCACCGACTTCACGATGCCGCCACCCCGAGGACCACCAAAAGAACCGGCCGCTCGCCTTCTTCGCTGCTGATATCGCTTACCCGGCGGTCTCTACGCCTCACAACCCGGTATGAGCTCGCATACGGGTTATGTCCATGCCCGGTGAAGGGACACACCGCACAAGACTCGGCCATGTAATCATCTAGCCAGTGACATAGCGATGCACCTCGCCCTCCATCTTCGCTACCGGTCGGGACATATCGAGCCAAAGAATCAAACTCGACATTGTACTCTCACTCAAGGCCCTCCTGCCTCAAAGAACAAGAATCTATCACTCGTGCCTCCTCATCCGCGGAGGCAAGAAGTGTGTGAGAAAAGCCTCAAAACTCATCCCATACTTTGGAGTGCATGCTCTCCCGAAAGCTCTATGAATCAAACCAATCGATCGCGGTATCACGCGGCCGATGCGAACCGAATGTCACGCCTCGCCTTCGAAGCCCCGATCACCGCATAATCCTCTGCGGTGACGGATGAACTCTGCGGATCATCTTCCGCCTCGACCAGAAAACTCGCGGCTACAACTCAAGAAATCTCGTAGCCTCAAACTATTCGCCTCGGGTGCACTACGGTGCGCGACCGAGCCGAGCCGAATCGCCGATCCAGCCTCTCCTCAGATCGGGCCACAACTTTAGCCAATAGTCGGGCTATCTCTTGTACTTAACTCTCCGCCAGCCGTGGGACGGGGTGTGGTACTGTGGTCTCGCTGGGGCTGGCGCCATAGAACTCGCTGCCTCGGTATAGACTGGCCCGAGCCCTCGTAACTCTGGGTGTCTCGCTAGCAGCCTCGGATGCCTTGCCTTCGGGCCCGGTTGCCTTACGTGAGGCATAATCAGCATAGAAAGGAATTCGTTAGAGGGTCCAACCTATAACACGCCTCTAAAGCACGATCTCGTAATGAGAAGAATGGAAACCAATCCTAAATATCCTATAGCCTCCTCGATTATTGCGTGGTGCACAACACACCGATAATCAAGACTTACTAGATACGATCCGTAGACACTTTCCGAGGATTAATCGCTCGATACCACTTTTGTCACGACTGCCCGGCCCGTGATCGTGCCTTACCGGGCACCCAAGTAGTCATACATCGAGTAACCAATGAATATAAAACAAGACAGAAACTTTATAAAATAAGACACGCTTTATCGATGAAAAGCTTGCCTTTCAGATAATATAAATAACTCAAGTTTTGCGCTACATCCCAACCGCATAATAGTACTACTGCACCTCTAAGGAAGTAACAACTATGGCGACAGGGCCCGCCATACCCTCGATCGCATAAAACTATCTACACACAGGAGATCATACCCAAAAGTAGAGCCTCCTAGAAGATGGAGCTCCGACACCAACGCAAAGATCCTAAGGATGTGGATCTAGCACTGCTTGCCCTTACCGCAGATGAACGCAGCCCCGGGCGAGGTCAAGACAACAGTACCAAGTATGTGAAACTATAAAGTACTTAAAATGAAATCAAAGTATTTAAAACCTTTTCACAAATACAATCACTCAATTGCACATAGTGCCACATCACAAACAACAACAAGAATAGGAAAATCAGAATGTGTCTATTCTAGGCCGCGAATGATCAAGCAAGGCCAATCGCCCATAGTATCATTCTCGCGTGCCTAGTCCCGACTTCCGCACTCGCATAGGTCCCACACTGCACCGCATGAGATATTTCTCGATCGGGGCAGCTAACCCCAGATCCGCCTAGGCTCCCGCAGCCCGCATAGCCTCAAAAAGACCGCATAGTCTCAACAGACCGCATAGTGAGTCCTCGCATCAAAGCTAAACGCCGGAATGATCAATCTCGAGTATACCGCTGCCCGCATAGTCTCACAGACCGCATAGCCGTATAGACCGCATCGCGGGGCAAGCCCTCGTATAACAAGGGGGTAGGTGATACAATAACAAAGACAATGGACTTACCGCTAGCAACGTAAGCACATCAAGAATGACCCCTTACACAAGATTACAAGACACTAACACGTAGCGCCATAACATGTCTACTTATCAAACAATCTTACTACACTTAATGTAAATCAATACAAGGCTTTTATAAACAAAACAAGTAAACAGCCTTTTTATCTTCTTAAGTCGTTATACCTAACTTCCCATAAAGCCAAGATAACTCTTACGCTTTTGTTTTAAAACCAAATATTTATCTTCAAGTAACAATGATTCAAGATTCTTTTGAAATGTTTTCGCTTCTTTGTTATTCTGCTTAAGCCGTGAGGCATTGCCATAAGTATTATTCAGCTTAAGTCAAAGACATTGCCGTAGTTATTATTCAGTAACACATGTACGCTCACCGTACTATATATTATAAAATATCATGCTTTAGGAAGAATCACATACCTTCTCAAATAAAACCACCGCCAAGTCAATATGTCGCGCGCAGAGAGTCACCATAATAGTCACGATATCTATCAAAGATCGCCTCGAGGTCATTCTAAACAGGGGTTCATAATTCTACGGAAAGTCGGGCAGCACAACCCTACCCGGTGAGCTATGTAAGTTCATCGTGAAAACAAATTCTATGTGAGTACGCTTCAATTATTCTTCTTTAAACCCTTCATCGTGATAACAGTTCAATTCTATTATGTGATATTCTTCTAAGTATCTAATACTTATTCTAATACTACAACAGTAAGTATTCTCTAATTCAAAAGAGGGTTAGGATTAGTTACCTCGGTAAGCCCAATAATATCCTAGATAAAGTCGCGCCTGAGCAAGGTTTAGCTCCTAAGTTGTACGCTCCGGTAGCTCCAAGAAACCTTAGAAGTTCTTCACAACTTCTACTAAGGACTAAGGGATTTGGGCTAGGGTATTTTGGGCATTATAACGGTACTAGAAGACAACTTTTCTACCAAGGGAGGGGGGGTAGATTTCGGCTAGCTAGGGGGGGGTAGGCCCTCGGCCAAGCTTCTCAAGGGGAAGGGGGGGTGTTGGACGAATTGCTAACAAAGGGAGAGGGAAGGATTTTAGACTTGAAAGCTTTTGTGGATGACGAACTCTTCATCTCAAGAGGGGTATTTATAGCTCAAGCCTTGGCCAACCAATGGCCAAGATGAAGACAAGTGCAAGGCAAGTGTAGGGTGAGGATTTAGGCAAGTGTCCTTGGCCAACTTGCACACAAAATATCCTACCAACTCCAAGACAAAAGAAGCCAACCCAATCGGCCCTATTGCCGTGTCAAGTCCACCAATTGGAGGGTGACAAGTGTCGCCCTCCCGTTGGTCCAAAATGTTTCGTCTCTCGGAAAAATCCGCAAAAATACTAAATGACATAGTCGGAATTTTCCCTACGAATTCTTTTGAAACTTTTCTTCTGAAAACGATTCTTCTAGTGTGTTGTGCACAAATAAAACGTCCAAGGCTAACTTTAAAGCCAAACTTTTTGTACGTATTCCCTTACGTACATACTCTGGAAATACGGGGTATAACAATTTCTTTGTAATAGTAGATGATTTTTTTAGATATACATGGATTAATTTTCTAAAAGAAAAATCACAAACTATAGACATGTTTAAAGTACTATACTCTAGGATTATGAACCTATTTTGCTCTCCCATTTTTCGGATCAGATCCGACCATGGAAAGGAATTTGAGAATCAATCTTTTGCTAAATTTTGCAAAAATAAAGGTATCTTCCATGAATTCTCAGCACCTAAAACTCCTCAACAGAATGGGGTAGCTGAGAGGAAGAACAGAACATTGTAAGAAATGGCTAGAGTAATGTTAAGTTCTAAACAATTGTCGAAAAGGTTTTGGGTAGAAGCCTTTAACACTGCATGTCACATCACTAATAGAGTTTATTTAAGGCTAGGTACCATAATGACTCCCTATGAAATTTTAAATGGAAAGAAACCAACTCTGCGTTACTTTTATGTCTTTGGGTGTGTCTGCTACATTTTAAATGACAGGGACCAATTAGCGAAATTCGACTAAAAAGTGATAAAGGGATATTTATTGGATATTCACAGAACATTCATGCTTACCGGATATACAATCTGAGGACTAAGACCATACATGAGTCTGTTAATGTTATCTTTGATGATATTATAGTTATAAGGAACCAATCAACTATCGTGAAATGGTAAGGTATGTGTGTATGTCCATCATATACCAACATGTTAGTCTTTCTTGTCTCATATCTACCTTTGAACCAAAGAACATTGAAGAAGCGTTAAAAGATAATTTTTGGATTCAAGCAATGCAATAAGAGCTTGAATAGTTCACCTGATATGAAGTCTGGGACTTGGTTTCATGTCCTAACAACACAAATATTATTGGAACCAAGTGGATTTTCAAGAACAAATCAGATGAATTAGGGACAATTGTTTGAAACAAAGCTTATCTGGTTGCTCAAGGCTACACACAGGTTGAAGGAATCGACTACGATGAACCTTCACATATATTGCTAGAATTGATGTTGGATGAGTGTTGTGATAACACGGGTAATTAGTCAGGACAACATCACTTATGAATATAAGGATGTTGCCTGCAGTGTTGTGACAATATCTCTGTAAATGATTTTGCCTATTTTTTCAGCCAAAACAGTGATTGTTACTGTGAGATAAAAATGACCTAGACAAGCTAACCAGGAAGTCATGTTTAAAACGTGAGAAAAGAAGAAGTCAAGCTTGGAAGGAAAGCAACGTGAAGACCAAGTCAATGTAGTTGAGGATTTCATGGAGGCTGAATCGGTCCAAGCTGCTGCCTATTTTCTCTCAACTTCCGCAACCAACCAGTGAGAATTTCAAGGAAGTTTCACACTATATATAGAGAAGGAACTTCAGAGTATCTGTATCCAGATTATAAAGAAAAGAATCACCAAGAGAGCTCTCAGAAATTCACTCTAGAAACTGGATCAAACACCACTGCCTAAAGTAGTATAACATCTTGTCCCACATTACTATTGTTGTACAGATTCTAGATTAAGCTTATTGTTGAAGAAATTGTAATGAAGATGTTGTATGTTTCTTTATAGATGTTTTGTCTTTAGGCTGAAGTCATCTGCGACTTCGTTTTTGTAATTTCTTTTCATTTTATTTCTACACATTGTAAAAAGAAATCCAATTGTAATTGTATATAATATACATTACTTCGCTCACTGACCATAAGAGCTATATTAATATATACCTTTGAAAATATAAATCTTGTGTCTTTTACTTTTTTCGCTGAATTTACTCTTTATGGTTTATTACTGTTTTATCGAGTGTTGCCTCAAGTGTTGACACAACACTGAAGGCAACATAAAGAAACTGTTTAAATTTTCAGCTTTCGAATCTTTAATTTTCTTACGTTTATTTGTTTATCCGTAGTCTCGGACCTACATAGAGGAAAGAAGAAAACACTGACAACATGACAAATGAGTAATTGATAATGCATTGACTTGAGCAGTGTGCTTGTATGGTTAAGACCTGATACGTAGGTCTGTAAGGATCTTATTATGAAATAAGAAAACAAGGAACAGAAAGCTAATACAAAATTAACAGTACTATTCACCCATGGGATTTTACCATGACTATACCAGTACATAGCTATACACCAGATCTGTACTGTGGCCCAAGAAACGTCATAACGCCTAACATCGGCTGCGGCTGAAAGGTCACAAACGTACGACCATCTTAAAGTATAACCATCCAAGTATTATCATGACCCTTGGTGATATGGACTGACAAATTTTTATTAGAAATCTTCCTTATTATAATTCATATTATCTCAAAGCATTCTTAGATAGTATAGGCTATTAGCCTATCATAAGCACAAATTTTTTTTAAAACAAAATAAAAGGATATGGGAGTAGTAGTATACCAAAATTGTAACCAAGAGAGAGTATGTGAGCGAACTCCAATGTTATTATTCAAAGAAAATTTATAGTGCTCATTTTTCTGATGCTTTCTACAAATGAATAAGAATCCCCTTTTATAGACGAAGGCGAACTTCAATTCATTTTACAATTCGTAAAATAAATAGTAAAGAAATCTACATTATTGCAAAATGTTAAACAACTTTACAAAAAGAAGATAGCGACATTTTATCTTCTGAAAAGAAAAAGTAAAAGAATATAAACGACTTTATTAAAGTCGGAATAACTTTTAATATAGTTATGGGGGCCGAATATGACCTTATGTCGTCTTCTTCCATTATAGATGATAATGGGTCCCTTCACCTTATTCACTCATTTTTTCTTTTTCCGCGTGAAGTCTTTTCATCCTGTTGGGCTTTGGCCTCTTCTTGCTTGGCTTTTGCTTTTTCCTTGACTACTTCAATCAAGCTGTCAAACAGATCACCTGTTGTTGGCTTATAGGAATAATATTCCAGCGGCTGAGAGTCTTGCAGACTGTCATTTTGAGCTTCTCTCAAGGAAGCAATTGATGCCTCGGAATAAGGACCATCATCAATCTTTGTAGCAATTTTTTTTACAAAGTCTTCTTTTATCTTATCGAGATATGCAGTAATTAATTCTTCCTACGATGCATGAGGATTCTTCATTTTAATAGATTTTTCTAATTTAGAAAATAAGGAATCATCTTTCTTAGCCTTTTTTTTCATATAAGAAATTGTTTTTAGGCTTTTAAGTAAAGAAGTAATTTCTTCTTCCAACTGCAATCCATATCTGTGAGCTGAATTTTCTCTGTCCTTGTCTAGTAATTTAGGCTAGAATTTACAGAGAAAATTTCTCTTAAGACGTAATATGCCTTGTGGATTTCTTCCTGCTTCAGGAATCCATTTCCAGATCCATGGGATACTAGTCTGCATAAAAAACATTAACGATGCAGATCCTTCGACATAGTCAGAAGGGTTCTTAGGAGAGACAAATGGTGTCAACTGTATCCATTACTTATAATAATTCATATAAGGTTCTGGCAAAACCTGAATTTCAGGGCCAACAATATTCCATCAGGGAAATATCCATCCGGGGAGTGACTGACCATTTTGGCTGTTCTTGAATATTTCTGGATTTAATTTAATCCACCAAGTATGACCATGCTTCCTGTTTTCATAATAAAATGTATAAACAAAAGCATCAATATACTCATAATAATTGAAGGCCAGTTTAATGTCTGTCATTGGAATAATAAATCCCTTTGATCGAAATGAGCTAATTCCCCATTCGTACAGAGAGATAATTTTCTTTAAGTAGAACTTTGAATAGCTCTTTTCTGCTCCTGGTTTGTGCTCAGGGTAGGAAGTAATTTCAGCAGTACTTATTGATGTGAGGATATATTCATAGTACATCCTATTTTTCCCTTC
The DNA here is from genome assembly GCA_029844215.1 of Przewalskia tangutica. Taxonomy (NCBI): domain Eukaryota; kingdom Viridiplantae; phylum Streptophyta; class Magnoliopsida; order Solanales; family Solanaceae; genus Przewalskia; species Przewalskia tangutica. Next base: position 64,383,551 of record CM056736.1, on the reverse strand, counting down.
TTTAAAAGGATGGTAGAAATTTTCTACATAGTGATTCATGAGAATCCAAGGGTCATTCAGATAATTTTTATCTTCATGAGTTAATAGGAGAATAGTCTCTTCATGTGGTCGAACTAAATATTGGTTTCGATCTTCTCCTTCTTGTATAAGTTTTTGGGTATGAGCCCTGCTAGTTAGAAGAACCTTGTTCTACTAGCTTGACCTTTTGAATAGTCCTAGGATCTGTTTTTCCTCGACCTCGACCTGAGCCTCGGCCTCTTCCTCTACCCCTATTAGGAGTAGGTGTTGTCCATTCCAGACGCATCTTATCCCTGCAAAAATTCACGAGTAAGAAAGTCATTGAGTGAATTATCTTCACCTTTAAGATATTGAATTTCAAAATCGAATGGGGTTAAATGTGTCTGTCATCTTGCAAACATTTGTTTGGATACGTCATGTTTAAAATCCTTTTGAAACATGAATTTGGTTGCATTGCAGTCCGTTCTAATTAAGAACTTTGTATTATAAAGATCATCCTAGAATTTCAAGACGTATTTCACTATAGCAAGAATTTCTTTAGCTATTGTTGCATAGTTCTTTTGACTATTAGTCCATTTTCCTGAATGAAATCGAACCAGATATTCCTGTTTAGTCTGGGGATTTATCTACATTAGAATTCCACCATAACCAATGTCAGAAACATCTGTTTCAATAATCTTTCCCCAATTGGGGTTGACAAGCATAAGATATGGCAAAGCTTAAACATTCTTCTTTATCTTTTTTACTGCTTCAGTGTGGACATTGGTCCAAGGAGTGGCAGTCTTTTTCAACCTGTCATATAGGACAACTGCATCAATAGATAAATTATTGTAATAGGGGGAAATATAATTTAAACTTCACAAAAACCTATGTAATTGAGTTTTATCTAAAATCTCATCAGGAAATTTAGAAGCAAATTCAATACTTCTGGAAATATGAATAATTTTTCCCTGTTCAATATTATGACCAAAAAATCTAACCTTAGTTTTGAAAATATTCATTTTTGTTTTAGAAATTACCAAACCACTGGAAATTACAATTTTCTTGAAAATATCATGTTCAATATGATCTTGATTGTTTTTGAAAAGACTAATATGTCATCAATATAAACAATTATAAAACCACTATAATGGGTAAAGATGTCATTCATGACATATTGGAATTTGGACGGAGCATTCTTGAGTCCGAAAGGCATAACATTCCATTCATAATGACCAAATAGAATTGTAAAGGCAATTTTATATCTATCAGATTCATTAACCTGTATCTGCCAAAAACTTGATTTTAAATCAAATTTTGAAAATATGTTAGATTGGTACAACCTATCTAATAAATCCTTTTTATTCGGGATGGGATATCTAATCCATTTCAAAACCTTATTTAAAGGCTGGTAGTTAATTACTAATCAAGGAACTCCTTGTTCCTGCTCAGTATGTTTATTAACATAAAAACCTGTACAACTCCATGGGGAGTTTGAAGAGTGAATTAAACCCTTCTCAATAAGAGTCACAATCTCCTTTTTACAAATATTTAAATATTCCATACTTATTTGACAAAGTCTAGCCTTTGTTGGAATATTTTGCTCTTGAAATCCTTCTTCATAAGGAAGTTGCGACTCCTAATTGTTGATAGAATTCTCCTAATTGAGTCTTCTCTGTCAATATTTCTCTGTGGATGATGAGTAAGGATCCTCCTCTGTGGAGGATGAGTAAGGATCCTCAGAGTCTATACTCATGAGCTCTTCTGAATCATTTGATTCGTCTGATGAAAAAATAATCTTCATTAAAGCATCTTTGATGCTATCATCGACCTTAAGGTTTTTGATCTTATCAATCTTCTTCTTTTTACACCGATTGGCGTAACTACCTTTTTCACCACAGGCATAGCAAGTGGGAGTCTTCTTTTTAGGAACATAGCCTTTCTTTTCATTTCCGGCTCTTCTTTTTGTAGCTTTCTTTTTGTAACAGTCAAATTTGTATTTCTCATAATAATGCTTCTTATGATGTTTGATAGAGTGCTTCCTCTTCTTTCCGGTATTCTGGGATGGTGTAGGTTCGTACATAGCGAACTGTTGATAGAATTCTCCTAATTGAGTCTTCTCTGTCAATCTTTGCTTTTTAAGTTGTTTTTGCAATTTTAAGTCATTGCATAGGGCTAACCCTTCTTCCATGCATTTGCCTATGAGCTGACCATAGGAATAATTCTACCACTGAATTTGCGAATCCGGAGATTATTTCTTCAGGGTTTTTTTCACCTTCTCAGCAAAGAGAGGAGGGAGACCATCAATAAATTTGGCCTTCCAGAAACTACTACTAGCTTCAAGAAAATTAAACAACCTACTAAGAAAAACATCCTTGTACCATTTAAAAGATGCAAGGGTCGGACATCTATGGTTCTGGAGAAGAGTCCTGATATTGTTATATTGGTAGAGAAATTGCATGTAAATTGATCCAAAATAGTAAGAATCAGGGTATAAACCGAATTCGGCTTAAGATCATTACCCTCTTGTTTTACAGCATTAAAAATAGAGTTCTTTTGCTCTACGGAGAGATAATTATCCCACCATGCTTTGAGCTGACCAGTAAATCCTACGGTAATCATTTTTGTGATGATGGCTTCAGATTGACTATTGTTTTTAGCTGCTGCAGCATACATAAGGATCTTGTGGCAAGTCCTAAATATTTGACTATGTGCTCCACCATCAATATTCCACTCAACTATCTCAGTGCCAGTATAGGCCGCATGATCATTCTTTCATTCTTGTTCCTCAAGCAATACATTTATAGTAGTGGGTCTCGGATAATAATAATTTTTCGAGGTAAGTTTAAGAGTCCAATTATTCCCTCTTTTTATAGCAGCAATACGTGCATCATTGTGTGCTCCAGAATTCTCTGTGTTGATCATTCCAACAATGGTTTTAGAGGTAGACTCTTTATCAGGTGAAACTTTTATTTCATCACAAAATTGTGAGAACAAATTCTCAAGATCTTTGGATAATGGATTTGTTTTTTCTTTTGCCGGATTAACACCATCCATGGACGGAGGAGGATGAACATTCACACGAGTTTCCAAGGATTTTGGAGGTTGTTCTTTTTCACGGACAAATTTTGCTCTTTGTCCTCAATAAGGGAATTGAGATTATCGACCTTATTATGTAATAAAGTCATCTGTCCACTAAGAAATTTGAGGTGTATATTTGTGTGGTTACTCTGTTTGAACAAACTGCTCAAATGATCGGCTTGCATGCCATGAAGAAGAGTACCCTGTATCAATTTTAAATAAGGCTGAGTGTGTAAATCATTGTTTTTTCAACCTTGATTTTGTCAACTCTTTCCTCTTGAGAAATTTCTGAGGGAGTGGTGATTTTATAAAGATTTTCATCTACCTGAGAGGTTGAAGCTCTAGCGGTAGACGTAACAGGTGTGTCATCCAAATGAGATATATAACAGTGAAATGACAAAGATCCACCCAATCTAGGTGGTTGTTTAGAAAACTGAAGACGGATATTGCCATCAGTAGTTTGGATTACATGAGCAATCTGGGAGTCTATCCTGGGTTAGACCGGGATAGCTTTCTCAATTAGTCAATATTCAGGATAATCAATTTCATCCCAGCTTATAGGTCTTCTGGTAGTAATTTTAGACCTCTTGGCTAGATTAGTCTCAATCAAGACTGCTTGTCTATTTCTTTGGTCATCCATAATCCTACAGTTAGGATTCATGGTATCTAACACTCGGAAATAGATTCGGTAACAAATGTACATAACTTATGTTTCAGGCATGTAATTATACCCATTAGCTTTCACATATAAAGTTAAAGCATGCAAAATATTAGGATCAGACAAAGATAAAGTAAGATTTGGTCTGACATTAAAATAAACTGGACCATAGGCCAAACTAGATTGCATAGAACTCATTAGAGATTGTTTCCAGTTTAAATTCCTGGCATCTCTTAAAACAGTCATAAAATTTTCAAGTAGACCTTCTAAGGTCAAAGGTTTAAAAGCAATTTGCACTAAACTAATATGCAGAAATTTGTAATATATTTTTTGATATCTTTCAATATCATAATCAGAAAATAGTTGTATGGTTTTTTCTTGATTGTCCATCTGAACTGACTCCTCGATAGTCTTAACGACATGACGATTTCGAAGGTTCTCAAATATGCCAAAATTATAGATTTCTTTAGTGGCGACAAAGGGAATAGTCCATTTGTTCAGAGCATCAAGCTGCTGAGGAAATTCATCCTCGATATGTACAAACCTACACCATCCCAGAATACCGGGAAGAAGAGGAAGCATGCTGTTAAACCTCATAAGAAGCAATATTATGAAAAATACAAATCTGACTCTTACAAAAATAAAGCTGCAAAAAGAAGAGTCAGAAATGAAAAGAAACGATATGTTCCTAAAAAGAAGACTCCCACTTGTTATGCCTGTGGTGAAAAAGGTAGTTACGCCAATCGGTGTAAAAAGAAGAAGATTGATAAGATCAAAAACCTTAAGGTCGATGATAGCATCAAAGATGCTTTAATGAAGATTATTGTTTCATCAGACGAATCAAATGATTCAGAAGAGCTCATGAGTACAGACTCTGAGGATCCTTACTCATCCTCCACAGAGGAAGGAACTCCTTGTGCATGTACCTCTAAGGACAAGTGTCAGGCCATCAAGCAAGATGAAGACACTGATGATGAGTTTTATAAACTCCAAGATCAATTTTCCAGCTTTAATATTAGCGTTATCAATAGAGAAGAAATTAATGATCTCTTGAAAGAGATTCCAGAAGAAGCCCAGAGGGCTAAAGTCCTTGAAGCTTTACTCAAAGCTCAAGCAAAGGATACTACTCCTCGCAAGATCAAGTCAAGAATTGATCCTCCGTATAATTATTCGGAGATCCTTACTGAGTTGTAGAAGAAAAGAAATATTGATAATCCCTTAACTACTCAGCAATTAAAGGGTGAGATTCATGATCTCAAGCTATAGATAACTCAACTACATAAACATTACGGTGGTTTAAAAAATAGAGTTACTCTTTTAGAATCTATCTCGTATACAGAGAAAGATCCGGATATTCCGGAACAATTAGGAGATACTCCTATCATTGAATAGTCAAACACTTCTAGTGAGTCTGTTATTGAAGATTTCATGGGAGCTATCAATATGATTTCTCGCCAGAGTTGGATTACCCAAATCAATTTATTAATTGACAAAGATATTATATTCAGGATTGTCACGATTTTAATTGATCTAGGGGAAGATCTTAATTGCATCCTGGAAGGATTTATTCTGACAAAACACTTTACTAAGACGATTCAAAAAGTTTCTGGAGCTGATGGAAGTAGATTAGGAGTTTCCTACAAATTGTCCAGTGCCTATGTTTGCCATGACAATTGAACATTCGTTCATATTAGTCAATAATCTATCCAGTGATATTATTTTAGGCATACCTTTTATTAATGGATTAATTCCTATCACTAATGCTGATAATAAAGGGTTCACAGTGTTACACCCCGTAATTTCAGGACATGTGTAAGTGAATGTACGTAAGGAACACAAGACTTGGAAATTAGTACGAAAGGAAGGATTGTTTTTCCGACGGAAAGTCTTCCGGACGTCGGAAAGGAAAAATGTTCGTTGTTGAGAATTGGATTCTCAAAATGTATTATTTGTAAATTATAGAACTTATTAACACTATGGAAATTATTTTTACGGATTTGGTCACGTGGGGCCCACCCGAGGAATTCTACATTTTTGTGGGGCCCACGAGGGTTACGGAATTTTATGGACGAATGAGAGGGCGACACGTGGCACCCCCATAAGTGGTCTTGGACGTTTTTAGCAAGGCTAAAATGGTCATTGACCATGGTAGAAGATAAGTCTTCAAAGCTTGATATTGTTGACAAGTCAACTTGTCCACCTAGGCTTGATCCAAGTGATCTTCATCCTAACCTCACATTTGTGGACATCTAAACCCTCCTTTGTGTTATAAGTATACTACTAGTGCAAGACTTGTCATTTAACACTTAGAAAAATTAGAACTCATTTGTGCCATGAAATTGTGCTCTCGGGTTGCTCCTCCCACACACACAAAAAATTTGTGATTTTGATCCATTAGCCACAAGACTTTAACCCAATGGTCCTAAGGGTATTGTAAGGTAATCTCAATAGAAAGATTTCGGAAAAAACGTATTTTTACGTTAGTCGCAAGTGAAACTAAGTGAGTTCTTCAACTTTGAAGTTGGAACTTGAAGAAGGTTCTTCATAGGCCTCTAAGGAGTGCTTGAGCGGATTGGAACTTAAGGAAAGGAGCTAAGAATTGCTAAGGCGCGACTTTGGATCTTGGAAATTTTAAGGGCTTTGAAAGGTATAAATTTTGTCGTTTTAATAGTTAAGGCTTACTTATGATTGTAGCTATGGTTATTAGCAAGCATGAGATATATAGTATGAGTATTGATAAGGATATTGGCTATTGGAACCCTAATCCGAAATCTAGCATGTTTAACTTTAAGATTTCAATTCTAGTCGATTATTAGTCTAAGCGTCGCATGTTGTATAAAGAAGGAAATTGTAGTTGTTGAAGTTGTTTAGACTATATAACATGTTAGACCTTAGAACTTGGAATTTTAAGAAGGATTGAAAAGGACTTGTGTTGAGTCATTGTTGGCCGAGAATGACTAGTATGTATCGAACTACTTCGTATGAATTGTGGGGCGGAATTTTACACGTATTGTAAGGCGTGTAGTCCCCTTTTGTTTGGTTGTTGTTTGGAGCCTTAAATGTGGCTTGTTGGTTATTGTATTCGGCCTTGAAAAAGGTGGCAAAGTGAGTAGAAACAAAGGAAGTGCTGCCCGATTTTCCGTAGAATTAGAGGTCGTATACTTAGTATTATTCTACGTTGAGACTAGAAGTTGATAGTCTTGTTGTGACCATTATAGGTTGACACTTCTACGTACGGCGTATTCGGCTTAGCTTGTGGATTTAGCCGAAAAGGTATGTGAACTATCTCCTCTTCTAGCATGATTCCTTAGAATAAAGAAAGTAAGTTCTACTCCTTGAATGATCCATTCCTTGCTTGTATTTGGATTGCCTAAGATAGAATTTGTTCTATGTACTTCCTTGGGTGTACTTTGATGTTTAAATTGTAAGTAGTATAATCCATTTCCTTAGGGAAGTTTGGATTCTTAAAAGTGATGGTATTTTTCTTAAAGTACATAGAGACTTGAAAAGGAAGTGGTTTTCCAAATCTTTTGACTAATGCCTTAGTTCTAAAACCTAAAGGTCATTATAATGACTTTAGGGGAGTCAAAGGAGTGATTTACTTATTTGATTTAAAAGAGGAGAAATGACATGATTTAAGAGAAGTAACTTGCGTTGAGGGTGAAGTTACTTGAGGTTTAAAAAGTAGAAGAAAACTTGTTTTCTAACTAGTAAGAGACTTGAAGTATTTTGAAAGTTAAGAACTTGATTTGTAAGTATATGATACTTGGTTTTAATAGTATAAGTCTCTTGGTTATTGAAGGAATGGATACGTCTAAAACCATAAAGGGTTATAACGGCTTTATGGGAAGTTGGTTATAACGGCTTTATGGAAGGTTTAGAAAGTTGTCTATTTTGATTAAATCGGCATAAGTTGCCTAGATTGTGAAAATTTGGAGTTACTTGATTTCAAGCTTTGAAATGAGTTTTCTAAAAGTGTAGTAACTTACTTTGAAAAATAGACACGCCTTGATACTACGGGTGTTAGTATCTTGGGGCTTTACATAGAAAGGAGTCTTTTATAAAAGAATGTACGTATGTAGTACTTTGGCTTGATAAATTGAGAATTTGTCTAAGTGTGCCTTGATAAGTACTTTGACTAGTTAAACGAGAATTATTCTATGTATGCCTTGATTAGTACTTTGGCTTGATAAATTGAGAATTTGTCTAAGTGTGCCTTGATAAGTACTTTGACTAGTTAAAAGAGAATTATTCTATGTATGCCTTGATTAGTACTTTGGCTTGATAAATTGAGAATTTGTCTAAGTGTGCCTTGATAAGTACTTTGGCTTGTTAAATGAGAATTTATTCTATTTGTGCGGATAAGTACTTTGGCTTGTTAAATGAGAATTTATTCTATTTGTGCGGATAAGTACTTTGGCTTGTTAAATGAGAATTTATTCTATTTGTGCGGGATAAGTGCTTTGCCTTGTTAAATGAGAATTTATTCAATTTGTTCGGTTTGAAGTACTTTGGCTTGTTAAATAAGAATTTTCCTATGTGTGCCTTGATAAGTACTTTGACTTGGTTAATTGAGAACTTGCCTATATGTCGGGTAATAGCCTTTGAGTGCAAATATTATGTTTTATTAAGTTGCCGCGACTACCGGTTGAAGCGGTCTACCGTCGATTGTAAGTTACTTGGGACGCAAGCGGTGATGTGGGATTCCACGGCATGCTTCCGCACTTGTAGTACTTGGGTTAAATTCGGATTTTTATAGAAGACATGGTAGTGCTTATGTCTTGTTTGATGGTCACGAGGTAGGGTAGAGTATATGTGAGGGTAAACCCCAAGATGCTATACCACTGCTTTACCATCTTCTCCGGTAGAGTATATGTGAGGTAAACCCCAAGACGCTATACCACTGCTTTACCATCTTCTCCAGGTAGAGTATATGTGAGGGTAAACCCCAAGATGCTATACCACCTGTTTTACCATCTTCTCCAGGGTAGAGTATATGTGAGGGGTAAACCCCCAAGATGCTATACCACCTGTTTTACCATCTTCTCCAGGGTAGAGTATATGTGAGGGGTAAACCCCCAAGATGCTATACCACCTGTTTTACCATCTTCTCCAGGGTAGAGTATATGTGAGGGGTAAACCCCCAAGATGCTATACCACCTGCTTTACCACCTTCTCCAGGGCAAGAGTATAAGTGAGGGGTAAACCCCCAAGATGCTATACCACCGGTGGGACTTGGTGTTCATGTATGCCTATTGGTGTTGTACTATATCATGGACTGCCGGCAGTGAGGAAGGATTCCACGGGCATGATTGATATTATGGGCGTGAGACCCATAGTTATATTTGAGTAGTGACTTTGAGGGCCTGCGTCCCTGACTTGATATGACTGCTTATGTATTGTGTATTGTAGGTTGGCTATCATACATGTCTCCTGCTTTGTTTAGACTGTTATGATTTCATTACGCATTTCATCGCTCACATACTTGGTACATTCTTCGCATCGACCTCCTTGGCCGCGTCACGCCGCAGTTTAGGTACGCTTGTTTGGTGATCGGCAGTGTAGGATCCCGCTCGTGGTTTTGGATAGCTCCTCTGTCCCGTGAGTTTATCTTTTGGTATATATCCTTGATGTGCTTTGTACGATTATGGGTACTGGGGCCTTGTCCGTCATAGTTCAGTTTAACTCCTAGAGGTCTGTATTCATATGTGGGATTGGACTCATGTACGGTGTAGTGTCTTTTGTTTATGTATATATGGCAGCCTAGTCGGCTTTGCCTTGCACGTACGTTTATTTTTAAAGAAAAAAAAAATGAGCTGTTATTAATTTCCGCAATGTACTTAGTTGTTAAGGTAGAAGGGTGCCCAGGTAGGGCACCAGTCACGGGCCCGGGGTTCGGGGTGTGACACACAGGTACCTTTAATGGAAAGATTATAACTTTTCTATGGATTACATCTTGTAAGGCTATCAGCTTTATTAATCTTGTGCAAAATAAGAAACAACATTTAAATATCTACAATTGAAAGTGGTGAATCATAATATCAATGGCCAGCTAGCAAATCCTAAATTACAGGATAAGATTAAAGGAATATAACATGATTTCTCTATTTCTATTTGCAATGATTTGCCAACTGCTTTCTGGAACAGGAAAAAGCATATTGTCAGACTTCCTTATGAAGAAGGATTTCAAGAGCAAAATATTCCAACAAAGGCTAGACTTTGTCAAATGAGTATGGAATATTTAAAGATTTGTAAAAAAGGAGATTGCGACTCTTATTGAGAAGGGTTTAATTCGCTCTTTAAACTCCCCATGGAGTTGTACAGATTTTTATGTTAATAAACATACTGAGCAGTAACAAGGAGTTCCTTGACTAGTAATTAACTACCAACCTTTAAATAAGGTTTTGAAATGGATCAGATATCCCATCCCGAATAAAAATGATTTATTAGATAGGTTGTACCAATCTAATATATTTTCAAAATTTGATTTAAAATCAGGTTTTTGGCAGATACATGTTAATGAATCTGATAGATATAAAACTGCTTTTACAGTTTCATTTGGTCATTATGAATGGAATGTTATGCCGTTTGGACTCAAGTATGCTCCGTCTGAATTCTAACATGTCATGAATGACATCTTTACCCCTTATAGTGGTTTTATAATTGTTTATATTGATGACATATTAGTCTTTTAAAAAACAATTCAAGATCATATTAAACATCTTGATATTTTCAAGAAAATTTTAATTCCAGTGGTTTGGTATATTCTAAACCAAAAATGAATATTTTCCAAAGTAAGATTAGATTTTTTGGTCATAATATTGAAATGGAAAAATTATTCCTATTTCCAAATGTATTGAATTTGCTTCTAAATTTCCTGATGAGATTTTAGATAAAACTCAATTACAAAGGTTTTTGGGAAGTTTAAATTATATTTCCCCCTATTATAGTAATTTATCTATTGATGCAACTGTCATTTATGACATGTTGAAAAAGACTGCCACTCCTTGGACCAATGTCCACACTGAAGCAGTAAAAAGGATAAAGAAGAATGGTCAAGCTTTGCCGTGTCTTATGCTTGCCAACCCAAATTGGGGAAAGATTATTGAAACGAATGTTTCTGACATTGGTTATGGTAGAATTCTAAAGCAGATAAATCCCCAGACTAAACAGGAATATCTTGTTCGATATCATTCAGGAAAATGGACTAGCAGTCAAAAGAACTATGCAACTATAGCTAAAGAAATTCTTGCTATAGTGAAATGCGTCTTGAAATTCCAGGATGATCTTTATAATACAAAATTCTTAATTAGAACGGACTGCAATGCAGCCAAATTCATGTTTCAAAAGGATTTTAAACATGACGTATCCAAATAAATTTTTGCAAGATGCCAGACAGATTTAACCCCATTCGATTTTGAAATTCAATATCTTAAATGTGAAGATAATTCACTCCCTGACTTTCTTATTCGTGAATTTTTGCAGGAATAAGATGCGTCTGGAATGGACAACACCTACTCCTAATAGGGGTAGAGGAAGAGGCCGAGGCTCAGGTCGAGGTCGAGGAAAAATAGATCCTAGGTTGTTCCAAAGGTCAAGCTAGTAGAACAAGGTTCTTCTAGCCAGTAGGGCTCATATGCCCAAAACCTTCTACAAGAAGGAGAAGATCGAAACCAATTTCTGGTTCGACCACATGAGGAGCCTATTCTCCTGTTAACTCATGAAGATAAAAATTATCTGAATGTAGAAAATTTCTACCATCCCTTAAAAGAAGGGAAAATAGGATGTACTATGAATATATCCTCACAACAACAAGTACTGCTGAAATTACTTCCTACCCTGAGCACAAACCAGAAGTAGAAAAGAGCTATTCAAAGTTCTACTTAAAAAAATTATCTCTCCGTGCGAATGGGGAATTAGCACATTTCGATCAAAGAAATTTATTATTCCAAGGACAGACATTAAACTGGACTTCAATTATTATGACTATATTGATGCTTTTGTTTATACATTTTATTATGAAAACAGGAAGCATGATCATACTTGGGGGATTAAATTAAATCCAGAAATATTCAAGAACAACCAAAATGGTCAGTCACTCCCCGGATGGATATTTCCCTGGTGGAATATTATTGGCCTTGAAATTCAGGTTTTGCCAGAACCTTATATGAATTATTATAATGAATGGATACAGTTGACACCATATGTCTCTCCTAAGAACCCTTCTGACTATGTCGAAAGATCTGCATCGCTAATGTTTTTTATGCAGACTGATGCGCGGTAAGATGCACACACTTTAAACGCAAGTGCACGTTATCGTGACAAGTAGTATAGTCTTGATAAGACCGAATATCGTCCACAAGGATTAGGGTTCAATTACCAACTATCTATTTTGTAGTATCTATTTGGTGAATTGATAATTGATTTGTTGTTTATAACTAAGAATTATGCAAGCTATTTAAATATAAAGATTTACTTCAGTGGTGATGAGAATAGGGCTTCCATGTATCCTTACTATCCGCTTATGCTACTTACTAATGCATTAACTTATGGTATTCTTCTTTAGGAGAAAGCAGGTTTACGAAATCGTTTTATACTCCCGCTAGGGTTATATAAACACTCAACCCCAGTATCGCACCTTACCTACCTCTCGGTGATAAGGATAACTTTATAGGAGGATTAAGCACAAAAACCTAGTTGACCGTCACGCACAATGCGCAAAATTAGGGTTGTTAAGCCTCTCATCAACGCTACATAAATAATTGAGGTATTTTCATCCCCAATCCAAGAATGTCTACCCAACTTACAAAGATATTCACAATCCCCTTTTCGTAACTGATTAGAAATCATATAGTGATAATTAGTTGTCAATTAATTACCAAGAATTCAACTCAATTATTGGATAGATCTCACAATAAGAAAAATAACCATAAGCATGCATTAATTTATAACATAAGTTTCTAGCAATTCAACATGGAAAGCCCTATAAGAGAATTAGTTCCTAGCCATAAATATGACAAGAACTAATTCAAAGTTCATCATAAAAATCAAATAAAGTAAAGGAAAGGAAAAGAAATTACTAAACTAATGGTATCCAATCTCCAAGCCAAAGTCTTGTGTTGTGCAAGGGAACCCTTAAAACCGCCTAGGGTTCTCCTTTTATAGGTCAAAACCGCCTCCTCTTTTCCTTCGTGCCCGCCTGAATTTTGTCCAAAACCTAATTTTTCCGCTCGGCCGCTGCCTCGCAGATCGGCGCCGCTCTCGGAGTTCTGCAATCCGTCGGGTGTTTAGCGCCGCGCTCGATATTCGCATCGGTAGCCATGGCCGCAACTCGTAGCTTCTCGGGTGTTTAGGCGCCGCATGTTTTTTAGCCGCGCCCAGTCTTCGCAGCCTTCAATAGTGGGCGCCGCGCCCTGATCGCAGGAGGCGTCGCGGCGCTGGTCTGGATTTCACCCTCGTTCGCCACTTTCTCTGTTTTCAGCTCTGGCATCTTCTCTTTTGCCCTCTTTTTGCTCTTTTTCCGTCATTTGGCCATTTTAACCACTTTGACTCAAAAGAAAGAAAAACTATCCTAATACGACACTTATATGTGCAAAATGGGACAAAAGACTAACTCAAAAAGTGTATATAAAATACACCGATCAAATACCCCCAAACTTAACCTTTGCTCGCCCTCGAGCAAAGATAGAAAGAAATAAAATAAAAGACTCAAAGAACAAAAAAAATAAAAAGACTCACTGCCATTGATCACTTTTGCTGCATTAGTGTTAACTAGAAAAACATGAAGGTTAGCAAAATAATATGCAGGAACATATAGCATGAAAGTTCAGCACACTAAGCACATGAAGCTATATATTTCGCAAACTCATATTATCATGCTTAATGGAAGTCAATATACTAAATCATGCATGTAAATTCAAGAATTCCTATGGCATGCTTACTTGCTATTCTCCACTAATTCTGGATATGCATAAAAGAGATCTTCAGGACTTTAAGGGTTGTAATGTAGACTTAGGTAGGGGTTGGTAAAAATAGGCATTTATGCTCATTTTTGTGTACCATAAGTTCTTCAGCTTTTCAGTATTTCCCTTTTTCTTTTTGTTCTTTTCTTCATTTCGATTCTATCTTTCCCCTATTTTGTTTTGGGAGAGTGAAGTATATAATAATGACAAGCACCCCCAAACTTAGGCTTTTGCCTATTTCTTATTATTTTTGTATTGGGGTGCAACAGACTTATTCACTCTTTTTGTCTCTTTTTTTTAACACCATGTATTCCACTATTTCATATTTTCACTTATGGTACAGTTTGTGGGAATATAGGGTGTCAAAGAAGAAGTTTCAAATTTAGGCTCAATGGGGCTGACTAGGGATATTTTTAAAGTACGGGATAGAAAAGAATGGTAAGAATTGGCTATCAAAGAAATGCCTGAGTCATCTCCCTAACATGCATATCCTAACTATTTCGCCTCAAATAACAAACAATCATAACACATAAGCATTTATCATTTAGTATGCGTAATTCAAGCAAGAAACTCCAAATAGACAGATTCTATGAGTTTTTGGCATATCTAACTTAGGTGTTTAGATAGTTGCTTCAATTCCTTTACATTATTTCACCTTACTTCACTAGGTGTTTCTAGCAACTACAACAATTATGATCTTTGACAGACAATTATGACTCAAAAAAGGAAAAAAAAAATTGTGACTCAAAATAAACATAAAACAATCAAAAAGACTTAAATAAAACATAACATGACACAAATAAAACAAAACACAAATAAACACCCCCAAACTTAAAACACACATTGTCCCCAATGTGTGTAGACTCAAAGACAGTAAAAGAAATAGACACTTACAAACTTTGGTTAAAATGGTGGTGGTGGCGGTGGATAATGCATCGAATTACGTGAGGGGAGGAGCATTCTCGTGTTTTGATTTGGTAGGCCTTCGGATCGTGGTGTCTTCCGATTTTCATATTTTTCGTTGTGGCGCTGCGTTCGCAAATGGCCACGCAAGGTTCGAACATCTTACGTTTATCGCGCCGCGTGCTGAATGGAAAGCCATGGCTTATGGCGATTTTTCCGAGTATCTCGCTTCTCTTCATTTTTCGCCTTCCACATCCTCGCTTTCACTGTCAATATAACATAGACACAAGAACCCAAGACCGTGAGATCGATCAAAAATAAAATAAAATAAAAACAGAAATTGAAATAACATAATTAAAAACATTGGGTTGCCTCCCAACAAGCGCTGTCTTTAACGTCTTTTAGCCGGACGCAAGTTCCTTATCATTTTAAGGTATGAGAAGTTACCAAGTTCATGTATTCCATTTCATTGATCAGGTAGGGTTTTAACCTCTGTCCGTTTACCTTGAAGGCATCTCTCTCTCTCCCTTTTATTTTAATCGCCCATATGGGAATACTCACCACCGTATGGTCCGTCCAACGTGATTTTAACTTGCCTGGAAACAATCTCAACCTTGAGTTGAATAACAGCACTTGTTGTCCTTCTTGAAAGTCTTTTGGTATCAAATTCTTATCGTGCCATGCTTTCGTTCGTTCCTTGTAGATCTTTGCATTCTCATAGGCATTGTGTCGGAATTCATCTAATTCGCTTAGCTGTAGTAGTCTCCTCTGTCCTGCTGCCGTGGTATCCATGTTTAACTTCCTTGCGCCAAGATGCTCGTGGTTCCAACTCACCGCAAATGACATGCTTTACCAAAGACTAATTTATAAGGTGACATACCAATTGGTGTTTTGAATGATGTCCCAGATGCCCACAATGCGTCATCCAATTTGATGGACCAGTCCTTCCTTGACTCGGTCCCCGTCATTTCTTATATGCTCCTTTCTTCACCATTTGACACTTCTGCTTGCCCATTAGCTTGAGGGTGGTAAGCAGTTGTAGTGCGGTGGTAAACTCCATATCGGGAAAGCAATGAATTTAGCTGTCTATTGCAAAATGGCTCCTTCACATCGATGAGAGCTCTTGGTGTCGAACCTTGTGAAAATATTCTTTTGGAGGAATTTTTGAACGTCTTCCACTGTCGTTTTTTGGTGGCCACCGCTTCTACCCATTTGGACACATAGTCAATCGCCGAAGGATGTATTGATTTCCAAAGGATGGCGGGAATGGCCCCATGAAATTGATTCCCACACATCGAATAGTTCTACTTCCAATATCCTCGCGAAGGCATTTCGCTTCGCCTTGAGATGTTCCTTGTTCTCCGACAATTATCACATCTCCGCACAAAGGTATGGGCATCCTTAAAGAGTGTTGCCAATAGAATCCGCATTGCAATACCTTTGCCGCTTTGATGCCCCAAAGTGTCCACCACATGATAAGGTGTGGAAATGGGTGAACCAGTGCATCTCTTCCTCCGTATACATCGCCGATGACTTGGTCAAGGCAGTTGTTTGTATAACAACGGTTCCTCCCAATAGTAATGCTTTACTTCTGAATAAAACCTCTTCACTTGCTGTCTTGACAAGCCTGGGGGTAGTACTTTAGCTGCACGAAAGTTGACAAAATCATCGTACAAGGTAACTTAGAATTCATACTTACTCAACAGTTGTTCGTGCGAAAGTGATCATTTATTTGCACATCCTTGTGTTCGCTCTGTGTTTTCCGTCTTGACAAGTGGTTCCAATCGAATTCTCTGCCTTTCTTATCACGAATCTCTACGTCAAATTCTTGTAGAAGTAGGACCCATCGAATGAGGCGAGGCTTCGCATCCTTATTTGTCATCAAGTACTTTATAGCAGAGTGGTCCGTGTATACTATCACTTTATTCCCAATCAAGTATGGCCTGAATTTCTCAAACGCATATACTATAGCTAGTAGTTCTTTTTCAGTAGTTGCATAATTTAACTGTGCGTCGTTTAGAGTCTTACTAGCATAGTAAATGGATCTAAATACCTTGTCGATTCTCTGTCCAAGCACCGCTCCAACTGCATAGTCGCTTGCATCGCACATAAGTTCGAATGGGAGCTCCCAGTTTGGTGCAATGACTATGGGTGCTGAAACGAGCTTCTCCTTGAGCGTTTGAAATGCGGATAAGCATTATTTATTGAAGTCGAAGGCAACCCCTATCATTAGCAATGTGGAAAGAGGCTTTGAGACCTTTGAAAATCCTTGATAAATCTTCTATAAAAACCTGCATGTCCAAGAAAACTTCTGACTCCTTTTGTTGATACTGGAGGTAGGAGATTTTCGATCACCGAAATCTTTGCTTTGTCCACCTCAATACCTTGGTTTGATAATTTGTGTCCCAAGACGATTCCTTCTGTTACCATGAAGTGACACTTCTCCCAATTTAGCACAAGGTTAGATTCTTCGCACCGGCTTAACACTGCTTCTAAATGCCTTAAACACTCATCGAATGATGCTCCAAAGACCGAAAAATCATCCATAAAGATTTCTATAGTTCTCTCTACCATATCTGAAAAAATTGCCATCATACACCTCTGAAAAGTTGCAGGTGCATTGCAGAGTCCGAATGGCATCCTTCTGAATGCAAATGTACCAAAAAGACATGTGGATGTTGTCTTTTCCTGATCTTCTGGGGCTATTGCAATCTGGTGATACCCTGAGTATCCATCCAAAAAGCATTAGTAGTTATGCCCTGCAAGTCTGTCCAACATTTGATCAAGGAATGGCAACGGGAAGTGGTCCTTTCTAGTTGCTTTATTCAACTTGCGATAGTCAATGCAAATTCTCCATCCGGTGACCGTTCTCGAGGGAATGAGTTCGTTTCTTTCGTTGGTCACCACTGTTATTCCACCCTTTTTCGGCACCACTTGTACTGGGCTTACCCATGTGCTGTCGGATATGGGGTAGATTACTCCTGCATCGAGCCATTTTAGGATTTCCTTTCTCACTACCTCTTTCATGTTTGGGTTTAGTCGCCTTTGGGTTTCGATGGATGGTCTGCTTTCCTCATCTAGACGGATCTTATGCATTACTGTCGATGGACTTATCCCTTTTATGTCCGCTAATGTCCATCCAATGGCCCGCTTGTGATTCTTTAGTACTCTTAGCAGTTTGTCAATCTCTTCGGTGGATAGGTGGCATGAAATGATCACTGGTAAGGTTTTTTCTTCACCTAAGTATTGGTATTGTAGATGATTGGGTAGGGTTTTTAACTCTAACTCGAGCCTTCTCCGTGGATGGTAATGATCTTTCGGTACTGGCCCAAGCTCCGCATACTTCCTTGTATCCCATTTTTCATAAGCATTCATCCAATTTGCATACTCCATCAGATCTGTATATTTTCTACTATCATCATCCCATGTGGTCGCGATTTCTTCAAGCGTATCATCATATCCGAACTCTTTGGCCGACATCGCTTCTTCGCTAAGATCGATGGTCGAGCGCTTATCCTTGGCCTCTGGAAAAGTTGCTGCTCGAAAAACATTGAAAATCACCTCTTCTTCGTCTACTCGAAGCTTCAACTCCCCTTTGTGCACATCAATGAGCGCCTGTCCTGTGGCTAAGAAAGGTCTGCCAAGTATGATGGGGATTCCATCGTTATCTTGTATGTCTAAGATAACGAAGTCGGCGGGGAAGATGAACTTCTCCACCTTCACTAAAACATCTTCGATGACTCTCTCGATGGACAATTGAGCGGTCACCTAACCGCAGAGTGATGTTTGTAGGTCCGATTTCTCCCATTTCTAGTTTGCGTAAAACTAGATAGGCATCGATTTATGCATGCTCCTAAGTCGCATGCCTTACGACATTCAAACTTCCCAATAGTGCACGGGATGGTAAAGCTCCTGTGGTCTTGTAACTTTGAGGCGCTTGTCTCGTAAGATGGCACTACACCCCTACCAACATCACCGCTTCGTAATCCTCTATCCTCCTCTTTTGCTAAGCACATCCTTCATGAAATTGACGTAGCTCGGCATTTGTTCTAATGCTTCAAAGAAACGGGATATTGAGCCGCAATTGTTTGAGGACCTCCACGACCGAGAATTTCTTGTCAAGAGTGCATGTTTTTAATTTCGAGGATATGGTATCATCACCGAGGCGCGTTGCCACACCGTGCCGATTTCTCGGTTCAGGTTCGCGCCGCGTTCGATCTTAGCCGCGGCGCCACTTTCTCTGATCGCCTCGGATGCCGTAACCTTCGCAATGTCTCCCGCATTGTCTCGAATCTTCGCGCCGTGCCTCGCTCATCGGCAGGCCGCTGGCCGCAAACTCTCTATCTCCCCGATTCGCATCCTTCAGTCAATTGCACGGCATTGTGTTTCTCATTGCCTACCCTGTGCAGATTGCTCTTCATATGTTTATTTGTTGAATATGATTGCGAGCTCGCTATTTGCTTTCCAACTTCGCATGGCCATTCTTGTTTCATCTATGAATCGATTTTGTATCTCGTGAGACCGAGTATAGTTTCTCTTAACTCCTCCTCTCTTCCTCTATGGTTGGTTCTCTCATATTGATGAGAAATTCATATCTAACAAATACCTGAGATAAATCAAAACCAACAAAGAATCACGGCACCTCGAACTTTTCAAAAATAAAAATAAAAACGTAAAAATTAAAAATTAAAATAAAAACCAAATTAGAAATTAAAAATAGATAAAATTTGATATTGAACTAATGCCTAATCCCCGGCAACGGCGCCAAAAACTTGATGCGCGGTAAGATGCACACACTTTAAACGCAAGTGCACGTTATCGTGACAAGTAGTATAGTCTTGATAAGACCGAATATCGTCCACAAGGATTAGGGTTCAATTACCAACTATCTATTTTCTAGTATCTATTTGGTGAATTGATAATTGATTTGTTGTTTATAACTATGAATTATGCAAGATATTTAAATATAAAGATTTACTTCAGTGGTGATGAGAATAGGGCTTCCATGTATCCTTACTATCCGCTTATGCTACTTACTAATGCATTAACTTATGGTATTCTTCTTTAGGAGAAAGCAGGTTACTTAAATCGTTTTATACTCCCGCTAGGGTTATATAAACACTCAACCCCAGTATCGCACCTTACCTACCTCTCGGTGATAAGGATAACTTTATAGGAGGATTAAGCACAAAAACCTAGTTGACCGTCACCCACAATGCGCAAAATTAGGGTTGTTAAGCCTCTCATCAACGCTACATAAATAATTGAGGTATTTTCATCCCCAATCCAAGAATGTCTACCCAACTTACATCATATTCACAATCCCCCCTTTTCAGAATCTGATTAGAAATCATATAGTGATAATTAGTTGTCAATTAATTACCAAGAATTCAACTCAATTATTGGATAGATCTCACAATAAGAAATATAACCATAAGCATGCATTAATTTATAACATAAGTTTCTAGCAATTCAACATGGAAAGCCCTATAAGAGAATTAGTTCCTAGCCATAAATATGACAAGAACTAATTCAAAGTTCATTGTTGACACCCAATTTTGACCCTCCCGTCCAGTCATTAGCTATAAAATTAGACTAATTTTGTAAAATAATTTTTATGATTTTTTATAATAAAATGCAGCGATAAAACATTAATACAGGCATAAATAAGCAATCTAATAATAACAACCGCATTTTACGTAGAGTATTAAGCACTTAGAGTCCCGCGCCGCATTGATTAATTTTAAGCCCTGTCAAACGATTCTTAATTAATAATAAATACATAAAATAAATAATTTAGCAATGACGTCGTGTCAAGTAGCATAGTCGCATTTATTAATACGCAAAACAATTTCATAACTTATTTAAATAATAATGCACAATAATAAGATTTTAAATAATAGCGCCGCATTCTAAAATATTAAGCACTAATTAAATAGCACGCCCGCATTTATAACAATTAGATTAATAAAACACATAAATAATTTAATCACAATTCACCACTAATTAATTAATTAACCCATAAAACGCAGCCCAAAAACCCTTAATTCGCACTTCATCCGCGACCACGCAGTCGCCACGACCGACCGGCCGTGGATCGTGCCCTACCCGGCACCCTGCTCGGTATACATCAGAGAATAGCAGCGGAACATACACAACGTAAACACATACGTAAATAATATACAACACAGGCTAGCCGACAAGGCCGCCTTCCATAACATAAACAAAGTCAAAAGTACAACTTTACGACTCAGTTCTTGTAGCCCAACCACATATGTGAATACGCACTCTAGAATAACAAGCGTGGCGGACAGGCCCCGCCATACCCGAATGTACATAATCTACAACATCGTGACAAGATCGTACCAAAAGAAAGACAAGCCTCCGAGAATGGAGCTTCCAACGCTCGATAAGTGATCCTAAGAATGTGGATCGCCACTGCGCTACCCTTTCTCGCAGATGAACGCAGCCCCGAGAGAAGTGGGTCGACACAATATGTACTAAGTATGTAAATCGAAGGTACTGTAATTACAATGTAAGTTTAAAATAAAGCCGAGACATGTATGATAACAAAATTACAAGACACAAAGGCCTTACTAACAATGAGAGGAAATCAAGAGAATACGTAACATCATAATAAATAGCCTCGCAATCAAATCATGGGTGGTGAACCCTCAAACCAGTGGTATAACGTCTTGGGGTTCTTACCTCATTTACACTCTTACCAAGGTGTGGTATAATGTCTTGGGGTTTGCCTCATTTATACTCTTACCCCAAGATAGTAACGCAGTGGTATAACGCCTTGGGGCTTACCTCATTTATACTCTTATCCCGGAGAAGGTGGTATAGCGCCTGGGGGTTTGCCTCACCGATACTCTTACCCTATCTCACAACCGGTCATACAATAATTAAGCAAGTTAGCAATTCGCTCACGTCTTATTAGTCTTATTCTTCTACACTCTCATTTTAGTTTACTTAAGGCACTATCATGTCTTTTATAAGAATCCGGGAATTTAACCCAAAGTACCACGTACTCCTATTCTTTAAAAACAAATGACTCTTTTTAGTAGAAAGCTTCCAAGACACTAGTAACCATAGCATCCAGTCCAAATTACATTTCAAGACAAGTCACAATACCTTTAGAATTTAAAGTAGGTTTCTAAATCAAGTGACTCCTTTTCTTATCAAAAACCTTAGGCAATTGATACCTTAAAATCAATTTGCCTTTCATTAACACAAGTCATTTACCTTTTTCATAAAGTCAATATAACCAACTTCCCATAAAGTCGTTATATTCACTTTATACCTTAGTCAAGCACATTTTCCTATTCAAGGGACTTATACGATTAAAACGACAAAAGTATCACATACTTTAAATTCCTTCAAGTCCCTTAACTTTACTAAGACTTAAGACATTCTTAATATTTTCAAAGAAGTGAGTTAACTTCCTAACTCACCCGACTTGGCATTTTATAAGGCTAGTAAGGAATGTCAAAGTCTTCAGACGCCTACCGCACTATATACGCCAAACTAGTCATGCTCAAAAGATAGGAAAAAGTTCTACATACCTCGTCGGGTCAAACCACTTGCCAAGTACAAAGTCCCGCCCGTAGTATGTCAACCTATAATGTTCACAATACGTCTATTAAGGCCTCACTACAATCGTAGAATATCATAAGTGTTAAGTCCCTATATTCTACGGAAAATCGGACAGCACCTCCTTTGTTTTTACTTACTTTGCCACCTTTTTCAAGGCCGAAAATACAAAAACCAAACAGCCCCAATTGGCTCACAATTATATAGCAAGTAGTCCAATTCAAATGAATAACTACACAGCCCCAATTGGCTCACAATTATATAGAAAGTAGTCTAATTCAAATGAATAACTACACAGCCCCAATTGGCTCACAATTATATAGAAAGTAGTCCAATTCAAATGAATAACCAAACAATACAAACTACATTCCAAATTCGGCCACATTGATTCAACAAATCCAATTCTTATCCAATTTCCGTTTCAATCCAATTTAGTAGCATAACATGATATCAAGTCGCATTTGATTATAATAACCATAATCCTTAAGTCAGTGACATGCGACGGTTCTAACAACGGTTAAATTGTAATTCACTTAGTCATGGCTTACATTACATTTCGGATTTCCAAGGCTATAATCAATCCATAATCCTTATAACCTCAAGATAACAACTTCATGCTCGCAACATACAAAGCTATCAATAACAATACAAAATGCAATCTTGTAACACCTTTAAAAGAACAAGATTATACCTCAATGATACTTAATCCAACTCCAATCCGAAATCGCTTCCTTAGTAGTCTAGAACCTCTCCAAGCCACTTCAATCCGCTTGTTGAGACCCTTAGAACAACACCAACAATTAACCTTCAAATTTCCAAACAAAACCTAGAAAGACCCTTTTAGGTTTTCGCTTATGACTAACCCGAAAAAACAATCTTTTTCCAAGATTTTTCTATTGAGATGTGTTTACAATACACCTAAGACCCTTGGTTTAAAGTGTGGAATCAAATGGACAAGAAACGAAATTTTTTTCCTTTTCCTTTTAGTGAACCCGAGACACCCCTAGTGTGTTCTTCAAATTTTGGGTAAAAATTTCTAAGTGTTTAAGCCCTCTCTCTACTAGTAGTAATATAAAGTACCTTGGATGGTCATGATAAAAACACATGGGTGGTTTAGATGAAGTCTTCTAAAATATCAAGACCAAAAGTGGGCCCTTTGACTTTGGTCAATGTTCTCATGCTACAAGTAGCAAGTCTTAGCCATAGAAGACTTATGGTAAATGACCATATTGGCCATGCCATTTCGTCCAAGGCATTGCTAAGGGGGGGTGACACGTGTCACCCTCCCATTCGTCACAACACTTACGTTATCCGACAATTCCATAATTCCGACAAATTCCAAGTCTCTAATCTTAACACTTGTGAGTTCTTACTTATATTCTTAAAACATGTCCTGAAATTACGGGGTGTAACATTCTTCCCCCCTTAGAAACATTCGTCCCGAATGTTCCTTCGGAGTCACACTAACAATTAGCGACATAGTTTTCTTTTCACAACCCCGACATACCAATAATGCCAATCATGGCCACATAATGTCATTTAGGCAAAAGAGATACTTCAATTTAAAACTTGACAAGTAAAGGAAGATGAATTACCTGAAGGTATAGGAAATAAGTGAGGATACTTCCTCAACATGTCCTCCTCCGCCTCCCAAGTCATCTCCTCTCGGTTATCATTCCTCCACAGACTTTGACGAAGCTACATCCTTGGTCCGCAGTGCCGACCGGCGATCGAGTATCGCTATGGGACTCTCTCATACGATAACCCCTCTCACACTGGACCTCACTAGTAGGAAAACTCGCCTGGATCACCGATACACTTCCGCAACATAGAAACATGGAAGACCGGATGCACCGCTCCAACTCGATGGAAGATCCAACTCAGAGGCAACCTTGCCCACCCGATTTAACGATCCGGTAGGCCCAATGTACCTTGGGCCGAGTTTCCTTCTTACCGAATCTCATCACACCCTTCATGGGTGACACCTTCAAGAAGACTCAATCGCTACCGAAACTCCAAATGCCGACGCCGACATTATCCGTGATATGACTTCGGCCGACTGAAGCCGCTATCGCCTCCCGATAAGCTTCACCTTATCCACACCGCTGTATCAAGTCCGCCAACTAATCTGCACTCGCCCACGCCGAACCAACCGACGGCGACTGCATTTCCGCCATATAAAGCCTCGTATGGCGCCATCTCAGAACCGGAATGGTAGCCGTATTATAAGCGAACTCCACGAGAGGCAAATGATCCTCCCAGCCTACCATCGAAATCGATCACGCAGCTCGCAAAGATATCCTCGTTGTTCGATAGTACGCCCGCCTCGCCACCCGAGGATGAAATGTCAGATCGAGACTCACTGTGTCCCCAAACCCTTCGAAAGACCTCCAGACGTTAGCCGTAAACGGGCTCCCTATCGAATAATCGACACCGGGACACCGCGAGCCTCACAATCTCCCGATGTACAATCGCATAGTCTCACCAAAACGCCGCCCCGACCGATCGAAGGAAATGGGCTGATTTCACACCACAACAACAATAACCCAAATGGAGTCGCATTTCCTCCGAGTACGAGGTAACCTGTAATAAAGTCCATGTTGATCATCTCCCACTTCCAAG
The DNA here is from genome assembly GCA_029844215.1 of Przewalskia tangutica. Classification (NCBI taxonomy): domain Eukaryota; kingdom Viridiplantae; phylum Streptophyta; class Magnoliopsida; order Solanales; family Solanaceae; genus Przewalskia; species Przewalskia tangutica. The sequence goes on along the minus strand of CM056736.1, from coordinate 64,358,732 downwards.
TCGGAATCTCAATAGATCGCAATAAACCATCGGGCCTCCGTGCTCGACTGACTCGGGCAATTAGGACATCAGGCAACAAAACTCGCCACGCCCCTCTTCGTGCCATCCCACCAATACAAACATCCGAGGTCATGGTACATCTTGGTCGACCGGATGAATAGAATAACGAGCACCGTGTGCCTCCCGAGACCTGCCGTTTGAGTCCTCGCCACATCGGAACACACAACCGCCTCAAATCTCAAGACTTCATCAGCGCCACTGAATAGACTCTTCTCCTCCCAAGAGCTGCATCACGGCATCGCACCAACATCGGGTCCTCAAATCGCCGCTTTAGCTCATCAACGATGGAAGACTCGCAACCTCACGAACCCTTACTCCACTATCGTCGGTATCGATCAATCGAACCCCAAGGCTCGCTAATCGTGGATTCGACGACCATGTCTCGCTCTCCGGCCGTACTGATAGGCTCCCCATCGATCTACGACTCAAGGCATCAAGAATTACGTTGCCTTCCCGATGGTATAGAATATCAACATCATAATCTTTCAAAGAACTCTAACCACCGCTCTCGCCTCAAGTTCAGCCTCCTCTGCTCGAAGATATACTGAGGCTCTTGTGGTCTGTATAAATATCCACATGAACCCTGCATAAATAGTGTCTCCAAATCTTCAAGGCATGTATAATCGCGCCAACTCTAAGTCATGGGTGGGTAATTCCTCTCATGCTTTCAGAATCGCCGGAAGCATAGGCTATAACCTTGCCGTCTGCATCAAAACACACCCTAGCCCGATACCCGAGGCATCACAATAGATCACGCATCCATCTAACCTCTCCTAAGAGTAAGAACTGGGTGTAGTCAACCTTTCCTTCAACGATCGGAAACCCTTCTCGCAAGCCTCGCCCATCGGAACTTGGCCGCTTTCGAGTCACCAGTCAACTGCGGAAATCGGCAACCGCTTCCACAAACTCGCGATAATAACTCGCCAAATTCTAAGAAATCGCGCGCACTTGGCCGGAGTAGTAGGTCTCGCCAAGACTTGATCGCCTCAATCTTCGCCAGATCAACCCGAACACCATCACCCCAATAATATGCCCTGTGAATGCCATCGAGGCCAACCAAAACTCACACTTGGAGAACTTGGCGAATAATCGCGGCCCGAGAATCCCAAGTACCGCCTCGTGATTCGCATGCTCGCTCGTTCGTGAATAAACCAGATGTCATCAATGAATACAATCACAAATGTATCCAAAACGCTTGAACACCCGCTCATCAAATCCATAAATACCGCTGAGCGCTGGTCAAACCGAAGACATAACCCTAAACTCATAGTGCCCATACCGGTCCCGAATGCGCTTTGGGATGTCCGCCTCGAACTCGAACTCGATGATAACCAGATCGCAGTATATCTTTGAGAAACACCTCGCACTCGCAATCGGTCAAACAAATCATCAATCTCGGGAGGGTACTATTCTTAATGGTTACCTTATTCACCGTCGTAGTCAACACACATACGCAGCGTCCCATCCTTCTTTTTTACAAACAACACCGGCGCTTCCCAGGGAGATACACTAGGCCTGATAAAGCCTTTTTCCAGCAAGTCTTTCAGCTGGTCCTTCAGCTCCCTCAACTCGGCAGGTGCCATTCTGTATGGCGGAATGGAAATAGGTCGAGTGTCCGCAACGTGTCAATACAAAACTCAATCTCCTCTCGTGAGGGATACCCAAGATCATCCGGGAACACATCCGAAACTCCTAACCACCGCACCGATCAAGAATCGCACCTCGGCCTCAGATCAAATACCCGAACCAGATGATAGATGTAACCCTTCTGCACCATCTTCCTAGCCTTGAGGTAAGAAATAACCTACCCTCGGCGCCGTGTTGCCCTCCACTCGATAATCGCTCGCCAGAACCGAACCGAACCAACTCGTTTCATACCAACGTTGGCATAACAAGAAGCCAACTACCCATACCCATAATGACATCAAAATCGTCATCTCTAACTCTATCAAGTTCGCAAGTGGTCCGACGATCAGAATAAATACCGGACAACCTCTAAACACTCGCCGCCTAACACCGAATCACCCATCGCGTAGCTACCTCAAACGCTCTATCGACACCGCTCTATCCCGATTCTACCCGCAATAAGAGGGACACATAGGACAAGGTAGAACTCGGATCTATCAATGCATAAACATCACAGCCTGAAATCAGTAATGTACCTGTCACGACGTCAGGGGAAGCCTCCTGATCCTGGCGGCTCGCGCGAGAGAATATGCGGTTCTGAGGACCGCGAGAACTAGAACCACCACCTCGACTCTACCGCGCCCGCTCGTCCGTGAGAACCTCGCCTCCGGCGCATAACCACGTAAGGAGAAGAAGACCGAAGAATCGATCCCGTCTACCGAGCCGTACCACCCATGTCGCTTCTAGACGGACAATCCTCTTCAAATGGCCTGCCGCCACACGAGTAACAAGCTCCCGGCTCTGCGACACTCGCCGTGGAACCTACCGCATCGAGCACACCGAGGTGTGGGTGGTCCCGACGCGACGGTTCTCGCCTCGAAATCTCAGAGTCCCGAGCCCGACCGCCTCCCGATCGACTGGCCGATCAGACCTCTTACCGTAAAAACCGTGACGAGCACTCTGTCCGGGCCGGAAAGTGGACCTACATTGGCCGAGGCTGTCCGCCTCGACATCGCCCCGAGACCACGATGTCCGCCTCTTGGGCCGCTCGCGTCAACCGGTCCTCCTCTCTCTATCCTCGATCCTCGCATAGGCTCGCATCCTAGCAATGTCCATACCGGCCAAGAGCCACCCCAAGCATGCTGTAATCATATGACGGTCTAGCCCCATCACATAACGATGAACTCTATTCGCCATGCTAGCTACAATAGTGTGAGCATGCCTGGCCAAGGAGTCAAACTCCAGGCTGTACTCCCTAACGGTCCTCCCGCTCGCAAGGTAAAAACTGTCTACCCGGCTCTCTCATCTCGGAGGTAAAAGTGATCCATAAAGGCCTCAGAAACTCCTCCCAAACACCGGAAGAGCATCATCACCTCTCGAAAGCAACCACGACTCAAACCAGTTCAATGCAATATCGCGCAACCCAGAAGAGGCTAGTGTAATGCACTCGTCTCAAGCCCTAAGAACTCGCACGGTCCGTCAGATTCGAACGAACTAACTCGCGGATCCTCATCGACCTTGAACCATAAAACTCGTGGATGACATCCGTAAAATCCCTAATCCGCAAACCGTCGGCTAGCGGTTTGCCGCCTGCTACGCCGCTTGCCATTATATCGGTCAATAACCGAATCTGCTCTATAGTCTCTATACTCAGCAATGGCCGTGGAATGGAGGCTCGTATCGGAACCTTCGAGCTACCGCCGCCTCGGCCCTCTAATCGCCGGCGTGGCTGAACTCAACGACCCGCCTACTACCTCGGGCATAGTCAGGCTCGAGCCCGTGACTCTCGAGTACCGCTAGCGCCTCGCCGCCGCTTTGCCCTTCCGGGCTCGTAGCTTTCCGAGGCATAGCTGCTTTCATAAGAAGAGGTCGAGAGGATTCAACCTAATAAGACACTCTAATGCACGATCTCGCAGAGAGAAGAATGGAAACCAATCTTAAATGTCTCGTAGCCTCCTCGACATAGATGTGGTGCACAACACACCGATAATCAAGACTTACTAGACACGGCCTCAGACACTTTCCGAGGACTAATCGCTTTGATACACTTCTTTGTCACGACCCGACTCGCCGCGGATCGTGCCCTACCCGGGCACCCTGCTCGTATACATCGAGAATAGCAATGAACATACACAACGTAAACACATGCGTAAATAATATACAACACAAAGCCGACAAGTGCCGCTTTCCATAACATAAACAAAGTCAAAAGTACAACTTACGACTCGGTTCTTGTAGCCCAACCACATATGTGAATACGCACTCTAGGAATAACAATCGTATGGCGTGGCTCCCGCCATACCGAATGTACATAATCTACAACATCGTGGACAAGATCGTATCAAAAGAAAGACAAGCCTCCGAGAATGGAGCTTCCAACGTCTGATAAGTGATCCTAAGAATGTGGATCTGCCACCTGCTTACCCTTTCCAGCGGCATGAACGCAGCCCCCGAGGAAGGGGGTCAGTACACACTATGTACTAAGTATGTAAATCGAAGGTACCTGTAATTAGAATGTTAGTTTTAAATAAAGCTGGAGACATGTATGATAACAAAATTACAGTAAACAGTTCCTTACTAACAATGAGAGGAAATCAAGAGAATACGTACAACATCATAATAGCAGTCTCGCAATCAAATCATGGGTGAACCCTCAAACCAGGTGGTATAACGCCTTGGGGTTCTTACCTCATTTACACTCTTACCCCGGCGGTGGTATAATGTCTTGGGGTTTGCCCCTCATTTATACTCTTACCCTGAAGAAGATAGTAACGCAGGTGGTATAACGTCTTGGGGGCTTACCCCTCATTTATACTCTTATCCTGGAGAAGGTGGTATAGCGTCTTGGGGGTTTGCCCCTCACTGATACTCTTACCCTATCTCACAACCGTCATACAATAATTAAGCAAGTTAGCAATTCCCTAACTTCTTATTAGTCTTATTCTTCTACACTCTCATTTTAGTTTACTTAAGGCACTATCATGTCTTTTATAAGAATCCGGGAATTTAACCCAAAGTACCACGTACTCCTATTCTTTAAAAACAAATGACTCTTTTTAGTAGAAAGCTTCCAAGACACTAGTAACCATAGCATCCAGTCCAAATTACATTTCAAGACAAGCCACAATACCTTTAGAATTTAAAGTAGGTTTCTAAATCAAGTGACTCCTTTTCTTATCAAAAACCTTAGGCAATTGATACCTTAAAATCAATTTGCCTTTCATTAACACAAGTCATTTACCTTTTTCATAAAGTCAATATAACCAACTCCCCATAAAGTCGTTATATTCACTTTATACCTTAGTCAAGCACATTTTCCTATTCAAGGGACTTATACGATTAAAACGACAAAAGTATCACATACTTTAAATTCCTTCAAGTCCCTTAACTTTACTAAGACTTAAGACATTCTTAATATTTTCAAAGAAGTGAGTTAACTTCCTAACTCACCCGACTTGGCATTTTATAAGGCTAGTAAGGAATGTCAAAGTCTTCAGACGCTCACCGCATCATATACGCGAAACTAGTCATGCTCAAAAGATAGGAAAAAGTTCTACATACCTCGTCGGGTCAAACCACTTGCCAAGTACAAAGTCCCGCCCGTAGTATGTCAACCTATAATGTTCACAATACGTCTATTAAGGCCTCACTACAATCGTAGAATATCATAAGTGTTAAGTCCCTATATTCTACGGAAAATCGGACAGCACCTCCTTTGTTTTTACTTACTTTGCCACCTTTTTCAAGGCCGAAAATACAAAAACCAAACAGCCCCAATTGGCTCACAATTATATAGCAAGTAGTCCAATTCAAATGAATAACTACACAGCCCCAATTGGCTCACAATTATATAGAAAGTAGTCTAATTCAAATGAATAACTACACAGCCCCAATTGGCTCACAATTATATAGAAAGTAGTCCAATTCAAATGAATAACCAAACAATACAAACTACATTCCAAATTCGGCCACATTGATTCAACAAATCCAATTCTTTATCCAATTTCCGTTTCAATCCAATTTAGTAGCATAACATGATATCAAGTCGCATTTGATTATAATAACCATAATCCTTAAGTCAGTGACATGCGACGGTTCTAACAACTAACGGTTAAATTGTAATTCACTTAGTCATGGCTTACATTACATTTCGGATTTCCAAGGCTATAATCAATCCATAATCCTTATAACCTCAAGATAACAACTTCATGCTCGCAACATACAAAGCTATCAATAACAATATAAAAATGCAATCTTGTAACACCTTTAAAAGAACAAGATTATACCTCAATGATACTTAATCCAACTCCAATCCGAAATCGCTCCTTAGTAGTCTAGAACCTCTCCAAGCCACTTCAATCCGCTTGTTGAGACCCTTAGAACAACACCAACAATTAACCTTCAAATTTCCAAACAAAACCTAGAAAGACCCTTTAGGTTTTCGTTTGCGACTAACCCGAAAACAATCTTTTTCCAAGATTTTTCTATTGAGATGTGTTTACAATACACCTAAGACCCTTGGTTTAAAGTGTGGAATCAAATGGACAAGAAACGAAATTTTTTTCCTTTTCCTTTTAGTGAACCCGAGACACCCTAGTGTGTTCTTCAAATTTTGGGTAAAAATTTCTAAGTGTTTAAGCCCTCTCTACTAGTAGTAATATAAAGTACCTTGGATGGTCATGATAAAAACACACGGTGGTTTAGATGAAGTCTTCTAAAATATCAAGACCAAAAGTGGGCCCTTTGACTTTGGTCAATGTTCTCACGCTACAAGTAGCAAGTCTTAGCCATAGAAGACTTATGGTAAATGACCATATTGGCCATGCCATTTCGTCGAGCATTGCTAAGGGGGTGACACGTGTCACCCTCCCATTCACAACACTTACGTTATCCGACAATTCCATAATTGACAAATTCCAAGTCTCTAATCTTAACACTTGTGAGTTCTTACTTATATTCTTAAAACATGTCCCAAATTACTGGTGTAACATTCTTCCTTTAGAAACATTCGTCGAGTCACACTAACAATTAGCGACATAGTTTTCTTTTCACAACCCCGACATACCAATAATGTCAATCATGGCCACATAATGTCATTTAGGCAAAAGAGATACTTCAATTTAAAACTTGACAAGTAAAGGAAGATGAATTACCTGAAGGTATAGGAAATAAGTGAAAATGACGCCATAACGCCAAAGTCTGAAAATGACGCCATCATCAACATATCACATCGTCATAACTCGATCGATTTTGATTTTCTTGTCTACCTTCCCAGATTTTTGCAATCGAAGATCGAGACAAAATTGGCATGAGTCAACGTCTTTGTCAGAACATTCTTCCATCATCTCCATACAAAGAGGATGACACCCAATTTTGACCCTCACCATTAGCTATAAAATTAGACTAATTTTGCAAAATAATTTTTATGATTTTTTATAATAAAATGCAGCGATAAAACATTAATACAGACATAAATAAGCAATCTAATAATAACAACCGCATTTTACGTAGAGTATTAAACACTTAGAGTCTCGCACCGCATTGATTAATTTTAAGCCCCACAAGCGATTCTTAATTAATAATAAATACATAAAATAAATAATTTAGCAATGACGTCGTGTCAAGTAGCATAGTCGCATTTATTAATACGCAAAGAAATTTCATAACTTATTTAAATAATAATGCACAATAATAAGATTTTAAATAATAGCGACGCATTCTAAAATATTAAGCACTAATTAAATAGCACGCCCGCATTTATAACAATTAGATTAATAAAACACCTAAATAATTTAATCACAATTCACCACTAATTAATTAATTAACCCATAAAACGCAGCCCAAAAACCCTTAATTCCACACGCAGCCCGCCTTCTAGCCTATTTTCAGCCCACCCGCAATCCCCATTTTTTCCCCTTATCACCACAAAGCTCCTTAGCCCACTCGCAAGCCCCATTTTATTCCCTACCCTTCTCGTCGACAGCATAAAAGAAAGCCTAAACGAAGAACCCTAGTTCGCCGCACCTTCCCCAATCGCCGCCAATACCTTACCTTGTTCGACCCGAGATTCTCGCCGGAGAATCCGGGACCATCCTTACCCACGCAAGCGAAGCCAGCTCGCCCTTACCATAACCTGCACAAATCGCACAAAATATCCTTCACAATCTTAGCCAATCAATACGAAATCAGTACAGAATCGCACTAAATCAGCCCTAATTACTTACCAACTTGGAACCCAAAATCCTAACTATAAAGACCAACGCTTGGATATGCACAGGGAGCAAAGAATCATCGGTTGATACTTTCCCCCTTAGCGGCAGTTAAGAACCCAATCGATTGAGGGATTCGGAGCACGATTCGAAGAGCACAATGGAGCAGAGTAGAGAGCACGCATTTACGAGCACGTGGCGCGAGCTCGGTAAGGCAAAGAACGCTTCACGCACGCAAGCAGAGCAGAACACGAGCACGCATACAGAGCATCGGAGTTAGGGTTCAAAGACCTGCACCATTAGCACCGCTTGAATAGGAAGTTCAAATCCCTTCTTTCAATTCTAGCCAAGAATCAGCAAACAGACCTTGCCTTTTTTCGCATCTTAAACCCAAAACCCGTCGAGTGGACCGACGACTTGATACGCCTGTCGTCATTCCGAGAAGGTAAACCCAATTTCCTTTTAACTTTCTCGTATAAATTGCTTAATATGATGTGTTTACGCGATTAACAATAGTTAGATTCATTTTAAGTTACTAGACATGTTAGTTGGTTGCTTGAACTGTTAGATTAGCTAGTGAGTATGTTTAGTTAAGTTAGAAATTTATCTGTGTTTACTGGTTTGATTATTAAGCATGATTAGATATTGTTTATATCTATTGAGTAAAATCAAGCAGTATTATTGACTGATTATTCTTTCATGTTAAGTTGGCAACCTGTTTAATCACATGTATACTGTGTCAGTTAACTTAATACTCAGCCTGGCTGGTTAAGAGTTGGTGATTATGTGTGAACTGTGCAGTCTATGCCTTTGGGTCGATTACCGGTCATTTTTGAGTTTACTGTAAGCAGGACAGGATCTTTTAAGGCTTGCCTAAATATATATTACATGAATTATGTGGTTTGCGTGTGTATTTGGCATTTATGCTCATTTTCGAATCTTTTGTTCATCCTGAATCATGAAAAGGCTACATACTGAATCTGCTCTTCTTATGACTCTAAATTATGGTCTAAGTCAATGCAACCAGCTATCTAACATATAAAGTCATGTTTGTGTGCATCTTGTCTCATGTGTGCTATTCTGAATAACTACGCTATATACATTCTGCTTGTTGGCTGCATTTGAAGCTTAATCCCTAATTGGACCATTTTGAGATGCCCTTTGCTTGTCTGCCCTTTATCCTGGATTGCTATAATCAAAATTCTATATGTGCTTAAAATCGTATGAACATTTATTTGCATTACTAATATAATTTGGGTGTATACTAATCCTTATCTTTTGTTATTTTTACATGAAATGCATTGGAGCAAAATGAGGAGTCTCACGGCGAGACTCATCACGAGCTACTTCAAATGGCAACCCGCGTCTACATACATCCGCATTCGCATTCCAGCTTCAGAAATCCTTAAACAAAATAGGACAAGATGACGTTGTCATCCGTCTCAACTCCTCCTACTCTTTAAATTTGATTGCCTCATTTTATGCCTTATTTGTTTATTGTAATTTTATTATTTAATTTTGTAATTAATAGGAGAACTTCTAGCAATTAGCCTTTGAACATATGAGGTGGGAAGGTAATTTAAACTTAGAAACGCACTTCTTCTTTATTTGTCTTTTAGGACTGTTAGGCATGTCTAAATTCTGCAAAAAATGATCTAAATGATTTAACTTACATCATAAAACCAACATTTTGTTTCTTATTAAAATCCATAACAGATTTCTTCCTAAACTCTCAAAGATCATCTTAAAACACCTCTCATATAATATCGTACGCCGGTTAAGCAAGATTAATTTAGCTAGCAGTATACATAATTAGTCCATAAAGCACCTTAGCATTCTTTAGCATTTCTAGCCCTTTTTAGCACTTTTAATCGCCCCTTGGCATTTAGCACCTTTAGCATATTTTGTCCTTAACATTTTAGCACCTCCTAGCATTCTTTTGTACTTTAGCATATAGCACCTCTTGCCCTTTTAATACTTTAAGCACCTTTTAAACATTTTAACATTTTAGCATTTATTTTATTTCCTAACATTTTATTAAGCAGGAGGAGCTTTTATTTTGCATTTCCTTAGCACGATAATTAACCCTAGGTTTGGCAGGATAACCGCAAGTTAGCGGATCTTAGAGGGTGCCTAACCCCTTCCCTCTAGATTAATAAAGAACCCTTACCCAGAATCTCATTAAGTTTAGCAGACCATTAAAATGGAGTTAATGTTCACTTTAAACTAGTTAACATTTAGGTGTCCTAATTCACCCAACTAATTAGGTGGCGACTCCGCGAACCCTAGCAATCCTTTTGCACCTTTAGCACCCTTAGCATATTAGCACCTTAGCATTTTAGCACCCCTTTAGCATTCCTTTTTAGCAACCTTCTAGCATTTAATACCTTTTAGCATCTCTTAATATTTTTTAGCCTTTTTTAAACACTTTAGCTTTTATTATTTATTTCCTAACAATGCATTTTAAGCAGGAGATTCGCTATTTTGGAAGCTTTTATTTAAAAAATGTCGCGGTCGAAAAGGGGCGTGACAGAAATGGCGACTCCGCTGGGGATTTTAGGTTCTTAACCACAACAGACCTAGGGTTATTATTTGGCATTACTTTTTGCATTTAAATTTTGTGTGCTGTATTTTGTTTATTTATTTTATTTTGCTACCTGCTTTACTGCTTTCCTTAAACTGGCATTCCGCTCATATTTCTTCCACTCTGGAAAATTCATACAATCACACACTGCATGCGAGGTGCGCTTGGTGCATCATCAAAATTCTTTCTTCAAAACCCAAATTTAGGAGAGTTGGTAACATACGTGGAGTGCCCGTTCTAACCGGTGGCCGCGTAGCCTTCTCACTCGAGTTGTCCGCTCGGGAACCTTGCGTCTAGAAAAGCCAAATCTTAGAAACTTAAGATAGAGCTATACCACCCTTATTTTAGGGCATGCATGCATTTACCTTAGGTGGGTCGGTCCTTGGCATCGACACCACAATTAGGAAGACACCAAACTTGTCGACGGGTTTCTCAACCCAACGACCAACCAAAGATATTATGTAGCACGGCGTTGATAGACAAATCCAAACCTAATCATGTCATGCTGAAATTGGAAAAAGTGCACCGTCATTTGGTCGCCATTTCCAACAAAAGCATTATAGTTGGACGGCTTGGACAAATCCATCATGACCTCGCATATGTGACGTTTAGGCCTACCGCATAAAGGGTCCCCATGCACGTTAGGACTCGCTTGCAATGTGGCAATTTATGTGCAATATGTACTTGCTAAATGTTTTTACACTTCTGCAAAATCACGTGCTTTACACAAACACAGTTTGCTACATGTTGTCTAAAGGATTTACCATCTCCCCAAAGGTAGATTTGTATTTGACTAAGCAATGGCAGAGCATCGATATCCCACAAGATCAAAGGCACGGTCCAGCGACATGACCGATTCAAGGGCATTTGAGCAGAACGAGTCGGAACCTGTCTTGGTTCCTATAGGCAAAGCAGGGGTCTCAGAAAAGAAAAACAACATAGATCCGATCGAGCGCCTCGCCCAGTTACCGCAGCAAATGGCAACCCTGCAGGCCGAAATCAGAAGGCTCAGAAACATCACTAAAGCACTCGTCACTGCAAATAACCAAAATCCTCCAAATTATTACCAGTACCTTCTTACTGCATATCCCATTCAGCCAATATACAATGCACTCATATATCCCACACAAATGCCTACCATACTCCAGCCAAACACAAACCAAGGGCCACCGCAAACCTACTTTTGCAATGCATGCGACAACTGCATTGAGACCCACTTTAGGCCAAACGCCCTTTGCATATTCAAAACTGGGACAAAGCAGGAAACCAGACAGGGGTTGCAAGTCCAAACAGGCCAGGAACGCGGATATCAAGGAACAAGGCGGCGAAGTCAGATACGAATCGACCCCCCCCAAAACTCACAAATTTTCTTTGAGCGCAGGTCTTTTCATATTAATGAGCGAAAGTGCAATGAAGCGAAAATACGACAAAAGTCTTTTCGCGAAGCGGAAAAGCAAAGAAAGGCAGAGGATGACAACAATCCAAAGTCCGCAGCAAAAGCAGCAGCAGCAGAAAGGGGCATCAACAATCAGCAGTCAAAGTTCAGAGTTCCGCAACAAAACCTAGCGCATCAACTCGGGCATAAAGTCAAATTGGCAACCCACGCATCGCACACCACAAAGGCATCATGGCAATTCATCATTTGCAGCGTCTAGCACGTCCGTGCAAGGACAACACCTCGCACTATCTCGCATATCAGGGACGATATCTCTACCCATAAAATTGCACTTCTCATATGTATTTATCATTTTGTTTAAACAGGTATACACTAACGTTTTCTCAAGCTTAGCTTGCAGGAGCATTTATTCTACAGGAGCAGCAGCAACACGTCCAGGCAACGACGTTATCAGCACAGCAAGTCTACGCAATGACGCCAGCAGCAACACGTCCAGGCAACGACGTTATCAGCACAGCAAGTCTACGCAATGACGCCAGCAGCAACACGTCCAGGCAACGACGTTATCAGCACAGCAAGTCCACGCAACGACGCCAGCAGCAACACGTCCAGACAACGACGTGATCAGCAAGTCCACGCAACGACGCCCGGCAAAGAATACGCCCGTGCAATGGCGTTATCGGCGACAACAAGTCCACGCACGACGCCAAGAAGAATACGTCCCGTGCAATGACGCGTTATCAAGACAAAGAAGTCCAGTAACGACGCCAAGAAGAATATCGCCCGCATAACGACGCGTGATCAAAGAAGTCCACGCAACGACGCCAAGAAGAATACGTCCAGCAATGACGCGTTATCAAGACATCAAGTCTGTGCAACGACGCCAAGAACACGCCCGCATAACGACGTGATCGTAAAGTCCACGCAACGACGCCCGAAGAATACGCCCGTGCAATGGCGTTATCGGCGCAAAGAAGTCCACGCAATGACGCCAACAAAGAATACGCCCGTGCAATGACGTTATCGGACAAAGAAGTCCAGTAACGACGCCAAGAAGAACACGCCCGCATAACGACGTGATCGAAGTCCACGCAACGACACAAGCGAATACGCCCAGTAATGACGTTATCGGCCGACAAAGAAGTCCACGCAACGACGCCCGGAAGAACACGCCCGCATAATGACGTGATCAGCAAGTCCACGCAACGACGCCAGCAGCAATACGTCCAGGCAATGACGTTATCGCGACAAAGAAGTCCACGCAACGACGCCAACAAAGAATACGCCCGTGCAATGACGCGTTATCGGACAAAGAAGTCCGTAACGACGCCAAAGAAGAAACGTCCAGATAACGACGTGATCAGCAAGTCCACGCAACGACGCCAACAAAGAACACGCCCAAGCGCCGACGCTTATCGCAACACGCCAAGTCCGAAAACGACGCCATAACGCCAAAGTCCGAAAATGACGCCATCATCAACATATCACATCTACGCAAGGATGATTTTTATACTCTCAAAATTGCATTTCTTATTCATGTTGTCTTAGCAGTTATGCACTAACCTTTTCTTGAGCTTTAGTCTACAGGGGCAGTTGCAGCAAGGACAACGTATCCGCATTCACAATCGCAACACGTCCGTGCAAGGGCGAAATCACAGCATTTGCAGCATCACATCAACACAGCAGGCATCACATTTTTGCAGGATAACATTTTCTACTCACATTTGCATTGCTTTTAAAAATTATGCATCATCATTTTGCCTTAACAGTTATGCACTAACCGTTTGTTTAAGTCTTAGCATGCAGGAGCGAGAGCCTGGCGTGGATTTTCTCTTCTAACCGGCAATTTGTTGGGGGGCCAACCTCCCCAATGAATGGCAGAAGTGGCCTCAAGCGTCGGTCCACTCGCTCCACATCACCATAGAACCCAGCACCATAAGCCATAGCGGTACACCCCAGGTTTAAGCCCGTTTATTTTATTTTATTCTTTACACCACGTGCGTCGTCGACAACGGGACAACTTTGAGTCGCGTTAGCCCGCCTTGGTGTTTGACCATGGTAGCCCGGTCGTCATAACTCGACCTTGGGGCGACTAGTCGCGTTAGCCCGCGCGGTGTTTTGACCATGGTAGCCCGGTCGTCGTAACTCGACACCGACAACTGAGTCGCGTTAGCCCGCTGCAGTGTTTCGACCATGGTAACCCAAAGGTCGTCATAACTCGACACTGACAAATTTTGATTTTTGCGTCGGCCTTGTCTACGCCCGGCATTTTTGCAATGCGAAGATCGAGACAAAATTGGCTGTAGTCAGCGTCTTTGTCCAAGATTCTTCCATCATCTCCATACAAAGAGGGACGGTTTGTTGACACCCAATTTTGACCCTCCGTCGGTCATTAGCTATAAAATTAGACTAATTTTGTAAAATATTTTTTATGATTTTTTATAATAAAATGCAGCGATAAAACATTAATACAGGCATAAATAAGCAATCTAATAATAACAACCGCATTTTACGTAGAGTATTAAGCACTTAGAGTCTCACGCCGCATTGATTAATTTTAAGCCCTGTCAAACGATTCTTAATTAATAATAAATACATAAAATAAATAATTTAGCAATGACGTCGTGTCAAGTAGCATAGTCGCATTTATTAATACGCAAAGAAATTTCATAACTTATTTAAATAATAATGCACAATAATAAGATTTTAAATAATAGCGCCGCATTCTAAAATATTAAGCACTAATTAAATAGCACGCCCGCATTTATAACAATTAGATTAATAAAACACCTAAATAATTTAATCACAATTCACCACTAATTAATTAATTAACCCATAAAACGCAGCCCAAAAACCCTTAATTCGCAGCCCCATCCGCGACCCACACGCAGGCCCAGTTCCTCTAGCCTATTTTCAGCCCACCCGCAAGCCCCATTTTTTCCCCTTATCACCACAAAGCTCCTCAGCCCACCCGCAAGCCCCATTTTATTCCCTACCCTTCTCGTCGACAGCACAAAAGAAAGCCTAAACGAAGAACCCTAGTTCGCCGCACCTTCCCCAATCGCCGCCAATACCTTACCTTGTTCGACCCGAGATTCTCGCCGGAGAATCCGGGACCTTCCTTACCCACGCAAGCGAAGCTAGCTCGCCCTTACCATAACCTGCACAAATCGCACAAAATATCCTTCACAATCTTAGCCAATCAATACGAAATCAGTACAGAATCGCACTAAATCAGCCCTAATTACTTACCAACTTGGAACCCAAAATCCTAACTATAAAGACCAACGCTTGGATATGCAATAGGGAGCAGCAATCATCGGTTTGATACTTTCCCCCTTAGCGGCAGTTAAGAACCCAATCGATTGAGGGATTCAGGAGCACGATTCGAAGAGCATAAGCGAGCGGTAAACACGAGCAGCAGCGAGAGAAGGCGGAGCTCAGTAAGGCAGCAATCGCCTACACGCATGCGAGCGGCGAACACAGAGCACAGACAGCAGAGCATCGGGAGTTAGGGTTCAGCACCCAGACCATTAGCACCGCTTGAATAGGAAGTTCAAATCCCTTCTTTCAATTCTAACCAAGAATCAGCAAACAGACCTTGCCCTTTTTCGCATCTTAAACCCAAAAACCGTCGAGTGGACCGACGACTTGATACGCTGCCGGTCATTTGTCGGAGAAAGGTAAACCCAATTTCCTTTTAAATTTCGTATAAATTGCTTAATATGATGTGTTTACGCGATTAACAATAGTTAGATTCATTTTAAGTTACTAGACATGTTAGTTGGTTGCTTGAATCTGTTAGATTAGCTAGTGAGTATGTTTAGTTAAGTTAGACATTTATCGTTCTTGGTTTGATTATTAAGCATGATTAGATATTGTTTATATCTATTGAGTAAAATCAGCGATATTATTATTGATTATGCTTTCATGTTAAGTTGGCAACTGTTTAATCACATGTATCTTGTGTCGATTAACTTAATACTCACTGGC
The DNA here is from genome assembly GCA_029844215.1 of Przewalskia tangutica. Lineage (NCBI taxonomy): Eukaryota > Viridiplantae > Streptophyta > Magnoliopsida > Solanales > Solanaceae > Przewalskia > Przewalskia tangutica. Next base: position 64,342,864 of record CM056736.1, on the reverse strand, counting down.
CGTTAAGAGTTGGTGATTATGTGTGGTATGCGATCTATGCCTTTGGGTCGATTACGCCATTTTGAGTTTCTTGTAGCGGGGCAGGATCTTTTAAGGCTTGCCTAAATATATATTACATGAATTATGTAGTCTGCGTGTGTATTTGGCATTTATGCTCGATTTGAATCTTTTGTTCATCTGAATCATGAAAAGGCTACATCTTGAATCGCTCTTCTTATGACTCTAAATTATGGTCTAAGTCAATGCAACCAGCTATCTAACATATAAAGTCATGTTTGTGTGCATCTTGTCTCATGTGTGCTATTCTGAATAACTACGCTATATACATTCTGCTTGTTGGCTGCATTTGAAGCTTAATCCCTAATTGGACCATTTTGAGATGCCCTTTGCTTGTCTGCCCTTTATCCTGGATTGCTATAATCAAAATTCTATATGTTCTTAAAATCGTATGAACATTTATTTGCATTACTAATATAATTTGGGTGTATACTAATCCTTATCTTTTGTTATTTTTACATGAAATGCATTGGAGCAAAATGAGGAGTCTCACGGCGAGACTCATCACGAGCTACTTCAAATGGCAACCCGCGTCTACATACATCCGCATTCGCATTCCAGCTTCAGAAATCCTTAAACAAAAATAGGACAAGATGACGTTGTCATCCGTCTCAACTCCTCCTACTCTTTAAATTTGATTGCCTCATTTTATGCCTTATTTGTTTATTGTAATTTTATTATTTAATTTTGTAATTAATAGGAGAACTTCTAGCAATTAGCCTTTGAACATATGAGGTGGGAAGGTAATTTAAACTTAGAAACGCACTTCTTCTTTATTTGTCTTTTAGGACTGTTAGGCATGTCTAAATTCTGCAAAAAATGATCTAAATGATTTAACTTACATCATAAAACCAACATTTTGTTTCTTATTAAAATCCATAACAGATTTCTTCCTAAACTCTCAAAGATCATCTTAAAACACCTCTCATATAATATCGTACGCCGGTTAAGCAAGATTAATTTAGCTAGCAGTATACATAATTAGTCCATAAAGCACCTTAGCATTCTTTAGCATTTCTAGCCCTTTTTAGCACTTTTAATCGCCCCTTGGCATTTAGCACCTTTAGCATATTTTGTCCTTAACATTTTAGCACCTCCTAGCATTCTTTTGTACTTTAGCATATAGCACCTCTTGCCCTTTTAATACTTTAAGCACCTTTTAAACATTTTAACATTTTAGCATTTATTTTATTTCCTAACATTTTATTAAGCAGGAGGAGCTTTTATTTTGCATTTCCTTAGCACGATAATTAACCCTAGGTTTGGCAGGATAACCGCAAGTTAGCGGATCTTAGAGGGTGCCTAACCCCTTCCCTCTAGATTAATAAAGAACCCTTACCCAGAATCTCATTAAGTTTAGCAGACCATTAAAATGGAGTTAATGTTCACTTTAAACTAGTTAACATTTAGGTGTCCTAATTCACCCAACTAATTAGGTGGCGACTCCGCGAACCCTAGCAATCCTTTTGCACCTTTAGCACCCTTAGCATATTAGCACCTTAGCATTTTAGCACCCCTTTAGCATTCCTTTTTAGCAACCTTCTAGCATTTAATACCTTTTAGCATCTCTTAATATTTTTTAGCCTTTTTTAAACACTTTAGCTTTTATTATTTATTTCCTAACAATGCATTTTAAGCAGGAGATTCGCTATTTTGGAAGCTTTTATTTAAAAAATGTCGCGGTCGAAAAGGGGCGTGACAGAAATGGCGACTCCGCTGGGGATTTTAGGTTCTTAACCACAACAGACCTAGGGTTATTATTTGGCATTACTTTTTGCATTTAAATTTTGTGTGCTGTATTTTGTTTATTTATTTTATTTTGCTACCTGCTTTACTGCTTTCCTTAAACTGGCATTCCGCTCATATTTCTTCCACTCTGGAAAATTCATACAATCACACACTGCATGCGAGGTGCGCTTGGTGCATCATCAAAATTCTTTCTTCAAAACCCAAATTTAGGAGAGTTGGTAACATACGTGGAGTGCCCGGTCTAACCGGTGGCCGCGTAGCCTTCTCACTCGAGTTGTCCGCTCGGGAACCTTGCGTCTAGAAAAGCCAAATCTTAGAAACTTAAGATAGAGCTATACCACCCTTATTTTAGGGCATGCATGCATTTACCTTAGGTGGGTCGGTCCTTGGCATCGACACCACAATTAGGAAGACACCAAACTTGTCGACGGGTTTCTCAACCCAACGACCAACCAGCATATTATGTGTAGCATGGCAGTGATAGACAAATCCAAACCTAATCATGTCATGCTGAAATTGGAAAAAGTGCACCGTCATTTGGTCGCCATTTCCAACAAAAGCATTACAGTTGGACGGCTTGGACAAATCCATCATGACCTCGCATATGTGACGTTTAGGCCTACCTCTGGCATAAAGGGGTCCCCATGCACGTTAGGACTCGCTTGCAATGTGGCAATTTATGTGCAATATGTACTTGCTAAATGTTTTTACACTTCTGCAAAATCACGTGCTTTACACAAACACAGTTTGCTACATGTTGTCTAAAGGATTTACCATCTCCCCAAAGGTAGATTTGTATTTGACTAAGCAATGGCAGAGCATCGATATCCCACAAGATCAAAGCGCGGTCGTGACATGGCCGATTCAAGGGCATTTGAAGCGAGCAGTCGGAACCTGTCTTGGTTCCTATAGGCAAAGCAGGGGTCTCAGAAAAGAAAAACAAAATAGATCCGATCGAGCGCCTCGCCCAGTTACCGCAGCAAATGGCAACCCTGCAGGCCGAAATCAGAAGGCTCAGAAACATCACTAAAGCACTCGTCACTGCAAATAACCAAAATCCTCCAAATTATTACCAGTACCTTCTTACTGCATATCCCATTCAGCCAATATACAATGCACTCACATATCCCACACAAATGCCTACCATACTCCAGCCAAACACAAACGAAGGGCGCAAACCTACTTTTGCAATGCGACAATGCATTGAGACCCACTTTAGGCCAAACGCGCCGCTGCGTATTCAAAGCGGGACAAAGCAGAAAGCAGACGGGGTTGCAAGTCCAAGCGGGCGAGAACGCGGATATCAAGGAACAAGGCGAAGTCGAATCTGAATCGACCCCAAAACTCACAAATTTTCTTTGGCAGTCTTTTCATATTAACGAAGCGAAAGTGCAACGGCCAAGCGAAATATGACAAAAAGTCTCTTGCGAAGCGGAAGCAGCAAAGCGGAGGATGACAACAATCCAAAGTCGCGGCAAAGCGGCCAGTGCGAAAGGGCATCAACAATCAGCGATCAAAGTTGAGTTCGCAACAAAACCTAGCGCATCAACTCGGGCATAAAGTCAAATTGGCAACCAGCGCATCGCGCCACAGGCATCATGGCAATTCATCATTTGCGTCTAACGCGTCCGCAAGGACAACACCGCCTTATCTCGCATATCGGGGGCGATATCTCTACCCGTAAAATTGCACTTCTCGTATGTATTTATTATTTTGTTTAAGCGGTATACACTAACGTTTTCTCAAGCTTAGCTTGCGAGCATTTATTCTACGGGGAAGCGGCAACACGTCGAACAGCGGCGTTATCGGCCGCAGAGTCACGCGATGGCGCGGCGGCAACGCGTTCCGCGCAATGGCGTTATCGAGCGGCAAGTCTACGATAGCGCCCGGCAACACGCGTCCGAGCAATGGCGTTATCGGCCACGGCAAATCCGAACGGCGCCCGGCGAACACGCGTCGGACAATGGCGTGATCGGAAGTCCACGCAACGCGGCCGAAGAATACGTCCGAGCAATGGCGTTATCGGACAACAAGTCCACGCAGCGGCGCCCAGGCAATACGTCCGGCGGTAGCGTTGCTCGGCACGGCAAGTCGAACGCGGCGCCCGGCGGCAACGCGTCCAACAACGGCGTGATCGTGAAGTCCGCAGCGGCGCCCGGCGAATCGTCCGAGCAATGGCGTTATCGGCATCAAGTCGAGCGGCGCGGCCGGCAACCGCGTCCGGACAACGGCGTGATCGAGTCGCGCGGCGCCGGCAACAATACGTCGGCAATGGCGTTATCAACCGCCACGGCAAGTTCCGCGCGATAGCGCCCGGCGGCAATACGTCGAGCAATGGCGTTATCGGCGCGGCAAGTCGAACGCGGCGCCCGGCGATAACGCGTCGACAACGGCGGCGTGATCGGAAGTCCACGCAGCGGCGCCCGGCGGCAATACGTCCGAGCAATGGCGTTATCGGCCGCGCAAGTCCGCGGCGCGCCCGGCGGCCGCGTCCGGACAATGGCGTGATCGAAGTCCACGCAGCGGCGCCCGGCGAATACGTCGAGCAATGGCGTTATCGGCCGCAGCAGTCCACGGCAGCGGCGCGGCAATCGTCGAGAAATGGCGTTATCGGCCGCGGCAAGTCCGAGAAGCACGCCCGGCGGCAACGTCCGAACAGCGGCGTGATCGTGAGTCCACGCAGCGGCGCCCGCCAATACGTCGAGCAATGGCGTTATCGGCCGCAGCAAGTCCACGCAGCGACCCGGCGGCAATACGTCCGGCAATGGCGTTATCGGCCGCAACAAGTCGACGGCGGCGCCCGGCGGCAACCGCGTCCGGACAACGGCGTGATCGGCGAAGTCCGCAGCGGCGCCCGGCAATACGTCCGAGCAATGGCGTTATCATCACGTGAAGTCGGCAGCGGCGCCCGGCGGCACGTCGGATAACGGCGTGATCGGCAAGTCCACGCAGCGGCGCGGCGGCAATCGTCCGAGCAATGGCGTTATCGGCCGCAGAAGTCCACGCAGACGCCCGGCGGAATACGTCCGAGAAATGGCGTTATCGGCCGCAGCGAAGTCGAGAAAGCGGCGCCCGGCAACGCGTCCGGACAACGCGGCGTGATCGGCGAAGTCCACGCCGAGCGCCCGGCGGAATACGTCGAGCAATGGCGTTATCGGCAACAAGTCCACGCAGCGGCGCCCGGCGGCCGCGTCCGAACAACGGCGTGATCGGCAAGTCCACGCAGCGGCGCCCGGCGGCAATACGTCCGAGCAATGGCGTTATCGGCCAAGAAGTCCATGCAGCGGCGCCCGGCAATACGTCCGGCGATAGCGTTATCGGCGCGACAAGTCGAGCGGCGGCGCGGCAGCACGTCGAACAGCGGCGTGATCGGCAAGTCCACGCAACGCAGCAAAGCCAATACGTCCAAGCGGCGCTCAGCGACAACACGCCAAGTCAGCGGCGCCATAACGTCAAAGTCCGAAAATGGCGCCATCATCAACATATCACATCTACGAGGATGATTTTTATACTCTCAAAATTGCATTTCTTATTAAATGCTGTCTTAGCGATTATGCACTAACCTTTTCTTGAGCTTTAGTCTGAGGCGATTGCGGCAAGGACAACGTATCGCATTCACAATCGCAACACGTCGTGGAAGGCGAAATCACGGCATTGCGGCATCACATCAACACATCGCATCACGTTTTCTGAGGATAACATTTTCTACACATTTGCATTGCTTTTAAAAATTATGCATCATTATTTTGCCTTATGATTATGCACTAACCGTTTGTTTAAGTCTTAGCATGCGAGCGAGAGCCTGGCGTGGATTTTCTCTTCTGACCGGGGCAATTTGTTGGGGCCAACCTCCCGATGAATGACGAAGCGGCCTCAGCGTCGGTCCACTCGCTCCAGCATCACCATAGAACCCGGACCATAAGCCATAGCGGTACACTGAGTTCAAGCCGTTTATTTTATTTTATTCTTTACACGCGGCCATGTCGTCGCCATAACTCGACCTTTGGGGCGGCTAGTCGCGTTAGCGCGCGGTGTTTTGATCATGGTAGCGGTGTCGTCATAACTCGACCTGGGGCGGCCTTGAGTCGCGTTAGCCCGCCCGGTGTTTTGACCATGGTAGCCCGATGTCGTCGTAACTCGACCTTTGGGGCGGCAGTCCGCGTTAGCCCGCAGTGTTTCGACCATGGTGACCCGGTGTCGTCGTAACTCGACCGGGGCGATTTTGATTTTTGCGTCGGCCTTGTCTACCTTCGGCATTTTTGCAATGCGAAGATCGAGACAAAATTGGCTATGAGTCAGCGTCTTTGTCAGAAGATTCTTCCATCATCTCCATACAAAGAGGAATTTGTTGACACCCAATTTTGACCCTCCGTCGGTCATTAGCTATAAATTAGACTAATTTTGCAAAATAATTTTATGATTTTTATAATAAAATGCAGCGATAAAACATTAATACAGACATAAATAAGCAATCTAATAATAACAACCGCATTTTACGTAGAGTATTAAACACTTAGAGTCTCGCGCCGCATTGATTAATTTTAAGCCCTGTCAAACGATTCTTAATTAATAATAAATACATAAAATAAATAATTTAGCAATGACGTCGTGTCAAGTAGCATAGTCGCATTTATTAATACGCAAAGAAATTTCATAACTTATTTAAATAATAATGCACAATAATAAGATTTTAAATAATAGCGCCGCATTCTAAAATATTAAGCACTAATTAAATAGCACGCCCGCATTTAAAACAATTAGATTAATAAAACACCTAAATAATTTAATCACAATTCACCACTAATTAATTAATTAACCCATAAAACGCAGCCCAAAAACCCTTAATTCATAGCCCCATCCGCGACCCACACGCAGGCCCAGTTCCTCTAGCCTATTTTCAGCCCACCCGCAATCCCCATTTTTTCCCCTTATCACCACAAAGCTCCTCAGCCCACCCGCAAGCCCCATTTTATTCCCTACCCTTCTCGTCGACAGCACAAAAGAAAGCCTAAACGAAGAACCCTAGTTCGCCGCACCTTCCCCAATCGCCTTGATACCTTACCTTGTTCGACCCGAGATTCTCGCCGGAGAATCCGGGACCTTCCTTACCCACGCAAGCGAAGCCAGCTCGCCCTTACCATAACCTGCACAAATCGCACAAAATATCCTTCACAATCTTAGCCAATCAATACGAAATCAGTACAGAATCGCACTAAATCAGCCCTAATTACTTACCAACTTGGAACCCAAAATCCTAACTATAAAGACCAACGCTTGGATATGCAATAGGGAGCAGCAATCATCGGTTTGATACTTTCCCCCTTAGCGGCAGTTAAGAACCCAATCGATTGAGGGATTCAGGAGCACGATTCGAAGAGCACGGGAAGCGGTAAACAGAGCAGCCGAGCACGGAAGGCGGAGCTCGGTAAAGCGGCAATCGCGCACGCGTGCAAGCGAGCGGCGAGAACACGAGCACAGCAGAGCATCGGAGTTAGGGTTCAGCACCGGACCATTAGCACCGCGAATAGGAAGTTCAAATCCGCTTTCAATTCTAGCCAAGAATCAACAAGCGGACGCGCCCTTTTTCGCATCTTAAACCAAAAACCGTCAGTGGACCGGCGACTTGATCTGTTGCCGGGTTGTCAGGAGAAGGTAAACCCAATTTCCTTTTAAATTTCGTATAAATTGCTTGATATGATGTGTTTACGCGATTAACAATAGTTAGATTCATTTTAAGTTACTAGACATGTTAGTTGGTTGCTTGAATCTGTTAGATTAGCTAGTGAGTATGTTTAGTTAAGTTAGACATTTATCTGTGTTTACTGGTTTGATTATTAAGCATGATTAGATATTGTTTATATCTATTGAGTAAAATCAGCGATATTATTGGTGATTATGCTTTCATGTTAAGTTGGCAACTTTGTTTAATCACATGTATCTTGTGTCGATTAACTTAATACTCAGCTTGGCTGGTTAAGAGTTGGTGATTATGTGTGAACTGTGCAGTCTATGCCTTTGGGTCGATTACCGGCCATTTTTGAGTTTACTGTAAGCAGGACATGATCTTTTAAGGCTTGCCTAAATATATATTACATGAATTATGTGGTCTGCGTGTGTATTTGGCATTTATGCTCAGTTTCGAATCTTTTGTTCATCCTGAATCATGAAAAGGCTACATACTGAATCTGCTCTTCTTATGACTCTAAATTATGGTCTAAGTCAATGCAACCAGCTATCTAACATATAAAGTCATGTTTGTGTGCATCTTGTCTCATGTGTGCTATTCTGAATAACTACGCTTTATACATTCTGCTTGTTGGCTGCATTTGAAGCTTAATCCCTAATTGGACCATTTTGAGATGCCCTTTGCTTGTCTGCCCTTTATCCTGGATTGCTATAATCAAAATTCTATATGTGCTTAAAATCGTATGAACATTTATTTGCATTACTAATATAATTTGGGTGTATACTAATCCTTATCTTTTGTTATTTTTACATGAAATGCATTGGAGCAAAATGAGGAGTCTCACGGCGAGACTCATCACGAGCTACTTCAAATGGCAACCCGCGTCTACATACATCCGCATTCGCATTCCAGCTTCAGAAATCCTTAAACAAAAATAGGACAAGATGACGTTGTCATCCGTCTCAACTCCTCCTACTCTTTAAATTTGATTGCCTCATTTTATGCCTTATTTGTTTATTGTAATTTTATTATTTAATTTTGTAATTAATAGGAGAACTTCTAGCAATTAGCCTTTGAACATATGAGGTGGGAAGGTAATTTAAACTTAGAAACGCACTTCTTCTTTATTTGTCTTTTAGGACTGTTAGGCATGTCTAAATTCTGCAAAAAATGATCTAAATGATTTAACTTACATCATAAAACCAACATTTTGTTTCTTATTAAAATCCATAACAAATTTCTTCCTAAACTCTCAAAGATCATCTTAAAACACCTCTCATATAATATCGTACGCCGGTAAAGCAAGATTAATTTATCTAGCAGTATACATAATTAGTCCATAAAGCACCTTAGCATTCTTTAGCATTTCTAGCCCTTTTTTGCACTTTTAATCGCCCCTTGGCATTTAGCACCTTTAGCATATTTTGTCCTTAACATTTTAGCACCTCCTAGCATTCTTTTGTACTTTAGCATATAGCACCTCTTGCCCTTTTAATACTTTAAGCACCTTTTAAACATTTTAACATTTTAGCATTTATTTTATTTCCTAACATTTTATTAAGCAGGAGGAGCTTTTATTTTGCATTTCCTTAGCACGATAATTAACCCTAGGTTTGGCGGGATAGCATGAGTTAGCGGATCTTAGAGGGTGCCTAACCCCTTCCCTCTAGATTAATAAAGAACCCTTACCCAGAATCTCATTAAGTTTAGCAGACCATTAAAATGGAGTTAATGTTCACTTTAAACTAGTTAACATTTAGGTGTCCTAATTCACCCAACTAATTAGGTGGCGACTCCGCGAACCCTAGCAATCCTTTTGCACCTTTAGCACCCTTAGCATATTAGCACCTTAGCATTTTAGCACCCCTTTAGCATTCCTTTTTAGCAACCTTCTAGCATTTAATACCTTTTAGCATCTCTTAATATTTTTTAGCCTTTTTTAAACACTTTAGCTTTTATTATTTATTTCCTAACAATGCATTTTAAGCAGGAGATTCGCTATTTTGGAAGCTTTTATTTAAAAAATGTCGCGGTCGAAAAGGGGCGTGACATTCATCATAAAAACTGAAATAAAGTAAAGGAAAGGAAAAGAAATTACTAAACTAATGGTATTCAATCTCCAAGCCAAAGTCTTGTGTTGTGCAAGAAGGGGAACCCTTAAAAACTGCCTAGGGTTCTCCTTTTATAATTTGAAAACCGCCTCCTCTTTTCCTTGAGCTGGCCAATTTCGTCCAAAAACCTAATTTTCAGCGTCGGCGCAGCCTGGATGCAATCCGTCGGGTGTTTAGGCGCGCATGCCCGATATCTGGCATGCGAGGCGCCGGCCACTGCAACTCCTGTAGCTTCTCGGGTGTTTAGGCGTCGCGCCCAGCGCGCTGTGCCAGTCTTCTGACCTCTGAATAGTGGCGCCGCCCTGCTTTTCTGCGAGGCGGCGCTGGTCTGGATTTCACCCTCGTTCGCCACTTTCTCTGTTTTCAGCTCTGGCATCTCCTCTTTTGCCCTCTTTTTGCTCTTTTTCCGTCATTTGGCCATTTTAACCACTTTGACTCAAAAGAAAGAAAAACTATCCTAATACGACACTTATATGTGCAAAATAGGACAAAAGACTAACTAAAACTGACTCAAAAAGTGTATATAAAATACACCGATCACAGACCAGTATCACATGGATTTGGAAATGGATTCCTGAAGCAGGAAGAAATCCACAAGGCATATTATGTCTTAAGAAAAATTTTCTCTGTAAATTTTGGTCTAAATTACTAGACAAGGACAGTGAAAATACAGCTCGCATATATGGATGGCAGTTGAAATAAGAAATTACTTCTTTACTTAAAAGCCTAAAAATAATTTATTATATGGGAAAAAAATGCTAAGGAAGATGATTCCTTCTTTTCTAAATTAGAAAAATCTATTAAAATGAAGAATCCTCATGCATCGGAGGAAGAATTAATGACTGCATATCTCGATAAGATAAAAGCAGACTTTGTAAAAACAATTCCTACAAAGATTAATGATGGTCCTTATTCCGAGGCATCAACTGCTTCCATGAGAGAAACTCAAAATGACAGTCTGAACCAAGACTCTCAGCGGCTGGAAGATTATTCCTACCAACCAACAACATGTGATCTGTTTGACAGCTTGATTGAAGCAGTCAAGGAAAAAGCAAAAGTCAAGCAAGAAGAGGCCAAAGCCCAACAGGATAAAAAGACTTCACGCGAAAAAGAAAAAAATGAGTGAATAAGGTGAAGAGACCCATTATCATCAATAATGAAAGAAGACGGCAGAAGGTCATATTCGCCCCCACAATTTTATTAAAAGTTATTCCGACTTTAATAAAGTCGTTTGTATTCTTTTAATTTTTCATTTCAGAAGATAAAAGGTCGTTATATTCTTTTTGTAAAGTTTTTTAACATTTTGTAATAATGTAGATTCCTTTACTATTTATTTTACGAATTGTAAAATGAATTGAAGTCCGCTTTCATCTATAAAAAGGGATTCTCATTCATTGTAGAAAGGAGGAGAAAAAACGAGCACTGTAAATTTCCTTTGAATAATAACATTGGAGTTCGCTCACATACTCTCTCTTGGTTACAATTTTGGTATACTACTACTCCCCTATCCTTTTTTTGTTGTGCTTATGATAGGCTAATAGCCTATATTGTCTAAGAATGCTCTGAGATAATATGAATTATAATAAGGAAGATTTCTAATAAAAATTTGTCAGTCCATATCACCAAGGGTCATGATAATACTTGGATGATTAAACTTTAAGATGGTCGTACGTTTGTGCCATTTCAGCCGCAGTCGATGTTAGGCGTTATGGCATTTCTTGGGCCACAATACAGATCTGGTGTATAGCTATGTACTGGTATAGTCAGGATAAAATCCCATGGATGAATAGTACTGGTATTTTGTATTAGCTTTATGTTCCTTTTTTTCTTATTTCATAATAAGATCCTTACATACCTACATATTAGGTCTTATTGTGGTAATTTACAAAAGAATTGAACCTGATGTGAATCTTTGAGGAACTTTAATAGGTGGTTGCAGAATTTATGGTAATCTTCAGCTGACAAATATATTAATCATTCTATCTTAATTTATATGACACATTTTTCTTTTTTAGTCAGTTTAAAAAATAATAAGACATTTCCTTATTTAACAATAATTTAACTTTAAATTTTACCATTTACGTTTAAGGAGATATCTATAACGAAACAAATATTTTTCGTTGGTTTTAGATCGCATGATGTAAAAGAGTTAGAGAGGTGCATAGATGTACTATGAGGTTCATTGTAGTTGAGTATAATTAGTGGAAGTAGTTAGAGTTTGTTACAAAGTTAGTTACTTGATTAATTGTAATTAGTAAATTCTAGACTAGAGGCTAGTATATAAAGGACTCATGTACAATGTAATCAATAACTTTCATTTTTCTATCAATAAAAAATATCTGCTTCTTATCGTCTCTTTCACGCAATCCTCTCTTCCTCGCCCTTCTTCCATCTTCTTCACTCTTCCACTATTTTCTCTTCTGTCTTCTCTTCTTCTATTCTGTTCACATTACTTTTGTTCATAGTTAGATCCGATTATGTAAGTAATTTGACATGGTATCAAAGCCATGGTGATTGAGCACAGATCGAGCGGTTTCCGTTACATGCAAGGAGAAATTCGAGGGATCTAGGTGCTTGACATCATATTCTGGGAGTTGCGAAGCATATCGAAGTAAATCGGAGTTACAGTGAAGAAAATAGATCGATTGTCTACACAATTTGAAATCGAATAGTTAACTGGAGATGGAAAACAACATGGAAGAAACGACGAGTGGAATTGCATCATCAATTGTAAGCATTGATCATAATCATCTGTTGTATCTCTTTCCATCAGATTCCACTGGTTCACTGACTGTTGGAATCGTGTTAAGTGGGATAGATAATTACACACTATGGAGTAGAGCGATGAAATTATCTCTATTAGGAAAAAACAAAATAGGTTTCATTGACGGGACAGTGAAAAGGGAGGCATTCTGTGGAGATTTAGCGAAAATATGGGACAGATGCAACGCTATTGTTGTATCTTGGTTGATGGGGAGCATAAGCAAGAACTTACTCAGTGGTATGTTGTTTAATTTGAATGCACACACTATTTGGGAGGAATTGAAAGAAAGATTTGACAAAATAAACAGTTCTAGGGTATTCCAATTGCACAAAGAGATAGTTATGATGAGGCAATGATCGCAATCAGTCTCGATGTATTATTCTCAGCTTAGGGATCTCTTGGATGTGTATGACTCTATTATACCATCACCAACATGTTGTGCTAAATCCAGAGATTTCGTAGATCACATACAATATGCTACAGTTCCTCATGGAATTAGATGAGAGTTATGGTCAAGCTAGGAGTCAAATTATCATCATGCAGTAGGTTCCTAGCTTGAATCAGGTTTATGCACTTGTTAATCAGGAGGAGAGTCAGCGGATGGTTGCAGGAACAAGTAGAATTGTGCAGGAATTGGCTGAACCATCAGTCATGTTTACAGCTCGAAATGGAAGTGGTGGAAATGGGAGGAACAAGAGTGGAGTCCCAAAACCAAGAAAACCATATAATCCTAATGCCTACTGTGACTTCTGTAACATGAAAGGTCATTTTAGGTTGGATTGTTTCAAGTTGATGAAGTGTGACTTACGTCATGGCGGTCATGTGTAAGATGGCGCTCTGAGGATCATAGGTAATCCTGAAGACTTCAAGAACAAGAACAAGAAAGCCAATGCTATGACTGGTGCGAATCTGCCTCTTGAAGATTCAGATCAGAAGGAAGAAATGTGGTCGAAATCCACAGATGCAACATCATACAATCAGTTTACACCAAGCCAGCACAAAAAGCTTCTCAGTCTGATTGATAGCAAATGAGAGACTAGTGGCAGTGCTTGTATGGCAGGTAAATGTCTTTTTGATAAAGAAATGTTCATGAAGTAGATAGTGGATTCAGGTGCGACCAATCACATGGTTAGTGATCATAACTGCCTGAATAATAAATCAGTGACAGAAAGAACAGGTGGAGTACAATTGCCACAGGAGAATCAGCAAAGATATCATATGTTGGTGAATACAATTTAGGAGGAGGTGATATTCTAAAAAATGTCCTGTGCATACCAGATTTTAAATTCAATCTTATGTCTGTTTCGAAAGTCACTAAGGAACTAAAGTGTAGTGTCATTTTCTTTCCAACATGCTGTGTATTTTAGGATCTTGTATCTGGGAAGGTGAGAGCGATTGGTAATGAAAATGAGGGATTGTATATATTGTGCTTGAGTGGCCAGAATAAGGAGGAACTGAATAAGTGTATGTCAGTTACACAACAAACATATGTAGTGGTCTGGCATAAGAGGTTGTGTCATGTGCCCATGAGTGTCCTGAGGAAGATTGAATGTTTCAGAAATAACACTTCTTTTGTCTTGAATATGTGTGAAGTATGTCCACTAGCTAGACAAACTAGGCTTCCATTTTCTGCTAGTACTAGTAGAAAAGATAAGCATTTTCAGTTGTTGCACTTGGATGTATGGGGATATCGATCAAATTAGTGGTCCACCTCTAGGAACATGTGATTGATTTTAAAGCTCTTTGTATAGGTTGGGTTTTCTGGGCTATACAAAGTAGAAACATACAATGGGATAAGGTACTTCTTGACAATTGTAGATGATTACTCAAGGTGGACATGAATTTTCTTAATGAGACTAAAATCTGATGTTGTTTCTCTGATTAGAAATTTCTTTGTTGAGGTTAGTACACAGTTTGAAATGAAAATTAAGTCAGTAAGATCAGACAATGGTACTGAGTTCTTCAACCATAATTGTAGAGAATTGTTTCAACAACATGGAGTAGTACATGAGAGTTCCTGTCCATATACATCACAACAAAGTGGTGTAGTGAAAAGGAAACATAGACACATCCTAGAGAATGTTAGGGCAATAAAGTTTCAATCAGGACTGCCTGATAGATTTTGGGGACACTGCATAGAAGGGGTTGTGTATACTCTGAATAGAATCCCCTCCACTTCCATAGGAAATAAGTCACCATATGAAATGTTATATAATAAAACACCATCACTAAGTCATTTAAGAGTGATAGGATGTTTATGCTTTGAAACTACTCTTCCTAGACAAGATAAATTTGGTCCGAGAGCTGTCAGAGCAGTCCTTCTAGGGTATAGTTCTGTACAGAAGGGGTATAAGTTGTATGACATGGAAAACATGATAGTTTTTATAAGTAGAGATGTGGTATTTATGGAGTCCACATTTCCTCTCAAAGGAAAAGATGATGACAACCTCAGCAGTATTAAATCTCACAATTACTTTTGTTTTGATGATCTAGTATATTCACGGAATTCTCATGCACCCCATCACCAACAAACAACAACATGTCAGGAGATGATAGACATGGAAATTCAACTTCAGAGATACAGAATACAAGGCTGGACACAGAGGTTGATGCTGGTCTTAGACAGAGGCAAGTTGTTGGTGTTCCTGATGCAGCAACTAACCAAAGTGTTGATGCTGATTCTAGATAACTGGAGATATCAGGAAATCTACAAGGGCCAGCAAGCCACCTATCTAGCACAAATATTATGTAACCAAGCATGGATCTCCTAACTGTTTGTATTCAATTGCTGATGGAGTTGCCTATGTAGGTTTATCTAACAGGTTGTGGCCAATGTATCCCTTGAAACGGATCCACATAATTACAAAGCAGCTGCACAAGATGAGAGATGGGTTGAGGTTATGAAGAATAAAATTCAAGCTCTAGAAGATAATGGAACATGGGAGTTTGTTTCACTCCCAGAAGGGAAGAAAGCCATAGGCTGCAGATGGGTATACAAGATAAAGTACAAAGCAACAGGAGAAGTAGAAAGATTCAAAGCAAGACTAGTAGCAAAAGGGTACAACCAACAGGAAGGGCTCGACTATCAGGAGACTTTCTCACCATTGGTCAAGATGTCCACAGTGAGGTCTGTCATTGCACTTACAGCTGTCAAACAATGGACCATTCAACAAATGGATGTATACAATGCATTTCTACAGGGAGACTTATATGAAGAGGTATACATGACTGTTCCAGAGGGTTTTGCTCTCCACAGTATGCAGAAATAGGCCAAGGATGGGAAGAAACAAGTCTGTAGACTATTAAAATCCTTATATGGATTAAAACAGGCTTCGAGACAATGGAATATTAAACTCACCACAACATTGACTTCTTTTGGTTTTCGACAAAGACATAGAGACTACTCTTTCTTCACTAAACAGGAAAATGGTAGTTTGGTGATAGTACTGGTGTATGTGGATGATTTTCTCATCACTGGAAGTGACACAACACTCATACAATCTACCAAAGACATATTGGAGGCATCTTTCAAAATCAAGGACTTGGGGGAGCTGAGGTATTTCCTTGGGATTGAGTTTGCCAGGAGCCCTCAGGGTATTCTGTTACATCAGAGGAAATACGCATTGGAGCTTATATCAGATATGGGCCTTGCAGGTGCAAAACCAGCTCATACACCCATGGATATGAATCAGAAATTCACAACTGTTGAATTTGATAAGTATGTTGATGCTGCTGCTGTTGATTCAGAGAGTACCAAGACAGTAAAAATAGAAAAAGAAAAAGCCCCAGAAAAACCAATGTCCTGGTATGATGCAGTTATGATAGAAGAACGAGAAAATTCGTGACCAGAATGCATGCGAGAAAACAAACAAAAGCGCACAGAATTAACGTGAAAATATCTTTCAGCTCCTTACAAAATCACCAGAATTACAGAAGGCACTAAGGCAACTGCAAATTCCGAAAGAAGAAATGATCCCAGAAAAATTAGAGGAAAAAACCTCTAGAATTGATACAAAAATCGAGAAAGGAGAATCTTCAAAAACCCTTTCTCAAAAAGAATTTTTAAATACCAAAATCGAGAAATATGAATTTTCAAAAAACCTTTCTCAAAAACAATTTTCCAAAAATCAGCTTGTGATGCCACAAGTACCCAAAAAATCCGCTCCTGAATTTTTTGTAAAATCATTTTTTCAAAAAATTGTAACTCTCGAAAAAGGATACTTTGATAAAGAACCTTTTTTGGCACTACAAAATTATTTTGGACCAAAATGGTTTTATAAATCATGGGACGATTTAAAAACTCCTTACTTTTATCAGGCTATCCTTGACGTAACAGGATCGGCCACAACAAAAATTAATTTTTTCAATGACAATCCAGATCCCTCTTATTCGATCTGCAAAATACTCCGAGTAATTGCTCCAATCCATTGGGGGAATGACTTGTCAAAACTCATAAATTTTCCAAATTCACACAAAAATGAGCCATTTTTTGACATTCCTTTTAATTACTGGGACTACCAACAAGCTTGGTTTAATTCCTTTTTAATTCAAAATTCAAAATTATCGCATACTTGGCTTTTCCATTTTGATACTTCATGTGATGCTTCACAATTTCCTACTTGGTGGAATTCATGGTGGGAACAATTCGGATCTACACTTGATATACAAAAACCCGAAATAATAAAATCTTTTAACCTCTTCAAATCCCAATTCACTCCCTCATAAGAAGAAAAAAATTTACACCATTGCACATTTTCCACACGAAATTCCATCTATCATGGGTATTCACATGGTTTGTAGACTATTCAAATGACAAAATATCAGTCATCCGAAGAAGATTCAAAATTCGATGGTGGGACAGCTTTAAAATACCAAGGACCCTCGCACCATCAAATGTTCAACAATGGTTAGACAATAATAAACCAATTAATTCTGAGCACTCCACGAAACAACGGGCGCCATTCAAACAAAGGAACACACCGATTCTATCCCAAAATCGGATGGCCTCAATGTTGGCTGCAACAAAAACTCCGGAAGAGATACATGCAATATTCCAGAAATTTGCACCGTCCTCATCCAAACTGAACTCTTCAAATGATGAGGAAGAACCCGAAATTGAAAATGAGAATATTCCTATTTTTGGCAACAGTGGATTCTAGATGCTGCCAAAATACCGAAAATCCCGGAGGAATAATTGACGACAAATCTCAGTGCTCAAAATAGTAAAAGCAGAATTCGAGATGAAGACAAAAATACCGAGGTCATGCATGACCTCATTCAGCACTCAGATGAATAGTTTAATTATAAAAATATTCCTGTAATAGTGAATTCCCACTTTGTAATTCTCTTATAAAAAGAGAACCCCTCTCCCTTAGTTTCACAAGTTATTTTTTCTAAGTTATTTTCTTTCATAGTTTAGAATTCTCTTCCTTCTCTCTAAAAGTTGAAGATCATCAAAGTTATTCCCCTTAGTAGGATTAGGTTACTAGAAAATTCCTAATATTCCAAGTTCATAAGACCTCGGGGAGTCTATGAACTAATATTCCGTTCCTCACCCGATAATTTATCCAGAATTATCAAACTGACATGATTCAGTTCACTCACTGATTCATAACAGAAATTATCCAGAAACTATCCAAATTCCCAGAAATTATCCAAATACTCTGTTACCCCTTTAAACTCCTTGTAAGTACTTTAAAGTTTTGAATGAAAACGATAATGGAAGACACTGCCTCCTATATCTTTTAAAAGTTCATGCTTTTAAATTCTTGCATTTAAATTTACGTTTTAAAATTATAATTATCTTGCAACATGGTTGGTTCTACCACCTACTGAAATTAAATTCCTGTCTTTAAATTTATTTAAATTCTGCATATGGCTGGCCGACCACCTCAATTAAATTCCATTAAATTCCTGCACTTTAATTTATTAAATTCCTGCAGAACCTTATCTATGGCTTCCTTCATGAGGAACCTTAGCTAAGTTAGTTTTTCTCTATTTACCTGTCGTATTCTTTAATTATCTTTATACTATTCAGTCTTTTATATGCCAGTTTCTTCCCTATTTATTGTCCCCTTTAGATCCTCGGCCTAACTTGGTATCAAAGCCATAAAGGGTAAACTCTAAAGAGATAAATGAGTTTCAGATCAGGTGGTAAACTCCAAATCAGGTGAGTCCCTGTTCGTTTTCCCCGATAAACTTGGCTACGGCTGAGCCTTCCGAGTTGGTTAAATTCTGTTTAGACGAACGATCAGATCACAGGGTCACAGTAAGTCCCCGTGTGTAGGGCCGACAAGAACTCATTGATAAACTGTTCGCATATGGATTGTAGGAAGGTAAGGGTATTCTGAACTAGGATTCCACATACATTGAATTCCACATACATGGATCATTTATCTCAATAGAATTACTTCTTATGTTTTTGGAATCATCTTCTTCCATGGATTCAAAGAAGATAATAAATTCCGAAGAAATCGATATATACGTTTTTGAATAGTAGATTGATAATTAATCATACATAAGGTAAATAGAGATTACTTCTAAAAATCATAAACCATACATGGATCCGTTTTTAGACAGAACTACTTCTTATAATTCTCAATCATCTTCTTCTTTTGAATCAAAGAAGATAATCAATTCTGAAGAAATCGTTATACGATTTGAAAAATCAATTAATGATTGAAATCCCAAAAGTCAATAGAGACAAAAAATTTACAAAAATCCAAATATCAATTCTTCAAAACTGATTTCACAATCAAAACAGAAGAAAGAGATATTCAATTAACAAAACCTTTTGAAACAATTCAATTACTTTCTCAAATATCCTTGAAAAAGCATAGAGAAAGAAATTATAAATACATCCACATTGGTTTAGTCCAAGTAGGGATAAAACCCCTTACTAAAGAAGGATTAAACACTTCAATCCTTGCTATCCTACGAGATGCAAGATTCACAAATTTCGAAGATTCCTTGTTAAGTTCGGTTGAGTCCAGTCTCTGCACAGGACCAATCTATTTTGATTGTTACCCAAACTTTTCAGTTTCTTTGAATGATAAAAATATCCAAAAATCCCTCGTCTTACAAATCAAGACGCATAATTACCAAACGCTTGAAGGATCTATTCCTGTAGCATTAATTTTTAGAATTCACTATAAAGCTATGACTTCTGCTTTTGCAACAAAAGTCAGATACCATAGTAAGAAAGGTGAAACCCTTCTTTTACAAACAGACCTTTCCAAATCTAACACGATAATACCGCGACCCATTAGATGGAAATATATTACCCTACCAGATGAATGGATCCTGGAAGGCGTAGTAAAACCTGAACCCTTAGAATCTGAGCAACCAAATACCCATCTTAGAGAAATTACTCAATACCAAGATGGTAGGGTTAGTCTCTCATTTTTAAGTAGATCTATGAGTAATAGATATGAAGATACCAGTTCCGAAGAGACCCTAGACTTAGGAAGAGTCTCACAAATACCTTCAATAACAAATACACCGGTCAAAATAAAGCCTAGGTATTCTACATCAGATCTACCAAATCTGACAAACGTAGATTACACAAATCAAATACCCAGACCAGTATATATAAATCCCGTGGTTAGAGAAAGGATGGACGATCAGGAACCTACAAGTCCAACTTATTCTTCGATAACTCACAATGAATTAGCAAATGAAATTAAGGTTCTAGAAAAAGAATTTCAAGTAGATAAAAAACTACTACAAAAAGAATTCTATCAAGAACATAATTCAGAAAAGAGAATTTGGTTCTTTAAAAAATTTCTTAATACAAGAAAACAAATACAAGAAAAATTCTATGAATTTGTCCAAGATAATAAGATAAATATTCCGTTCTTCAAATGGTTTGAGATATATTCCTCTCAAAACTCCATAAATTATCCTTTCCTTAAAACAATAGACTCCACTATCGAGAATAGTGTAACGATGTTAACACATAAATCCGATAGGAGTGATACACTAGAACAATTAGGAAAACCCCTCCAAGTAGACGAATTACTCATGAGTAGTTCAACAGATAAACCTGAAAAGGCTAAAGGAAAACGAATATGTGTATTAACTAAAGATCAAAAATTTATGATAGATATGATTAAACACATAGATACCCAGCACCAAAAAGAATATCTGAATAAACTCCTTAAAACCTTTACCCCTGAAAAGGTTGAAATAAAAAATAATGTATTACCTTGTACTTCCAGAAAATACGATTTGACAAAAATCCTGGAAAAAAGTAAGAAAATTAAAGAATAAAACAATTCAAGAATTACAAAAACAAATAATTCATGTAAAATTAGAAATAAAAGAATTAAAAGAAAAACAATAAAAAGATTCGGAATTAATTAAAACCATACTTTCGAATAAAGTAAAACAAAACTCCATTCCAGAAGATGATGACTCATCTGATTCAGAAAATCCCGAAAATAATAATCAAATAGAAAATCTAGAAGAAATCTCAGAAGATTTTCTAACAGTGTTAAGACAAATAACAACAAAGAAATATTTAATTAAAATAACATTAAAATTTTCAGATAAATTCAAGATAACAACTGTTGCCCTCTTTGACCCAGGAGCAGACTTAAACTGCATAAAAACTGGTATAATACCAGAAATATTCCTGAAAGAGACACAGGACTCGTTAGCAACTGCTAATAATTCTAAATTAGAAATTAATTACAAAACCAAGGCATCAATTATAAATGATGGAACTTCGATAACAACATCATTTGTCCTGGTAAAAGAAATTCACAATACCATAATACTAGGAACACCATTTATGAATTTAATCACTCCTTATGAAGTGAGTAATAAATCAATATCCTTTAATTTCAAAAATAAAAAACTAAAATTCCAGTTCATGTCAACACCAAAAACAAAAGATCTCAATCTTATAAAAACATGTTCAATAGAAAAAGTAAAATTATATTTACAGGAATTGAAAAACAATTTTGATATTATGACCAAATACCCTCTTCAAAATGAATTTACAAATCATGCATATTTTCAAAACCTTGCATTAAAATTAGTTTTCTCTAAATTAATATTTAAAGAATTTTTTCCAGGAATCCTGGTCCGTGATTATTTCAAAATGCCCTATCATTGCCCGAATAACAAGTGTATAGCCTACAATCACAAAATATCGAGAAAAGATATGCGTGAATGTGGACAATACTGTATACATGCAGTATGTGGATCTTTGCTCCAAAAGAGAAAAGAAGAAACTCTTCCTTCAATAAATACCCCGGCTACTACACCACAACAACAAGAAGAAGAAAATTCCATGGCCCCTAAATAACTTAGAAAAAATAACTTCTGAAACTAAGGGAGAGGGGTTCTCTTTTTATAAGAGAATTACAAAGTGGGAATTCACTATCACGGGAATATTTTAATAATTAAACTATTCATCCGAGTGTTGAATGAGGTCATGCATAACCTCGGTATTTTTGTCTTCATCTCGAATTCTGCTTTCACTATTTTGAGCACTGAGATTTGTCGTCAATTTGTCAATTATTCCTCCGGGATTTTCGGTCAATTTGTCAATTATTCCTCCGGGATTTTCGGTATTTTTGGCAGCATCTAGAACCCACTGTTGTCGAAAATAGGAATATTTGCATTTTCAATTCCGGGTTCTTCCTCATCATTTGAAGAGCTCTGTTTAGATGAGGTAGGTGCAAATTTCTGGAATATTGCCTGTATCTCTTCCGGGGTTTTTGCTGCAGCCAGCATTGAGTCCATCTGAGATTTTTGGGAAAGGAACTGGGTGTGTTCCTTTGATTGAAATGGCGCCTGTGGTTTCAGGGGAGGTTCCTGTAAAGGAATTGGTTTATTATTGTCTAACCATTGTTGAACATTTGGTGGTGCGAGTACCCTTGGTATTTTAAAGCTGTCCCACCATCGAATTTAGAATCTTCTTCGGATGACTGGTATTTTGTCATCTGAATAGTCTACAAACCATGTGAACACCCATGGTAGATGGAATTTTGTGTGGAAAAGGTGTAATGGTATAAATCTTTTTTCTTCTTCTGAGGGAGTAAATTGGGATTTGAAGAGGCTAAAAGATTTAATAATTTCAGGTTTTTGTATATCAAGTGTAGATCTGAATTGTCCCCACCATGAATTCCACCAAGTAGGAAATTGCGAAGCATCACATGAAGTATCAAAATGAAAAAGCCAAGTATGTGATAATTTTGAATTCTTAATTAAAAAGGAATTAAACCAAGCTTGTTGGTAGTCCCAGTAATTAAAAGGAATATCAAAAAAGGGCTCATTTTTATGAGAATTTGGAAAATTTATTAGTTTTGACAAGTCATTCCCCCAATGAATTGGAGCAATTACTCGGAGTATTTTGCAGATCGAATAAGAGGGATCTGGGTTGTTATTGAAAAAATTTATTTTCGTTGTTGCTGATCCTGTTACGTCAAGGATAGCTTGATAAAAGTAAGGAGTTTTTAAATCGTCCCATGATTTATAAAACCATTTTGGTCCAAAATAATTTTGTAGAGCTAAAAAAGGTTCTTTATCAAAGTATCCTTTTTCAAGAGTTACAATGTTTTGAAAAAACGATTTTACGAAAAATTCAGGAGCGGATCTTTTGTGTACTTGTGGTGTCACAAGTTGATTTTTGGAAAATTGTTTTTGAGAAAGGTTTTTGGAAATTCTTCTTTCTCGATTTTGGTATTTAAAAATTCATTTTGAGAAAGGGTTTTTGAAGATTCTCCTTTCTCGATTTTTGTAGCAATTCTAGAGGTTTTTTCCTCTAATTTTTCCGGGACCATTTCCTCTTTTGGACTAAACCAATGTGGATGTATTTATAATTTCTTTCTCTATGTTTTTTCAAGGATATTTGAGAAAGTAATTGAATTGTTTCAAAATGTTTTGTTAATTGAATATCTCTTTCTTCTGTTTTGATTGTGAAATCAGTTTTGAAGAATTGATATTTGGATTTTTGTAAATTTTTGGTCTCTATTGACTTTTGGGATTTCCCAACTGTCAATTGATTTTTCGAAATCGTGTATAACGATTTCTTCAGAATTGATTATCTTCTTTGATTCAAAAGAAGAAGATGATTGAGAATTATAAGAATTAGTTCTGTCTAAAAACGGATCCATGTATGGTTTATGATTTTTAGAAGTAATCTCTATTTACCTTATGTATGATTAATTATCAATCTACTATTCAAAAACGTATATATCGATTTCTTCAGAATTTATTATCTTCTTTGAATCCATGGAAGAAGATGATTCCAAAAACATAAGAAGTAATTCTATTGAGATAAAGGATCCATGTATGTGGAATCATAGTTCAGAAGACCCTTACCTTCCTACAATCCATATGCGAACAATTTATCTATGGGTTCTTGTCGGCCCTACACACGGGGACTTACTGTGACCCTGCGATCTGATCGGTCTAAACAGGATTTAACCAACTCGGAAGGCTCAGCCGTAGCCAAGTTTATCGGGGAAAACGAACAGGGACTCACCTGATTTGGAGTTTACCACCTGATCTGAAACTCATTTATCTCTTTAGAGTTTACCCTTTATGACTCTGATACCAAGTTAGGCCGAGGATCTAAAGGGGACAATAAATAGGGAAGAAACTGACATACAAAAGACTGAATAGTATAAAGACAATTAAAGAATACGACAGGTAAATAGAGAGAAGCTTACTTAGCTAAGGTTCCTCATGAAGGAAGCCATAGATAAGGTTCTGCGGGAATTTTAATAAATTAAAGTGCAGGAATTTAAAGAAATTTAAGTGAGGTGGCTCGGCCAACCATATGCAGAATTAAAATAATTGAAAGACAGGAATTTAATTGCAGTAGGTGGTAGAACCAACCATGTTGCAAGATAATTATAATAATTTAAAAACGTAAATTTAATGCAAGAATTTAAAGAACGTGAAATTTTAAAAGATATAGAAGGCAGTGCCTTCCACAATCGTTTTCATTCAAAACTTTAAAGTACTTACAAGGAGTTTAAAGGGGTAACGGAGTATTTGGATAATTTGGATAATTTCTGTTATGAATCAGTGAGTGAACTGAATCATGTCAATTGGATAATTTCTGGGTAAATTATCGGGTAAGGAACGGAATATTAGTTCATAGACTCCCCGAGGTCTTATGAACTTGGAATATTAGGAATTTTCTGGTAACCTAATCCTACTAAGGGGAAGAACTTTGATGGTCTTCAACTTTTAGAGAGAAGGAAGAGAATTCTAAACTATGAAAGAAAATAACTTAGAAAAAATAACTTATGAAACTAAGGGAGAGGGGTTCTCTTTTTATAAGAGAATTACAAAGTGGGAATTCAATATTACAGGAATATTTTAATAATTAAACTATTCATCCGAGTGCTGAATGAGGTCATGCATGACCTCAGTATTTTTGTCTTCATCTCGAATTCTGCTTTCACTATTTTGAGCACTGAGATTTGTCGTCAATTCGTCAATTATTCCTCGGGGATTTTCGGTATTCGTCAATTATTCCTCGGGGATTTTCGGTATTCGTCAATTATTCCTCCGGGATTTTCGGTATTTTGGCAGCATCTAGAATCCACTGTTGCCAAAAATAGGAATATTCTCATTTTCAATTTCGGGTTCTTCCTCATCATTTGAAGAGTTCTGTTTGGATGAGGACGGTGCAAATTTCTGGAATATTGCATGTATCTCTTCCGGAGTTTTTGCTGCAGCCAGCATTGAGGCCATCTGAGATTTTTGGGACAGGAACTGGGTGTGTTCCTTTGTTTGGAATGGCGCTTGTTGTTTCATGAGAGGTGTCTGTAAGGGAATCAGTTTGGTATCATCTAACCATTGTTGAACATTTTGGGGTGCGAGGAACCTTGGAATTTTAAAACTGTCCCACCATCGAATTTTAGATCTCCTCCGGATGACTGGTATTTTGTCATCTGAGTAGTTTACAAACCTATGTGAATACCTATGGTAGATGGATTTTTGTGTGGAAAAGGTGCAATGGTGTAATTTTTTTTTCTTCTTCTGAGGGATTGAGATTTGAAGAGGCTAAAAGATTTAATTATTTCGGGTTTTTGAATATCAAGTGTAGATCCGAATTGTTCCCACCATGAATTCCACCAAGTAGGAAATTGTGAAGCATCACATGAAGTATCAAAATGAAAAAGCCAAGTATGTGATAATTTTGAATTTTGAAAAAAAAAATTAAACCAAGCTTGTTGGTAGTCCCAGTAATTAAAAGGAATATCACAAAAAGGGGTCATTTTTGTGAGAATTTAGAAAATTTATTAGTTTTAACAAGTCATTCCCCCAATGAATTGGAGCAATTACTCAGAGTATTTTGCAGATCGAATAAGAGGGATCTTTATTAAAAAATTTACTTTTCTCGTTGCTGATCCTGGATTGTCAAGGATAGCTTGGTAAAAGTATGAAGTTTTTAAGTTATCTTTATGATTCATAAAACCATTTTGTCTCAAAATTTTTTATTTAAAAGTAACTCGTACAAGTTAGTAATTTAGAAATTGATTTGAGAAAGGGTTTTTCTTTTGGAAATTGACTTGAGAAAGCGTTTTGAAAATTCTTTCTCTGTTTTTAGAAAACATCTAGTTTAATCATCTCTTGGATGATCCTTCAATTACGGACCAGAAATTGTATCATCTTCTTTCTTTAGAGTATTTTGCTGTATTTGCTCTCTTCTGAATTCGTATCAACTTTAAATCTGTATCAACTTCTTTCTTCTTCTGGGGGATTTGTGAAGGAGTAAGAGGGGATTTTAAGGTATTTTCTCTATTTTGTAGGAATTCACGGGTCAGGAAATCTGGAATGGAATTTGTTTCTCCTTTTATATATTTAATATCAAAATAAAAAATACTAAGAATTGCTTGCCATCTGGCGAAAATTTGTTTTGATGCAAGGTTTTGAACATCTTTTTGTAAAACCTCCTTAGCACTTTTGCAATCGACTCTAAGTAAAAAAAATTGATTTAGTAAATCACTTTGAAATTTTTGTATGCATAAGACGATGCTCAAAATTTCCTTTTTAATGGTAGAATAATTTTTCTGGGTATTATTCCAATGGGATGAGGTGTACTGGACTATACATTCTTTTCCCTCTGAATTTTGTTTTAAGATTCCTCCGTATCCTAAGTCTGAGGCATATGTTTCTACTACCTTAGGTAGCTGGGGATTTGCTATATGAAGACACGGTATTTCTAGTACCTTTTTCTTGATTTTCTGGATACAAATAGTATGGTTGTCAGTCCATGGAGTCGGATTTTTCCTTAGTCTATCATGGAGTGGTTTTGCCATCTTATTGATCTCCGGACAGAAATCTAAAACATAATTTAAGCTGCCTAAGAATATTTGCAACTGAGTTTTGTCAAGGATTTTGTCAGGGAATTTGTTTGCGAATTCTAAGGACCTTTCTATGGGAGTGATTTCACCTTGGGATAGATAATGTCCTAGAAATCTTATTCTAGTCTGAAAAAGGTTCATTTTCGACTTAGAAACTACCAATCCATTTTTCTTAGTGACATAAAAGAATGTTTTGAGTTGTTTGAAATGCTCTTCTATGGAATCTGAGAAGATTAAAACATCATCAATATAGACTATGCAGAATTTGGAATGATCATTGAAAATGTCATTCATTATTCGTTGGAATTCTGAAAGTGCATTTTTTAGACCAAAAGGCATTACATTCCATTTGTATTGCCCAAAGGGTACCGTAAAGGCGGTTTTATAACGATCTTTCGCAGAAATCTGGATCTGCCAAAAACCTGATTTCATGTCAAATTTGGAGAATATTAATGCATAATGTAATTTTTGTAGCAAGTCTCTTTTGTTTGGGATTGGGTATCTAATCCATTTGAGGGCTGTATTTAAGAGTTTATAATTTATCACTAATCTAGGAATTCCTCTTTCTATTTCGGAATTTTTGTTTGCATAGAAAGCAGCACAACTCCAAGGGGATCGAGATTTGGAAATTAGTTTTTTTATTTTCAAGATCCTGTATTTCTTTTCTGCAATGTTGTTCAAGGTCGCTATTCATTTGAATGGGTCTTGCTTTTGTCGGAATTTGTCTTTCATCAAAATCCTTTTCATAAGGAAGATCTACTATGTGTTGTTTCCTGCTCCAAAAGGCATTTGGAATTTCGGAACATATCTCAGTTTCGAATATTTTTTGGAGTTTGGAAATTTGTTTTTTTAACATCGGGTAGTTCTAATTGTGTATTTAATCTCTTAACTGAAACTTCTTTTTTCAGTTCTTGTAGGTGGTATATTTTTTCTTGTATTTTTGCGTTTATACCATCTTCATGTATCGAACATGTTCTTATTATGTTTAAATTTCTTGTTTTTGGTTTTGCTATGAAATGGAATTTTAATTTCTTTTTATTAAAATTAAAAGATACGGAATCGCTATCTATTTTGTAAGGAGTGATGAGATTTATGAATGGTGTTCCTAAGATGACGGAACTGTGTATGTCATATGTTAAAACAAACGGTGTTGCTATAGAAACTCCGTTATTTTCAATTGTCGCACTGGTCTTTGAATCAATTCTGATTTTGGTGTTATTAGCAGCTTTTACTCTTTCACTAGTTTTTTCTCTAACTTTTCTGGTACTATGTCTATTTTTATTAGATTTAAATCTGCACCCGTATCAAAAAGTGCAATTGTTTGGATTTTAAAGTTATCTAAGAATTTAAGAGTAATCTTTATTAGGTATCTTTTTGACGTGATTTGTCTTAGAATATTAAGGAAGTCTTTTGGAATTTCTTCTAGGCTTTTTGACTCTATGGGGTTTTCTGATTTGGATTTAGAGTTTTGTGATGTTGGTTTTGAAAGGATTATTTTTATTAATTTAGAATCTTGTTTCTGTTTTTCTTTTAGTTCTTTTATCTCTATTTTTACTTCTTTTATTTCTTTTTGTAATTCTTGTTTTGTTATTACTTTTTTATCATTGTCTAACACACACACACTTTTAATTATTTCAGATGAACTAGCCGTGACCAATTCAGCTATTTGAAGGAGAACACTGGGTTCTATCCTGGTGTCTGAATCAGAATTATGTAATTTCATTTTACAGTATTTTGAATGTTGTTTGTATTTGGAAATGTCTTTTTTAGGATTTATTTCATCCTGGAATTGTTGTAAGACATTATTATTATTTGAATTATGTATTAAAGTTTCACACCTTTTCTCGGTAGATTGTGGTGTATCCGGTATAATGAATTTTGTGTTGGAACTACTGGATGTTTCAATTTTACTTAATTGGTCTTGTATGGCCTGAACGAATTCAGACTTACTTTGTTTGATATCTTTAATACTATCCTTGGATACTTGGAATGGTTTAAAGATCGGACTTTTCAAATTTGTTTCCTTAGGTAATTCTGAGGAACCTATAGTAACTACAGGATGGTTTTTTATGTAATTTTCGATTCTGTCTAATTGTTTTCCTATGGTATTTAAATTAATGTTGGTAAAGTTATTTTGTGCAATTATGTTTTTTGTATTTGTTTTTTCATCTTCTGAATGAGTTTTAAAAGGAAATGCGTCTATGGAGCTCCCATGGACGTCAAGTTTGATTCCCTGTAGAGGGGGGTGATTGGATTGGATTTTTCTAGAGTTGGCTATAGTCTCCCATTCTTGTGCCTTGTTCCTAGTTGTTATGGGATTTAGTGTTTTAGGAAAAGGGAATTCTATAGAATTTTGGGAAGAGTATATTGCAAACCAATTAAAGAAGGGAATATTAATTTCATTCTTTTTTATGTATTCATAGAATTTTTCTTGAATTTGTTTTCGTGTACTTAAGAAGTTTTTAAAGAACCAAATCCTTTTTTCAAGGTTTTGTTCTTCATAGAATTCTTTATGAAGGAATTTTATATTAATCTGGAATCTCTCAAGAGTATTGTGAGAGTTGTCCATCTTTTGGAATCTTAACAGTTTCTTATGGGGATTCGTTTGTCTGACTCAAAATTCAGCAGTAGATGTATTGAGTGTATTTGTACACCAGTTTATTTGTCTTTGTTGGACAATTATGTTTATGTTAATATATTTCAAACTGCTGTATAGTGCTATTATTTTAGAGAGGATTTCTTCTCTAATGATTTTCTTACTATAGCTATCTAGTGACTCGGGGGGTACTAATTTCGAGTAATAGCTTAGTAGACTAAGGGTTTGAGTTTTCATTTTTGAGAATTTTCTCTTAATTTTTTAGTGTAGCCATTTGGATGAGTTAGCTGAATTTATGTTTCGGAAAGAAGGATGGGTTTTCATATAAGGAAACCTATTTGAAGAATGGTATTTATGATTTTGCAAAAGTAATCTCTATTTACCTTATGTATGGTTAATTATCAATCTATTATTCAAAAACGTATATATCGATTTCTTCGGAATTTATTATCTTCTTTGAATCCATGGAAGAAGATGATTCCAAAAACATAAGAAGTAATTCTATTGAGATAAAGGATCCATGTATGTGGAATTCCATGTATGTGGAATCCTAGTTCAGAAGACCCTTACCTTCCTACAATCCATATGCGAACAGTTTATCAATGGGTTCTTGTCGGCCCTACACACGGGGACTTACTGTGACCCTGCGATCTGATCGTTCGTCTAAACAGGATTTAACCTTCCTTCTCTCTAGAAGTTGAAGATCATCAAAGTTCTTCCCCTTAGTAGGATTAGGTTACCAGAAAATTCCGGTTACTAGAAAATTCCTAATATTCCAAGTTCATAAGACCTCGGGGAGTCTATGAACTAAAATTTCGTTCCTTACCCGATGAGTTACTAGTTGATCCCACTGTGTATAGGAGAATGGTTGGAAGGCTATTATATCTCACAACCACTCGACCAAACATTTCCTTTGTTGTACAATGTTTAAGTCAGTTTATGTAGACACCGAAAACATTGCATATGGAAGCTGGCCTCAGACTTGTTAGATATATCAAAGAAGCACCAGGCCTAGGAGTTCTTATGTCCAACAACAGTCTGCCTCAGATTAGAGCATATTGTGATGCAGATTGAGGCTCGTGTGTGAATAGCAGGAGATCAATCACTGGGTTCTTGGTGATGTTTGGTTCCTCACCTGTATCTTGAAAATCCAAGAAACAAGTGACAATATCCAGGAGTTCAGTGGAGGCTGAGTATAGAGCTATGGTTGCCACTGTATCTGAAGTTATTTGGCTTGTTGGTTTGTATCGTGAGCTTGGGATGGAAGTTCAAACATCAGTTCCAGTTATGTCTGATAGCAATTCTGCTATCCAGATTGTGGCCTATCCACATTTTCATGAACGCACGAAACATATCGACATCGATTGCCATTTTATTAGAGAAAAGATTCAGGATGGACTTATCCACACTGTCTATGTACCATCTGCCAATCAACCCGCATACATTTCACCAAGGCACTTGGGAAGCCTCAACATGTGCATCTGTTGTCCAAGCTAGGGATGAAAAACATTTTCATATCCCCTAGCTTGAGGGGGGTGTAAAAGAGTTAGAGAGGCGCATAGATGTACCATGAGGTGCATTGTAGTTGAGTATAATTAGTGGAAGTAGTTAGAGTTTGTTACAAAGTTAGTTACTTGATTAATTGTAATTAGTAAATTCTAGACTAGAGGCTAGTATATAAAGGACTCGTGTACAATGTAATCGATAACTTTCATTTTGCTATCAATACAAAATATCTGCTTCTTATCGTCTCTTTCACGCAATCCTGTCTTCCTCGCCATTCTTCCATCTTCTTCACTCTTCCACTATTTTCTCTTCTGTCTTCTATTCTTCTATTCTGTTCACATTACTTCTGTTCATAGTTAGATCCGATTATGTAAATTGTCGCGCCCGTTTTTGACCTCCGGGTCTGAACGATATCCGCAACGTTGCTCTTTGGCGCGGTTCCCTGGATGGAGCAATAATGCTGATTTTGAGGAGTCGCCACCTAATTGTTTAAGTGAATTAGGACACTTGATTTATTGTAATAAAAATATTGCAATTAATCTCCATTTAATGGTCTGCGAAATTAGTGAGATTCTGGATCAGGGTTCTTTATTATCATAAAGGGAAAGGGTTAGATATCCTTTAAGATCCGCTAACTT
This sequence comes from Przewalskia tangutica, assembly GCA_029844215.1. Classification (NCBI taxonomy): domain Eukaryota; kingdom Viridiplantae; phylum Streptophyta; class Magnoliopsida; order Solanales; family Solanaceae; genus Przewalskia; species Przewalskia tangutica. Next base: position 64,311,421 of record CM056736.1, on the reverse strand, counting down.
GCGGTTATCCGTTCAAACCTAGGTTAATTATATATTGGCTTTTATTCTACCTATTCTAAGCATTTTTACATAATTTACAATTAAATAAAATGCAATACAAAATAATAAAACTAAAATTAAATGCGACATAAGATAAAACTCTGGGACATATTTTAGCCCTTTTTAGGCCTTCTGCACAAGATGATCTCCGGGTACCTGCATAAACACTTAGTAAAAGTGTTAGTAATAGAAAAAACAATTTTAAAAGCAATAACAAGAATTAATAAGTAAAGCCAAAAATAAATCCGTCTTTTGCACAGGGGAGGCCTTGGAAATAAGACGGAGATTCCTTCATCGGCCAATATTGTTAGAAACAATAAAATAAATAAAACCTTCAGATCCACGCCAAAACAGTAATAGTTTTAAACGCGGAGGGCTCAGATATATAAAATAAAATGGGACATCCTAAACAAGTCCGACTGCGAAAAATCGCCCTGCCAGCGCATGTTGGTTATCCTATGTAAGTGGAAGAAATCATCATTTCCCAGAAAGCTTCATTCTATTTTATTTTCCGTCTTTGCAACTGCGGAGGCCTAAAAAATCGACGGATAACTTTTTCATTGGCCAAGTGTAGTATCTTGTTCAAAATCAGCTTAATGAAAATGAATCAAAGGGTAAAATTGTCAAAACCAGTCCAGAGTAACGAAACAATAGCAACACAGCAAACAAATGGTCTGCGACACAGCAGAAGCAGCGACAATGATTCACCGGAGCCGGAGCTCCGACAAACAATAACCGGTGGAGCGAATTAACAACAACAACATATCGAGAAATCCGGCTCGCCGAAACGCAAATAGCCAAAATGAGACAAACATAAAAAAACAGAATAGTGGATAGCTCGCAGCAACATAGCCAAAATGATTCGCGAGATAGTACACGCAGCAGCAATGATATCGCCGAAAAACCAGGGACGTCGCCGGATTATTAAACTCCGACAGGGTACTAAAAAATTGAAAAATTCAGTTCAATAGCCGACAACCACGCGTTTCCGACCACAACAATAGCACAAAAGGAGAGCAGGCAGCGGCGGAGAGCCACATAATAATAGTGCAAAAAAAAATGAACAATAACTGGGCAAAGTCAGTCCAACAAACGCACACAACAGCAATAGAGATAAAAAACTGATGTCGTCGGAGTTAGGGGTGGTCTACGAGGAGCAGTTGGCGAGACGGGAACATGGTGGTTCACTGGTGTGCCTGCCGGTCATCACCTCCGGCGGACAGTGCGTGGAAGCTATGGGGGGTGTGAGTGTATGCGTGTGAGCAGTGAGGGAGACGGGTCGGCGATAGCAGTGGTGGTGGTTTCGCCGGTGGTGGGCGAAAGGAGCAGTGGCGAGACGGGAAAGGGGTTGAAGGGGAGGGGTTAAGTATATAGAGGAGAGTGTGGCGGCTGGAGAGGGAGTTAGGGCGGTTGAGAGGAGTGTTGCGGCTGTGGGGGTGTGCGGATGAGGGGGTTTTTTAAATGGGGGGGGGGGGGTAAGGTTTTTTATTTATAGGGTATTTATTTAAGTTTAGGGTTTGGTATTTGGGGGGGGGGGAATAGATGAAAGTGTATTGGGCCTTATTTTTTGGGCCTCGGTTTGGGCCTCGATTTTGGCGGACTAGACTGATCCGGATTGTGTCTCGTACTGGACTGGTTTGACAATAAATGCAAAGCGGGTTAATTATTTAAAGGTACAAAATTATCAAAATAAAATGACGACGCTATAATGCAATATTTAAGAAATGTTTAATGTCTAATTAATTAAAAACATGGTGCCAATTAATTATTCAAAGAGATGCAAACATTATTAAAATAAAGCGACGGTGTAATAATAATAGAAACATAATATTAACAAAGACATCATGCTTAATTTAAAATAAAAAGATGCAATGCCATTTTGTGAAGAAATAAACGTAGAATATTATGTAAAAATGCAAAAATGATGATTAAAATGCGGTGTCCTAAAATGCTTAAAATTGCAAGAAATGACTAAAAGATGGGTCAAAATTGGATGTCAATAGTTTGTCCCTCTTTGACCGAAGACAATGAAAGAGTTTTCGGACAAAGATGTTGACTTGTGGCCAATTTTGTTCCCATCATCAAAATTAAAACAAAGATCAAGAAAAAGAATGGACAAAAGCTGACGCAAATTCAAAATTTTGTCCCAGTGTCGAATTATGATGACACTGGATTGATGCGATGCTAGAAAATTAAAACAGGCAGACGCCGATTCAAAATTGTCCCAGTGTCGAATCATGATGACACTGGGCTGCTGGGATGCTGCAAAATTAAAGACAATGCCGACGCAAATTCAAAATTTGTCCCAGTGTCGAAGTATGATTGACACTGGGTTGCAGGTGATGTGGTGCTGAAAAAGACATGGTGTTTGTAGATGTTGATGGCGTCATTGCATGAACGTGATGCAGATGATCGTCGTTGCATAGATGAAACATAGATGAAGTCGTTGCATGGGCTTACATGAAATGACGTCGTTGCATAAACGCGATGCAGATGCTCGTCGTTGCATAGACGAATCACAGATGGAGCCGTTGCATGGGCTTACATGAAATGACGTCGTTGCATAGACGCGATGCAGATGCTCGTCGTTGCATAGACGAAACATTGATGAAGTCGTTGCATAGGCTTACATGAAATGACGTCGTTGCATAGACGCGATGCAGATGCTCGTCGTTTCATAGACGAAACATAGATGAAGTTGTTGCATAGGCTTACATGAAGTGGCGTCGTTGCATAGACGTGATGCAGATGTTCGTTGTTGCATAGACAAAACATAAATGAAGTCGTTGCATAGACTTACAATGAAATGGTGTCGTTTTATGGACGTACCTGCTTTGTGACTCGCCTGGGTTGAGATAACGTCATTGCATAGACGTTGTGCGTTTGTAACCCGCATGAGCTTATTATTGTGCTCCCGCCTTTGCTGATATGAAGATCCTGCTTCAAAGAAAACTTGTGAGTTTTAGGAAAGGAGTGATTGATTCGCGTCGACTTTATAGCTTTGACTCTTGACGCTTGCATGCTCAGACTTAAGCAAAGATTAGTGCATAACTGTTAAGGCAAAAAATATAACGCATGAATTTATAAGCAATGTAATTGTATGAGTAGAAATGTTATCTTGTAAAACGTGATGACGGTTGTATTGATGTGATGCTGCAAATGCTGAGATTTTGTCCTTGCACGGACGTATTGAATGTTGTGAATGCTTGTTGAATGATGTGAGTGTTGATGTAGTCTCTGTGCGGACTTACTGGATCCCGTGAATGCTTGATGAATGCTCTGCGCGGGCTTGCTGGATGCTGCGAATGCTGGCTGAATGCTGCGATTGCCGATGTAGTCTCTGCACGGACTTGCTGGATGCTGCGAATGCTTGCTGAATGCTGTTGATTGCCGATTGCTGATGTATTCCCTGCACGGACTTGTAGGACGCTGCGAATGCTTGTTGAATGCTCTGCGCGGGCTTATTGGATGCTGCGAATGTTGGCTGAATGCTGCGATTGCTGATGTAGTCACTGCACGGACTTGCTGGATGTTGCGATTGCTGATGCAGTCTCTGTGCGGACTTGCTGGATGCTGCGAATGCTTGCTGAATGCTCTGCGCGGGCTTGTTGGATGCTGCGAATGCTTGCTGAATGTTGTGATTGCTGATTGCTTTTGGAATCCTTATTATAATCTCTTCACGGTGCATTTCCCAAAATTATCCCAGTTTTCGTTATGCGGGGCGCATGGGCAAGACTTAACTCTGACGAAAATTACTCATATCTCTTTTCAGAATAATCAAACGCATTTTGTCGCACGCGAGCCAATGGGAAGATTTCTAATGGTGTAACCGAAGCCGATTTAGGCCGCCTACGTATCCCGCTGAGGGAATTAGGTCAAGACGTAGTTCGTGATGCAAAAATGATTGTACAGTTTTCAAAAATGACCGGCCAATGTGGCGCCACGTATCCCGCTGAGGGAATCAGGTCAAGACGTAGTTCGTGATGCAAAAAATGATTGTGCAATTTTAAAAAATGAGACCGAAGTCAATGTGACCGCCTACGTATCCCGCTGAGGGAATCAGGTCAAGACGTAGTTCGTGATGCAAAGAATAAGGATTTTTATTAGTTTTCAAACAATGTGGACCGAAGCCAATGTGGCCGCCTACGTATCCCGTCGAGGGAATCAGGTCAAGACGTAGTTCATGATGCAAAAAAAAAAAGATTTTTATGTATGCATTTTTTTTTGAAAAGTGGAAAGACAACATCACTTTCTGACTTCAGTTGATACCGGCAATTAGTATTGTGCTTAGGAATTCCGTTATTTACTTTCAATCTAACCGAGATTGACTCCTGGGTAATTCTTATAGTTTCAAATGGTACCTCAGACACCTAAGTATCGACACACTTGCTTGCAGCCAAGGTTTTGAATTACACGTAATCTCATGTTTCAAGTGCCCTCACTGAAAGAAAGTCTCATTTCTCACATATATTCCAGTATTTTGAATTTTGGGACGTTTAGAGAAGTTCGCTCACACTCAAAAGGATGTTCAATGCATGCAATTGTGATACCATAGGCTTGGCCGTCATGTAAGTATCCACTAATGTGAGAACCCTTAGTATAAGATCATGTAGGGCTTGTCACGGGCTTGTAATGTAGGTTTGGGGAAAGGGATGAATATCATTTGGGTAAAAAGTGACTAATCCTTCCTCGAGCGTTGGACTACGTCTGTGCTTGATATTTGTGTGTTTTAATGCTGATCTGCTTTCTTTTTTTTGTCCCAGTTTTTCTGTACTGACTTCTTTTTGAATCTTTAGTTTGGAGCCCGCTTTTTCCAAAGTTATTCTCTCATTTTTATTCATTTTTATTTTTATTTTTTTTAATGTCGGGGCTTTTGATTTCTTCTTTTTGTGAAGTCGCCCTTTGTATTTTTCTTTTCCCTTTTGGGACTTTGACAATTTTGCCTTCGCAAACTTCGACGCAGAATTTGTCAGCCACTTGCACATTTCTAAAGCGCTCAAGGAGGTCGGGCCAAGAAAGGGATAGTGCGTACGCACTCAGAAAGGGTATAAGTGTAATATGCGATTGTCAAAAGAATAAGCTTTAGGCTCAAAGGGGTGTACTACGGATAATGTTATTTGGTAGGATGAAAAGGTTCAAACGGGTCAAAGAAAGCCTACGATCATTTCCTACACCGAGTGTTACTCAGGATTTCGCCTCAACAAACATTCGGGCCAAGTTCTAGATCACAATGCAATGCAATTGAACTTATTCTAAAACTCACCACACAATGCACATGAAACGATGAGGTTGGTTTCGTTCTTGTCTTGAAAGCATGCAAGAATGTCATTACAGGTGTGCGTAAGAGGTACCAAAAGAATCTATGGTTTACCACGAAGTCAACCCAAATTGATTATTACTCGTTATTTCCTATGCACACTCCCAACTGTGTTGGTATCAGCCAAGTCAAACAATGATACTTAAAGAGCTTTTTTTTGTTTTTTTTTAAAATATTTTATGCTTTTTGAATAAAATATTTTTTGTGTTTTTGAATAAATGATACCGAACCCGAGTAGGGCTGCCTACATATCTCATCTTTGACGAGAATCAGGTGTGCGTAGTTCGTTCAGATATGTTATAAAATGTATGCTCGAAAAGAATTTATCAATGAAATGATTGTCCACTGTGGACGAATGCAAAGTAAAATGAATGTAACAGAAAAAATGAATGTCCGAAAACATGATGAATGAGATGCATGAGTGAGAAAATATGCTTCTTTATTTTTTTCATTTTTTTTGTGGTGTCGAACCCTAGATGAGTTGCCTACGTATCACACCGTATGGTGAGAATCAGACACGTGTAGTTCGGGATGATTATGTTGTAAAATGCATGATAAATAATTATGTAATCGACACTAGACATATCAATTGAATTTGCAAATATGTATAAAGATACAAAATATAGGACCCAAAGTGATGCTTCGTTGAATCTGGTATAAGCTAACTCCTTTCCGTCAACATAACTCAGCTCATTCTTGGGATGACTTTTTTCTTTTTTTTTTCTTCCTCTTTTTTTGTTGTTGTCCGCCCTCGACTATTTGCGAGGACGGTCTTCCTGCAAATAATATGACAAATGGGTGAGAGTAGGCAAGCAATAAAAATAGTAAAATGTAAGAGCGCGGCAATATAGTCAAAGACTCCCCTGCTTGGTTCGACCGGACTGGTGGTTGATGCTTCACAAAGTCCAAATCGCGATGTTTAAGAGCGATTTACGCAGTAGAAGTCCTGATTGCAAAGTGCAAAAATGCAAATGCTCGTGGCCGGAATTATAAGCATGATATGTACAGGGGTTAAAAGGGCAATTATTACATTAAATAATATGTACAGAATTGCTAGCGACAACAATAGTAACAAAAGCATGCAAATCAAGCGCGCGCTTAATATGCATGAGACCTCTCTTATGCCAGAGGTCGGCCTAAACACCGAATATGCGAGATTATGATAAATGGGTCCAAGTAGTTAAACTGCAATTTTTGTTGGAAATGGCGACCAAATGACGGTGCACTTTTTCCAATTTCGGTGTGTCATGACCAGGCTTGGATCCGTCTATCATTGTCACGCTACACATATATGATTATGGGTCGTTGGGTTGTGAAGCCCGTCGACAAGTTTGGTGGATTTCTAATTGTGGCGTTAATACCAAGGTCCAATCCACCTAAGATGTATGCATGCATGACTTAAAAAATAAAGGGTGGTATAGCTCTATCTTAAGCTTTCTAAGATTTGGCTTACTAGACGCAAGGTTCCCGAGCGGACAACTCGAGTGAGAAGGCTACGTGGCTGATCAGACGAACCGATCTAACTCCACGCAGGCGCCAGCTCTCTTAAAGTTTGGGTATTTTGAAAGAAATTCGCGGGTGCGCGAAGCACACCAATGTGTGTAGTGTGTGACAATGTGAATTTTCCAGAGTGGAAGAAATATGAGCAGAATGCCAGTTTAAGGAAAACAGTAAAGCAAATAGCAATTAAAATAAATAAAACAAAATACAGCACACAAAAATTAAATGCAAAAATAATGTCGAATAATAACCCTAGGTCTGTTGTGGTTAAGAACCTTATTCCCCAGTGGAGTGGCCATGCTGTCGCGCCCGTTTTTTACCTCGGGGTCTGAACGGTATCCGCAACGTTGCTCTTTGGCGCGGTTCCCTGGATGGAGCAATAATGCTGATTTTGAGGAGTCGCCGCTTAATTGTTTAAGTGAATTAGGACACTTGATTTATTGCAATAAAAATATTGTAATTAATCTCCATTTAATGGTCTGCGAAATTAGTGAGATTCTGGATCATGGTTCTTTATTATCCTAAAGGGAAGGGGTTAGGCATCCTTTAAGATCCGCTAACTTGCGGTTATCCGTTCAAACCTAGGTTAATTATATATTGGCTTTTATTCTACCTATTCTAAGCGTTTTTACATAATTTACAATTAAATAAAATGCAATACAGAATAATAAAACTAAAATTAAATGCGACATAAGATAATACTCCGAGACATCTTTTAGCCCCTTTTAGGCCTTCTGCACAAGATGATCTCCGGGTACCTGCATAAACACTTAGTAAAAGTGTTAGTAATAGAATAAACAATTTTAAAAGCAATAACAAGAATTAATAAGTAAAGCCAAAAATAAATCCGTCTTTTGCACAGGGGAGGCCTTGGAAATCAGACGGAGATTCCTTCATCGGCCAATATTGTTAGAAACAATAAAATAAATAAAACCTTCAGATCCGCGCCAAAACAGTAATAGTTTTAAACGCGAAGGGCTCAGATATATAAAATAAAGTGGGACATCCTAAACAAGTCCGACTGCGAAAATTCGTCCTGCCAGCGCATGTTGGTTATCCTATGTAAGTGGAAGAAATCATCATTGCCCAGAAAGCTTCATTCTATTTTATTTTCCGTCTTTGCAACTGCGGAGGCCTCAAAAATCGACGGATAACTTTTTCATTGGCCAAGTGTAGTATCTTGTTCAAAATCAGCTTAATAAAAATAAATCAAAGGGTAAAATTGTCAAAACCAGTCCAGAGTAACGAAACAATAGCAACACAACAAACAAATGGTCTGCGACACAGCAGAAGCAGCGGCAATGATTCACCGGAGCCGGAGCTCCGACAACAATAACCGGTGGAGCGGATTAACAACAACAACATATCGAGAAATCCGGCTCGCCGAAACGCAAATAGCCAAAATGAGACAAACATAAAAAAACAGAATAGTGGATAGCTCGCAGCAACATAGCCAAAATGATTCGCGAGATAGTACACGCAGCAGCAATGATATCGCCGGAAAACCAGGGACGTCGCCGGATTTTTAAACTCCGACAGGGTACTAAAAAATTGAAAAATTCAGTTCGATAGCCGACAACCACGCGTTTTCCGACCACAACAATAGCACAAAAGGAGAGCAGGCAGCGGCGGAGAGCCACAGAATAATAGTGGAAAAAAAATGAACAACAACTGGGCAAAGTCAGTCCAACAAACGACACAACATCAATAAAGATAAAAAACTGATGTCGTCGGAGTTAAAGCGGCTCACGGCGATTGGCGAGTAGACGGAACGCGTGGTTCATCGCGTGTCACGGCCATCACCTCCGTGACGGTGCGTGGAAGCTACGGGGTGTGAGTGTGCGCGTGCAGCGAGGAGACGGGTCGGCGATAATGGTGGTTTCGCGGTAGCTGGCGACGAGCAGCGGGAAAGGGGTTGAAGGGGAGGGGTTAAGTATAGAGAGGAGAGTGTGGCGACTGGAGAGGAGTTAGGCTACTGAGAGTGTCATGCACGTGTGTGCGATCGAGGGTTTTTTAAATGGGGTAAGTTTTTTTTATAGGGTATTTATTTAGGTTTAGGGTTTGGTATTTTGGGGGGAAAATAGATGAAAGTATATTGGGCCTTATTTTTTGGGCCTCGATTTGGGCCTCGATTTTGGCGGACTAGACTGATCCGGATTGTGTCTCGTACTGGACTGGTTTGACAAAAAATGCAAAGCGGGTTAATTATTTAAAAGAAAAATTATTTAAAGATACAAAATTATCAAAATAAAATGTCGACGCTATAATGCAATATTTAAGAAATGTTTAATGCCTAATTAAGTAAAAACGCGGTACCAATTAATTATTCAAAGAGATGCAAACATTATTAAAATAAAACGACGGTGTAATAATAATAGAAACATAATATTAACAAAGACATCATGCTTAATTTAAAATAAAAAGATGCAATGCCATTTTATGAAGAAATAAACATAGAATATTATGTAAAAAATGCAAAAATGATTATTAAAATGCGGTGTCCTAAAATGCTTAAAATTGTAAGAAATTACTAAAAGATTGGTCAAAATTGGGTGTCTAACATAAATAATTCGACATGACTCAAAAGTCTTACTTTATTTCTTAAACTTCGTCTCCAGTTAAACTACATTATATAAATGGGGACGGATAGAGTACTGATAAACTGTTCTATCTAAAACCCTAAATGTTGCTTTTCTACATGCTCGTTAAAAATTTATATTTTGGAGTCGGAAGATGGGAGGAGGTACTGTGACAGAGTGCAGAAGATGTATGATGCTTCTATTAAGTATGGTCAAATGCTTTCACAATTTAGTCATGTACTTTTTAGAACAAAATAATGTTCGTTACATTCAATTAAAGACAACTCTGCTGAGGATGGGTAAAAATGATGGTCCTTCAAACATAAAATCATGTCTGGATAAGACAGAATGCTGCACACACTTTGGATGTGTAAAAGGGCAGATAGGATCACAAGGGTCTATTGTACGCAGTCTTAGCTTGCATTTCTGTAAGATATTATTTTCACAACCCGTGACCTCCTGGTCACATGACAGCAACTTTACCAGTTACGCCAAGGCTCCTTCAACACTTTGGATGTGCATTCTCGTAAAATAGTGGAGATCCATCTCTAGTAAGATTTTACGGATGCAGTCTTTTGATTTGATCCAGAGATAAAATCCTTAAATTTTTGTCACCCTTACTTGCTGAGAAAGCATAGATGCATTTGTTCAATATTCATTATAATATAAGGCACAGTACAAACAAGTTTCTTGAACTGTAGTCTATTTTCACTGGACCTTTCTACAATAACATTCTAATTGGAAAAATAATTTTGGATTGTTTTCTAACTAATTTCTTCAGAAAATTGTATTTTGTTATAGTTATGGATGATATTGACTTCCTGGTGTAACAGTAAAAACTCACTATATCAGGACTTAGTCAGAAGTTAAGGTAAATGCTAGAAAGCATGGTGGAACATAACAAGTTTTCTCCTTTATCCTAAATTGACCATTTTCTTGACCAATATGTAGAATTGCGGATTGAAAGAATAAATCTGAATCGGGTATATATATATCAGAGAAAATGTCACTATCAACTTCGTTATCAGCCAGGGGTGTAGATACGTAACATCCTTTGTCGGAAAATTATACTGTGTATGTAGGTCACGAAAAATTATAATGTGTGTAGGTCAAATACTATTGTTTATACATATATATTAAATCTTGAATACCTTTAACAAAATTCCTAACTTCGCTCTGAATCCAGCTTCATGTATGCATTGCATCCTACAATTTTGAACTAAGGACAAGGTTTAAGGTAGCTCACCCTGCGGGATCGTAGCCTTTTTTTCTAGAGAATTGCTTTGGTTTTTTGAAGATCACTAATTTTCTCATTTAAAAAAGGTCAACTTCCTTTTTTGCTGTGATTCAAAAAATAGAAGCATGTCGAACAAGACATGATGGCTATTTTCCTTCTTCATCAGACATATGTTCCATTGGGTAACTTACTGATTAATTCTTCCTCTCATATTTTGTCTCTCATAAGCAGCACATGAAATATTGTTTAATCACAATTTAAGCTTTCATTACTAAATATATGTGAAAATTTCGCATGCTGGGAGCTAATAAGATGTGCAGGGTATGCCCCAAGTATATGAGCAAAATATATATATGTAAAAAAAAAAAAAAATCGACTTGCATTGAATGTGTTTCATGCTCTGAGGAAAAGCAACTGAGGTTGCTCGTCCGCGAGTTTAAGATTTTCCACTTCAACCACCTGGTAAAAGAATCATAAATGAAATATTGGGGCTTCATTTATCAGAAAAAACAGAAGATTGACTCAAGTAATAACAGAAATTTATTTTCATGTTTATATTACCTCAAAACCAGCCTTTTGATATAGCTTCTGTGCAGGTCCGTTGTTTTTATGTACATGCACGAACACCTTTTCAGCACCTACCAGACAAGCAGCAGATTTAGAAGGTAACTGACCTTTTAGTCTTTTGGTGATTCAAGCAATCCTGGAATTGTTGCATCCTAATTGCGCGCTTACCATTTGCTTTGGCCGATCTAATAGCAAAGTGCAACATGTTTCTCGCAACACCCTGCCTACGAGAAGATTTGGCAACACATAAATTTGCAATATAACCATATCTGCTCTTGATGTTGCAGAAAACTGGGCCGTTCACCCTTTCCTGTGGAACGGAAGACATTTCAAATCTTTGCAGGAAAAGATTACAGCTAATTTTTTCATTTATCATATATAATGTACACCAGAATACCCCAGGGAAAGCCTCTCCATATGACAAGTGCCCGATGATCAAATCTAAGGTCCCAACAACACTCTTAAGTACTGTATGTCTGATATTCTTATCTTCTGTCCGCACCTGTTGATGTCAACAGATAACAGTTATTAAATTTCTCTCCTGGTATACATAGCAGATACGATGCTATTTTTCTTAATGAAGTGAAAGAAGTTTGAAGCTTGTCTTGCAAGAACAGAGAAAAATTGAGGAATAATATTATGCAGTGAAGACAATGATGGTAATTTTCTGTTTCCAGAGTTATACCGCAACAATGCAGGTGCATCTCTGCCCAATTTGTGATTTGCATCTCCTTTTCAAAGCATTAAACTCCTGCATAGTGGAACTATGAGATTTTATGCACTGCGCATACGTTTTTCATGGAATAATAATTGTAAGATTAGCCAATCGAGTACCTGCTCTGCATATTTCCTTTTATAGTTGTTGATGTATCTGCATTATGAGAGAGAGTTTATTTTAGTCACACATCTACGTGTTGATTCTCATAAATGAGGACACCATAAAACCTATACTGCTTGATTTATTGAAATGTAGGTACTGTTAAAGCTAGTTAATGATTGAAGCTAACTAAATTGGTGTGAATGAGAAAGGGAGGGAAGACAATGAAAGGAAAATGAAGTTCAAAGTAAAGTTCCTTTGAAAAAGGAGTTTTGTATCATATTGGTGGTAGAAAGGGAAAGTTATGTGCTTATATTAGAAAACACTTCCTCTAGCTCTTAAAGGGTTGAGAAGAGAGACTCCCCTCGCGCCGTCGTCGTCGATTTGAATTTGGATTTGGTCAAATGATCTGATTGATTGATAATCTTTTTGGACCAAATTTATTTAACTTCATTGATAATTAATTAAATTTCGCGGAATAAATTAAAACTCCCAAACGTTCTTATTTTATTCTGAGAAGGCAAAGGCCTTTCCGAACAGTCACCAACCTTCGAGGCTATATAAACTGAGGCAATGCCTCATTTTTAAACACTGAAAATTATTTCCTACATTGAAAATTCTGCATTCTTTTTCACAAATAAAACTATCGAGTCTTACTGTGTTTCGTTGCCAACTTTGAGTTCGTCGAAGTCGTAGGCGTTTGACGTACTGTTACTCCAGCGTCAAGTATATCCGTTTTATCTTGGAAGGAAGTAATCCATAACCTCGGGTACAGTGAGGGGATTCAATTCCTTAAGCACACACAGTGAATTCTGTGGTCTCGGATATTTTCTTACTTTCTGCATTATTTTTTTCCCAGTTTCTAGTTTTTCCGTTTCCAGTTGTTGGTTTCCGTTTTCTGATTTTGAACACAGGATACTAACAAGCTTAATGAATTTAATAATTATTTCTGTGTTCATTTGTTCTTGTTTAACGATTACAGAACGTTGTCCGAAAAGGAAAAAAATTGTTTTTCTTTAACATAAAACAGTGCTTTCCAGAAAATAATAAAAAAGGAAACGTGTATGTTTGTTGTTTCGGTGTAACGAACTTGTATGTTGTTTGGAGACTTAAATCTTCAAATTTTCTACTTCGGTTGAGATTAAAATTTTCATAACTTTCTACTCATTTGGGTATTTGATTTGAAAATATAAAAACTTCATCAAGTATACAACATACAATTTACTGCATTTCGTTTCAAGTATCTCAAATATGTCTATGTGACCTTGATTCAGTTTGAAGAAATAAAATCTTCACCGGTTATTAAAATTTTCTGTTGTTTCGTTTGCGATAGAAATGGGAGACATGACTCCAGATTTTAATGCCATCACATCGCCACACCACGTGGTTGGTTCTACGAGCAATCTCGGCCCTCCGGACGCATCGCACCAAAGACCGCCCGGCAGACAAGCCTGGAAAATTCACCGGAATTTATTTCAAAAGATGGAAACAAAAGATGTTCTTCTATTTAACTACTTTAAGCCTCCAAAAGTTTATTAAGGAGGTCGTTCCAGTTTTGCTGAAATCAACACCTGAAAATGAACGGTTTGTCAGAATCGAGGCGTCAAGCACTCGATTTTTGTGCAAGAATTATATTCTTAGCGGACTGGAGGATTATCTTTACAACGTCTATAGTAATGTGGGAACATCAAAAGAACTATGGGATGCGTTGAAAAAGAAATATAAAACAGAAGATGTTGGATTAAAGAAGTTTATTGCTGCCAAGTTTCTGGACTACAAAATGGTAGATGGCAAGTCTGTTGTTACTCAAGTTCAAGAGTTGCAGGTTATCATCCACGATCTCCTCGCTGAAGGTTTGGTGATTAGTGAGGCGTTTCAAGTTGTGGCAGTGATAGAAAAGTTGCCTCATTCATGGAAGGACTTCAAAAATTACTTGAAACACAAGTGAAAGGAGATGACACTGGAAGATCTCATCGTCCGGTTGAGAATCGAGGAAGATAACAAGGCAGCTGAGAAGAAGGCAAATGGGAGATCAACCATAGGGGGAACACATATTGTTGAAACTGCCCCAACTAATCTGGAAAAGAGGAAAAAGGCATCGGGACCAAGGAACTATCCCAACAAGAAGAAAATCAAGGAAAACTGCCACAATTGTGGAAAAATCGGACACAAAGTTGCGATGCCGTGGTTCAAAAAGGAAAAGAAGAAGGGTCAGGCTAATATGGTTGAAACAAAGGAGGTTGATGACTTGTGCGCTATGTTGTCTGAGTGCAACCTAGTGGGAAATCCGAAAGAGTGGTGGATTGACTCTGGCGCCACTCGCCACATTTATGCTGTTAGAGAAGCCTTTGCTTCATATGCTCCCGCCGGGCCCGACAAGACCATATATATGAAAAATTCTGCAACGGCCAAAATTGAAGGTTATGGAAAGATACTGCTAAAGATGACATCTGGCAAGGTGGTGACTCTCAACAACGTCTGTCATGTTCCTGAAATTAGGAAAAATCTAGTATCTACTGGACTTATAGTGAAGAGCGGTTTTAAGTGTGTTTTTGTTTCTAACAAGGTTGTAATAAGTAAGAACGAGATGTACATAGGAAAAGGTTACCTCACTGAGGGTCTTTTCAAACTGAATGTAATGGTCGTTGCCAATAATAATAAAGTTTCTACTTCGTCTTACTTGCTTGAGTCAAATAATTTATGGCATTCACGTTTAGGACATGTCAATTATAGAACCTTGCGAAAAATGATTAGTTTGGAAGTATTGCCTAAGTTTGAATGCAATCAATCAAAATGTCAAATCTGTGTTGAATCTAAGTATGTTAAACATCCTTATAAGTCAGTTGAAAGGAATTCAAGTCCTTTAGACTTAATCCATACATATATTTGTGACATGAAGTCAATCTCATATCTCGCGGTGGAAAGAAGTACTTCATAACTTTTATTGACGATAGTACGCGGTATTGATACATTTATTTACTTAATAGTAAAGATGAAGCAATTGAAACATTCAGGCAGTACAAAACTGAAGTTGAGACTCAACTTAACAAAAAGATTAAAATGATAAGAAGTGATAGGGGCGGTGAATATGAATCTCATTTTGAACAAATATGTTTGGAATATGGCATTATTCATCAAACAACTGCCCCTTACTCGCCACAATCAAACGGAATTGCGGAAAGGAAAAATAAAACACTGAAAGAAATGATGAATGCCCTGTTAATAAGTTTTGGTTTACCCCAGAACTTGTGGGGGGAAGTCATTCTAACAGCTATCCGAATACTCAATCAAGTGCCCCATAGAAAAACAAAATCTATTCCATACGAAAAGTGGAAAGGAAGGAAGCCCAATTTGGGATACTTCAAAGTGTAGGGGTGTTTGGCCAAGGTGCAAGTTCCTAAACCCAAAAGGGTAAAAATAGGACCTAAAACCATTGATGTGTTTTCATAGGATATGCCACAAATAGTAAGGCATATCGATTTCTGGTTCACAAATCAGAAAATCCCGACATTCAGGTGAAATTCGACTTTTTCACTGTGACTCAGCATTAGACTTCTTTGAAACCATATATCCGTATAAAAATGAATGTGAGTCGTCTAGCAAAGAATCTAAACGACCTCGGGAAGAAACAAAGGAAAATGTTCCTGATGAGGAAAATCCAAGACACATCAAACGTCAAAGGACGTCTACTTACTTTGGACCAGAATTTCTAACATTTTTGTTGGAAAATGAGCCTCGAACTTTCAACGAAGCTATGTCTTCATCGGAAGCTCAATTTTGGAAAGAGGCAATCAATAGTGATATAGAATACATATTGAATAACCATACTTGGGAATTGGTTGATCTTCCTCCAGGGAATACACCGTTAGGTTCCAAATGGATTTTCAAGCGGAAAATGAAAGTTGATGGTACTATTGATAAATATAAGGCAAGACTAGTTGTTAAAGGGTTTAGAAAACGAGAAGGTCTTGATTACTTTGATACATACTCGGCGGTAACGAGGATTACATCCATTTGGGTGTTAGTAGTGTTAGTCGCCGTGTATGGTCTTGAAATCCATCAAATGGATGTGAAAACATTCTTCTTAAATGGAGAGTTAGAGGAAGAAATTTACATGGAACAACCTGAAGGGTTTGTAGTTCCAGGGAAAGAGAAGAAGGTGTGTCGACTTATTAAGTCTCTTTACGGACTAAAATAAGCACCCAAACAGTGGCATACAAAATTTGACCATACGATGCTGTCAAATGGATTCAAGATAAATGAGTGTGATAAATGTGTCTACATTAAGAACACTCCGAACCACATCGTCATTGTTTGTTTGTACGTGGATGATATGTTGATAATGAGTAACGACATTGCTAACATACATGCTACTAAGCGCATGCTTGCTAGTAACTTTGATATGAAAGACTTAAGAGTTGCCGATCTAATTCTGGGAATTAAAATCCATAAGACTCCTCAAGGTCTAGCATTGTCTCAAACTCATTATATTGAAAAGGTACTTGAAAGGTTCAAGTAGTTGGACTTTAAAGTTGCAAAGACGCCAGTTGATATGAACCTTGCTCTTGTAAAGAATAAAGGTGAAAGTCATTCTCAATTGGATTATGCCAGAGTGTTGGAAAGTTTGATGTACATCATGAACTGTACGCGACCTGATATTGCGTGTGCTGTAAGTAAACTAAGTCGCTACACTAGTAATCCCGATTAAAAACATTGGTTGGCAATGAAACGAGTTTTGGGGTATTTGAAACATACTCAAAACTTTGATTTACATTATAGCAGGTATCCTGCAGTTATTGAAGGATACAGTGATGCAAATTGGATCACCGGTTCAACTGAAACTAAATCCACAAGTGGATATGTTTTTACCATAGGTGGAGGAGCAGTGTCTTGGAAGTCATCCAAACAGACATGTATCGCCCGCTCTACAATGGAATCTGAGTTCATAGCTTTAGACAAAGCCGGTGAAGAAGCTGAATGGCTCCGGAATTCTTAGAAGATATTCCATTTTGGCCCAAACCGTTGGCTCCTATATGCATACATTGTGATAGCTAAATGACAATAGGAAGAGCCGGGAGCGTTATGTACAACGGAAAGTCTAGTCACATACGACGAAAACATAATACTGTTAGACAACTACTCTCTAGTGGAATTATCACAATTGACTATGTTAAGTCAAGAGATAATGTGTCGGATCCACTAACTAAAGGCCTAACTAGAGAGGTAGTTGAAAGATCATCGAGGGAATTGGAACTATGGCCGAGGATAAGTCATCGTGACGGTAACTCTACCTAGAAGACTGGAGATCCCAAGATCTAGGTTCAAAGAGATCAAACAAAGTCATTGATGACGGTTCAACATTGTCACAATAACTTTTTGGTCCATTCTCGTGATGAGACAATTTTCAGTACCAGGATAAAGCATTACGACTTTTTAATGGTTTCTAAGTTTGGTACGGGGTATATCAAATAGTGTATCTACGAGATGACATATTTAGGAATCACCTAGGTAAGTGTGAAGTGTAAGTCGCTTCAAGGAAAATTATGTAAGGCCAATTCTCTACGCACTTATGAACCAGGTAGTGTTCATGACTGAAACGAACAAAACAATGAGAACCAAAGACGATTAAAGGGTTAATTGTGTGACATATGGTTGTCTAGGTATACACCAAAGCTCGACGGTTCAAAGATATCAAATCTACCGATTGACCGAGTATATCCGACATATGTTCACTACGGAAAGTTCAAAGAGAAATCTACTTATCCAGATGCGATTAATCCTTGCTTACAAATCACAGTTTTTTTTTGTCATGCATATTTTTCATCATATAGTCATTCCTCATTCATGTGGGGGATTGTTAAAGTTAGTTAATGATTGAAGCTAGCTAAGTTGGTATGAATGAGAAATGGAGGGAAGACAATGGAAGGAAAATGAAGTTCAAAGCAAAGTTCCTTTGAAAAAGAAGTTTTGTACCACATTGGTGGTAGAAAAGGAAAGTTATGTGTTTATATCACTTCCTCTAGCTCTTAAAGGGTTGAGAAAAGGGACTCCCCTCGCGTCGTCGTCGTCGCTCGACTTCGGATTTGGATTTGGATTTGGATTTGGTCAAATGATTTGATTAATAATCTTTTTTTGGACCAAATTTATTTAACTTCAATCTTCATTTTCTGAAATTATTTTGTTTATTTCCGCCGAAAAATATTAATTGGTAATTAATTAAATTTCGCGGAATAAATTAAAACTCCCAAACGTTCTTATTTTTTTCTGAAAAGGCAAATGTCTTTCCGAACAGTCACCAACCTTTCCGAATAGGCACCTTCGAGACTATATAAACTGAGGCAATGCCTCATTTTTAAACACTGAAAATTATTTCCTGCATTGAAAATTCTGCATTCTTTTTCACAAATAAAACTATCGAGTCTTACTGTGTTTCGTTGCCAACTTTGAGTTCGTCGAAGTCGTAGGCATTTGACGTACCGCTACTCCTGCGTCAGGTTTATCCGTTTTGTCCTGGGAGGAAGTAATCCATAACCTCGGATACAGTGAAGGGATTAAATTCCTTAAGGACACACAGTGAATTTTGTGGTCTCGGATATTTTCTTACTTTCTCCATTATTTTTTTCCCAATTTTTAGTTTTTCCGTTTCCAGTTGTTGGTTTCCGTTTTATGATTTTGAACACAGGATACTAACAGGTACATATCAAAGTTGCTGGTGCGTCTCTGTTTTATTTTCAACCATTTAGTTTATGTCTTTCTAAAGCATGAATGTTGATTAGTTATCAGCTCTTCTTTGTTTGAGTTTTTCATAGCCGGTCTCAAGTCTAAATAAAGTAAGAGTGTGGTTGATGGTATAATAAAAGGTGGTGGATCGTATTATAATAGGATATAAAGAATCCGTATAGTTTATCCCAACTTATAGTATTTTTCATATAGTTTTCAAATATATATATTTTAATTTTAAAATATTGGGTTAATATAATCCAATTTAGCTTCAAAGTTCAGTCAAATTGATTCTCGAAAAGAAAAAAGTGCTCACATAAATTGGGACGGCATGTAATTGTAGAATGATCAATATGCATACTTTTCCAGTTTTCTTGAACTGAAGAAATTTGCTTAAATGAGAAACTTATAAAATCCAACAGGGTACATACCGATCATTTTGGCGGTCTTCCCAGCGAGTCTCTGCTCGCAGCCATGATGCTGTCTGTCAAATTATCAATTATTGAAGCTGAACATACATTCACTTAACAATAACATTACACAACCCATTCGATATAAAAGAAGAATGATACTAACCCAATATTCTTCATCAAGCATGGCTTCACGTGCCATGAACTGACCAAACTCAAGTCTGTTTTCGTGGTCTAACACTTCATCATGCAATCGATCGAATTGGAGATTTGATGTGTATGTTGTTTCAGACTCAGATTGTGGAATCGGATATCGCTGAAATTCTGTAGATAATTCTTTCTTCCCTTTGCCTGAGGAATTGGGATTCAGTGACCTGCATTGAAGTAACAAGATTTTGATTTTTTACTTTCTTGTGTATCCTCAATGATATGCAATTTTCAGTAAGATCTCTTTATAACAGTCATCTCTATAACAATATTTCATAATTAACGGTCAAGTTTTCTTTAAAATCGTATCATATATTATGCTATATTATATTATAGAGAGTTTTGACTATACTTCATTGGAGGAAGGAAATAGATGGACTTACTGACATTATCCAGGAAGCAGAGATGCTCTGATGCCTGGAGAGACTTCCCATTTTAGAGCAAGAGTTTTTGAGGTAACCAGTACTCTGCAAAGCCATTGTTGACATCTTTTGTGCTTTTTTTGGTGAGGAAAATGAGAAAGTTAGAAGCTTTCTTAATTCTTGAAGACAGAGAGGCCAAACATATATTTGAAGGGTATATACAGAACAACTCATCAAAGTAATTACATCAGATTTTAAGTATTTGGTGGCCACTTATGAAAGTCAAAGCAGTGCGGTAATTGTAGGGGAAATGTAAATGGACAATTATATGTAGTACCTTAAACAGTAAACTTTTAGTGTTATTTTGTTCCTATTTTTTTTTTGTCTGACTTTGTACCTTGAACTACTCTTATGCCAGTTTCATTAAGTATATTCAATTACAAGTGTCTGACAAAGGAGGAGAGAAAGTACATTGACAAATAATCGACCAAAAGTGAATTCAGGAACTAAAGAATATAGTCTTCTTATATAATTTGAGCAGAAAACTTTCAATTGATTGATTATTACTTTGTTCTTTGGAATACTTTTTTTAAACAGGAAAGAGGTTTTGTGAGTGTGTGTAGTAAATTTTGGATTATCCTATGAAAAATCTGAGTTGTGGAGCACATGGGTTTGGAAAGGAAACTATTAGCGGCTATAATAATTAGTTGAAGGTATGTATTATTATATGTGGATCCTCCTTGTCCTCCTCACGTTACATTTAAATATTCAATCCTTTAGGGACTGAGTTAGTCTATTTATTGTACATTATGTGTCCACTAATCACTAGGGTGTAGTTCACACATTGTCTTTCTTTCACTTACTTTATCAACATTTCTTTATTCTAACAAATCATTGACTTATAAAAATAGACAAAGATAATAAATTTCTATATTGGACAAAGGAAAGATTCAATTTTTACATACTCTCTGTATTTTAATTTTAGCGTAATTTTTAAAAGTAAGTTAGATTAGATAAACTAAATATTTAAAATTAAAATTTAATATTTAAAAATTATAAAATATAATTCTTTTCATGTCAATAAAATAAAATAATAATACATTAAAAATATTGGTCAAAGGCCACATAATTTGAATCTCAATAAGTGAAAAATATCACATAAATTAAAATGAAAAAGTCATTAATATTGTAGGATGGCCATTGGACATCAGTAACGGAAATTAAAGCTCATTATACTATAGTTCAAATTGTGACATCTTTTTTTTTTTAAATGACGGAAAAACCCGCAGCCGCTACTTTTTTTTATAAGTATGCACTGGGTAAACCTTCGGACTGACGCAATAACATGCAAACCACATCAGCCAGGTAAACCACACTTGACAAGCCATGTGTGACATGTTCAACCAAGAAGATGTTGACATAGGGAATCGAACTTGTGACCTTTCGGTCCCACATTTTCCTACTCCACCAACCTGGCTCCCTTGCGGGTACTAATTGTGACATTTTGATAGGACGAAAGATAGGGGTTTTCTATAAGAGTAGGCATTTTGACATTATTTTGTAGAAGCTGAAAAAAAAAGAATATTAAAATTAAAGGCACCTCCCAATCTGGTATTTGCTATCATGATATGGATCAGAATATGTGCCACATCCACAACAATTGAGTCAGCGTATGGACTTATCTACTATGGGATAAAATTGTACACTCGTTCAGCCCGTAACTTTTATTTCTAAACTGGATTTTATGACCTTTTAATTCTCTCTTTCCTCCTTTATTCTTGTTCCCAAAAAAAAGTGGAATCTCCCACCCATAAGCCCTCACATCCCGGCTCGACAGAGTTGATGGAAAAGTTAAATTATGGTGACTTAGTTGATTCGCAAAGGCTAGATTCGTGTCATACCGCGCACAAGGAGTCCGTATGGACAACTTAGTTGATTTCAAGGGTAAAGTTTAAAACAAGTGACCAAGGATCGAGTCCCACAAGCGATAGTGTGGGAGTTACCCTAAAAATGAGGAGCAGAGGATTCATATCCAAAAATTGATTGGATCTCTCAGCTTCTTCAAGTTTTTTCATAATAATAATTAACTAGAATGAAAAAAAAAGTCAACACATACGGGAAAAAATGATTTATCTCTTCAATAAACCTGCTAAAGTTTCAAATCATGCGTATTTAGTATTGATGTCACAGAGAAATATATATTTAATCTCGTATTAAAAACTTTCTTCTATTGTATTATTTGTTGAAATAGATAATACATTTTCCTTATTTGTGACCGGGTACT
This sequence comes from Przewalskia tangutica, assembly GCA_029844215.1. Lineage (NCBI taxonomy): Eukaryota > Viridiplantae > Streptophyta > Magnoliopsida > Solanales > Solanaceae > Przewalskia > Przewalskia tangutica. The sequence continues at coordinate 64,289,382 of CM056736.1, read as the reverse complement.
AAAAAAAAGCTTGACTTAATAAGAGTTAATATCAGTATTTTCTATGTATACTAATTCATCTCTTTTTATCAGGACCAATCAGAATTTTGTTAAAGTTATTGGACGTTAAGTAGCTGACTTCTCCATTTTATCTGGATTTGTAGAGTAATCTTGCCCCAAGTAGTGTCACGTTTGATCTAAAAAAAACACTAAAATTGGTATATATGATAATAAGCTTTTGAAAAACAAAAATATTAGGTACGAATATAAAACATAACGCCACTTGTAATAAAAGGGTTCAAAAGTATCTCATCTCCCTTTGAGAGATCACAAATTCGAGTCATAGCAGCTGCTGGTTGGGGCGGGGTTAAGCTTGCTTCTTGACAAGCCTATCCCCCATACAATTTATGTTTCAAAAATTTTGAGCATTTATCTCTGCAATAAAACCAATTGAACTAAAATAAGTTACTGGTCAAATTGACATAAATAAAAACCTTAACATCGATATGCTGTAGGGTTTTATCAGGTTCGTGTACGCAGCGGAATTTAAAAATTTGTATTTCAAACCCGACAGACGGACGAACTGCAGGATAATTATGTAATAATAAAACAAACAAACACGTTGTTAACCGTAATGCATCGATATAATACTTACGGTTTTGCAATCTAGAATCTTCGAGTGTAATATGAGGGTGAGCACGCAACTATTCCTTCGATTGCAAGTTCCAAGAAATGTGATGTAATTACTCTTTCAGAAAGCTAGGAAATCCAGCAGAGAATAATTTATGAATTAAGTGTCATAAAATAATGATGGAAAATTTATTAATAGCTGCCAAAAGCACTGTGGTTTCCACGTGGATGTGCCCGTAAACCGAGGTGAACTGGGTCATCGACTCCATCGACGCGCGCCGCGACCCTGTGTCCCATGCGTCGTGGCCCTAGTCCATTTTCCCTCGTTTCTATTTTAATTAAATCTTAAATCCTATCTCAATTTAATTAAATAATCATTATTTATTCTAATGTCTCGATCATAAATCGAACATTTATATTCTATCTTATTACATCATTGAATCGACGGAACAATTGACTTAGACCCTACAAGCCTTCACATATCGACACTAATTACATTAGGATCTACACGGAACTCCTAGACGGCGCCGGAAGACGAACTCAATATGTGAAATATAGTTACACGAATCCTGTAAACTGAACCTCTATGTGGGAAGATAAAATTCCTTCATTCACGACACTCAATCAAGCTTAGGATCTGCCAAGTGTCTATTCAAATGACTTGATCATTATATCTCATCTATATTAGCTGACAACAAGACCATATCATAGATATGTCTACTGCGTTGGCCAACAACTTTGTCAACCTAATACCATATGAGAATCTGAGTGTTCTCTCGAAGATATATTCGAGGAATGAATCCTAATCTTGGCTCAACTACCACCTTTAATCTACGTCGCAATGTACCCAACACAAGTCGTGTCTCAACCTATAAGGCATTTGAGCTTAGGACAGGATCAAAATACATTACTCTGTAAACAAGGTGTGTATCGACTTCAAGTCTAAGGACTTCTATCTCCCACACGTTGATCATACCTTAGACATATATAACAAACAGTATATCAGCAGGGTATACCAATACTTCTAAAGTATCTATGTGTCCATCATGTGCTACCATAACTCGTAGCAGGTGAGACATACTACATCCTCTAAGGATATGATGCAGACCACATGTCGACTTATCACATATCATCGATATTCTATTTTTGATGATCATTAGTCGTGGTTGTTTTAAGAGTTACACAATAATATTAATATCTCACATATTAATAACCACGTAACCTCTAGAGATGCATTAATAGAATATTATAAATAATTAACTAATAATTCAATAATTGAAAATGTCATAATGTTAATCTCCATTAATATAAATACGAATGTGTATAAAGTACATTTGTCCTAATATAGATTGTCTCTAGGACATAAATATACTTTCAATCTCCCACATGGCCTAGAGCCAATCACCAACATATCTAATACACATATTCTCAAAATGACTATTAAGCTTATCTAAGCTTAATGGTTTAGTGAAAGGGTCAGCTAGATTATCATCTGTGGGAACATAGTCTAATCTAATTTCTTCAGTCTCCACCATCTCCCTGAGTATGTGGTACTTCCTTGGTACATGCTTGTTTCTATTTTTTATCTTGGTTCCTTAGCCTGTGCAATCGCACCAGTGTTGTCACAATAAATAGTTATTGGACAACTAGCACTCAGAACTACCCCTAGTTCCTTCAGTAACTCAAAAATCGCGACATCTTCTTTACTAGCTTCCGATCCAGCAATGTACTCAGCTTCAGTTGTCGAATCAATAGTTGTAGCTTGTTTGGAACTTTTCCAGTTCACTGCTCCACCATTGAAAATGAACGTGTAACCAGACTGAGATTTGAAGTCATCAATATATGTCTGGAAGCTAGCATCAGTGTACCCAATACAAGTTAGCTTATCATCTCCACCATAGACCAAGAAGTAATCTTTAGTACATCTGAGATACTTAAGAGTACTCTTGATTACCTTCCAGTGTTCATCCCCAGGATTCTGCTAGAATTTGCAAGTCATACTAAGTGCAAAGGCCATATCTGGCCTAGTACAAGTCATGGCATACATGATTGATCCTATAGCCGAAGCATATGAAATCCTCTTCATGCGCTCAAGTTCTACAACATTAGAAGGACAATCCTTCTTAGATAACTTGATGCCTTGACCTATAGGTAGACCGCCTTTCTTGGATTTTTCTATAGAAAAATGTCTAAGCATTTTGTCTATGTAGACCGACTGTGACATCCCCAACAATCTATTAGGTCTATCTCTATAGATCCTAATTCCCAGAATGTAGCAGGCTTCACCTAAATCCTTCATCATGAAGGTATTGGACAACCACTCATTGACTGACTGCTTGAGATTCTTATTGTCTCCCATTATCAATATGTCATCTACATATATAACAATGAAGACAATACCCTCATCCTTGTGTGCTATAAACACAAGGATCCTCTTTGCTTCTGACGAAATCAAATTACTTGATAGCCTTGTCAAAGCAAATATTCCAACTCCTTGAGGCTTGCTTAAGTCAATAAATGGACTTATGTAGCTTACATATAACATTTGGTTTGGACTCAAATGAAAAACCCTCGGGTTTTTTCATATACACTTCCTAAATTAGATTAACATTGAGGAAAGTGGTTTTGACATCCATCTTCCAAATTTCATAGTCATAATATGCAGCTATCGCAAGCAAAATCTGAATGGACTTAATCTTAGCAACAAGTGAAAAGGTTTATCATAATCAACCCCAGGCCGTTGATTATAGCATTTAGCCACCAGTCTAGCTTTATAAGTCTGTACCTTGCCAAATATATCAATCTTCTTCTTGAAGACTCATTTGCATCCTATGGGTTTAACCCCATTTGGAAAATCAACCAAGTTCCACACTTGATTGACGTACATAGATTTTATTTCGGATTTCATGGCTTCTTGCCATATCTTCGAATCAATATCCAATATTGCTTCGTTGTAGGTTGTAGGTTTATCATCATATGGAATATCTATCTCACTGTGTGTTTCCACAAGTAGATTTAGTCTTTTTGGAGGACGATGAGTTCTAGTAGACCTACGGACTTGATTGTTTTGCAGTTTAGTGTCAGGTATGTTCTGATTGTGAGAAGGTTCTTATGTATTGGTTGATCCACCAACTCGAGAGCATTCAGAAATATCATTTTCATGTCTTTCTTGAATGGGAGGAGGTGCAACCATTGCACTTGTTCCCAAGGGCTGTGTATGAGGATCTTGCATTTCTGCATTCTTCGCAACACTCCCACTGGCCAAAGGGCGTACTCGTAGTACCCAATCTTTGCCAAATGCTCCAACTGAATTCTTTCCCTGGTCATTCGGCAAGGATTCAACCTCTATGTTATCTTGTGGTTCTTGAATTTCTTCAAGTTCTATCTCTGTGCAACTCTCTTCCTTGTAGACATATTCTTCTTCAAGGAAAGGTGCATTCCTGTAAACAATGACCTTATGTTCACCAGAAAAATAGAAGTAGTATCCCTTAGTGTTACATCCCGTAAGTCCAGGACATGTATAAGAGAATGTACGTAAGGAATCAAGACTTGGAAATTGGTACGAAAGGAAGAATTGTTTTTCCGACGGAAAATCTTCCGAACGTCGGAAAGGAAAAATGTTCGTTGTTGAGAATTGGATTCTCAAAGTGAATTATTTGAAGAGTATGGAACTCTTAACCTTATGGAAATTTATTTTTTACGGATTTGGTCACGTGGGGCCCACCCGAGGAATTTTACGTTTTGCGGGGCCCACGAGGGTTACGGAATTTTATGGATGAATGAGATGGCGACACGTGGCACCCCCACACTTGGTCTTGGTCGAAATGTGTAAGGGTAAAATGGTCATTTACCATGGTGGAAGATAAGTCTTGCTAAGCTTGATATTGTTGACCAAGTCAACTTGCCACTTGTGCTTAATCCTTGTGATCTTCATCTTAGCCACCCATTTGTTTAAGTCTAAGCCATCCAATGTGTTATATAAGCATGCTACTAGTGCAAGACTACTTTTCAACACTTAGAAAATATCACAACATGTCTTGTGCTTCATTGAGCTCTCGGGTTTGACATGGTAGCCACACAAAATTTTTGTAGTTTTGATCCTTTGTTCACAAGACTTTAACCCAATGTCCCTAAGGGTATTGTAAGGATATCTCAATAGAAATATTTTGGAAAAACGACGTTTTCGTATTAGTCGCAAGGCGAAACTTACGAGTTCTTCAACTTTGAAGTTGAACTTGAAGATGAGTTCTTCATAGGCTTCAAGGAGTGATTGAGCGGATTGGAACCTAAGGAAAGGAGCTAAGAATTGCTAAGGCGCGACTTTGAATCTTGGAAATTTTAAGGGCTTATAAAGGTATAAATTTTGTCGTTTTAGTAGTTAAGATTTACTTGTTGTAGTAGCTATGGATATTAGCAAGAATGAGGTGTATATTATGAAGTTTGATAAGTATATTGGCTATTGGAACCCTAATCCAAAAAGTAGCATGTTTAGCTTTAAGATTGCAATTCAAGTCGATTATTAGTTTAAGTTGTCGCATGTTGTTTAAAGAAGGAAATTGTAGTTGTTGAAGTTGTTCATGGCTATATAACATGTTAGACCTTAGAACTTGGAATTGGAAAAGGATTGGAAAAGACTTAGTGTTGTTGGTTATTGTTGGCCGAGAATGGCTAGTGAGTATTAAACTACTTCGTATGAATTGTGGGGCGGAATTTTACACGTATGGTAAGGCGTGTAATCCTCTTTGTTTGGTTGTTGTTTGGAGCCTTAAATGTGGCGTGTTGGTTATTGTATTCGACCTTGAAAAAGGTGGCAAAGTGAGTAGAAACAAAGGAGGTGCTGCCCGATGTTCCGTAGAATTAGAGACCGTATACTTAGTATTATTCTACGTTAGAGACTAGAAGTTGATAGTCTTGTTGTGACCATTATAGGTTGACACTTCTACGTACGGCGTATTCGGCTTAGCTTGTGGATTTAGCCGAAAAGGTATGTGAACTATCTCTTCTTCTAGCATGATTCCTTAAGATAAAGAAAGTATGTCCTACTCCTTAAATGATCCATTCCTTGGTTGTATTCGGATTGCCTAAAATAGAATTCGTTCTATGTACTCCTTTGATTGTACTTTGATGTTTAAATTGTAAGTTGTATAATCCATTTCCTTAGTGAAGTTTGGATTCTTAAAAGTGAAAGTATTTTGCTTAAAGTACATGGAGTCTTGAAAAGGAAGTGGTTTCCAAACCTTTTGGCTAGTGCCTTAGTTCCAAAACCTAATGGTCGTTTTAATGACTTTAGGGAAGCCAAAAGAGTGATTTACTTAATTGTTTTAAAAGAGGAGAAATGACATGATTTAAGAGAAGTAACTTGTTTTTAAAGGTGTAAGTTACTTGAGGTTTAAAAGTAGAAGAAACTTGTTTTCTAAATATTAAGAGACTTGAAGTATTTTGAAAGTTAAGAACTTGATTTGTAAGCATATGATGCTTGGTTTTAAAAGTATAAGTCTCTTGGTTATAAAAGGAATGAAATTGTCTAAAAACCATAAAAGGTTATAACGGCTTTATGGGAAGTTGGTTATAACAGCTTTATGGAAGGTTTAGAAAGTTGTCTATTTTGATTAATGGGCATGAGTTGCCTTGATTGTGAAAATTTGAAGTTACTTGATTTCAAGCTTTGAAATGAGTTTTCTAAAGTGTAGTAACTTACTTTGAAAAATAGACACACCTTGATACTACGGGTGTTAGTATCTTGGGGTATTACATAAAAAGGAGTCTTTTGAAAAGAATGTACGTACGTAGTACTTTGGCTTGATTAATTGAGAATTAGTCTAAGTGTGCCTTGATAAGTACTTTGGCTTGATTAATTGAGAATTAGTCTAAGTGTGCCTTTATAGTACTTTGGCTTGATTAATTGAGAATTAGTCTAACTGTGCCTTGATAAGTACTTTGGCTTGATTAATTGAGAATTAGTCTAAGTGTGCCTTGATAAGTACTTTGGCTTGATTAATTGAGAATTAGTCTAAGTGTGCCTTGATAAGTACTTTGGCTTGGTTAATTGAGAATTATTCTATGTGTGCCTTGATAAGTACTTTGGCTTGATTAATTGAGAATTGCCTATATGTGCTGGTGATAGCCTTTGAGTGCAAGTATTATGTTTTATTACGTTATCGCGACTCTCGGTTGGAGGGTCGGCTGCCTTGTTGTAAGTTTACTTAGACGTACCGACAGCCGGAGCGGATTCCACGTATGCTTCCATTATTTGTGTTACCCTACGGCCATGCTTATACGATGTGGATGCCGGCACGCGATCGCGAGGATACCCTATGGTCACGCTTTATACGATGTGGGATGTCGGCACGCGACCACGAGGATACTCTGGACACGCTTATACGATGTGGATTCCGGCATGTGACCGTGAGTCGGGTTAGATTCCGGATTTGTTTGTGTTACCCTACGGTCATGCTTATACGATGTGGACGCCGGCACGCGACCGCGAGGATACCCTACGGTCATGCTTATACGATGTGGGATGCCGGCATGCGACCACGAGGATACCTCGACACGCTTATACGATGTGGGATTCCGGCACGTGACGAGAACGGTTTGATTCGGATTTGTTTGTATACCCCATGGTCATGCTTATACGATGTGGGATTCCGGCACGCGACCACGAGGATACTCCTGGATATGCTTATTGGTGTTACATTATATCATGGATCGCCGGTGAGAAAGGATTCCACGCATGATTGATATTATGGGCGTGAGACCCACGGTTATATTTGAGTAGTGACTTTGAGGCACGCGTCCCCGACTTGATATAATCGCTATGTATCAGGTAATCGTAGGTTGGCTATCATACACGCCTCTCGCTTTGTTTAGATCGTTATGATTTCATTACGCATTTCATCGCTCACATACTTGGTACATTCTTCGCATCGACCTCCTTCGGCCGCGTTCACGCCGCAGTTTAGGTACGCAGCTTGGTGATCTGCAGTGTGACCGCTCGCCGAGTTCTTGGATAGCTCCTTCGTCGAGTTTATCTTTTGGTATAAGTTCTTTCAAGATGTGCTTTTGTACAAGCATGGTACGGCGTGCCTTGTCCCGTCATATTTCTGAAAACTCTTAGAGGTCCGTATTCATATGTGGATTGGACTCATGTATGCAGTAGTGTCTTTGAGTATGTATATTATGGCACTTGTCGGCTTTGCCTCGCACGTATGTTGGTTTTAAAAAAAAAGGTGTTATTTAATTTCCGAAGTTTTACTTAGTTGTTAATGTAGAAGGGTGCCTGTAGTAGGCACCGACCACGCCCGGGTTCGGGCGTGACAGAGTGGTATCGAGCATGGTCCTCGGACTGTCTACAGACCGTGTCTCGTAGAGTCTTGACATCGGTGTGTTACGCCACACCCATAAACAGTGAGGCTACAGGACTTTTAGGAGTTGGTTTCTATTCTTCTCACTCTACGATCGTGCCATAGAGCTGTGTTAGTAAGATAATTCCTCTCTAACGTAATTTTGTGTTACGCTTATGCCTCCGCGAGGGCAACACCGCCTGAAGGGCAAAGGAGTAGCAGAGCTACTAGTCGACTCAGAGAGTTGATAGGGCTTATGCCCGTGGTATACTGGATGTCAGGCCGCAGCCGGCGAAGTTCTTTGCGCTGTTTTGAGGCCCCAAAGACCAGAGCCTCCAGCTTTCTCGGTTAGAGAAGATTGTAGGTCGCGAGGAAGCGATTATGTTATTGACCAAGATAGTGGTGCTACTGATTTCATCGCAGGAGGTTATTCGGCCAAGCATGCATGTGTGTACAGAGGTAGGGGCCAACGCGAGATCAGCGTAAGAGGCTAGACCGGTTGGTTATCGGTGAGTTCTCGACGAGCAAATTTCGGCCATGAGTGAGATATTCGTCCCACTACCCAAAGACATACCCCGCAGCTCACTGGTGGGATATTGGACCCACAAGGTATTTAGGAGCCGGTCCCAAGCTCCAGGGTCGAGGTTCTCGAGGAGCAGAGGATTTTCTCACGAGGCCACATATTCTCGGTGTTTCCAATGTAGTAAGCGTCATTTGGGGAAATGCCACGGGCACATGTGTTTGTTATTATTGTGACCGTCCGGGCCACAAGAAGTGGGAATGTCCTGTTAGAAAGAGCACCGGTAAGGTGGCTCAGCCTATGAGGCCGATGGTTGGTTACCTTTCCTCCACACCGCAAGGCCCCAGCAGGTGTTCAGATGTCACCACCATGGTAGAGGTCACTGGAGTTTATAGTTCGCGGTCCTTCAACCGCAGATGACGACGTGACTACTGGACAGGGTCAGGAGGCGACATCGCATGGGGTTACAGGTATATTTCGATTCTTTTGAATCATACGTGCATTGATAGATTCAGATTTTACCCTAGCGTATATGTTTTCCCTTTATTGCTAGCAGTTTTAAGTGATAGTACCCCCAGAGGTAGGAATACTTTGATTAGTAAAGTGAAAAGTTATGAATGTTGACAAGAATGATAAGTGAACTGAGACTATAGTTGTGTAGAGTTCACAAGTTGTAATTACCCCATAACAGTGTAAGACCAATAGGGAAGAATGTACGGTAGAAATGCTTCGACCTATGTGACAAACCTCTAGTGAATAGGGGGATAGGGTGAGAAGTACCTTGAGATAAGAGAGAGTTTTAGTTCAAGCTAAGAATGAGAAGTTAAGTGTGACGATGAGTTGGGTTATGGACTCATTTCGGGTCAACCGGTAGTATGGAATGGGGTGATGTCAGTTAGAAATGGTCTCGTTATGTGGTAGGGTCACGAGGGTGCAAGGCCCAAGTCTGGTTGATCGTTGTACGAGTTTGTGGACGCATTCCACCGGAATCAGGTCGTAAGGACCGAGAAGAGCCTTAACGGGAATGTAAGTAACAATATGGCCAAGTTTGGATAGTAACTCCAAGGATTGAGAAACGTAAACAATATTTGAGATTTTGTACGTGTACTAGATAAGTTTGAAAGTACGAGAAAGTATGACAAGTAAGGAAAGAAAGTGACCCCTAAAGATCTTGTTTGTGATAAGACTGTAACCTTAGAGTTTTGTGAGGAGGGGTCGCGGACGGAAGGTCCATTGATATGTTTACGTATGTTGTGGTGGCCATGTGTGGCATCGTTGGTCTTGTGCAGTTTTGATTGAGAGGCATAGTATAGAGTTTATGCCGGAGTTTGTATAGCTTGACAACCGACTAAGAACATTCGGGGACGAATGTTTCTAAGGGGGGAAGAATGTTACATCCCGTAAGTCCAGGACATGTATAAGAGAATGTACGTAAGGAATCAAGACTTGGAAATTGGTACGAAAGGAAGAATTGCTTTTCCGACGGAAAATCTTCCGAACGTCGGAAAGGAAAAATGTTCGTTGTTGAGAATTGGATTCTCAAAGTGCATTATTTGAAGAGTATGGAACTCTTAACCTTATGGAAATTTATTTTTTACGGATTTGGTCACGTGTGGCCCACCCGAGGAATTTTACGTTTTGCGGGGCCCACGAGGGTTACGGAATTTTATGGACAAATGAGAGGGCGACACGTGGCACCCCCACACTTGGTCTTGGTCGAAATGTGTAAGGGTAAAATGGTCATTTACCATGGTGGAAGATAAGTCTTGCTAAGCTTGATATTGTTGACCAAGTCAACTTGCCACTTGTGCTTAATCCTTGTGATCTTCATCTTAGCCACCCATTTGTTTAAGTCTAAGCCATCCAATGTGTTAAATAAGCATGCTACTAGTGCAAGACTGGTTTTCAACACTTAGAAAATATCACAACATGTCTTGTGCTTCATTGAGCTCTCGAGTTTGACATGGTAGCCACACAAAATTTTTGTAGTTTTGATCCTTTGTTCACAAGACTTTAACCCAATGTCCCTAAGGGTATTGTAAGGATATCTCAATAGAAAGATTTCGGAAAAACGACGTTTTCGTATTAGTCGCATGGAAACTTACGAGTTCTTCAACTTTGAAGTTGGAACTTGAAGATGAGTTCTTCATAGGCTTATAAGGAGTGCTTGAAGCGGATTGGAACCTAAGGAAAGGAGCTAAGAATTGCTAAGGCGCGACTTTGAATCTTGGAAATTTTAAGGGCTTATAAAGGTATAAATTTTGTCGTTTTAGTAGTTAAGATTTACTTGTTGTAGTAGCTATGGATATTAGCAAGCATGAGGTGTATATTATGAAGTTTTATAAGTATATTGGCTATTGGAACCCTAATCCGAAAACTAGCATGTTTAACTTTAAGATTACAATTCAAGTCGATTATTAGTTTAAGTTGTCGCATGTTGTTTAAAGAAGGAAATTGTAGTTGTTGAAGTTGTTCATGGCTATATAACATGTTAGACCTTAGAACTTGGAATTGGAAAAGGATTGGAAAAGACTTAGTGTTGTTGGTTATTGTTGGCCGAGAATGGCTAGTGAGTATTAAACTACTTCGTATGAATTGTGGGGCGGAATTTTACACGTATTGTAAGGCGTGTAATCCCCTTTGTTTGGTTGTTGTTTGGAGCCTTAAATGTGGCGTGTTGGTTATTGTATTCGACCTTGAAAAAGGTGGCAAAGTGAGTAGAAACAAATGAGGTGCTGCCCGATTTTCCGTAGAATTAGAGACCGTATACTTAGTATTATTCTACGTTAGAGACTAGAAGTTGATAGTCTTGTTGTGACCATTATAGGTTGACACTTCTACGTACGGCGTATTCGGCTTAGCTTGTGGATTTAGCCGAAAAGGTATGTGAACTATCTCCTCTTCTAGCATGATTCCTTAAGAGAAAGAAAGTACGTCCTACTCCTTAAATGATCCATTCCTCGTTGTATTCGGATTGCCTAAAATAGAATTCGCTCTATGTACTCCTGATTGTACTTTGATGTTTAAATTGTAAGTTGTATAATCCATTTCCTTAGTGAAGTTTGGATTCTTAAAAGTGAAAGTATTTTGCTTAAAGTACACTGAGTCTTGAAAAGGAAGTGGTTTCAAACCTTTGGCTAGGCCTTAGTTCCAAAACCTAATGGTCGTTTTAATGACTTTAGGGAAGCCAAAGGAGTGATTTACTTAATTGTTTTAAAAGAGGAGAAATGACATGATTTAAGAGAAGTAACTTGTTTTTAAAGGTGTAAGTTACTTGAGGTTTAAAAGTAGAAGAAACTTGTTTTCTAAATATTAAGAGACTTGAAGTATTTTGAAAGTTAAGAACTTGATTTGTAAGCATATGATGCTTGGTTTTAAAAGTATAAGTCTCTTGGTTATAAAAGGAATGAAATTGTCTAAAAACCATAAAAGGTTATAACGGCTTTATGGGAAGTTGGTTATAACGGCTTTATGGAAGGTTTAGAAAGTTGTCTATTTTGATTAATGGGCATGAGTTGCCTTGATTGTGAAAATTTGAAGTTGGTTGATTTCAAGCTTTGAAATGAGTTTTCTAAAGTGTAGTAACTTACTTTGAAAAATAGACACACCTTGATACTACGGGTGTTAGTATCTTGGGGTATTACATAAAAAGGAGTCTTTTGAAAAGAATGTACGTACGTAGTACTTTGGCTTGATTAATTGAGAATTAGTCTAAGTGTGCCTTGATAAGTACTTTGGCTTGATTAATTGAGAATTAGTCTAAGTGTGCCTTGATAGTACTTTGGCTTGATTAATTGAGAATTAGTCTAAGTGTGCCTTGATAAGTACTTTGGCTTGATTAATTGAGAATTAGTCTAAGTGTGCCTTGATAAGTACTTTGGCTTGATTAATTGAGAATTAGTCTAAGTGTGCCTTGATAAGTACTTTGGCTTGTTAATCGAGAATTATTCTATGTGTGCCTTGATAAGTACTTTGGCTTGATTAATTGAGAATTGCCTATATGTCGGGTGATAGCCTCGAGTGCAAGTATTATGTTTTATTACGTTGCACGACTCTCGGTTGGAGGGTCGCCTTTGTAAGTTTACTTGACGCGTCGACAGCCGGTGGATTCCACGTATGCTTCCATTATTTGTGTTACCCTACGGTCATGCTTATACGATTTGGGATGCCGGGCACGCGATCGCGAGGATACCCTATGGTCACGCTTATACGATGTGACGCCGGCACGCGACCACGAGGATACTCGACACGCTTATACGATGTGGGATTCCGGCACGTGACCGCGAGTCGTTAGATTCGTGATTTGTTTGTGTTACCCTACGGCCATACTTATACGATGTGGGATGCCGTCACGCGACCGCGAGGATACCCTATGGTCATGCTTATACGATGTGGGATGCCGGGCACGACCACGAGGGATACTCCTCGACACGCTTATACGATGTGGGATTCCGGCACGTGACCAGAACGGGTTGATTCGGATTTGTTTGTATACCACACGGTCATGCTTATACTGTGGGATTCCGGTCATGACCACGAGGATACTCTGGATATGCTTATTGTGTTACATTATATCATGGATCGCCAGCGAGAAAGGATTCCACTCGCATGATTGATATTATGGGCGTGAGACCCATGGTTATATTTGAGTAGTGACTTTGGACACGCGCCCCGACTTGATATAATCGCTTATGTATTGGTAATCGTAGGTTGGCTATCATACACGCCTCTGCTTTGTTTAGATCGTATGATTTCATTACGATTTCATCGCTCACATACTTGGTACATTCTTCGTACTGACCTCCTTCGGGGCCTGCGTTCATGTCGCAGGTACGCAGTTTGGTAATCTGCAGGTGTAGGACCCTGCTCAGAGTTCTTGGATAGCTCCTTCTGTTCGGGAGTTTATCTTTTTGGTATAAGTTCTTTCAGTATAGGCTTTTGTACAGTTATGGGTACGGCGGGGCCTTGTCCCGTCATATTTCGGTAAAACTCTTAGAGGTCTGTATTCATATGTGGGATTGGACTCATGTACAGTAAAGGTCTTTGAGTATGTATATTATGGCAGCCTTGTCGGCTTTGCCCTTGCACGTATGTTGGTTTTAAAAAAAAAAGGGGTGTTATTTAATTTCCGCAGTTTACTTAGTTGTTAAGGTAGAAGGGTGCCCAGGTAGGGCACCAGTCACGGGCCCGGGGTTCGGGGCATGACACTTAGTTTCCTTTGGATACCCCACGAAGTAACATTTCTCACTTTTAGATTCCAACTTATCATTGAGCATCTTCTTAACATATGCATGGCACCCCCAGGGTCTCACATGTTTAAGAGTTGGCTTCTTGCCACACCATGTCTCATATGGTGTCTTTTCTACTGATTTGGAAGGAACCATGTTCAGAACATATATTGAGGTTTGTATAGCATATCCCCAAAGGTATGTTGGTAGAGCTGAGAAGCTCATCATGGATCGCATCATATCCAATAGGGTTCGATTTCTCCTCTCGGTAACACCATTCATTTGTGGTGTTCCAAAAGGTGTACATTCTGAATGAACTCTATGTAGCTTTAAGTAATCTAAAAATTCTTTGCTTAAGTATTCACCTCCTCGATCAGAGCGAAGAGTCTTGAAACTTTTTGCGAGTTGTTTCTCAACTTCATACTTGTACTCCTTAAACTTTTCGAAGGCATCAAATTTATGTTTCATAAGATACACATATCCATACTTTGTCAAGTCGTTAGTAAAAGTGATGAAGTAAGGGAAACCTCCTCTAGATTGAGTAAAAAATGGTCCACATACGTCAATATGTACCAACTCAAGTACCTCATTGGCTCGCACACCTTTCCCAAAAAGGGGCTTGTTGGTCATCTTACATTTCAAATAGGATTCGCAATTACCATAAGACTCCAAGTCAAATGGTTCTAGGTAGTCAAGTTTCCTTAACCTTGCTATCCTTGTTTGATTGATATGACCAAGTATACAATGCAAAAGGTAGGTAGAATTTCTATTACTTTATTTTAGCTCGTTTGTTTTGTACAATGAATATTTCTATGACGTACATACTTTGTCACCAGAGGTAGAAGCACCTGGTGCTTTTCCTCCTCATGGTGCATTTCTTCTTCCAATGCCCCTTCTTGTTACAGTTGAGGCATACATCCATAGCCAGATGTCACGACCCGACCCCGGGGCCGCGACTGGTGCCCTACCGGGGCACCCTCGCGATACAACATCAGAGAATAGCAGCGGAACATATATAACACATAACCTGTATAAAGTAAACATCACTGGCAAGCCGACAAGGCCGCCTTCCATAAAATAAACGTAATCAAAAGTAAAACAGTACAACTTGTTCTTACAGCCCGAACCACAACGTGACTACATACCTCTAGGAATAACAACTGTGGCGGGACAGGGCCCCGCCATACCCCCTGAATATACAAAAGTCTACAACCTCAGGGAACCGTACCAAAAGACAAAGCCTCCGGAGAAATGGAGCTTTCCAAGAGCTGAACAGTGATCCTAAGAGTGCGGATCAGCAAGCTACGTACCTCAACTCGCGATTTAACGCAGCCGGAGGAGGTCAAGACAACAGTACCAAGTATGTGAAATCAAAATATCAGAATGAAATCATAATAGTCTATATAAAGCAGGAGACATGTATGATAGCCAAACTACAGTACACAACATATACGCAGTCACGTCAAGTCAGGGACTCACGCCCTCTAAGTCATCACTCAAACATAACCATGGGTCTCATGCCCACAATATCAATCACGCCCGTGGAATTCCTTCCTCACTGCCGGCAGTCTATGATATACAACACCAAGGAGTACACATGAACACCAGGTCCCACCTGTGTCATAAGAACCGTACGGGGCAAGTACGAAGGCATAGCTACCAGATCCACCCTGCATCCTCAATCGACGGCAAGTACGAAGCCACCTACGGATCCCACCGTACCAACAATACTAAATACCTGTATCACGAAGCTGACCGGGGCAAGTACGATAGCCTCTACCAGATCCACCCTGCGTCACGTCGCTGACCGGGGCAAGTACGCAGGCTAACCACCAGATCCGCCCTGCATCACGAAACTTCGTCCTAACACTGACCGGGGCAAGTACGAAAGCCAACTACCAGATCTACCCTGCATCACGTCGCTGACCTAGGCAAGTACGAGGGCTAGCTACCAGATCCACCCTGCATCAGTAGACCTCATGGAGAGCTAGTCCATGGAATAACACTATCAACAGGGAACGATCCCTCATCATGGCTGCATATCCGTGGGCCATCCATCGAGTCAGTGTGCCCAAATGAAATAACAAGATAACACTTACCATGGAAGCATACCCGTGGGCCACCCAGCGTGTCAGTATGTCCAAACATGATCGAGAATAAACACGACCGGCCCTCCATCGAGAGACGCGGTAACATAAGGATATAGTACTTGTACACCAAGACTATCACAAGCAAACATAGGCAAGTTATTCACACTCAAGGTACTTTCATACTATGCCAAAAATCCGGGTTCTAACCCCAAAGTACTATGTATTTTAACTCCTTAAAATATTCTCTCCTTTTACAAAGGTCACACGATACTAATACCCGTAGTATCAAAATAGAGTAATTATCATTGTAAGTAACCCAAAAACAATGTCCATACCTTCCCGTTTAAATAGACCAGGACAAAACCATGCCTTCTTTTAAAACCAACTCAAGACAATACCATGTCTTCCTTTTAAACAAAAACATTTCTCCTTTTGAAAGCCAAGTAACAATATACTTTTCAAAATGGTTTAAGACTCATGACTTCTTAAAAATATCAAGTTACCGTTTTAAATCCAATGATAGAACCATTCTTTCGTTTTCATAAAGTCGTTATAACTAACTTCCCATAAAGCCATTATAACACTTTACATTTTAGACCAATCAAGGACAACTACTCACATTTCCGAAATCAAGATAATTTTATTCTTTTAAAGACCAAGTACCCATTACTCACGAATGAGGTTTCACAACTTTTAACACAATTCAAGTCCTTAACATTTCATATCAAGTCACTTAACTTTAGAATCAAATCAAGGACACAAAAAAAAGACATCAAACTTCTTTAACACACGTGCGTCTACCGCACTATATATTTTACAAATAATCATGCTCAAGAGAATAGAAAGAATCACATACCTCTTCGGGTCAATCCACTTTCTAAGTCCAATATATAAATTCCTCACGTAGTACGTCAACCTATAATGACCATAATACTTTTATTAACCTCTAGTTCAACGTAGAATATCCCAAGTGTAAAGTCACTAAATCTATGGAAAATCGGGCAACATTTCCTTTGTTTCTACATACTTTGCCACTTTTTTCAAGGCCGAATTCAACATCCAAACGCTACATTTAAGGCCCAACAATCCAATCAATTCAACGGGGATTACACACCTAAACTTGGATGTGTAAAATTCTGCCCCACAATATAAAACAACTATCTTAACAAGTTTAAAGTAGTATTTTGGCTACAACATGCTTACATAACCTTCTTGTCCAATTCTTTTATATCCAAACCATATTTCTTACATGCAATTTAACTAAGAGCAATATTTTCAACTACAAATTCTTTCTCCTTCACATGCAATACCAAAAACCAACAAGGGGAGAAGGAATTGTTACCTTAGAGCTTTAGCCAAATTATCCCAACAAGTTTGCTATCCTCCTTTCCAAAAACACCACCACAACAACTCTTACAAGCTAGCCAACAAGCTTCCTTCTTGCCACACTTTTCAGATTTTCCTCAAGCTTAGATTTCCTCTTGAAATTCTAGAGAGAAGGGAGAGCTTTTAGCTTTAGAGAGAGAGAGGAACTTGAAGAATGACCAAGTCTTCAAGACTTGGTCAATAAGTAGTGCATGCAAAATCAGATGGGGGGACACTTGTCACCCTCCCATGGCCTTTTTAAAAGAAAATATTTGTTTTCCTCGGCTTTTCGCCGCGCTCGCGCGGCCATGCGCGGCGCTGAAACTTCCGCCACCTCACAGAACTTCCGGCGCCGCGGCGCTGCAACTTCAGCGACCGCTCAGAATGTCCGCGCGCGCCTGCGGGCTCTCGCTCAAACACCTTTCTGTCCGATCACAAGACCGAACTTGTAACTCCCATAACTTTCTACTCCGATGTCCTATAGACGAACGGTCGGTTGCGTTGGAAACTAGACTCAACGAACTACGCACTAGGCCTTTGAAACACTTAGAAACTCTCAATGTAGCGGGTCGTAACCCGCCTCAAAGTTGACTAAAACCCGTCCGAAACAATCCGTCAACCTATCTTTCGAAAATTTTAAGTCTTACTCCCTTTCGTACGCTCTCATACGCATGACCTGAACTATGGGGTGTAACACCAGAATCCCCTTCTATTTCTTCACACTTCTCTTTAGGCTTCATAGCTAAGGGCGCAACGACTGTTTTGCCCTTTTCTTCTACCATTCCTCGCCTTTCGGCTTGGGCCGGCGTAGAGCTCACCATAAGCACAACTTTGCCTTTGGTAGTTGAAGATTCAAAGGTCTTGAACATGTTATGCAGCTCTGGCAGACTCGCCTTCGTTCCGTTCATATTGTATTTTACAATCAAATTCAGGAATACAAACGAGAGAGAGAGAGTTTTAGGATGAGGGTGGAAGTGACGTTATTCTGCAGCTTTGTACCAATCGAGGCCAGTCTTTCTATCAGCCTTATCATCTTCAACACATGCTGAGACACTTGGATCCCTTCATTTAGCTTACACTTGAAGAGTTCTATTAACCACTCATATCTCATAGTTTGGGACTGAGAGTCATAGAGACTTTTGAAGTGTTCAAACATTTTGTTAGGGCCCATGTTCTCGTGTTGTCTCTGAAGCTCCACTGACATGGAAGACAACATCACGCATTGTGCTGAAGTGGAATCATCTAGGTGTTTCCAGTAGGTTGTTGTTGAGTGTATTTTGGTACATTCTTTTGAGTCATTTTTAGTTAGTATTTTACTCTTTTCGTTTGTGTTTAGTATAATATTAGGGTTGTTTTTCTTTCTTTTGAGTCACAGCGGTTCCAAAGGAGGAAATACAGAATTGAGGATGAAATGAGCTCAATGAAGATGAAGTTTGCACAAGCACAACCTAATGAATGAAGCCTAAAATGTCCCAAGAAGAATAGAAGAAATCAGGTGAAATCCGGACGAAAACAGGTCAAGGGCCGCGGCTCAAGGCAAGGAAGGGTCGCGGCGCAGATGAGCCGCGGCTGAAGGAATTAGGTCCGCGGCGTGAAAATTCCAGAGAGCAAGAAAATAAAACACCGTCTCAAGGGCCGCGGCGCCTGGACGAATGGTCGCAGCTCCTCAGAAGCAGAAACTGTCAGTGATTTCGAGCCATTTAGGGTCGCAACTCCAACGCGGGATTTCCAGATTTTTGGGCTGAAATTTGACAGGGATAAAAGGGTCAGGAGCAAGGTTTTTCTCAGATATAAATACCGTAAACCCTGTCATACTTTAGAACATACTTTGGAGATGAGAACGGGGGCTACAAGCTACACAATTTGAGACTTTTGTTCAAGTTCTTTCTCTTTTCTTTACTTTAATTCAGTTTATGTTGGATTGTAATTTAGTTCTTAGCATGAAAATGTTTAGGAGCTAATTACTTTATTAGGATTTTCCGTCGAATCACTTGAAACTCTTTCATATAGTTAATGCATTATTAGTGATTTCTTCTTCAGTCATATTAAAATATATTCAATAATTGTTTTGATTGCTTGATAATTAATTGATCACGAATTGTCGTCACATATATGATTTCGAATCAAAATTCTGAAAGGTGAGATTTGAATATGCTGTAGTTGAATAGACATAGGTTAAAATTGTGGACGAAAGTACCCCGATACTTGTGTAGTGTTTAGGGTTATTGTTCTTAATCCTCTTGTGTGGTAAAATCTATCATAGAAATATAGAAGATTTCTGCACATGATTGAGCTCTTGTATGTCCTAACTGGAATATAATGACAGATTAGTTAACCTGCTATCTTAATATGAAGAAGAATCATTAGCATTGCATTAGCGTGTGAAATAATGGATAGTTTAGGAGATTGGAAGCCCTATCTCCATCATAACTGTTTTAAATCCCAAAGTATTTTCAACGTTAGTTTAATTTCTGCACTTTATTTTAATTCGTAGTTATAATTGTCAAACAAAATAACGTTAACCAAATAGATACCATATAATAGATAATCGGTACTTGATAACCAGTCTTTGTGGACGATATTCGGTCTTACAGAATGTATTACTTGAAGCGATACATACACTTGCATAAGCACGTAGAAATAGCGCAACAAGTTTTTGGCGACGTTGCTGGGGACTGGCGTACTGTTAATATCGATCTATCTATTCTTATTTCTAATTTGGTTTTTATTTTCAGTTTTTTTTTCGTTTTTTTATTTTTCTTTAGTGCTGTTTGTCGTGATCTGTTTGCTGTTTTTTATTAGTCTCAGGAACATAGTTTATGCGAAGTAGGAGAGGAGCTGACATTTCTATCCCTCTGAACCCTGAGATTGAGAGATTGTGCAGACATAACAGGAAAGAGAAAAGAGCAGCTGATTCCTTAGCAATGGGAGATCAGCAAAGCAATAATTTGGAGGATGATGAGTTACCGCCTGTTTTAAGACAAGTCCCTGCAGAAAGGAGCTTGGGGACTATGTGATGCCTACTATTATAGGGGTGCAGACTTGCATCAGCCTTCAAGTTGTTGAAGCCAATAATTTCGAAATCAAACCAGCAATCTTGCACATGGTCCAAGGTTCAGTCCAGTTTGGGGGATTACCAACAGAAAATCCCCATCTGCATCTACCAAACTTCCTGGAGATGTGTCCAACGTTTAAGTATAATGATGTTACTGATGATGTCATTCATTTGAGGCTCTTCCCATTCTAACTCAGGGAGAGAGCAAAGTGTTGGTTGAATTCATTACAGGCGAACTCCATCACTGCATGGCAAGACTTAGCCCAGAAGTTCCTTGCCAAGTTCTTCCCTCCATCCAAAGAAGCAAAGCTCAGATGAGAGCCTAATAATTACTATCAGATGGATGGAGAGTCACTAAACGATGAATGGGCTGTGTGGTACAACTCGTACCATTATTGATGCTGCAGCAGAAGGAACGTTCATGAAAAAGAATGTCAATGAGGCACATGATTTGCTAGAGGACATGACCACAAACAACCATCAGGGGGGCGATGAGAGAGCAGTGAATGATAGGAAAGTAGCTGGGATTCATGAGCTAGATGCTATCACTGCATTGACTGCGCATGTAGCCACTTTGACAAAGCAGATGCAGCAGAATACCATGTCAGTTAAAGCGGTTTAGACACCTGTGAGTTGCGAAATTTGTGGGGGTCCCCATACTTTTGATAGGTGTACAACGGTGGACCCAAATAATGTGCCTATGGAGCAAGTTCAGGCAGTGGAGAATTTTCAGAGGCCCTATAACAATGCATTCTCCAACACATATAATTCGGGGTTGAGAAATCACCCAAAGTTTTCATGGAAAAATGACCAGGGGCAGCAACCACAGTTTCAAGCCTCATCTTCACATTAGTTCAGCCAACCAGCACCACAAGAGAAACTAGATAACTTGGAAGCAGCACTGTTAGCCATGGCCAAAACCCAGAACCAATTCATGGCAGAGACCCAATCCTCACTTTCGACCCTGACCAACTCCCAAAATCAGTTCATAATGAAAACAAGATCATCGATTAAAAATCTGGAAGTTCAAATGGGACAGCTGACGAACACACTGAACAAAAGAGAGCAAAGTAATCTCCCCAGTAATACAGTGATGAACCCAAGGGAGCAATGCCAGGCAGTTAGCTTGAGAAGTGGGAAGCAGTTAGAGCATATGTGATCTCAACCAGTGAAGGATAATGAGGTAGAAGGCAGTGAGGAGAAAATGGGGGGGTTACTGATGACCGCCCTATTTTAGAGAAGGCTCCGCCCGCAGTTATGAGGGAATACACAAACAAAATCCCTTACCCTCAAAGGATGCAGAAGAAGTACTTAGATAAGCAGTTTTCAAAATTTTTGGAGGTATTTAAAATACTGCACATTAACCTTCCCTTCATTGAAGTATTGGAGCAAATGCTAGCATATGTAAAGTTTATGAAAGACATACTGTTTAAGAAGTTGGCAGACTATGAGACAGTGGTGCTCACTGAAGAATGCAGTGCTATTTTGCAGAAGAAGCTCCCACCAAAGTTGAGAGATCCGGAGAGTTTCACTTTACCTTGCACTATAGGGAAGGTGACATGCAAACGGGCTTTGTGTGACTTAGGGGCTAGTATCAACTTGATGCCTCTCTCCGTATTCAAAAGACTTGGGTTGGGAGAAACAAATCCGACCACAATCAACTTGCAGCTAGCTGATCGCTCAGTCGTGCATCCCAAAGGTATAATTGAAGATGTGTTAGAAAAAGTGAGCAAATTCATCTTCCCTACTGATTTCCTCATTATTGATATGGAGGAAGATGAAAATATGCACATTATCCTTGGGAGACCATTCCTAGCGACAGGGAGAGCTCTTATTGATGTTGAAAAGGGAGAATTGAAGCTCCGAGTACAAGATGATGAGATGACTTTCTCTGTTTTCAAACCTTCAACTGATCAACAATTCAATGATAAATGTTTTGCGGTTGGTGTAGTTGACAAAAAGACTCCTCGTGAAATTTCCAAGGGTACTGATGCCCTTGATGGTAAGAAGTTTGGACTTGTGAATGATGTCGTGAATGACGAAAAAGGAACAAAGTCCACTGAACTCAACCCTGTAAAAAAAAAAAGGAGAAAGCGAATGGTGTTGAATGGATATGTGGAAGGGATAATCTACCCCCTTGAGTGAACAGATATTTGCGTCCGGCTAAAAGGCGTTAAAGACATCGCTACTTGGAAGACACCCAATGTTTTAATTATGTTATTTCAATTTTCATTTTAGTTTGTTTTAATTTTGTCTTGAACAGTCTGGCATTTTTAGTGTTTGTGGATGACAGATAAAGAGCAGGGACTAACTCTGAGGAGAAAAGGACGAAAAATGCTGAAAACTGGAAAAATCAAATCTTCAGGGAATTAAGGGCCGCGGCACCTATTGAGGGAGTCGCGCAAGACGAGGCGAAAGAGCCACGATGAAGGCCGCCAGCCATTAGTGGTCGCGACTCTCCGCTTTGTGCACGATGATTTTTCCATCAACCTGCACTCCGCCAGGACCGCCAGATTGTGTCTGTAAGTGTCAATTTATTTTTTGTCTTTACACATTGGGGACAATGTGTCAATCAAGTTTGAGGGGATCCTACTTTGTTTTGTGTTTTGTTTTGAGTCTATTTGTTTTTTTTTATTTTTTGTTTTATGTGTTCGTGAGTCATAATTTTTTTATGGATCAAGCATGATGTAGTTGCTAAAGACATTGAGTGAATAAAGTGGGATAATGTAATGGAATTGAAAGCAAAAATATGTGTGCTTAAGTTAGATATGCCAAAGATTAATGACATCTTATTATTTGGGATATTTGTGTTTAGCCTATGTGTTGTCAATTATGGAAAGAAAAGTTGAAAAATGTCTAGAAAACTTGTTTGCTTGTTATTTGAGGCGAAATAGTTAAGATGTACATATTTAGGAAAATGATTCAGACATTTCTTTGATAGCTCTTCTTACCATTCATTACCTATCCTGACATAAATTGTATCACTAGTCAGCCCCTTTGAGTCTAAAATAAGATCGTTCTTTGACACCCAATGATCCCTATGTTGTGCCATAAGTGATATTTGAAAACTCTTGGAATGAAAAGTGTTGAAAAAGAATCAAAAAGAGAATATAAAATTGATGCACCCCAATGAAAAATATGCAAAAGCTTAAGTTTGGGGGTGCTTGTTATTTATATTGTATCTCATTCTCTCAAAAGAAAAGAGGAGAGAAAATAGGTATGAAATTGAAAAGAAAGTCAAAGAGAAGGACAAAAAGTTGAATAAAAAAAATGTTTATGGTACGTAATTTGAGCCTAAATCCCTCTTTTACCTACCCCTGCCTAAGCCTACATTACAACCCTTGAAAGTCCTGAAGATCCTTAATGGGTATATCTATGATTAATGGAGAATAGCAAGTAAATAGATCTATAGCATTTTTGGAAAGATGGAATGAAATTGACATGCATAGGTTAGGTGTTTATGTTTCCATTAATTATGATCTAAGTGAATCTGCGAAATATCTAACTTGAAATTCTAGATTGCTATATATTCATGCTATATGTTCTAACATATTATCCTATCTTTCATTCATGATGTTGAAGAAGCATTGCTACAACTACTTGATCCAGTTCATAGAGTCATTGTTTTTGTTTTTTTTGTTTAGTGCTTTACTCGAGGGCGAGTTAAGTGTAAGTTTGGGGGTGTTTGTTGAGTGTATTTTGGTATACTCTTTTGAGTCATTTAGTTAGTATTTTACTATTTTCGTTTGTGTTTAGTATAATATTAGAGTTTTTTTCTTTCTTTTGAGTCACAACGATTCCAAAGGAGGAAATACAAAATTGAGGATGAAATGAGCTCAATGAAGATGAAATTTGCACAAGCACAGCCCAAGGAATGAAGCCTAAAATGTCCCAAGAAGAATAGAAGAAATCAGGTGAAATCCGGAGGAAAACAGGTCAAGGGCTGCGGCTCAAGGCAAGGAAGGGTCGCGGCACAGATGAGCCACGACTGAAGGAATTAGGGCCGCGGAGTGAAAATTCCAGAGGGCAAGAAAATAAAACACCGTCGCAAGGGCCGCGGCGCCTGGACGAAGAACCGCGGCTCCTCAGAAGCAGAAACTGCAAGTGATTTCGAGCCATTTAGGGTCGCGGCTCCGACGCGGTATTTCCAGATTTTTGGGCTGAAATTTGACAGGGGTAAAAGGGTCCGGAGCAAGGTTTTTCTCAGATATAAATACCCTAAACCCTGTCATACTTTAGAACATAATTTGGAGAGGAAAACGGGGGCAAGCTACACAATTGGAGACTTTTGTTCATGTTTTTTCTCTTTTCTTTACTTTAATTCAGTTTATGTTGGATTGTAATTTAGTTCTTAGCATGACAATGTATATGAGCTAATTACTTTATTAGGGTTTTCCGTCGAATCACTTGAAACTCTTTCATATAGTTAATGCATTATTAGTGATTTCTTCTTCAGTCATATTAAGATCTATTCAATAATTGTTTTGATTGCTTGATAATTAATTGATCACTAATTGTCATCACATATATGATTTCGAATCAAAATTCTGAAAGGTGAGATTTGAATATGCTGTAGTTGAATAGACATAGGTTAAAATCGTGGACGAAAGTACCCTGATACTTGTGTAGTGTTTAGCGTTATTGTTCTTAATACTCTTGTGTGGTAAAATCTAACATAGAAATATAGAAGGTTTCTGCACATGATTGAGCTCTTGTATGTCCTAACCGGAATATAATGACAGATTAGTTAACCTGCTATCTTAATACGAAGAAGAATCATTAGCATTGCATTAACGCGTGAAAGAGTGGATAGTTGAGGAGATTGGAAGCCCTATCTCCATCATAATTGTTTTAAATCCCAAAGTATTTTCAACATTAGTTTAATTTCTGCACTTTATTTTAATTCGTAATTATAACTGTCAAACAAAATAACGTTAACCAAATAGATACCATAGAATAGATAATCGGTACTTGATAACCAGTCTTTGTGGACGATATTCGGTCTTACAAACTATATTACTTAAAGCGATACGTACACTTGCGTAAGCACGTAGAAATAGCGCAACAGTTGCCTCATCAAATGTGGCGTATTTCTCATAATCTATGGTAGGCATTGTGGGGAATACTTTTTCCAACATGTATTCTATCTTTTCTTGCCTTAGGACAATTCCCAAGTTCCTAAGCGAGTCTAGATAGTTTGGTCCAGTGAGTTTGTTCATTTCAATGATAGATTCAACATTTTGATAAGACGAAGAGTTTAGATAGACAGGAAACTACAATCAAATTTATTTCCTATTATACATTAGTTTAGGCTAATTTAACATGGTCTTTTGTTTAATTAGTTCCACTATTTTAGCATACTTCTATGACCCCATGGTAGAATACAGACCTAGATTTCTTTAAGTTCATAATGGGCCAAGATCCAAAACTATGCTATATCCGCGTTTGCTTTGGCTGATAACTTCAATAGAATATTTTGGTAGGTTCTAAACCAATTGCAAAACTTATTTGCAACTCTTGGTTGATTAATTTTTTTTTTTAATCTTGCGTCCTTATATATATATATTTTTAAACAATCCACGGACTCGCGGCCCGAGGTAATTTTATAATAAGAAACAAGGGGTCCAAAAGGGAATTACAAGCAAAGGGGTCATCCTAACCTCGCCTGCTACTCCTATCTGGGCAAAGTGTTAGACTATCCCGAATGTAAAAAGAAAGAGGAAGATAAAACGAGATATTCTTTGATCATCACAGA
Organism: Przewalskia tangutica; assembly: GCA_029844215.1. Taxonomy (NCBI): domain Eukaryota; kingdom Viridiplantae; phylum Streptophyta; class Magnoliopsida; order Solanales; family Solanaceae; genus Przewalskia; species Przewalskia tangutica. The sequence continues at coordinate 64,263,417 of CM056736.1, read as the reverse complement.
GTTTATAATGCACTGTATGATGATATTACAAATGATGATACTAAGATAATGATAGAATAATACAAGAACAAAGCTAGGACATCTAAACTCTGAACTTATAAACTCTTCAAAACTGAGTATCTTTTCTGTTGTGTCTTCCAAATATTCATGAAACTGAATCATTTGAATGCTTTCTTCTTGGCTTCCCTCATAGGCATATGTATAGTAGCAGGCATGTTGCCATCCCAACTACCCTTCCTGGTGTGTCTCTTTTGTTTCAGCGTAAGAGTCCGGGGAGATAGATTCCCTTTCCCGATGATAAGTCTTTCTTCCTCAAGTGAATCCTCTTCTGAGTCTGTGTCTGTTGGCCTGAGATTATACATAATCGTAGGCATCTCCAACCTCGGCTCATGTGGTTCTGCCTCTTCATCGAATAGACCAAAGCCCTCAAATTCAGAATCAGAATCAAAGGTAGTACCTGGAATAGTGGCCTTGTCTTGCACGTCATCTAAATCACCTGCAATCTCCTTCAAATGCTGTATATATTTCTCTGCTGGACAATGATAGTAGTATCAGTCGTAGTCCACAAGCACTTCCTCAAAAGTGAGCATACCATTGCAATCTCCGTACTTTGCATTGCCTTGCCAAATATACGTCGAAATACAAGTTTATCAGCTTCCGTCAAGTTTGCCCAGTCCTTATCCATGTCCCACGATGTCACGCCCCAAATTTTCCTAAGTCTTTACTTAGGGCGTGATGGCACCTGGACAATTATTTTCCACCAGGAGCACCATTTAATTCTCTTTATTTAGAAATTTGAACTTATATTCAAATACGGAGCGATTAATAAAAATAACAATAAAGAAATATGTTTATGACTTTATATGAAAAAAACATAACGCGAGCCCATGCTCGTGCAAATATTGTTTCTACATAAACATACTGACAAAGATTATTCCAAGTTGGAAGGGAGATCATTCCACACGGGCATATCCCGAGACATTGGAACTGACATTCTGAACCTGACGAGTACCAAGCCCGAAACAATGGACTTGGTATGAAAAGAGGTCATGGACGATCGCTAGCCTTGACGTGGAGCCTTTCCTCTATCACCCTTTCCTGAAACATGTTAAATAAAGAGTCAGCCCTACCATCTGGGGCTGAGTGAGAACCTTACCCTGCAATTCAAAGTAACACCACAATATTCCAAGTGCAATCACATTATAACGTAATAAGCATATTGCAAAAACATATCAGGTTACAACATCTTTAAATATGCAACAACTCCTCATAGGAAATTCTTGGTTTAACTAACACTTCATTTTATCTCGTATTATACGTTGAGACATTCCCCTGCATTTCCACATGTTTATTACATTTATATATTTGTGAACGCGTATTCACTTTTCATATTTATATATAGGTGAACATGTGTTCATCTTTCATATTTGTTGCGCGCAACCCGATCCATTATATTTACGTATTTGTGAACACGTATTCACTTTACGCTTTGTTGCGCGCAACCCGATCCATTATGTTTACGTATTTGTGAATGTGTATTCACTTTACGCTTTGTTGCGCGCAACCCGATCCGTATATTTACGTATTTGTGAACATATATTCACTTTACGCTTTGTTGCGTGCAACCCGATCCATTATGTTTACGTATTTGTGAACGCGTATTCACTTTACGTTTTGTTGCGGCGTGCAACCCGATCCATTATATATTTATATATTTATGTGAACACGTATTCACTTTTCATATTTTTCAGAAGATCAAACAAATACTATTCTTTTTTTCTAACATTATGTCATTCATACTTGTAACGATTATAACTTTTTAACCATAACTCCAACTAAGGTGTTTCTCAAGCGGAAACTAAGGTAAGACGGGGATCTTTCACTGTACCAAATTTCATTTAAAACTACTTTGGATAACTAACACAAATTTATCCTCAAAACAGCCACATGAAATTTATTTCGGCAGAATATTTATTAAACAACACTCAATATTAGAATAGTCATAACTCCTAATCTGTAAACCCGTTCAAGCCCCATAAAATCTCAAAACGACGAGAACAGAGAGCTACACGTCTCCATGTGAACCCTTCTTTCATATTATGTACCATTTGGTACAGTTTTACACTTTTGTTCGCTGCCCTTCCTGGATATCGATAGATCCGAGGCAGAAACTTTAAACAGCGATAACTCTCAATCCGTAAGTCGGATAGACCCCCGTAAGGTCTCAAAATGTCCACAACAAAGAGACCTAGAACTTTCATTTAGCAACAATTTTCATATTCCCCACATATTAGTACAGTTTTACATTTCAACGTCCTGCCCTTCTGGATATCGATGAATCCGAGGCAGCAACTTCAAACTACAATAACTCTCAACTCGTAAGTCCGTTTTAATAAATCTTTATATACATCTGTCCGTAACAGAGAGATTTACAACCATGTAAATTTGCATATAATTCTAATAAGTAAAACTCAATAAAAACAGTCCGTAATTATGCCTTTCCGAATTTCGACCAAATCTCAGGCAGGAACTTTGAACTATGATAACTTTCAAACCGTATGTCCATTTTAACTCATTTTTGGTTCTATATGATCATATTAGAGAGGTGTACAATTCTTCCAAATTTCATCAAATTCTAACAATTATAACTCAGTGAGAACAGTTCGTAAAGTTCATGACGCAACTAGTTATCTAAACCATCAAAAGTTCAATATTTCTTTTCAACACTCAATTCTTATTCCAACATGTATTGAACTAAAAATAAAGGATGTTACCAAGAATTTCTGAGTGAGAAAACTCACCTTGTAAGTGAAAAAGATTGTGGTTCGGTTGCTACAAGTGGTCCTTGCTCCTTAGTGTTCCCTAATTTTATTGTTCTCCTTCCTCCCTTGATATTTTCTTGATTTTTTCCTTCTTGTTCACTTGTTTTTTTCTGATTTTCTAACCTTTATGTTATGCCCTTTGTTTGTGTGTAAATACAATGTATAAATGAAGGAGTTTTCTATAACCTATGGGAGGTGAAAAACCAAAAGATTGAAGGGAAATGAAAAGGAGGGGGAAGGGCTTAGAGTGTACGTGAAATCTGAAATGCATGCGCATTTGGTTTTTTTTTTTTTTTTTGTTTTGTTTTTGTTTTGTTTTTCTTTGTTTTCTTATTTTCATTTCATCTATCTATTTATCCAACTTTAACAATAACTGAATGCCATACAATTTTTTCATTGTTTTTCTTATATATATATATTTTTATTAACCCAACCACAACTATATATTATTATTATTTTTTTTCCGGATTTTACATTCTCTCTTCCTTAAGCAACATTCGTCCTCGAATGTGAATAAGGTCGTAACATAATCACATAGACACAATAATGTTTATTGTTATTGTAACAAATTTGGGGCTTCACATTCTCCCTTCCTTAAGAAGCATTCGTCCTCGAATGAGAATAAGGTTGTAACACATGCATAAAGACACGCAAATGACACACATATGAAGTACTATGTAATGCATTTTTTTTTTATTACCTTAGTCAAATAGGAACGGATATTTGACTTTCATCGCCTCTTCCGCTTCCTGTGGCTTCCGGTGGAGTGGTTCCTCCATAGACCTTCACTAAGCAATATCTTTATTCCTAAGGCGCTTAACCTTCCTATCAAGTATTTCCACCGGAACTTCTTCATATTGAAGCTCCTCATTAAGAATTATCTCCTGGGGAAGGATGACGTGACTTGGATCGTGCAAGTATTTTCGTAACATTGACACATGGAATACCGGATGCACTGCTTCCAGCTCTTGTGGAAGTGCTAATTCGTAAGCCACATTCCCCACTCTTCGCAAGATCTCATATGGCCCAATAAACCTTGGGCTCAATTTCCCTTTCTTACCAAAGCGCATCACTCCCTTCATTGGGGACACTTTTAAAAATACTTTCTCCCCCTCTTGGAATTCAAGATCTCTTTTCCGATGATCCGCATAGGACTTATGACGACTATGAGCTGTTTGATCCGCTCCAATCATCTGACCTTATCATTTGTTTCTTGAATGACTTGTGTCCGAATAAGGCGTCTCACCCACCTCGAACCATCCAAGTGGAGACCTACATTTTCGTCCATATAATGCTTCAAACGGGCCATTTGTATGCTAGAGTGAAAACTATTGTTGTGGCGAACTCAATTAGACATAGATGGTCCAACCACTTCCCGAAAAATCTAACACACAAGATCGCAACATGTCCTCAAGTGTTTGAATTGTTCGCCACTTGCCCATCTGCTTCGGGTGGAAAGTCGCTTAACTTAACTTTTGTCCCGAGACCTGCTGAAACTTTGCCAAAAGTGAGGTGAATCGGGAACCCTATCTGAAATAATTTGTAAGGGAATCCTGTAACCGCACAATCTCCTCAAATAAATATGTGTACTGGTGCGCGTACGTAGTCTTGACCGTAAGAAATGGGCTGACTTTGTAAGCCGATCAACAATCACCCAAATAGAATCATACCTTCTCGAGTTTTCGGTAGACGCCATTTAAATCCATATGAATCGCCTCCCACTTCCACATGGGGACTCCAATGTCCTGAAGTAATCCGCCAGGTTTTTGATGTTCAGCTTTCACCTGCTGACATATAAGACACCTCCCGACAAACTCCGCAACGTCTTTCTTCATCCCGTCCCACCGAATTTGCCTTGAGGTCACGATACATTTTGTTGACTGGATGAATGGAATATCTTGTGTTGTGACCCTCATCTAAGATCTTCCTCTAGATCCTTTACCTTAGGAACACATAACCTACCCTTATACCGGAGGGTTCCGTCATTATCTCCCAATGTAAACTGTGAAGGTCTTCCCTGTTGGATCTTCTCTCGAAATCCAACAAACTCCGTATCCTCAAACTGACTTTCTTTTATTTCTGAAGCTAAGGCAGACTGCGAGGTATCATGTACCACCACCCTACCTTCACCGATCTCAGTTAAGCTAACCCCGAGGTTTCCCAATCTTTGTACCTCACGAACAATACCCCTCTTTTGTATTGCCAAATGGGCCAAGCTGCCCATTGATCTCCTACTGAGTGCATCAGCCACCACGTTGGCTTTTCCAGGATGGTAAAGAATACTAAGGTCATAATCCTTAAGCAACTCTAACCATCTTCTTTGTCGGAGATTCAGATCCTACGTGTGGTTATGTATCGCAAACTCTTATGATCTCAGAATATGTCCACATGCACACCATACAAATAATGTCTCCATATTCGTAAGGCAAACACCACCGCAGACTAATTCCAAGTCATGAGTTGGATAATTCTTCTCATGTATCTTCAATCGTCTAGATGCATACGCAATAACCTTTCCAAATCGCATCAAGACACATCCTAACCCAACTCGAGGCATCGCAATAGATCGTGAACCCTTCTTGTCCCGATGGTAAGGTTAGGGATCGTGCGAGTCAACAATTCCTTGATTCGAAAACTTGCTTCACATGCTTCGACCATGGTACTTAACCGCTTTTTGAGTCAATCGGTCAAAGGAGCGTGAAGACTAGAAAAACCTTTACGAATCTTCTATAATACCCACCAAACCCAAGAAACTTCTAACCTCTCGTTTGAGGTTTGGCCGCTTCTTTCGCTTCTATCTTACTGGTCTACCATAATTCCATCCCTTGACACAACATGGCCCAAAAAGGCTACCTTTTCCAACCAAAATTCACACTTTGAAAATTTAGCATATAGTTTCTCCTGTTTCAAGACTTGAAGCACTACACTCAGATGCTCTTCATGTTCTTCAACACTCTTACTGTAAATTAGGATATCATCTATGAACACAATCACGAACAAATCTAGGAATGGTTTGAAGATTCTGTTCATTAAATCCATAAAAGTTGTTGGGGCATTGGTTAACCCAAAAGACATGACCAAGAACTCATAATGGCCGTATCGGGTTCTAAAGGCTGTTTTGGATATATCATCTGGATTTATTTTCAGCTGGTGATATCCCGAACGAAGATCAATCTTGGAAAAATAGCTAGCTCCCTGAAGTTGGTCAAAAAGATCATCGATTCTTGGTAATGGGTATCGGTTCTTGATCGTGACCTTATTGAGCTGCCGATAATCGATGCACATTCGGAGCGATCCGTCTTTCTTTTTCACAAACAGATCGTGCACCCTGAGGGAAACACTAGGCCTTATAAAGCCTTTATCCGTAAGATCCTTCAATTGTTCTTTAACTCCTCAATTCACCGGGCCATTCGATATGGAGGAATAGAAATGGGTCTTGTACCCTAATTAACTCTATAGAAAACTCCACTTCTCTATCCTAGGAAGGCCCGAAGATCTTCAGAAAACCTCCAAAAAATTTGAACAATAGGAACATCATTCACCGAGGATTCTTTTGGGTATCCACTATATTAGCGGATATGCATACTCCACTCGTGACTTCTCAATAACTTTTGAGCCCCAAGGTAGGAAATAAACCGACCGAGGATATTCCAACCCTACCCTTATAACAACTTCGGTTCTCCGAAAAGTTAATCTCACTATCTTTCGTCGACAATCCAACATGGCATAACATGCCGACAACCAATCCATACCCAAAATGACGTGAAGTCTACCATATCAAGTAGTACTAGGTTCACCATTGTTCCCCGCCATTCACTTCTAATGGAAAATTATTTACCACCCGAGAGGCCCAAATCGAGGCCCATCGTGTCATAACCTCAACAGTTCACTTAAATAAGAAGGTTCTACATGTAAATTCTTAGCAAAGCTCATTGACACATATGAAAATGTAGAGGGATCGTATAATACAAATGCAGGAATACTCGAGACTAGCAAAATACCCGTGACCACCGTTAGATGCTTACGCCTCATTCCTCCGGGCAAAGCGTAGAGCCGATTAAATTGTTGGGTTGTTGACCTCCCCGACTCTGGGCGGGTTTCCCGATTTCCCAGGCGGTGTGGTTGCTTCGACCTCCCGAATATATTGAGTTTGGGTCCTCTTCGCAATCCACGCATAGTGGCACGACTCTCCACGATTATAACATGTCTTCGTAAGAGCCGACATTCTCCAGTGTGTTTTCTTTGACAAATCTTACAAATCGGTTTGTCGCCTCCTGTGTTAGGGTTGGTGGCCTTGTCCTTGCTACCTTGGTAATTAGACCAACTGTGCCCTTAGGCTTGAAATAAGATCGACCAGCATTGGTTCGGTCTCAAGATCCCTTTACTAAACTCCCGCTCGATTTTGACTCGTTAAACGATCACGACGTCCAAATCTCTTCTGCGAATATTCTCTTTTGCTTTAGCGAAACCTTCTACCTCAAAGCCATATCGACAATCAAGATAAGTTCGATCGTTGGCTAACGCCACCACCTTCTCTGCTATGTTCGTTTAAACCTCTACAAATCGCTTGACTCTATCCATTTCGTAGGGACGACATGTGTTGTATGCCGATAACCTCACGAATCGTATCATATTCTTGTACACCGCGTCACCTTGCTTCAATTGTTCAAACTCCGTCCGAGCGCATCCTTGCGCGTATTAGGCATAAACTTCTCAATGAATGCCGCTCAACCTCCCAAGTCATTGGTGGTGACATCGGGGACGATTTTTCCTAAAATTCCTCCACCACACCCTGCATCATCCACTAGTCGCGCGCTACCAAGTTGACGCCTGCCTCCACGCATCCCAATGTGAACATTAAGTCTTCAAATTCATCGAGGAATACCATCGGTCGGCCTTGGGGTCCTTCCCCGAGTACGGTGGTTCTCTTCTCCTCATAAAATTTGCCCATAGCCTATCGTATCGCTGGGATTCTACACTCTGGCCCGTAGTGCGCCGCAATCGGTCCTCTACTGCCCTGGTTCAGTTCGGGGCTATGACAGACACTAGGTGCGGGCGAACCATGTGTGGAATCGCACTGCCATTAACTCTATGAGTCTATCTAGTTTTTGTCCCACCGTTTCTTGGGCCATTTGACTCTCGTTCTCCAACATTTTCTCCGACATTTTCTCCGCTCCTTTAGACACCACTACGTCAATCGAGGTACATGAGCTTCGTGATGAACCTCCTCTTGAGCCCCGGATTTGTGAATTCACCATTTTACGTGAAGACAAACACACTCATATTTTAGAAGGCGGATGTCTATTCTAGCTCCTAAATTTTCTTATAGTTCATAAGCATGCAACACCACAATATGCCAACAAGGAAAATAATTTAATAAAACATATCCTTTCTTTCTTGTATTCATAGTACTTCATTCATCATATTTTAAAATAACAATGTCATGACCACAATACATCACATCAGGTCAACTCTGCCATTGTGCAACCCGCTATAGCCAGATCTGGAACGACACCTACTATCACGCGTTTCTAAAGGGCTTAACCGCATGATTCGTCTATTCGCAGTTGACATTCAACTCCCTGTGAACCTTCCTTTTTGCTTCTTTTTCCATATAGTTCATTTTATACCTTACTCCTCTTACATGATTCAGAAATTGGTGCAATGAGTTTTCTGTAATATCTTCTCTTAGCATCCTTGCCTTTCTGAATGCGGAATGAAACTTTTCTGGGACGGAATTGACCATTATCTGTAGTATGACTCCAATTGGAAAGTTGAAGAAGGTCGGGTCGTATGAACGCCTTTTCCTTCTAGTCCTAAGCAAATATGTACATAGTACGATTGTGTCATCAATGTACTCATCAAAATCACCTTCTGAGTCCATCTTGCGACGCATGAACTCCCTCTGAGCTCTCATTTCCTTTGCCTGTTCCATGAGTACTTCCTTTTGTTGAACTCGCCTTATAATCGCCATCTACACAAATCATATTAGTCAGTATAACGTTGTACAATCCCCTTTTCTAACCCGTGTGAAGGAGGTAGTACGAGAAATCAAGTCTTTGAAAAGACTCAAGGTAGGCACGAGAAGAGTACGAAAGAAGGGAAACTTTAGGATGTTGTTCCGTTCACTTATTACTAAGGTGGCGCGCACACCGTTGCAATAAGTAACCGTTCAAACACCCAACTCGAAGGAAACTTCCTAGAATCTCTTAACCTGGTTTAGCTCTGATACCAACTTGTCACGCCCCAAATTTTCCTAAGTCTTTACTTAGGGCGTGATGGCACCTGGACAATTATTTTCCACCAGGAGCACCATTTAATTCTCTTTATTTAGAAATTTGAACTTATATTCAAATACGGAGCGATTAATAAAAATAACAATAAAGAAATATGTTTATGACTTTATATGAAAAACATAACGCAGCCCATGCTCGTGCAAATATTGTTTCTACATAGACATACCGACAAAGATTATTCTAAGTTGGAAGGAGATCATTCCACAGGGCATATCGAGACATTGAACCGACATTCGAACTCGACGAGTACCAAGCCCAAACAATGGACTTGGTATGAAAAGAGGTCATGGGACGATCGCTAGCCTTGACGTGAGCCTTTCCTCTATCACCCTTTCCAAACATGTTAAATAAAGAGTCACCCTACCATCCAAATTTGAGTGAGAACCTTACCGCAATTCAAAGTAACACCACAATATTCCAAGTGCAATCACATTATAACGTAATAAGCATATTGCAAAACATATCAAAGTTACAACATCTTTAAATATGCAACAACTCTCATAGGAAATTCTTGGTTTAACTAACACTTCATTTTATCTCGTATTATACGTTGAGACATTCCCGCATTTCCACATGTTTATTACATTTATATATTTGTGAACGCGTATTCACTTTTCATATTTATATATAGTGAACATGTGTTCATCTTTCATATTTGTTGCGGCAACCCGATCTATTATATTTACGTATTTGTGAACACGTATTCACTTTACGTTTTGTTGCGCGCGTAACCCGATCCATTATGTTTACGTATTTGTGAATGTGTATTCACTTTACGTTTTGTTGCGCGCAACCCGATCCGTTATATTTACGTATTTGTGAACATATATTCACTTTACGTTTTGTTGCGCGTGCAACCCGATCCATTATGTTTACGTATTTGTGAACGCGTATTCACTTTACGTTTTGTTGCGCGCAACCCGATCCATTATATATTTATATATTTATGTGAACACGTATTCACTTTTCATATTTTTCAGAAGATCAAACAAATACTATTCTTTTTTTCTAACATTCTGTCATTCATACTTGTAACGATTATAACTTTTTAACCATAACTCCAACTAAGGTGTTTCTCAAGCGGAAACTAAGGTAAGACGGGGATCTTTCACTGTACCAAATTTCATTTAAAACTACTTTGGATAACTAACACAAATTTATCCTCAAAACAGCCACATGAAATTTATTTCGGCAGAATATTTATTAAACAACACTCAATATTAGAATAGTCATAACTCCTAATCTGTAAACCCGTTCAAGCCCCATAAAATCTCAAAACGACGAGAACAGAGAGCTACACGTCTCCATGTGAACCCTTCTTTCATATTATGTACCATTTGGTACAGTTTTACACTTTTGTTCGCTGCCCTTCCTGGATATCGATAGATCCGAGGCAGAAACTTTAAACAGCGATAACTCTCAATCCGTAAGTCGGATAGACCCCCGTAAGGTCTCAAAATGTCCACAACAAAGAGACCTAGAACTTTCATTTAGCAACAATTTTCATATTCCCCGCAGATTAGTACAGTTTTACGTTTCAACGTCCTGCCCTTCTGGATATCGATGAATCCGAGGCAGCAACTTCAAACTACAATAACTCTCAACTCGTAAGTCCGTTTTAATAAATCTTTATATACATCTGTCCGTAACAGAGAGATTTACAACCATGTAAATTTTCATATAATTCTAATAAGTAAAACTCAATAAAAACAGTCCGTAATTATGCCTTTCCGAATTTCGACCAAATCTCAGGCAGGAACTTTGAACTATGATAACTTTCAAACCGTATGTCCATTTTACCTCATTTTTGGTTCTATATGATCATATTAGAGAGGTGTACAATTCTTCCAAATTTCATCAAATTCTAACAATTATAACTCAGTGAGAACAGTTCGTAAAGTTCATGACGCAACTAGTTATCTAAACCATCAAAAGTTCAATATTTCTTTTCAACACTCAATTCTTATTCCAACATGTATTGAACTAAAAATAAAGGATGTTACCAAGAATTTCTGAGTGAGAAAACTCACCTTGTAAGTGTGAAAAAGATTGTGGTTCGGTTGCTACAAGTGGTCCTTGCTCCTTAGTGTTCCCTAATTTTATTGTTCTCCTTCCTCCCTTGATATTTTCTTGATTTTTTTCCTTCTTGTTCACTTGTTTTTTTTCTGATTTTCTAACCTTTATGTTATGCCCTTTGTTTGTGTGTAAATACAATGTATAAATGAAGGAGTTTTCTATAACCTATGGGAGGTGAAAAACCAAAAGATTGAAGGGAAATGAAAAGGAGGGGGAGGGGAAGGGCTTAGAGTGTACGTGAAATCTGAAATGCATGCTGCATTTGGTTTTTTTTTTTTTTTGTTTTGTTTTGTTTTTGTTTTGTTTTTCTTTTGTTTTCTTATTTTCATTTCATCTATCTATTTATCCAACTTTAACACTAACTCTATCCCATACAATTTATTCTTTGTTTTTCTTATATATATATATATTTTTATTAACCCAACCACAACTATATATTATTATTATTATTTTTTCCGGATTTTACACACGACAACTCATGGAGTCTCGGCAAATCATCAACCATCAACTCCACATATTGTTTTACTCCAATCTCCCTATAGTGATGGTTTTTGTCCCCCACAACCTCCTCAAAGGTCGTGAAACCTATACAATGTCCTTGCTGACCAAGAACATATATGATATATTTCTCAAGCAAGGCTAGGTCATCTTCTGTCATAGTATTATACTCATTCTCTTTTATTTCTGAGGTGGCTTCATTTTAAAAGCATTATTGTGGGCTTATGGTCATTGAAATGTAGACTTGGGCTGTTGGATTAAGAGCGTGTTTTGTATTATCAGTGTCGGCACCAGAAGCACCAACAGAAGCAACTTCAGTTGTAGCCAAAGCAACGACATCATGCTCTACACCAACATCACCCACATCCACTCCGGAAGATAAATTTCCAGCAGCAACATCAGTTATAGACCAAACAACAATTGCAGCAGCTCCATGTCCATCGAGTGCAGCAATATCATCTCCAACACCTGCCTCTGCTTCAGCATTTTTAGTCACCACAACATCAACATGTGCAACACCATTTTGAGGCTCAAATGGTGAACTAGCATCAGGGAAAGCAACTTCATCATCAGCAGTAGCCCCAACATTTGCAGTAACCTCTGCAACAACAATCACAACAAATGCAGGAGCAACAACCACAACATCACCTGGAGGATCAACTTCCCCTGTATCAACTGAACATGTAGCAGCAGCAACCACTACCCTCACTACATCAACAGTAGCGCCAGTAGACCAAGACGCATCAACACCAACTGTAGCCGAGACAACAGCAGCATGAGTAACACCAACAGTAGTATTTTCAGCAAGTCTAGTAGCGGTAAGCGGTGTGACCAAAGAAGAACCTCCAAAGCGAAGAAGGTTATTAGCATCAGTCACAACACCTGCATCTTGTCTACCTGTAATAGCCACACCATAGCCACATTAAGAGCTACTGCAGCAGCCCCCACACACACACCATCAGCTGCAGTAGTCCTTGCAGCAGTGACAGAGGCATAAGCCGTATCACTAGCACCCACCACACCACATCTAACACCACCATTTTCACCAATACCATCCACACTGTTCACAACATCATGATAATCTTCAGTGGCCCCCTCCTCATCTTCATTATCATTTAAAACGGGTAAATGAGTTATGGTGTTTCAGAATGTATTTTTATGCATTTTGCTTGGGTGATGTACTGTTATTTTTGGTTTTGGATTTTTTGTTGGTTTGCCATTCATTTACAATTTGTTGGATTATGGGTTGTTTTGAAGGGTTAGTAACATGATTCGTGGGGTTAGGGAGTATTGGACGGCTAGGTTGTGAAGAGGAAGGATTGGGGGGTGTTGGTCGGCTAGGTTGTGAGGAAGATGTGAGGTTCGAATTCTTTCCTTTTGACACCATAGCATCACTTCCATTTCCACCCTCTTTTTTCTTCTCCGATTTCAGCTCCGGATTGATCTTCCAACAACCCTCGATGTCATGACCTTGTAATTTGCATTGAGTGCAATACTTAGGCAAGAAATCAAAGCGAATTCTTTGCCATTTAGTATGTACTATATCATTCTTCTTGTGAGCTATTTGAATTCTTGTAGGATGAGATTGTAGCAAGTTTACCTCAACCTTAACCTTGGCACAGCTAGGCCTTGTTTTGTTCATAGTGGCATAATCTAGGGCTAAAAGTTTGCCCACCGCCGCCGCCATTGAGAACAATACAGATTTATTATAAAAATTAGGAGTCAATCCGGGGAAGGAGATTTGTCTAAGAAGAACAGTGCGTCCTTATATTAGTCCAACACTTTGGCGCCAAGATTTGTCTAAGCAAGTCAACCCATTACATGACTGCGTTTATGTATCTAAGTAAACTTAGCCTTTGTGAGCAAACATTTTGGTGTAAATACCCACAAAAGTTTATCATCTACTTTTACATTTAACACATCCATGAAAGAGCCTGAGTGCTCGTAGACTTAGAGCAAATGCTTTGGCATAAATACTCGTATCGCCGAAAATGATTTTGCACTCTAACAATTATAATGGACGACGCGTTTCTAATTTAGACTTGTATTTAAGTTTGGGGAACAATTTCAGTTTTTGGGGATTTCAATCAAGATCAACATTCATGTCATGTCCAATACGACATCCTATCATGCAATTTCTAAAACACATTTAGATGGGGGACCATCAACCCAATAGACATGCTATAAGATGGTTTTAATCAACTACTAGACGCCGCCTACACAGACATTTATAGCGGACAATACCAATTACTGGGCGCCGCCTACCCAGACATTTACAGCGGACACTATGCTAATAATTAAATGCACGCATTTAAAACACTTAGCATATATTCGTATATTATATAATAATATACAATTAATGATAATCATGTTTTAATTTGTCTAAGCCCTAAAAAATTATGTCTATGTCAAACAGTCTCTAAATATTTCTGATTTAAAATTCTGATTTTCAGGAAATCTCTGTAAACTTTCAGAATTTACAGTTTAGTCCCTCAAGAATTTAAAATTCAATTTGAACCCATTTAAATTCAAAAAATCCAATTTTAACTTTCAGAAAATATTTTCATGTTTCAAGGACCTCTGTGCAATTTCCAGAATTTAAAAATCTAATTTTCAGAAACTTTATTTAATTACATAATTTCCCGAAAGGACCAAATCTGTCGATTTAAAAAGTTTTAATTTCAGATTCTGAAATATTTCAACTTCAGTTTCTGATTCCGGAAACAAAAAAAATTGAAAAATCACCGTCGGCGCCGCGACCCTAATGGGTGGTGCCGCGGCTCCTCGGAGGCAGTGACCGAATTTTTTTAATTTTAAGCTTCGGGATGAACAGCGTCGCGATGCTCCAAAACGGAGCTGTGATGTTTCTGACAAACCCTGGCAGCGCCGCGGCACCGCCGTGAACCCTAGCAGGTGTCGCGGCGCTCCATTGTAGAGTCGCAGCGCCTCTGTCCCAGAATCGCAAAATTCTGCAATTTCGAACACCTAAAACTGGTTCCGGGTAAGATTTCCATATTCAACCTTGTACCCCTTCACCATCAAACAACACGTTCATCGCCCATCATGCAATCCCTTCTCATTCTTCGCCTCAGTGCACCATGTGCGAGACGAACCGGTTACGCACATCAACTTAGAAAAGTTAAATCAGAATGACTTCCTCGATTACATCATTGTTTAATAGTTTTAAGAGACAAGGATTATGTGTTCTTAAGATTTAAGGTTTAAAAGCTTCTTAACGACATAAAATTAGATTTAAACAAATTATAACTCATATTATCATCAACTATCGTTACATAATCACACAAAACAACCCAGGCTCTGATACCACTATATGGTTTTGTCAGATTCATGTACGCAGCGGAATTTGAAAATTTATGTTTCAAACCCGACAGACGGACGAACTGCATGATGATTATGTAATGATAAAACAAACAAACACGTTGTTAGCTGTAATGCATCAATATAATACTTACGATTTTACAATCTGGAATCTTCGAGTGTAATCCGAGGGTGAGCAAGCAAATATTCCTTAGATTGCAAGTTCCAAGAACTGTGATGTGATTATTCTTTCGGAAAGCTAGGAAATCCGGCAGAGTTTCAGCAGATAATAATTTATGAATTAAGTGTCATAAAATAATGATGAAACCCTTTTATTTATAGCTGCCAAAAGCAGCTAGGGTTTCTGTCACGACCCGAACCCGGGCCCGTGACTGGTGTCTTACCCGGGCACCCAAGTAGACATACATCAGAGTAATCAGCGGAATATAAAACAAGACATGAAAATAATGTGAAGTGAAAACAGTTTATCTGAGAGAAGTTGCCTTTCGGCATATATATATAAAAACATGAATCCAACGAGCACATCCCTTTTACAAACTCGCCACAACAAGATTACTGCACTTCTAAGAATGATATAACAACAATGGCGGACAGGGCCCGCCATACCCCGAATGTAAGTACCTACAATGACAGGACTATACGAAAGATAAGCCTCCGAGAAACGGAGCTTCCCAAAACGCTGAACTGTGATCCTAAGAGCGAGGATCGACGATCGTGTACCTACTGCGCAGATGTAACGCACCAAGGAGGTCAAGACAACAGTACCAAGTATGAAATCAAAATATCAGAAATGAAATCATAGTAGTCTATATAAAGCAGAGACATGTATGATAACCAAACTACGATCACAATAAATAGCGATGTGTCAAGTCGGGGACTCACGCTCAAAGTCATCACTCAAATATCACTATGGGTCTCACGCCCACAACATCAATCATGCGTGGAATACCTTCCTCACCGCGATCTATGATATAAAAGCACCAAGGAATACACATGAACACGAGTCCCACGTGTCATAATAAAACCGCACGGGTAAATGCGAAGGCATAACCAACTACTAAAACCCACAGTACCAACAATGCTATAAAACTGTATCACGAGGTCTTTCTAGACCGCGCCATATGATCGAAGCGGGCCACTCGCCCTCAGTATCAATGTGCGCGTCAAATCCTGGAACTTCCCGCAGCTCCGCATAGGCCACACACATAGGCCCGCATGAGGTATTCCCCGCATCGAGGGTAGCTACTCCCAAGATCGCCCCGACGTGGTCGCATGGCCACATAGACCGCATGGCCATATAGACCGCACACTAACCTGGAACTCTCGTAGCTCCGCATAGGCCACCTGGACCCGCATGAGATATCTCGAATCATAGTCACACGCATCGCACGAGGTGTACCTCGCATCGGAGGGCAGCTTAACCCCCGGTATCATGTCAAGAGGTGAGTGATATAATACTAGCACAACGGCTTATCGTTAAACAACATAAGCACAATAAGAATAACCTTTTACACAAACATCACAAGACACTAACACACGTAGCATCCTAACATGTTTACTTATCAAACCAATCAAGAAAGTATTACAAGGCTATCACAAACCAACATAATCAAGTTATTCACACAAGGTACTTTCTACTTTATGTCAACAAGTTCGGGTTTTATCCCCAAAGTACTTCCTACATTAACTTCTTTAAAAGATCCGTTTCTTTCACAAAAGTCACACAATAACCGTAGTATAAAAATAGATGACTATATTTTTTAGTATACCAAAACAATTCTTTTGTAAAATCAAGTATCAACATTCTTTTCCAAACGCTCAAGTTTGCCTTATTTCAAATGCTCAAGTTTCGTTTTGAAAGGTTTCAGTAGTTCATAGTCTTAATCACTTAATAATATAATTCTCTTTTAAAACAATTTGAGAAACATATGCCTTATGTGTGAGTAGGTTATTCTTGTTCATAACAATCTTATTAAAGCAGTCATGATCTAGGAAATGTAATATCATTTTGTCTCATCTTAGCTTCTGTGCAGATGGAGGTTTCTACTGGTTTTAATAATACTTAATTAGTCAATACATTTCCCTTTATTAGCGCTGCAGTGGTTTGTTCGATACTTATTCTCATTTCCGAAATCAATACAAGGCGTTCATAATCAATTAAGTAAACCGTTCCTTTTATATCTCTTAAGTCGTTATACCTAACTTCCCATAAAGCTAGTATAACTCTTAAGCTTTTAAAACCAAGTATTACTCTTCTTTCAAAACGATTCTTAATTCTTTTGAAATACTTCAAGATTTTTATTATTTAGACTCAAGTCAAAAGACATCGGAGTAAAACCACGTTCAGTTGACACACGTACGTCTACCGTACTATATATATATTCTTTTAAAATATCATGCTCAAGAGGATAGGAAGAATCACATACCTCGCGACGATTATCGACAATTAGCAAAACGCTCCAAAGTAATCAGAATCCTGCTAGCCTTTTCCACCCTTCGAGTAGAATACGCTACTCGCAGTACTTCAACCTATAACGGTTATATAAGTCTATCAATGTCTAGACTACTCTGTAGAATAAATCTAGATACAGGATTCTACGGAAAATTGGGCGTGACTTCCTACCACAAACTACACAAGTTCATCAGAATACAATCCTATGTAAGTACAGTTCAATTCCCTTCTTATATACCTTCCTTGTATATAACTTATACTTAATTCTTATACTTCAACAGTATGCAAACTTCTAAATACAATAGGGGGACAAGATATTTACCTCGATAAGCCCAAAATTATCCAAGATTTAATGTCGATCCTGAGCAACGTTTAGCTCCTACTCTGGGCGCTCCAACCCGCTCCAAACAACCCTTAGAAGTTCCCAAACAACTTCTACTTAGCACTTCAACCAACTATGAAGATTTTCCTTAGGGTTTCGTTTTGAGACTAAAAGGACATAAGGTAGTATTTTCGGGCTCTACGTATAGAGGTAACTTTGGAATACTACAAGGTATAAGGCTAAGGTATTTTGGAATTGTAACAATACTGAGAGTATTTTTCTACCAAAAGAGGGTGTTTCACGAGAACAACACTCAAGAGGGGGTACTTTGGCTAGCACCACTTGCAGGTGGGGTTTCGCTAAGGCTTCTCAAAGTGGGAGGGGTGCTCTTGGACGAGAGCAACAAGAGGAGGAGGATTTTTAAGACTTAGAAGTCATTTGAGGGATGAAGAAATCCTTCAACTAAGGGGGGTATTTATAGGGCCTTCAATGGCCAAGATCAAGACAAGTGGTGGGCAAGTGGAGGGTGAAGATTTGCACAAGTGCACCCTAGCCATCTACTCCACAAATCACTCCAAACATTGACCCAAGTTTTAGGCCACAAAACATGCCAAGAAACGTGCAACCAATCGGCCATATGACCGCCCACTTGAGGGTGACAAGTGTCGCCCTCTCGTTGGTCCAAAATATTTCATCTCTCGGAAAAATCCGCAAAAATTATTAATGTCGCAACCGTAATTTTCCCCTCGCAAAGTTTGGAAAACGTTTCGTCGGAAAACAATTCTTTTCGGGGGTTGTGCACAATTTTCGACCCCTTGCCTAACTTAAGGCTTAAACTTTCGTACGTACGTCCCCACGTACATACTCTGGAAATACGGGGTATAACAGTTTCCACGTGAGCCAGACCCAGAAACTGAGGCGAATTGGTCAGTCAGATCTACTGGACAGTGCCGCCGCGCTGAATAGGTGACGTCGCGGTGCTACAGCGCCGCGGCCCTAGTCTATTTTCCCCCGTTTCTATTTTAATTAAATATGAAATCCTATCTCGATTTAATTAAATAATCATTATTTATTTTAATGTCTCGATCATAAATCGAACATTTATATTCTCTCTTATTACATCCTGAATTGACGGAACAATTGACTTAGTGTTACCCTACATGTCTTCACATATAGACACTAATTACATTAGGGTCTACACGGAACTCCTAGACGACGCCAGAAGACGAACTCAATATGTGAAGTATAGTTACACGAATCCTGTAAATTGAACCTCTATGTGGAAAGATAAAATCCTTTCATTTACAACACATGTGATCAAGCTTAGGATCTGTCAAGTATCTATCCAAATGGCTTGATCATTATATCTCATCTATATTAGCTGACAACAAGACCATATCATAGATATGTCTACTGCGTTGGCCAACAACTTAGTCAACCTAATACCATATGAGAATCTGAGTGTTCTCTCGAAGATACATTCGATGAATGAATCCTAATCTTGGTTCAACTACCACCTTTAATTTACGTCGCAATGTACCCAAAACAAGTCGTGTCTAAACCTATAAGGCATTTGAGCTTAGGACAGGATCAAAGTACATTACTCTGTAAACAAGGCACGTATCGACCTCAAGTATAATGACTTCTATCTCTCACACGCTGATCATACCTTAGACATATAAAACAAACAGTATATCAACAGGGTATACCAATACTTCCCAAGTATCCACGTGTCCATCATGTGTTACCATAACTCGTAGCATGTGAGACATACTACATCCTCTAAGGATATGATGCAGACCACATGTCGACTTATCACATATTATCGATATCCCATTTTCGATGATCATTAGTCGAGGCTGTTTTAAGAGTTACGCTATAATATTAATATCTCACACATTAATAACCACGTAACCTCTATGGATACATTTATAGAATATTATAAACAATCAACTAATAATTCAATAATTGCAAATGCCATAACATTAATCTCCATTAATATTGTAAGATGATATTAATCTCCCTTGATGAGTCTTTCTCATTAATATCAATATATATAGTGTACAATATACATCCCTAATACAATAGGAATCTTAGTCCTAATTACAAGAGGAATCCTAGTTTACCATAATTATATATCACTAAATATTTACATGATATATGAGATATATTCTAATTATGGTATGATGTCTAATTATACGTGTTTAGACACCCCCTCAGTCGGAGCAGGAGGAAGCCGGAGGCTGCGACTGGATCTGAAGTCAAGAAATAACTCTCTGGGAATTCCTTTGGTAAATATATATCTGTACTGATATGATGAGAGCACATGTAATACTCTGACATGTCCTAGCGCAACTTTCTCACTGACGAAATGTATGTCTATCTCAATGTGCTTGGTTCGCTGATGTTGAACCGGGTTATGAGAAAGATAAATCGCAGATATGTTATCACAATACACAATAGATGTTTGACGTAAAGGACACTGGAGCTCTAACAGTAAATTTATGAGCCAACAAATCTCAGCTACCACAATTGTAACACCTCTGTACTCTGCGCCGATCTTAGAGCGGGATAGGGTGGCACAGCCGCGGACCATGAGATCAGATTATCCCCTAAAAAAACACAATAGCCGGAGGTGAAGCGTCGCGTGTCCGGACACCCTGCCCAATCTACATTCGTATAAGAGATCAACATGTTTGGTGCAGAGGGGTATAGGTGCAAACCATAATCAAGTGTGCCCTTAATGTATCATATGATACGCTTAAGAGCAGTGAAATGAGCATCCCTGGGGGCATGCATAAATAGGCATACCTGCTGAACAACATAAGCAATATATGGTCTGGTAAATGTGATACTAAAGTGCACCTGCAAGGCTCCTATAAAGATTAGGATCGGAGACAGGAGCATCATACATAGCACTGAGCTTGGATTTTGAATCAACCGGAGTGGGCATGATTTTGTAATTCGTCATCTTAGCCCTGTACACAATTTCGTCTGCATACTTACGCTGACACAATAACATGTGATTGTAGACCTGGTCACTGATATCCCCAAAAAGTAACTCAACTTGCCCAAATCAGTCATTGCGAATTCGGTCTTAAGTAAAGCAATAATCTCATTTTTCAACTCATCAGATAAGGCATTAAGGACAATATCATCCACATATAGTAGTAAGTAAGCAATGCTACTACCTCGATGAAAAGTGAATTATCACTTCTGCTGCATACAAACCCAGGCAGCTGATGCATGTATACTGTCTCTTTCAGGTCCCCATATAAAAATGCATTTTTCACATCAAGTTGATGTATAGGCCAATGTTTGCACATGGCTATGCTCATAACGGTACGAATGGTAGCCTGTTTGACAACCGAGCTGAATGTATCACCACAATCAATGCCCTCCTACTTGTTTATGCCATTAGCCACAGGTCAAGCCTTATACCTCTCTAGATCTCCACTGTCCCTGAATTTGTGATGAAATAGCCACATACAATGGATCACATTCACCCCCTCTGATCTAGGTACTAGATCCCACGTGTGCTGCTTAGTTATAGCATTGAATTCCTCAGACATAGACGCATTCCAATTAGGGTCTTATTTGGCGAATTTAGAGTTCTTGGGAATTGGAGAGATAGTTTGGGCAGACAAGTTAAATTAGATTTTGGATTTGAAAATACCGTGTTTGGCACGAGTTTCCATTTAGTGAGTAGGGACAGTTGGTGGCTGCGGCGGCTGAGTGGCGGGATCTGAGACAGATGGTATGGTCGGATATGGGGAGGGTGGTGGCAGTTCTGTCAAATGCATCGCGATCACGGGCTGCAAGGCATGAGGTCCAGTGGCTACTGAAGTTTAGGCGTCGCGGCTCTGACGACAATGGGCAATCACTATGATTACTGGAAGGTAGGCACCGCGGTGCCTCCATGATGGGTCGCGGTCTTGACGACGTTGATGATGAAACAGTGGACACGGGTGGCAGAGGGGATGTTTCGATGATGCTAGGGTTGAGTTGACTGAGAATGATTGGAGATATGTCAGGCTCGTCAATGAATGAGTAATCCGATTTTTGAAATTTCTCAGGATTTGAAAACAGGAATGTGGTTTTGTTGAATGTGACGTGACGGGAAATGTGGATCTGACGAGTGGACAAGTCATAGCACAAATAGCCCCTATGGTTCGGCGGGAAGCCTACGAAGACACATGACGTATTCCGGGGTGCTAGTTTGTGAGGGGCGGTAGAGGCAAGGTTGGGATAACAGAGACAACCAAAAATTCATAGATGGTCGTATGAAGGAATTCTACGGTAGAGGATTTCGGTGGGGTCATATTGTGAAGGGTACTTGTCGGGAGAATATTTAGAATGTATTCTAACATTTTTGCGGCATATATCCAAAATGACGGAGGAAGAGATGCATGAATCAATAGAGTACGAATCATATTGTTAATGGTGCGAATGATTCTTTCAGCTTTACCATTTTGTGGGGAGGTGTGAGGACATGAGAATCGAAAGACCATGCCATTATTTGTACAAAACCAGTGAAAGGTGGAGTTATTGAATTCACGACCGTTATCACACTGAAAAGATTTTATACCTTTTTCAAACTGTGTTTGGATAAAAGTTCGAAACTCAAGAAATTTGGCAAACACTTCTGATTTAAATTTGAGAGGATATAACCAAATGTAGTGAGAAAAATCATTTAGCAACACAAGATAATATTTATGACCGAGGGAACTAGAGATAAGAGATGTCCATAGATCGGCATGTATAATATCAAACGGTGCAAAAGTAACAATAGTAGATAATTTAAACGGAAGACGAGTATGTTTGCCTAAAGAACAAGAAACACAGTGTTGGGCTAGTTTTCCATTATTACATGGAATAAAATTATTGCCTCTAAGAAAATTAAAAATTGGGGACTCCTGGATGACCAAGCCTATTATGTCATGTGGAAGGAGATATAGTCGCTAGAGAGACGGGAGATCAAGATCTGGCAGCGGAGGTGGATGTGAACGGATAGAGATCCCCGTGCTATTGCATCGCGTAAGAGGTGTCCCCGTATGAAGATCCTTCAGAGTAAACCAAAAGGGTCAAAGTCAACAGAGACATAATTATTACGAGTAAATTTGTGGACATAAATTAGGTTCTTAATGATGTGGGGGGCATATAGGATATTTTTAAGGGAGAGGGTGGATGAGGTGGTTGTGTGTAGGATGTACCATAGCCCTTTATTAGAATGTGGTGGTCATTGCCAACTGTAATATATTGAGGATGCTTTAAACTAAACATGTTGGATATATTACCTACAAACCGGGTGAGGTGAGATGTGGCTCCCGAGTCCATGTACCGAGTGTTGTCCCGTGGCTGCAAGTTTAGGCTGCTGAAGGCCTGACCCAAATCAGTGGGAGCCATGCTGGGAGCGGGCTGCTGGAACTGGCCTTGCATAAAGTGGGCTTACTGCTGGTACTAGGCTGGCCGAGGGACAGGAGCTGGGCCCAACAACCATTGTTGAGCATACGGATTGAAGGGTTGTTGTTGGTACTGTTGAGGCACCGCGACGCTCTGCTGGAACAATTGAGGCGTCGCGGCCTAACTGGACTGGGGACTGGGCAGTGGCTGCTGTTGCTGGTTCTGCTGGCCGTGACCCTTGCCACCACTTCCGTCGCGGACCTGCCGCGTTTGGGAATTTTCCGGCGTGGTTTGGCCGGAAGGAATCTGATTTTGAGGAGGTGTTTCGACGGCTAACGCCTTTTTATTATGTTCATCCTATTTAGCACGATATGATTCTTCGAGCAACAATTGCGAACGAGCTTTGTTGAAACTTGGTAACGGATCCGTCTGTTGAATTATGGTGGCTAAAGTGTCATATTCACCTTTTGGGAGTCCTGCAAACAATTGTGTCACGACCCGTTCCGGGGCCCGTGACTGGTGCCTTACCGGGGCACCCAAGTAGTTATACATCAGAGTAATCAGCGGAAATATAAAGCAAGACATGAAACAGTTTATAAAATAAGACACAGTTTATGTGAGAAAACATCGTCTTTCGGCATATATATATAAACATGGTTTAGCAGTTACATCCGACAATCGCATAACATGACTCTGCACCTCTAAGGAAATATACAACTATGGCGGGAATGAGCCCGCCATACCACATCAGCACAAAACTATCTACAACAGGAGATCATACCCAAAAGTAGAGCCTCGGAAAAGATGGAGCTCCGACACCAACGTAGAGATCCTAAGAATGTGGATCTAGCACACTGCCCTTACCTGCGGCATGAACGCAGCCCCCCGAAGGAGGTCAGTACAACAGGTACTAAGTATATGAAACTGTAAAAATACTTAAATGAAACATATCATTTTAAAAACAATTTTGCAAGTATGTATGAAACAACGAGGAAACCGCACATAGTGCCACATCACAAACAAGCGTGAATAGGTAAACTATAACAGTCTTTTCTAGGCTGCGAATGATCGAGCAGGCCAATTGCGTAGTATCACCATGCAAGCCTAATCCTCGGACTCCGTAGTCGCGTAGGCCAATCACATAGGCCGCATAGGGTATATAACCCGCATCGGTAGCTACTCCTCGGCATCGTCCTGGACTCGTAGTCCGCATGGCCACATAGACCGCATGAGGTATAACCCCGCACACTAACCTGGAACTCCCGTAGCTCCGCATAGGTCCCTTGGACCCGCATGAGGTATTCTCGAATCATGGTCCTGCATCGCTGAGTCTACCCCGCGGAGGCGACTTAACCCCTGTAATATGTCAAGAGGTGAGTGATGTTACACTAACCTAACAGCTTATCGTTAAACAACATAAGCACAACAAGAATACTCTTTTACACAAACTTTACAAGACACTAACACACATAGCATCATATCATGTCTACTTATCAAACCATCTTATTATTCTTTTCACAATAACACATAGGCAAACTGTTTCTTTTATAAATCTTAAGTGGTTTATACTTAACTTCCCATAAAGCTAGTATAACTCTTAAGCTTCTGTTTAAAAACCAATTAGTTCTCTTCTGTTAAAAATGATTCAGTATTCTTTTGAAATGCTTTCAGATCCTTATTATTCAGGCTTAAGCCGTGAGGCATTGCCGTAAGTGTTATTTAGGCTTAAGCCGTGAGGCATTGCCGTAAGTGTTATTCAGGCTTAAGTCAAAGACATTGTCGTAGTTATTATTCAGTTAACACATGTACGTCTACCGCACTATATTGTAAAATATCATGCTTTAGGAAGAATCACATACCTTCTCAGCGAAAACCACCTGCCAAGTTGAGTATGTCGCGCAGAGAATCGACTATAATAGTCGAACACGCCTAACAACGCTCGACTACTTTGTATGATTCTAAGCAGAGGGTTCTATATCCTACGGAAAATTGGGCGACTTCCCTACGGTGAGCTACTCAAGTCATCAGTAAAAGCAGTCTATGTAAGTACAGTTTGATTATTCTTCTTTAAACCCTTCTTTGTGGTAACAGTTCAATTCTATTCTGTGATATTTTTCTAAGTATTTAATAATTATTCTAATACTACTACAGTATGTATTCTCTAATTCAAAAGAGGGTTAGGATTAGTTACCTCAGTAAGCCCAATAATATCCTAGAAAAAGTCGCTGAGCAAGGTTTTGCTCTAAGTTGTATGCTCGAGAAACCTTAGAAGTTCTTCACAACTTCTACTAAGTACTAAGGTATTTGGGCTAGGGTATTTTGGGCATTATAACAATACTAGAAGACAACTTTTCTACCAAGGGAGGGTAGATTTTTGGCTAGGCTAGGGGGCCTCGGCCAAACTACTAGGCTAGAGGGGGTATTCGTCAGGGCCTTCATGAGGAGGAGGGGAGGTGTTGGACGAAAAGGCTTAAGGAGAGGAGAGGATTTTCAAGACTTGGAAAGATTTGTGGATGAAGAACTCTTCATCTTAAGGGGTATTTATAGGTCAAGAAGTGGCCAATGGCCAAGATTAAGACAAGTGCAAGGCAAGTGTAGGGTGAGGATTAACTATACACAAATATCCTACCAACTCCTTGACTTGTGCACAAGGCACAAAAAACGTGCCAATGGTTCTTCAATTCGTCCAATGGACGATTCAAGTCCACCAATTGGAGGGTGCCAAGTGTCGCCCTCCCGTTGGTCCAAAATGTTTCGTCTCTCGGAAAAATCCGCAAAAATTAGAAATGGCATAGCCGGAATTTACCCTACGAAAGTGGAAAGCGTTTCGTCGGAAAACGATTCTTTTAGCGAGTTGTGCACAAATAAAAACGTTTTGCCTAAACTTTAAGGCTAGACTTTTGTACGTATTCCCTTACGTACATACTCTGAAAATACGGGGTATAACAAATTGTAAGACCATCTTAGTTTCAGAGATATGTGTGCAGACGTTGGAAAGTTGATCTGCCACGAGTTTCAGCTGTTTGCAATACTCAGTCATGTTGAAGAAGTTTTCAAGACATGTTGCATTAAATTGTTCCTCCAAATACACAACTCGTGTGTGCTTGTTGTCTTGAAAGAACGAATCCACAAGTCGTGGGCTGAGGCACCGGATTTCATGATAGTGAGAAGTACATCCTGAGAAATACTGTAATATATCCACTGTTTGACGACGACACCGAGATGAAGCCATGTAGAATCATCAACCTCCGGGGGGCGCGAAATAAAGTTATCGATATGATCAAGCACGTTATAGACACATGCATGAATGCAAAACAGTTCAACCCATGGTGAGTACTGACTATTTTCTTGATCAAAAAGTATGGGAAGACAATTCTTGAAATTGGTAACGGTTAGGACTGGATGAAAATATGGTTTTGGTGTTTCGGGAGTGATAACGGTGGATGAGGAGGTTGTAGGTGTTGGAGGAGAAGTCATGATAGTGGATAAAATTTGGTAGAGAAGGAGAAGTAGGGAAAGATAGAACCCTAGAAGGGGGAGGGGGTCGGCGTCGTGACTGTGAGAGTAAGCCGAGAGAGAGGGGGGAGGGGCGGATCACTTGTCACGCCCTTTTTCGACCGCGACATTATTAAAACTCCTGCTTAATAAAAATGTTAGAAACTAAAATAAAATGCTGGATAAATGCTAAAAGTGCTAAAATGTTAAAGGTGTTAAACGGTTCGCGGAGTCGCCACCTAATTAGTTTGGGTGAATTAGGACACCTATATGTCAACTAGGTTAAAGTTAACATTAACTCCATTTTTTATGGTCTGCTAGATTAGTATGAGATTCTGGGGGAGGGTTCTTTATTAATCTAGAGGGAAGGGATTAGACACCCTCTAAGATCCGCTAACTTGCGGTTGTCCTGCCAAACCTAGGGTAGTTATTTATGCTAAAAATATATGTTTTAAAGGGTATTTAAAATATTTAAAACACTTGAGATGGATTTTTTACTAAGAGAAAATGTAAGATTATGTTTAAAATGTACTTAGTGGGAAAAAAGCGTTCATAAAATGTTTTAATGACATGAAAAATGTGTGTTTACAAAATCATATGAAAAATACCTATTATGCTAGAAAATGCATGTTTTGAAATGTTTAAGTAAAGAGGCGCTTGCAAATATAATAAAGGATGCATTTTTATAACCTGAAAAGATTTGACATTTGTTTATAAAGTTAATTTTCGAAAGAAATTTATATAAGGTGTTATAACATACATAAGAAAAAATATACCTGTGCAAAGCTGACTTAGTGATTAAAGTTAGGCCTTTGTTTGCAAAATATATATTATTAATAAAGAGTTATTAATTCTTTTAAGATGCATTAGTCTCGTGATTAGATATTCAAAATAAGTTAAGCAAGCTAGAATAATTAACTTAATGAGAAAGTAAATTTCTAGTGTTGAATTATTTTCTAATAGCGACTTAAAGCTCAAGGGGTCCTACTAAATGTCTTACTAGTGTAATGTTAGTGTTAGACAATTAATCTACAATAATTGAATGGGGCGGGGCAGGAATTAATAAAAGGACTCGAGGAATGGCGATGTAATTTGCCAGCGGGTTGGAATTTCCAATGCGGATAGAGAAATGCACATAGATGTGGGTCTTCATTTGTTGTAGCTTGTGATGAGTCTCGCCATGAGACTCTTCATTTTCGCTTCGATGCATGCCATGTAAAAAAGAAATGATAAGGATTAGTATATGTCCAACCAAATAAATAGAGAAGATAATCACATATTCAAACGTGCTTGTGATTTAATTATTAAAGCCAAATGAGATAGCAGATCAATAATAGAAAGTCCAAAGTTGCCCAACCCAGATATGAGGATGTGTCGATCCAAACATGCAATTTTAGATTCTTGTTAAACGAGGGAATAGGCCCAGCATATAGCCAAAATAGTTTAATCATGAATGAGCCTCAAAGAATAGTTAATGCGCAGAGACGAATTGAAGAAAATAAAAATAGGACAAACCCGACACATACAACATGATATGCGTAATGACATGCCAAACATATAAGCCAAGATATACTAAGTTCATTGTCCATATATCCCTGCATATGCTCACTACATTGTAAATTCAAGACAACAAACAAATAGAACAAAATCGATTGAGCAATTATTCATTAAAACTGGGTGCAAGGATTCAGTTTCAAGTTTTAGGTATCATGGCCTAGCACATAGTTCTTAGATACTGAGATCAGCATGTTCAATAAGACCTTAAGCAGATAACTAGATTAATGCAACTGAAGTTTAACAGAAATGTATGGCAGGGACTCTTAATAACTTAACAACTATGTTAACACATACCACATCTTTTCATTGAAAGGATTTATTCAGTCAACCAAAATTAAAACAGACTGTGACTTGGGGAGAACATGAAGACAACAAAGCATATTTCAACCAGACATAACCATGAAGGCAGAGTGTACTGTACGAACATATATCCCTCATTATTCAGACCAGACATGGTATTAGCTCTTCAGTTCTCATATATACATGAACATAACTCAATCATAGATCGCAGCTGAGCATTTGTATTAATTCCCTATATATAATATTTGCGGGAACCCGTATTGAAAATAACAACACTTATCAAATAATGCTGAATATAAACATGGCATATTCAAATACCAGTGGTCGACAAAATAGCTAAACGAACCATTGTCAATAACCAACATTAACGGAAAAAAAACATTTCACTACCCAATGTTGCATCCCCTTTAGCAAACGATTATCATGACCATACATCTATTCCATGGTTCGATAAAGAAATACAGATTTAGATTAACTGAAACAGGCTGAATTCGACATCACACTTGAGCCTTGACAAAACAGTAACAAGAAGGAATCTAGCCAAAACATGATTAATCGACCATGAGACACATAAAAGGCACGTAGAACATAGAAATAAACTAGAGTCGAGAGGAATTCAAGTTTACCTTCTCCGGACAGCGTATCAAGTCGTCGATTCACTCGGAGTTTATTGCTATGCGATAGAAAAGGCAGAGCTTGTGCTTGGAGAATAATTACTGATTCTTAATGTGAGAGCCGATTAACTGGTTCTCTGTCGATTTTCTGGATATTTAGACTGATTTTCGATGGATTCTTTCTGTCCCTCCCCCATGCATGTGTATGTCGATCGGTTTTTGACAGTGGAAGAGGGGGTCTGGATTGATACCGACCCATGCCCCCTTGTCTTCTCCCAGTTCCCCATTTATACCCCTTTCGGGATGCCTAAATAGGGCGAGAAATCGACGGGTTATTTGGTTTGATTTTGGAGAGATTCGGCCAGATTTCTTACTGTGATTTCGTGTTTATTATGATGTGATTCTTACAGTGTTTGGGTGTGCGTGGGTAAGAAACCGAATTCTCGTGAGAATCTCTGAAGTCTTGAGTCTTTGATCTGCGGATTTCCTAAATTGCTAGGTTTAGGTTAGGGGTATTTTTCTTAAGGGATGTTGGGCGATGGGGAAGGGGATAAGGGCTGAGGGGTGAAGTTAATGGAAATAAGGGTTGTGGGCTGCGGGTGTTGGGCCATGCGGTTGGGCTGCGAGATAATGGGCTGTGGTTTTAATGAGGGAGAGTTGGGTTGGTGAGTAATTAATTAAGGGGTAGAGTTTTAAGTGTATTTGTTTAGTATTAGATTTAATTAGTGGTAAATAAATGGGGGTTTAAATTATTATTAAATTACTTAAATGCTAAATACGGATATGATTGCTTAATGCTTTTATAAATGCGACGCTATTATTTAAAATCTTATTTATTGTGCATAT
This sequence comes from Przewalskia tangutica, assembly GCA_029844215.1. NCBI lineage: Eukaryota > Viridiplantae > Streptophyta > Magnoliopsida > Solanales > Solanaceae > Przewalskia > Przewalskia tangutica. Next base: position 64,233,397 of record CM056736.1, on the reverse strand, counting down.
TTATCGTTATTTAAGTTAAAATATGACTAGGTGTTATATCAATTTTAGCTTGGATTTTTATTATTAAAATAATAAATGCGGGCGTGCTATTTAATTAGTGCTTAATATTTATAATGCGATGTCGTTACTAAAATCTTATTTATTATGCCTACTTTGTTGAATTAAAATTAACTTGATGAGGTTTAAATTGCAAATAATAATTATGAAATTGCCTTGCGTGCGAATATGCTATTTAACACGACGTCATTGTTAAATTATTTATTTTGTGTATTTATTTATTTATCATTAAGAATTATTTGAGTTTTAATTAATGGGAAATAGGGCTTCAATTATAAATAAAATTAATGAAATTGCTTGTTATTAAAAATGACGAATGCGGACGTGAGATTCAAGGTGTGTTTAATACTCCACGTAAAAATGTGATGTCATTATTAAATCACTTATTTGTGCATGTATTAATGTTTTATTGTTGCATTTTATTATTATAAAATTATTAAAAATTATTTTGAAAATTAGTGTAATTTTATAGTTAACGGTTGGGCGAGAGGGTCAAAATTGGGTGTCAACAACTTGTCCCTCTTTGTATGGAGATGATGGAAGAGTCTTCAGACAAAGACGTTTACTTATATTCAATTTTGTCTCGATCCTCAGAATTTAAAAATGTTGGGCAATTAGGGCAAGACTGACGCAAAATTCAAAATTTGTCCCAGTGTCGAGCTATGACGACACTGGGCTACCATGGTCAAACACCAAGGCGGGCTGACGCGGACTCGAAATTTGTCTCAGTGTCGAGTTATGACGACGCTGGGCTACCATGGTCAAACACCAGGACGGGCTGACGCGGACTCGAAATTTATCCCAGTGTCGATTTATGACGACGCTGGGTCGACGTGATGTTAAAATAAAAATAAACTAGCTTGAACCTAGTGGTGTACCAGTATTGACTTATGATGATACTGGGCTTGTTGGTGATGTGGAATGAGTGGACCGACGCTCGAGGCCTCTTCTGCCATTTGCTGGGAAGGTTGGCGCTGACAAATTGCCGGTTATTTGAAGAGAAAATTCACGGTGTGCTCCTGCTCCTGCATGCTAAGACTTAAGCAAACGGTTAGTGCATAACTGCTACGCATGAATTTATAGGTAATGTAACTGTGTGAGTAGAAAATGTAATCCTGTAGAAATGTGATGCTGCAAATGCTGTGATTTTTGTCCTTGCACGGACGCGTTGTGATTGTAAATGCGGATATGTTGTTCTTGCTGCAACTGCCCCTGTAGACTAAAGCTCAAGAAATAGTTAGTGCGTAACTGCTAAGACATAATAATAAAGCATGAATAAGAAATGCAATTTTGAGAGTGGAGAAAGTGTCCTTGCATAGATATGATATGTTGATGACGTCGTCTTTGGATGTGGCGTCGTTTTTGTACGGACGTCGTTTCGGACTCTGCGTCATTTTCAGACTCGACGTCGTTTTCGGACGGGCGTCGTTTCAAACTTGGCGTCGTTTTCGGACTTGGCGTCGTTTTTGGACTTGGCGTCGTTTTCAGACTCGACGTCGTTTTCGAACTCGGCATCATTTTCGGACTCGGCGTCATTTTCGGACTCGGCGTCGTTTTCGGATTCGGCGTCGTTTTCGGACGGACGTCGTTTCGAACTTGGCGTCGTTTTCGAACTCGGCGTCGTTTTCGAACTCGGTGTCGTTTTCGGACTCGGCGTCGTTTTCGGACTTGGCGTCATTTTCGGACTTGGCATCGTTTTCGAACTCGGCGTCGTTTTCAGACTCGGCGTCGTTTTCGGACTTGGCGTCGTTTTCGGACTCGGCGTCGTTTTCAGACTCGGCGTCATTTTCGGACTTGGCGTCAATTTTTGGACTACGCGTCGTTTTCGGACGGACGTCGTTTCGGACTTGGCGTCGTTTTCGGACTGGGCGTCGTTTTTGGACATGGCGTCATTTTCGGACACGATGTTGATGAAGATGTCATTGTGTTGATGCTACTATTCTTGCGAATTAATGCTCCTGTATGATATGTAGGATGCTGTGAATGCTGATGTCGTCATTGCGTAGACTTGCTGGATGTTGCGAATGCTTCTTTGAATGATCGCATTGCGATGTAGTCTCTGCGGACTTCTTTGGATCTGCGAATATTTACTGAATGTTGTGATTGCTGATGTCATCCATGCCCGGACATGCTGAAACCGTTCCTGTAAATTAGGGACCCTGTAGGCTAAATCTTAAGAAAAATTAGTGCATAAATTTTAAACAAAAAATGGTAGAGCTTGAATGTGATTTTGTTTAATGTGATGAAGATGTGATTGATGGTGTCGTTATGCGGGCGCGTTGTCTTGATGGCGTCGTTGCACTGACTGTTGTCGCGATAACGTCGTTTCCTGGACGTGTTGTGCTGATGACGTCGTTGCCTGGACATGTTGCGCTGATGACGTCGTTGCCTGGACGTGTTGTGTTGATGGCGTCGTTGCATAGACGCGATGCTGATGGCGTCATTGCGTAGACGTAATGCTGATGACGTCGTTGCATGGACGTAATGCTGATGACGTCGTTGCCTGGACGTGTTGCTGCTGGCGTCGTTGCGTGGACGTGATGTCTATGCTCCAGTAGAATAAATGCTCCTGCAAGCTAAGCTTGAGAAAAATTAGTGTATAACTGTTAAAACAAAATGATAAATAGATGAGAAATGAAATTATGTGGGTAGGGATGTCGTCCCTATATGATGTGTGGGATGTTGTGAATGCTGAGATGTTGTCTTTGGGCGGACATGCTAAATGTTGCGACTGCCAAGATATTGTTGTAATGCATTTTGTGAACTGTATAGATTTCCATGATGTCTTTGTTGTGCGTTCGCGCACTGCATGGATTGCAATTTGACTCTATGCCCGAGCTGATGCGCTAGACTTTGTTGTGGGATTTGAACTTTGATTGTTGATGTTTGTCTGCTTCTGCTGCTTCTTTCTGCTCCTGCTAACATGAAGAAACTTTTGTTGTATTTTCTGCTTCTGCTAATATGAAGAACTTTTGTTGTATTTTCTGCTTCTGCTAATACGAAGAACCTGCGCTCAAAGAAAATTTGTGAGTTTGAGGGGGGCAGTTGATTCGCATTGACTTTGTAGTTTTGAATCTTGACGCTCGGACGTCTGCCTTGTTTGGACTCATAACCCCTGCATGGTTTCCTACCTTGTCTCAGTTTTGAATATGCAAAGGGCGTTTGGCCTAAAGTGGGTCTCAATGGGATTGCTTGTATATTATGTGTATTTTCGTTATTTTCAAAATAAGGAAAGGTTTTCTAATGGTGTGACCGAAGCCGATTTAGGCCGCCTAGGTATCCCCATGAGGGAATCAGGTCATGACGTAGTTCATTACAAGCGAAATTGGGTGAAATTAAAATTTCTAAAGGTGGGACCGAAGCCGAAACGACCGCCTACGTATCCGCCAAGGGAATCAGGTCAAACGTAGATCCATTTTATTACAGATAAAGCTCAAAATATATTAAACTAACTATTTTAGGACTCGGAGGGCAAAGGCAGAGGCACGAGTCCACTTGTTCAAAATGTCTTCTTGCTTTGCGTCTTCAATGGCTGAGTCTTCAACAGGATCATCCCTTGCAGCACACAACTAAACAAATGACTTATTCATCAGTTAAACAATTTCCGGCAAGGAGCACATCCTTTTCTCTGGCGGTTGGTCGATGATTCAACTTTCTTCCGCACCGGTGGCGTAATAGTCCGCTTCGATTTTCTTCATCTTTAGCTATCATGTTCACATGGGCATCTTCATAACCGGGAAGAAGGTTATCATTTGCATCGAGATGAGCATCTTTCAGCCGAATGACTCCCTCGTTGATTAACTCATTTATTCTGTCCTTGAGTGTATAGCAATTTTCGATGTCGTGTCCCTCGGCACCGGAGTGGTATGCGCAATGTTTGGTTTTATCGTGTCCTCGGGAAGTAGGCCTGGGGGTATTTCTGGGAATTAGTTGGAGTATTCCTGCGACTTTCAGCTTCTCATACACCTGGGCTATGGGTTCGGCTAAAGGTGTATAGGTTTTGGTTGGTTTTCTTTCGGCATCTATGCGGGGTTTGGGTTCGTTTGGTGTACGGGTTCGTGACTGTGGTGAGTATTTTGGATATGTTGGTTGGGTATGGTAAACAGGATATGGGGTAGCGTGATCGATAATATGGTATGGATTTTGAGTGTTTTGGTTATAGTAAGAAGGCGGTGAGCTTTGATACACTGGAAGTTGTTCTGGCCTATGTTCCTGAATGACCATGACAGAGGGTGATGCATCTCTTCTCCTCTGTGAGGTACCTCCTATGGAATCTGATTGCATTGCTCTGCTAGTTGCTTGTAGGGCTGTCAAGTTTGTAATCCTGCCTGTCTTAATGCCTTCTTCCACGAAGTCGCTCATTCTTACGACTTTTGCAAAACTTCGCCCAATTACACTGATCATCATTTCATAATATGTCGCGTCTTTTAATGACTGCACGAACAAGGTAGTCATTTCGCTATCTGCCATTGAAGGTTGGACCTTTGTTGCTTCTGACCGCCACCTCATGGCGTATTCCCTGAAAATTTCTGTGGATTTCTTTTCAAGTTTCATAAGATAAAATCTATCCGGGACGGTGTCAGTGTTGAATCTGAATCTATCCATGAAATCTTGTGCCATGGCATTCCAACCGTCCCATTTTCGAGGGTCTTGGCATGTGTACCAGTCCAGCGCCTCGCCGGTTAGACTCCTGATGAATAGTTTCATGATGATTGCTTGATTTTTCCCAACTTCAATCAATTTATCGCAATATGACCTTAGATGAGCTCGAGGATTCCCTTTTCCATCGAACATGTCAAATTTGGGCACCTTGTACCCCCACAGGTAATTTAACGTCGGGGTGCATACATAAGTTTTCATATTCTAAACCTTCCTCCCCCTTGTTCATCTGAATGCTTTTGAATGCCTCTTTCAAGCTACGGATTTCTTTTGCCACATTTTCATGACTCTGGCTCAGTGCATCGCTCACTTCCTTGTATTGATCTGTCTCTTGAGAGGATGCATGCATAATAAATGGTTGGATTTCGGTCGGATGTGCTAATGCCCCATATTGCTTGTTAGGACTAGTGATGTGTGTCGTCTGCTCGTATTGGGTGGCTTGGTAATTTGGACTGAGTGGGGAGATATAAGTAGGTTGATCGGTGTATTTTATATACATTTTTTGAGTCATTTTTAGTTAGTATTTTACTCATTTTATTTATGTTTAGTATAGTATTAGGGTCGTTTTCCTTTCTTTTGTGTCACGTAGTCGAAATGGAGAAATGACGAAAAGGAGATGAAATAAACATAAAAGAGATAGAATTGCACACTAAAAGGGCGAGAAATGAAGTCTAAGTTAGGGAATTATAGAAAATCGAGGCAAGTCCGGACGAGAAAAGACGACAAAACGGAAATTCGCCAGAAAAATGTCACCGGCGCCGGCATGGCTGTGGCGCCCAAAGTCTTGAAAGTCCCGAGAGTTCTGAATTTGGTAGCCATGGCTGATCTATGGCCATGTAGCGAATTGTGAATCTTTGGGCGGGTTTGACATGTTTGAGAATCCTAAAGGGATAACTTTTCCTTCCTAAAGGGATAACTTTTCCTAACTAAAGGGAAACCTTTTCCTACCTTAAAACCCTTACCTAAAAGGATTCTAATAACTTTTCCTACCTACACAAATCCTTAACCCTTCACCTAAAGGATTCTTGCTCTATAAATAGTCTACACCCAGAAGAATTCATTCTCCATTCTACCATTCACCATTCTACATCCATCCTTCCACCAATCCACCGTAAATATTCCACAACACAACCCTTGGATGCTTGGCAGAGACTCATTCTTAGTAATTTTCTTTTCTTTCTTTTACTTTATTTGATTTTGATGTTGGATATTGAATTAGTTCTTGTCATATTCATGGCTAGGAACTAATTCTCTTATAAGGCTTTCTATGTTGAATTTCTTGAAACTTATATTATAAATTAATGCACGCTTATGGTCATTGTTCTTATTGAGATCTATCCAATAATTGAGTTGAATTCTTGGTAGCTAATTGACAACTAGTTATCACTATATGATTTCTAATCAGTTACGAAAAGGGGATTGTGAATATGTTGTAAGTTGGGTAGCAGTCTTGAATTGGGGATGAAAATACCTCAATTAGATTTGTAAGCGTTGATGAGAGGCTTATGACCACTAATTTTGCGCATTGTGCGTGACGGTCAACTAGGTTTTGTTCTTAATCCTCCTATAGAGTTACCCTTATCGTGAAAGTTAGGTAAGGAACAATCGGGGTTGAGTGTTTATATAACCCTAACGGGAGTATAAAGCGATTTCGTAAACTTGTTTTCTCGAAAGAAGAATACCATAAGTAATGCGTTAATAAGTAGCATAAGCGGATAGTAAGGATACATAGAAGCCCTATTCTCATCATATCCGAATTAAATCTTTATATTTACGTATCTTTAATAATTCTTAGTTATACACCAAACAATCAATCATTAATTCACCAAATAGATACTAGAAAATAGATAGTTGGTACTTGAACCTAATCCTGAGGGCGATATTCGGTCTTATCTAAGACTATACTACTTGATACGATAACGTGCACTTGCGTTTAAAAGTGTGTGCATATTACGCGCATCAAGTTTTTGGCGCGTTGCGGGGATTAGGCATAGTTGATATCAAATTTATATATTTTTAATTTCTAATTTGTTTTTTATTTTTGTTTATTTGAATTATTTATTTTATTTTCTTTTTAAAAAAAAAAAAAAAAACAAGTGTGCCGTGATTCGTTGTTGGTTTTGATTCATCTCAGGGATCCTTAAGACATGGATTTCTACTGTCAATATGATCGAGCTCGACCATAGAGGAAGAGAGGAGGAATTGCGAGAAGTTATACTCGGTCTCACGAGATCTCAAGCTCGATTCATGGGCGAAATGAGGTTGGGCATAAAGAAGTTGGAAACGCAAATAGCGAGAACTCGCGATCATATTCAACGTGACGACAAATTGAGGAGCACGAATCACACCCAACTATTGAGGAATGCGGCAAGGCGGTTGGTGTAGAGAAGGAGAAGAGTGCGAGATCCAATTATTCACCTTGGATTCCTTGGAAAATCTTTTTCTTGTACTGTGCGGAAGAAACACCACCAATCACAAAGTTGACTCCCAAACAGAAGTCAATACCATCAAGGCACCCACAGAGTTGAAAGATGTAGGAATCTCACCGATCCCTACATTAGAAGAACACAAGACAAGCATGCTTGTATACTTGAGGATAATCGTATATTTGAGGCCACTTGTTTGAAGCAATTGTTGTAGTTGAAGTGAGACTTGCAACAATAACTCTGCGGATTAAGCGATTCGCGAAGGATCCATGGGCACTCGGAAAGGTTAATTGCGTCCGGCTAAAAGGCGTTAAAGCAGCGCTTGTTGGGAGGCAACCCAATATTTTTAATTATGTTATTTTAATTCCTGTCTTTATTTTATTTTATTTTGTCTTGAACAGTCTCATGGTCTTGGGTTCTTGTTTTGTGTTGTTGGATGACAGTGGGTGAAAAGTGAAGCAGGAAAAAGGAGCAACAAACTTGAAAAAAAAAAAAAAAAAAAAAAAAAATCGTCAGCATGGCGTAACCAGAAGAGCCATATTTCCGCAAATTCGAATTTTCCTCTCGGACCTCCATTATGACATTGTGTTGTGTCAGTAAGTTGTCCATATTTTTTTTGAGTATTGCACACATTGGGGACAATGTGTGATTTAAGTTTGGGGGTGTTTTATTTGTGTCTTGTTATGTTTTATTTAAGTCTTTGTGATTGTTTTTGTGTTTATTTTGAGTCACCAAAAAATTTTCCTTTTTGAGTCACAATTGCCTATCAAAGATCATGTATGATGTAGTTGCTAGAAACACCTAGTGAAGTAAGGTGGAATAATGTAACGGAATAGAAGCAACTATCTAAACACCTAGGTTAGATATGCCAAAAACTCACATAATCTGTCTATTTGGAGTTTCTTGCTTAAATTATGCATGCTAAATGATGAATATCTATGTGGTATGATTGCTTGTTATTTAAGGCGAAATAGTTAGGATATGCATGTTAGGGAGATGACTCAGGCATTTCTTTGATAGCCAAATCTTACCACTCTTTTCTATCCCGAACTTTAAAAGTATCACTAGTCAGCCCCATTGAGCCTAAAAATTGAAACTTCTTCTTTGACACCCCATATTCCCACAAATTGTGCCATAAGTAAAAATATGAAATAGTGGAGTACATTGTGTTAAAAAAAGAGACGAAAAGAGTGAATAAGTTTGATGTACCCCAATGAAAAAGTAATAAGACAGAGGCAAAAGCCTAAGTTTGGGGGTGCTTGTTATTATAATACACTTCACTCTCCCAAAACAAAAGAGGGGAAAAATAGAATTGAAGTGAGGAAAGAATCAAGAGAAAAAGGGAAAAATTGAAAAGCTAAAGAGTTTATGGTACACAAAAATGAGCCTAAATGCCTATTTTTACCAACCTATACCTAAGCCTACATTACAACCCTTAAAGTCCTGAAGATCTCTTTTATGCATATCCAGGATTAGTGGAGAATAGCAAGTAAGCATGTCATAGGATTTCTTTGAATTTATATGCATGATTTAGTATATTAACTTCCATTAAGCATGATAAATATGAGTTTGCGAAATATCTAGCTTAATATGTTTAGTGTGCTGAAATTTCATGCTATATGTTCCTGCATATTATTCTGCTAACCTTCATGTTTTTCTAGATAACACTAAATCGACAAAAGTGATCAATGTCGATGAGTCTTTTATTTTCCATTTTTTTGAGTCCTTTATTTCTTTCTTTCTATCTTTGCTCGAGGGCGAGCAAAGGTTAAGTTTGGGGGTATTTGATCGGTGTATTTTATATACACTTTTTGAGTCATTTTTAGTTAGTATTTTACTCATTTTATTTATGTTTAGTATAGTATTAGGGTCGTTTTCCTTTCTTTTGTGTCACAGCGGTCAGAAATGGAGAAATGGCGAAAAGGAGATGAAATAAGCATAAAAGAGATAGAATTGCACACTAAAAGGGCCAAGAAATGAAGTCTAAGAAGTTAAGGAATTATAGAGAAAATCGATAAGTCCGGACGAAAAAAACGACAAAGCGGAAATTCGCGAAAAATGTCACCGTATGCATGGCTGCATGGCGCCCAAAGTCTTGAAAGTCCCGAGTTGCTGAATTTGTAGCCATGGCTGATCTGCGCTGGCAGCGCGGCGAAATTGTGAAATCTTTGGGCGAATTTGACATGTTTCAGAATCCTAAAGGGATAACTTTTCCTTCCTAAAGGGATAACTTTTCCTACCTAAAGGGAAACCTTTTCCTACCTAAAAACCCTTACCTAAAAGGATTCTAATAACTTTTCCTACCTACACAAATCCTTAACCCTTCACCTAAAGGATTCTTGCTCTATAAATAGTCTCTACACCCTTAGAAGAATTCATTCTCCATTCTACCATTCACCATTCTACATCCATCCTTCCACCAATCCACCTTGTAAATATTCCACAACACAACCCTTGGATGCTTGGCTTGGAGACTCATTCTTAGTAATTTTCTTTTCTTTCTTTTACTTTATTTCAGTTTTGATGTTGGATATTGAATTAGTTCTTGTCATATTCATGGCTAGGAACTAATTCTCTTATAGGGCTTTCTATGTTGAATTTCTTGAAACTTATGTTATAAATTAATGCATGCTTATGGTCATTGTTCTTATTGAGAGATCTATCCAATAATTGAGTTGAATTCTTGGTAGCTAATTGACAACTAGTTATCACTATATGATTTCTAATCAGTTACGAAAAGGGGATTGTGAATATCTTTGTAAGTTGGGTAGACGATCTTGAATTGGGGATGAAAATACCTCAATTAGATTTGTAGCGTTGATGAGAGGCTTAACAACCCTAATTTTGCGCATTGTGCGTGACGGTCAACTAGGTTTTTGTTCTTAATCCTCCTATAGAGTTACCCTTATCAGCGAAAGTTAGGTAAGGAACAATACTGGGGTTGAGTGTTTATATAACCCTAACGGGAGTATAAAACGATTTCGTAAACCTGCTTTCTCCAAAAGAAGAATACCATAAGTAATGCATTAATAAGTAGCATAAGCGGATAGTAAGGATACATAGAAGCCCTATTCTCATCATATCTGAATTAAATCTTTATATTTACGTATCTTTAATAATTCTTAGTTATACACCAAACAATCAATCATTAATTCACCAAATAGATACTAGAAAATAGATAGTTGGTACTTGAACCCTAATCCTAGAGGACGATATTCGGTCTTATCTAAGACTATACTACTTGATACGATAACGTGCACTTGCGTTTAAAAGTGTGTGCATATTACGCGCATCATAGGTGGAGGTTGGGATGTGTATGTAGTAAACGAATCATTTTGGAGGTCGGTTTGCAAATTGAACCGGCGAGTGACATTTTGGTGTGAGATGTTATGTTGCGGTCTTTGCGGGGGGTTTTGTGGAAGTGGAGGCTCAAGGGCTTGTGATACGATTGCATTTATCCTTTGCTCCGGGAGTGGTGCATTCAAGCTAATAGACAGGTTTGTGATATTTCAGAGCCTTTCTATTTCGGCTTGCATGATTTCCATTTGCTGCAATAATTTGGCGAGGTGTTGATCATTGGTGTTTCTCCTTTCTAACGCCTCTGCATCCTCTACAGGAACGGGGACGAGTCCTAAGCTATTTCGTTCTGGTGCCTCTGGATTAGTCATTTATTGGATGATTGTGCTTCTACCAGTCAACGCGAATCAACCTTTTGGGGATAAGCTAGGCAAAATAACCCTCTAACAAATGAAGCAAACCAAGTTAGTATAATATGCAAAGAGTTGCAGGCAATATATAATAACAAATTGCAAATCAAGCGCGCTCTAACATGTTTGCGACCTCTTTTATGCCAGAGGGAGGCCTAAACGTCATATATGCGAGGTTATGATAGATTTGTCCAAACCGTCCAACTGCAATGCTTTTGTTGGAAGTGACGATCAAATGACGGTGCACTTTTTCTAATCTCAGCATGTCATGATTAGGCTTGGATTTGTCTATCATTGTCACGCTACACATAGTATGTTGGTTGGTCGTTGGGTTGAGAAACCCGTCGACAAGTTTGGTGTTTTATTAATTGTGGTGTCGATGCCAAGGACCGACCCACCTAAGGTAAATGCATGCATGTCTTAAAATAAAGGGTGGTATAGCTCTATCCTGAGTCTCTAAGCTTTGGCTTTACTAGGCCTTGAGTTTAGAGCGGACAACTCGAGTGAGAAGGCTATGCGGTGATCGAACGAACCGATCTAACTCGTATGGCGCTGACTCTCCTAAAATTTGGATATTTTGAAAGAAATTTGTGGGTGCGCGAAGCACACCAGCGCGTGAGTGTGTGATAGTGTGAATTTTCCAGAGTGGAAGAAATATGAGCGGAATGCCAGTTTAAGGAAAGCGGTAAAGCAAATAGCAATTAAAAAAATAAATAAAACCAAAATACAGCACACAAAAATTAAATGCAAAAATAATGCCGAATAATAACCCTAGGTCTGTTGTGGTTAAGAACCTTAATCCCCAGCGGAGTCTCCATTTCTGTCACGCCCTTTTTCGACCGCGACATTATTAAAACTCCTGCTTAATAAAAATGTTAGAAACTAAAATAAAATGCTGGATAAATGCTAAAAGTGCTAAAATGTTAAAGGTGTTAAACAGTTCGCGGAGTCGCCACCTAATTAGTTTGGGTGAATTAGGACACCTATATGTCAACTAGGTTAAAGTTAACATTAATTCCATTTTTTATGGTCTGCGAGATTAGTATGAGATTCTGGGGGAGGGTTCTTTATTAATCTAGAGGGAAGGGATTAGGCACCCTCTAAGATCCGCTAACTTGCGGTTGTCCTGCCAAACCTAGGGTAGTTATTTATGCTAAAAATATATGTTTTAAAGGGTATTTAAAATATTTAAAACACTTGAGATGTATTTTTTACTAAGAGAAAATGTAAGATTTTGTTTAAAATGTACTTAGTGGGAAAAAAGCGTTCATAAAATGTTTTAATGACATGAAAAATGTGTGTTTACAAAATCATATGAAAAATACCTATTATGCTAGAAAATGCATGTTTTGAAATGTTTAAGTAAAGAGGCGCTTGCAAATATAAAAAAGGATGCATTTTTATAACCTGAAAAGATTTGACATTTGTTTATAAAGTTAATTTTCGAAAGAAATTTATATAAGGTGTTATAACATACATAAGAAAAAATATACCTGTGCAAAGCTGACTTAGTGATTAAAGTTAGGTCTTTGTTTGCAAAATTAGTTTTGATAATAAATTATATAGTATTAATAAAGAGTTATTAATTCTTGTAAGATGCATTAGTCTCGTGATTAGATATTCAAAATAAGTTAAGCAAGCTAGAATAATTAACTTAATGAGAAAGCAAATTTCTAGTGTCGAATTATTTTCTAATAGCGACTTAAAGCTCAAGGGGTCCTACTAAATGTCTTACAAGTGTAATGTTAGTGTTAGACAATTAATCTACAATAAATGAATGGGGCGGGGCAGGAATTAATAAAAGGACTCGAGGAATGGCGATGTAATTTGCCAGCGGGTTGAAATTTCCAATGCGGATAGAGAAATGCACATAGATGCGGGTCTTCATTTGTTGTAGCTTGTGATGAGTCTCGCCATGAGACTCTTCATTTTCGCTCCGATGCGTGCCATGTAAAAAAATTATAAGGATTAGTATATGTCCAACCAACTAAATAGAGAAGATAATCACATATTCAAACGTGCTTGTGATTTAATTATTAAAGCCAAATGAGATAGCAGATCAATAATAGAAAGCCCAAAGTTGCCCAACCCAGATATGAGGATGTGTCGATCCAAACATGCAATTTTAGATTCTTGTTAAACGAGGGAATAGGCCCATCATATAGCCAAAATAGTTTAATCATGAATGAGCCTCAAAGAATAGTTAATGCACAGAGACGAATTGAAGAAAATAAAAATAGGACAAACCCGACACATACAACATGATATGCGTAATGACATGTCAAACATATAAGCCAAGATATACTAAGTTCATTGTCCATATATCCCTGCATATGCTCACTACATTGTATATTCAAGACAGCAAACAAATAGAACAAAATCGATTGAGCAATTATTCATTAAAAGCGGAGTGCGAGATTGATTTCAAGTTTTAGGTATCATGGCCTAGCACATAGTTCTTAGATACTGAGATCAGCATGTTCAATAAGACCTTAAGCAGATAACCAGATGAATGCAACTGAAGTTTAACAGAAACGTATGGCAGGGACTCTTAATAACTTAACAACCATGTTAACACATACCACATCTTTTCATTGAAAGGATTTATTCAGTCAACCAAAATTAAAACAGACTGTGACTTGGGGAGAACAGGAAGACAACAAAGCATATTTCAACCAGACTTAACCATGAAGGCAGAGTGTACTGTACGAACATATATCCCTCATTATTTAGACCAGACATGGTATTAGCTCTTCAGTTCTCATATATACATGAACATAACTCAATCATAGATCGCAGCTGAGCATTTGTATAAATTCCATATATATTGTCACGACCCGACATGGCTGGTGCCACTACTGGGCACCCGCAGTATAAATCGAGAGAATAGCGGAACATACATATAACTTAGACAGTAAACAACAACAGGCTAGCCGATAAGGCCACCTTCCGTAAAAAAACATACTCAATCCAGAAATAGAACAATACATTTTTATTTCTTTACAACCCAATCCTGATGTGACTACGGACCTCTAAGAACAACAACTCTGGCGGGACGGGGCCGCCATACCCACGAATGTCTGATAACCGACAATACCGAGGATAAACCTCCGAAATGAAGGAGCTTCTCAGCGGTGAGCGGTGATCCTAGAGCGAGGATCGTGAACAATACTCTACTGCGGCGTGACGCGGCCCGAAGAGAGTCGATCTGACAACATGTACCAAATATGTGGCCCGAAAATCTTGTAATGAAATCATAAGTCTAAAATAAAGCGGAGACATGTATGATAACTCGATTAACGATGCAACGTGTCTTACTAACAATGAGAGTAAATAGGGGTATACTTACAATATAAAGTAGGAAAGCTCACGCTCAGCGGGACCACCCGCGGTGTCATTAAGCAATCCTATTCGGGACTATTTCACGCGTAGATCCGGTGGACGCGTGAGGTATTCCTCGCATGAGACTATTTCACCGCATAAGCCGCTACGGACTCGCGTGAGGTATTCCTCGCATAGGTTTGGACGCCGCGTGGGACAATTTCACCGCATAAGCCCTACGGACTCGCGTGAGGTATTCCTCGCGTCGTGGGTAGCAAATCCACGAAAATATGCAATGCCACAAACCGGGAATGACCACATGACGAATAATATATTACTAGCACAAATCCGGCTATCACACATAACATAAGCACTCTGAAACATCATACAATACATAAGCAAGTTAAGAAATCCCTAACTTTTATTATTCTTGTTATACATATATACACTCTCATTTTAGTTTACCTAAGGCCTATCAGTCTTTTATAAAATCAGAATTTAACCCAAAGTACTACGTGCTTCTATTCTTTTTAAAAAGACTCATTTCATTATAAAGCTTCCAAGACACTAATAAGTAGTATCAAGTTACAATTTCTTTTCAAGACAAGTCACAATACTCTTAGAAATAAAGTTAGGTTTCTAAATCAAGTGACTCCTTTTCTTATAAAACTTTAGGCAATTGATGCCTTAAAATCGAATTGCCTTCCATTAAATCAAGCCATTTATCTTTCCATAAAGCCAATATAACCAACTCCCTATAAAGTCGTTATATTCACTTTATACCTTAGTCAAGTACAATTTCCTATCGAGGACTTATACGTTTAAGCGAAACAAGTATTACAATACTTTAAAACTCTTCAAGTCCCTTAACATACTTAAATTACTTAGAGTAAACCATTCTCTTATTAACTTTCCATAAAGCTATTATAACCAACTTCCCATAAAGCCGTTATACTAGCTTTATACATTAGCAACTTACATACTTCTTTTTAACCAAGAGACTTAAACTTTCCAACAAAACAAGTATCAAAATACTTTCAACATACTTAAAGTCTCTTAACTTTTGAAAACCAAGATATCCTTAATATTTAAACAAGTGAGTTAATTCCCTAACTCAAACAACTTGGACATTCTTTAAAATAAGCCAAGGATATCAAATAGACTAGATTGTCAAAATCTTGTACGTCTACCGTACTATACATTTACAACTTAATCATGCTCAAGAGATAAGAAAGTTCCACATACCTCGCGGGTCAAACCAACCAAGTACAAAGTCCCGCCAGTAGTATGTCAACCTATAATATTCACAATCGTCTATTAAAGCCTTACTTTAATCGTAGAATATTATAAGTGTTAAGTCTCTATATTCCACGGAAAATCGGACAGCACCTCCTTTGTTTTTACTTACTTTGCCACCTTTTTCAAGGCCGAAAATACAATAACCAAACAGCCCCAATTGGCTCACAATTATATAGAAGGTAGTCCAATACAAATGACTAACTAAACAGCCCCAATTGGCTCACAATTATATAGAAGGTAGTCCAATACAAATGACTAACTAAATGATTGATTGGCTCACAATTATATAGAAGGTAGTCGATACAAATGACTAACCAAACTAATGCAAACTACAAGTCCAAATTCGGCCACCTTGAGTTCATCAATACCAACTTTTGTCCAATTTCCATTTCAATCCAAATTTGTAGCATAACATGATATCAAGTCGCATTTGATTATAATAACCATAATCTTTAAGTCAATGACATGCGACGGTTCTAACAACGATTAAATTGTAATTCAACTTAGTCATGGCTTACATTACATTTCGGATTTCCAAGGCTATAATAAATCCATAATCCCTATAACTTGATATAACAACCGTGCTCATGACATACAAAGCTAACAACAACAATATAAATAATCTTGTAATACTTTCAAAGAACAAGATTATACCTCAATGATTCTTAATCCAACTCCAATCCAAGTCGCTCCTTAGTAGCTTATAGCCTCTCCAAGACACTTCAATCCGCTTGTTGAGACCCTTAGAACAACACCAACAATTATCCTTCAAATCTCCAAACAAAACCTAGAAAAACCATTAGGTTTTCGTTTGCGACTAACCCGTAAACAATCTTTTTCCAAGATTTTTCTATTGAGATGTGTTTACAATACACCTAAGAACCTTGGTTTAAAGTGTGGGATCAAATGGACAAGGAACAAAGATTTTTCTTTTTTTCTTGCTATAGAACCCGAGAGCTTTGCTCTATGATCATCCAATTTGTTGTGAATTTTAGCTAAGTGTTGGCACTAGTAGTGCTACTAGTAGTAATATAAAGGGTCATGGAGGGTTAAGATACAACCATATGGGTGGCTAGGATGAAGTCTTACATAAAAATCAAGACTAATTGACCTTGACTTAGTCAACATTCTCATGCTACCTGAGTTGCAAGACTTGTCTTGCAACAAGGTCGATGACCCTCTTGCCGCGCACATTTCGACCAAGGCATCACATAAGGGGGTGACACGTGTCGCCCTCCCATTCGTTACAATAATACATTTTCCGACAATTCCATAATTTCCGATAAAAATTTTTACAAGTCTCAAATCTTAACACTTGTGAGTTCTTACTTACGTTCTTAAAACATGTCCTGAAATTACGGGGTGTAACACATATCCTGAAATTCCGGGGTGTAACATATATAATCTTTGCTGGAACCCGTATTGAAAATAACAACACTTATCATATAATGCTGAATATAAACATGACATATTCAAATATCAGTGGTCGACAAAATAGCCAAACGAACCATTGACAATAACCAACATTAACGAAAAAAAACATTTCACTACCCAATGTTGCATCCCCTTTAGCAAACGATTACCATGACCATACATCTATTCCGTGGTTCGATAAAGAAATACAGATTTAGATTAACTGAAACAGGCTGAATTCGACATCACACTTAAGCCTTGACAAAACAGTAACAAGAAGGAATCTAGCCAAAACATGATTAATCGACCATGAGACACATAAAAGGCATGTAGAACATAGAAATAAACTAGAGTCGAGAGGAATTCAAGTTTACCTTCTCCGGACAGCGAACCGAGACAGCGTATCAAGTTGTCGATTCACTCGGAGTTTATTGCGATGCGATGGAAAAGGCAGAGCTTGTGCTTGGAGAATAATTACTGATTCTTAATGTGAGAGCCGATTAACTGGTTCTCTGTCGATTTTCTGGATATTTAGACTGATTTTCGATGGATTCTTTCTGTCCCTCCCCTATGCATGTGTATGTCGATCGGTTTTTTACAGTGGAAAAGGGGGTCTGGATTGCTACCGACCCATGCCCCCTTGTCTTCTCCCAGTTCGCCATTTATACCCCTTTTGGGATGCCTAAATAGGGCGAGAAATCGACGGGTTATTTGGTTTGATTTTGGAGAGATTCGGCCAGATTTCTTACTGCGATTTCGTGTTTATTAGGATGCGATTCTTGTGAGCTGGCTGGGTGTGCGTGGGTAAGGGAAACCCGGATCCGGCGAGAATCTCGGGCTGGGGTGCTGGTGCTGGTGCGGCGGATTTCCTAAGGCTGCTAGGTTTAGGTTAGGGGTATTTTTCTTAAGGGCTGTCGGGCGATGTGGAAGGGGATAAGGGCTGAGGGGTGAAGTTAATAGAAATAAGGGATGTGGGCTGCGGGTGTTGGGCCATGCGGTTGGGCTGCGAGATAATGGGCTGTGGTTTTAATGAGGGAGAGTTGAGCTGGTGAGTAATTAATTAAGGGGTAGAGTTTTAAGTGTATTTGTTTTAGTATTAGATTTAATTAGTGGTAAATAAATGGGAGTTTAAATTATTATTAAATTACTTAAATGCTAAATGCGGATATGATTGCTTAATGCTTTTATAAATGCGACACTATTATTTAAAATCTTATTTATTGTGCATATTTATCGTTATTTAAGTTAAAATATGACTTTAGGTGCTTTATCAATTTTAGCTTGGATTTTTATTATTAAAATAATAAATGTGGGCGTGCTATTTAATTAGTGCTTAATATTTATAATGCGATGTCGTTACTAAAATCTTATTTATTATGTCTACTTTGTTGAATTAAAATTAATTTGATGGGGTTTAAATTGCAAATAATAATTATGAAATTGCCTTGCGTGCGAATATGCTATTTAACACGACGTCATTGTTAAATTATTTATTTTGTGTATTTATTTATTTATCATTAAGAATTGTTTGAGTTTTAATTAATGGGAAATAGGGCTTAAATTATAAATAAAATTAATGAAATTGCTTGTTATTAAAAATGACGAATGCGGACGTGAGATTCAAGGTGTGCTTAATACTCCACGTAAAAATGTGATGTCATTATTAAATCGCTTATTTGTGCATGTATTAATGTTTTATTGTTGCATTTTATTATTATAAAATTATTAAAAATTATTTTGAAAATTAGTGTAATTTTATAGTTAACGGTTGGGCGAGAGGGTCAAAATTGGGTGTCAACACCACTCTTTAGAAGAAAATTAGGGTTTTGGCTCTTGATAGCATATAAGATGATATTAATCTCTCTTGAGGAGTCTTTCTCATTAATATCAATATATATAGTGTACAATATACATCCCTAATACAATAGGAATTCTAGTCATAATTACAAGAGGAATCCTAGTTTACCATAATTATATATCACTAAATATTTACACAATATATGTGATATATTCTAATTATGGTAGGATGTCTAATTATACATGTTTACATCATTAGTCGAGTCTGTTTTAAGAGTAACGCTATAATATTAATATCTCACATATTAATAATCATATAACCTCTAGGGATGCATTTATAGAATATTATAAACAATCAACTAATAATTTAATAATTGCAAATGTCATAACATTAATGTCCATTTATTAATATAAATATAAATGTGTATAAAGTATATTTGTCCTAATATTGATTGTTTTTAGGATATAAATATACTTTCATGGTGTTCTCTTCTTTGTATTAGGAGTATATTTTTTTGTCTTTGATGGATTTTAGGTGTCTTTTATCATTATCCTCGACAAGGAAACAGTTTGTTTGAAACTATTCTGGAATGGTATTATTGAGACAACCTTGAAATTCTAAATTTTAAAAATTATTCTAATGTTTACACTGTTTACGAAAGTTGTGTTTATATCACTGTGCACTTTAGGAGTGTTTAGAGAAAATCAACAAATCGCACCAAACCGATAATTTGAGGGAGAAAAATGACTAGCATTCTAATGTTTACATCGTAAACCGCACCAAACTGATAGTTCGAGAAAAAAAAAATTGACTAGCATTCTAATGTTTACGACTGCAACATTAATTCTCTTAGTTCAGAGACTTGTTTTATTATTTCTTAGCTTTAATTCATTCTATTCCGAAATAGTATTCGTAAAAGGATAAATAATTCTCTCTTAAAAAACAATCCTAGTAAAATATACGACTTGAAATATTCCAGATTATCACCACAAACACCCCTAGTTACAATATCCTAATTGTTTAGAAAACTGATGTCAAAGGAATTTTGTTTTCTTTAGTTAATCGATCATTCAAGTAACTTCAACATTAGTTTAGACAGACCATACGTATCATCTAAATCAATGTTATCGTTTTTTTTTAACCAAAAGCCAAAGGAATAACACTCTACTTGATCGAAACCAATATGGCCTACGCTATCCTTTGTCCATTTAAGTTAGGAAGTCTGTAATTGGCAATCCAGTAGACAAGTCTGAACCACAACATACGACCAAAATGTTGTTCATCTATGACTCGTTAAGTGCACCTCAAGCAGACCAAAAAATGAGCAATTAGACAACAATTTGAGGAAGACCCCAAAAAAGTTCTAAATAAACTCTCCCTAAGTTAATTCTCCACTATTCATCTGATGCAGGAGGACGAAATAGTCCTACACCACACAAACCTGTTTCATTTTATCTATGGCGCGGAGTCGTCAACGAAGACAACGCAGAAAAACACATTAAAGAAACAGGAGGAACGCAAAGGTTAAAAATGTATAAAGGAAATAACATTGTTAGGATAACAACATGACCAGACGATGGATGGACGAATAATTACAATTGGCAGACAGACAGCCAGAGACTCAAAACCAAACCTATGACTGCTTTAATAAGTAAGCCAAGCCAACCTCCATGAAACCAATCTGAAATTGGGTTCATAGGGTGATACAGAATAAAGCTATTGTCATGCATCTTTATTCCTTTATTCCCATTAAGCTGGGAGTTACAGAAGCAGCAGCACCTTGCAGATCGGACAAGGAGAAAGACCTCCATGAACTGAATTTGTGTTCAGGAGGAGATGATGAGGACTCGTTGCTATATCTCCGTGTCTGCGGAGGAAGAGGAGGACGAGAGAGACAAGGTGATGATGGGCTTAAGTTCAAAGACTCGGAACTATTATTACTGTCAGAGCAGATCATAGTTGTAGCAAGCGCTGATGAGCTTCTAGAGTTGATCGGTCTCTTGTAAATCCCGCCATTACCCATACCCGGGATGCAACTACGATTCTTGCCAAAGAAATTGTTGTGAGCAAGCAGGTTCTTGCGTTTCCTGGTGTATGCATCCTCTGTCTTGACAATTTCTTTAACAGAGGAAATTGATGCCGCATCTGCTAGACTGGTAAAAGATTTCGATTTACCAGCGTAAAACTTAGATATGCTCCTCCTGGAAAAAAAGACAAGACAGGCATAGTTGGTGCTTAGGACAATAGGACTAATAAATTACTTATATAGCTTCCACGAACAACAAAATTCTTTCCCATACTCCTACACCATCTGGTCCAGACAAATCATCTTGGTAGAGAACACTCAAATACTAGAAAAGAAATAAAGTTCCGAGGCTAAGATTTCAGATCAGTCCAGAAAACATGTCAATTTTTGCAACAATAAGAATAGTAGTTGAAACCAACATTTAATGCTCCAGTTACATCAAAATATGCAACAGTATATACTCGGTCATATCACAAGCTTCAAGGATCTCAGGAGATTATCAGTCTCCTTTACTTTCAGTAAGAAAGATAGTGGTCCAACGTCGTCTACATGCACAAGGCATTTTATCCATCATATGCGCACATGTACCAATGACACAGCCATACTCCAAGGAACAAATCCAAACCAACAAAAAGATACTCAAAAGCATTTCACATGAGCCTTGAATAGGAATAAACCCACACTAAAAAAAACAGATTCTCGAAACATTCCACATGCGCCTTAAAAGCCTTGAAAAGAATAAGGCCTTAAGATGGAAACCTTTAACATGCAGATGAGTGCATATGAGGTCAAGTAGTTTAGCTCTAAACATCCAGGTAATACATAATGCAAAAGACTTAATAATCCATCACATGTACCGCCGAAACCACATCCTACAATGTCACCACCAAAGTTGTGCCACACTTTCTTCAAGTTTCCCATAACAAGGAAGTAACAATGCTACATGAAACTGATTTACTGGAATCAACTTGTAACTTTAAGATAATCAGACCTAAAATCCGAACTAAGGTTTCCGAGGTGTAAACTCTTGAATTTTCTTTGTCAAAACGAATAAACTTTGGACCTTTTCTTAACGGGTCAAATAACACACCCACCCCCAGATGTTAAAAGAGGGGTCTTTGGGGGGTATCCAATCCTCAAGTCTTTAACCCACAAGATGAAGGGGGCTTACAACATACATAACCTCCAGTGATTAAATGAAGCCACAATGCAGTTACTCCTTAATTCCTGATACAGAAACCATCTAACTATTACCTTCTATTTGGAAATGGACCATCTAATGATACATTGACAGACATTCCAACATGCCTACTGCAAATACACCCAACACTTTCAGTTTTTTGCTGATCTTTAACATTTTTGGCGCATTTTCCTCACAGTTTCACAAACATACCAAACTAAAGTAACCTTAATAGTTATAAATCTCATTAGTATATAAATTAGATCATCCATAGATAGAAGATTAACCATAAATCTCCAAATTAACTATAGAAAAACAACCAATCATTGCAGATCTGTATATGGTTCATTAGGGTGTGTTTTATCTTCTTGTTAAAATTATTTCCGCTGTTTGGTAAACCTTGAATTATTAAAATGAATTGTTTTTCCAAGAAATTAGTTTCCACTATCTTTATAGCATATACTATGACTTGGAACTCCGAGTTTAAACTATCTTAATGTCACCTACTTTTACACAAAATAAAACATTAGAAATAATTTTCAGTCAATTAATATTTTCCCTTTTATATCAAACACCCCAAATGGTCAATTAACCTAATAAATACAACAAAAACAAGATAAAATCAACACTAATAAATAAATAAACTATCCACATACTTGATAGGTAAAGCTTCATCCAAGGCTTCCAAATTATCCAAACCTCTAGGTTTGAATGGACTTTGCACTTCCTCGCCATCTTCACCGCCGTCCGACGACGATCTGTCTGCCGGCGAGTCATCACTGTTTCTGCCGATTGAAGAAGACGAAGATGAAGATGATGAGAAAGAAGAGCTCCGATCATCGTCCCTCAGATCTCCGACGGAGAACTCCGGGGACTTATAGATCGGAATAGAGTGGACAAATCCAGAAGTTTCGATCCGATGATCAGTTGTATTATTCCTTCCCAACACAATCGACATATCTTCAGTTGTCAAACAAGTTGCTGATAATAGAGAGAGAGAACTGATTAGGGGATGCAAAAACTATATGAGAGTTTAGAGAGAGAAAATGGAATAAAGTGAACCTTATCTTTATCCAGACAGATAAAATAGGAGTAGACAAGTTGGATAATTAAACAAGCTTATCTTTAATTATTGTTTTTCCCCCGTATAAGTAGCATGCATCAGGCTGTAAGAATAGCGAATACAACTAGTGGTTTTTAGGTGCCATCTTGACCAGTTGTTCTAAGGGTGGTCAGTGAGCCAGGTCAGTCCGGACCCGATCCCGGGACGGGACCTGGGCTCGTCCCGCCCTAAGCCCGATCCCGCCTCGGTCCCCTCCCCTTTGTAAAAGATATTTATTGCACAACTGTCATTTTATATTTGGTCATTGTGAAACATCCATTTTTTGCTTCCCCAAACCCCTCATACCCTCCTTAATCTTTATTTTTAACCCCTAAATTAATATATTTACACTTTAACTCAATTTTCCAATTATAAATACATCATTTTCTCTTCATCTTTATCACAAATCTTCCTACAATCTCTCTAATTTCTAATTAATCTCTCTACTAGATTGTCTACTAATCAATCTATCTACTACATTATCTACTAAATATTAAATTTTATTTATTCATTTGTATAACTATATCAAAGTTCAAAAATTAGGAGTGAAGTTGACAACTAGCTTGAGGATCAGTCATCGAGCAATGTTTTAATTTTTAACCTTGATTACACGTCGACGTTATGTCGGTGTTTGGTTCCTTTGTTCCTTCTTTAAATTATTATTGTTACTTTATTTTAATTATGAAACTTAATTTTATTATCTTTAATTATTTATTAGCATATTAAAATGGAAGGAATTAGATGTATGTTTAAGGGTAAGGGTGCTTCTTCTAGTTAGGAGAGACGTTTTTTTAAATTTACACATGAATATCAACAATATTTACGTTATTCATTATATCATTTCCTGGCAAAGTATTTATTTATGATTGCATAGCAGTACTTTCACCTCCAACTCCAAAAAATCCAAATGAACAACCATCTCAAAAAAAGACATGTTGTTTCTGCGACTAGTATTGAAAGTCTAAGACATAAAATGTATAGTAGTAACACTACTAATTAAGTTAGCAAGTTTGATGTTTTGTTTTGCATGATGTTGTACCGTACCAAGCAGTTCTCAATGAAGAAGGACATGAAGATTTGTTGAAATACTAAAGGGAGAATGAGAAGTCATTTCTGACACTATCTAAGATGGTCCGAGATGTGTTAACATTCAAGCATCATCAACAGCGTCTGAAAGCGTTTTTTCTGTCAGAAGATTTTTAAATAGGAGAGCACATACACTCATTAGCAGGAGATAATTGGAGATTGCAATTCTATTTAGAGATTGGATACGAGTGGAGCATAGAAGGTACGGTCAACCGGAGATCAACGAAGAAGACTACAACTACAATGAAATCTTATCCGACGGAGGTGGAAGCGACGTCGAGCAATTTGACCAACAAATTCTAATTTCAACCGAAGAACAACAAGACATTGTGAAGAAACTAGAAAAGGTGTTTATAAAAATGTAATTTTTTATTTACAATTTTACTATGTGATTTATAACTTTGGAACAACACAAAGTTGCAATTTTAAAATTATATTATAAAAAAGTCATATTTCTATTAAATAATATAAGAGGCACAAAAACAACTTTGGAATGTTTTTATTACACTATCTTGTTCAATTATTGAGGTGTTTATATATGTTATTATTTTTAAATTAAGTGCAAAAAAAATTAGAAAACCCTATCCTTACCCGACCCCGCCCCGATAAGACCGGTCCCCTTTTTCGACGGGACATCGACAGATCCCGCTCAAAGACTTCATCTCCGCCAGTTGTGCCACCTTAGCGTGATGTCTTATGAGACCATGTCTTTACCTTTGTGTTTTCCATCACCATGTCTTTATGATAAAAACTTTTCCGATATTTACCAAACTAATAGATGAATATATGTTTGGGGCATAAATGATTAGTATTCTTCTCTTTGGTTAAACTTCTTGTTTATCCGTAAAACGGTACAGTTGAATTTGTATATGTGGTCAAGGATATGTATATCTCAAGTGACTGAACTGACAATAATATTAGACAAAATATTAAAATAGTAAATAATATTAAGTCAAAGTAAAAAAAACAATTAGCATGAGCTTTATGCTTATTTATTTATAAAGCATATGTGACTAGTATGAAAGCGTAAGAAATGAGAGGAATGTTAAAGAGTATGTTGTATTATCTTGTAGATGGTCCTTTACAATGAAATGAGAAGCTCTATTTATACATGAGTTATAGGGTAAAAGTTCCATGAATCTTGCCCCCTCAATCACCAATATTAATGTTGCAATAAAAGGTAATTAAGAGGTCATAAAGAATAATAAAGGCTAATGAAGGCTGGAGGAAATATGGGGTCTTGTGTAAGGTTTTTGTACATTGAATGACGCTCGACCGGTGAGTTGGCATACTTATCCGGGTCCTTTATAATTTTTGTCTCCAGAATATGATCACCAATTACTTCTCTGGAGCTTCCTCGGAGCACCTTGCTTGCTGACTCGAGTACGACCTGTCACTATTGCCACATGTCATCTCTTGATACGTCCACTTGTGTTTACAGATTTTTACCTATACAGAGCCCCTCCCACCCCCCACCACTTTCCGGTTACTCATTGAGATGTGACTAGGAAGTGGAAGATTTTTCCTTCTTACCGGAATGTCATGTAATCACTCTTGCTACTGCCTTATTAAAAATATTACCGAAAAAATCTAACTGGGACAAAAACCGAGCGAAGGAAAAAAGAGTGCAAGACTTAGGGATTCAGGTAACAACTCTTCCACTGATTTTTCTATCGTCAATGGTCGATTGGTGCTGCAAAAGTACCATTACTGATGAAAGTTTGACCTCGAGTTTTTAGTGTTCACTCGGAACTTCTTCAAGTGTTAATTCTTGGGTTTTTAGTTTTCCCCAAAACTTTTAAATTTTGAATCTTAACTCTTGGGTTTTACTTTTCCCCAAAACTTTCAATTTTAGAGTTTTGACATAGGTTTTTAAGTTAAACCCAAAACTGTTTAGAGTTTTGACTCTAGGATTTTTATTTATACCTGAAACCTTTATAACCTCACAGTGGGATGTGAATGAACTCTAGTAAAATCTAAATATAACATGTCTGGTTAACTTTATGATCGAGAAATAAAGTATCCGATCTTTATCCATTTGACTGGATATCTTTATAAGAGAGAATCGTTATTTTTTTGGTGTTTATGGAGAGGACGTCTCTTGTTCATCTTTGCACAAATTCATTATGTCATTAAACAACATTCATGTAATATCTTAGTTTTTCGTGGCAATAATTTATCACAAATAAGACAATTTCATTAATTTCTTTTATTTACAAATGTTAATTAACATGTAAGAATTATCGGTTGTCAGGTCATTCCGATTATAGGTGAAAATTATATCACCCTCCGGGAAGTCTCCAGTATAGATATGCTTTAAACTTGAAGCGCAAGCATATTTAAGAATGATTTTGTTTCATTCGGACGTATATAAAAATGTGTTAGAAGGTGCAAATTTTGCCTCATTCCGTTTCATGAACTTGAACGTACACAAGTGTTTACAACTTTGCAAATACGACAACTTTGTATACCAACTGAATATATATCCTCGTGTCCGGTCCTTCAACCACATAAAGGGCTCCCTATATTTGATTCAACCGGTGCCAGAGCTCATTGGCATTTTTATCTACCTTCTATGCGTTGGTGTCCACTTTGTCCATCATGTCTTTCATAAATTTCAAAATCTACTCCTAGAATGAATTTTCAGGAACGGTTTCGCTTTCTGAAGCACCATCATTTCTCGATCTATTCTTATCATTTCTAACATCCCCGATGGTATTTGGTTGAGGTACCGGTGCATCTGTTAGGGTACTGCTAGCATTTTTGAAAACATAATTCGAATAAAACCACATCAGGTGGTCCAACTGTTCACTCATATCGGCGTTCTGTGCCTTCAGATTTTGTATAGCTTCCTCAGACATGTCGTCATTAGGAACATTCTCCAACTAAGTATGTCCACCTTCAGAGGTGTCTCCATCTGCAAAAATCATATCATCTGGTACCGTGGTTCCTATTGGCGAACCATCTGGTCCAAGTGGGATGTTGCTTGTGTTATCTCTGATATTGCGAGTGCTTCGGTGTTCTCTTATTATTGTCTTCTACTTGTTTTGAACAAAAAATAAGAATTGAAGAGAAAATTAGATTAGTAGAGGAGTCACTTGTGACACTTACAATTGTCCAGGCTTCACAGTTGGTGTCAAACTGCTTATCCGTAAAATGGTACAGTTGAATTTGTATACTTGGTCAAGGATACGTGGATCTCAAGTGACTGACCTGACAATAATAGTAGACAAAATACTGAAATAGTAATTAATATTAAGTCAAAGTAAATAAATATTAGCTTGAGCCTTGTGCTTATTTCTTGATAAAGCCTCCATGACTAGTATGAAAGCGTAAGAAACGAGAGAAATGCTAAAGAGTATATTGTATTATCTTGTAGTTGATCATTTACAATGGAATGATAAGCTCTATTTATACATGAGTTATGGGGTACAAGTTCCATGAATATTGCCCTCTTAATTACCAATATTAATGATGCAATAAAGATAATTAAGAGGTCATAAAGAATGATAAAGCCTAATAAAGGCTAATGAAGGTTGGAGGAAATTTGGGATCTTGTGTAATATTTATGTACATTGAATGACGCTTAACTCGTGAGTTGATATGCTTATTCGGGTCCTTTGTAATTTCTGCCCCCGGAAGCAGGTCACCAAATTACTTCTCCGGAGCTTCCTTGGAGCCCGTCGCTTGCTGACTTGAGTCCGACCTGTCACCATCGCCACATGTCATCTCTTGATACACTCACTTGTGTTTACGGATTTTTCCCTATACACTTCTAAAAGTTAACTTATCTATTCTCAAAATTGAGGTATTTGACCAACCTTTTAAGAGAAATTAAATGTTTTAGAACTAATATAAGTTGTTTATATGAATTAAAAAAGTTAATTTTTTTCCAGAATCACTTTTGAAATATTGGTCAAGCATAAAGTATTGCTCTAATATTCACAAAAGTGTTTTTCAAACTGATTGGCTAAACACAAATTATTAATTTTCAAAAGACACTTCCAATAAAAACAGAACTTTGCAAAATAAATAAATTTTAAAAATTTGATTAAACAGATCATGATTAATCAATATACATTCTCATCACATTAAATTACCTAATTTAATAAGTGAAAAAAGGAACATTTAAGTTATTTATACTATGTTAGGGATATTTTTAATCATTTTCTATTTATTTTGATAAAATACATAAATTGCATCCTAAATTATATCTGAAAAATTGAGTTTGCACTCCAATTAATCGTACGATATATTACCCCTTTTCTTTATTTTTTTGTGAAACTAATATCACCCTAACAGACAACAAAATTAAAAAAATTGAAAAAAGAGCAAGTTGCCGTCTAAATACTAAGGTAAAAAAATAAAAAGAAAAAAAAGGGAGTGACTTCCCCACCCCCAATTTAATTATTGTTTTTCTTTTCTGGGGTTTTTATTATTATTTATTCTTTTAATTTCTTGCAGAATAGATTTTTGGGATCTATTCCCTCTGTCATAGCCACCATAACACCACCGTTCTCTTCCATGTCTCTGCCTAAAACTAATGTTGCACCACCACTAAAACCAGCAACAAATCCATTTAAAATACCACTATTTCGAACTCATTTTGGCGAGCTCTCATTTTTTTTCGGTGAGCTTTCAGTTTTTCCGATCAAACTTGAATCATATTCATATTTCTCATCTAACCTTATATTTATTATTATTGCTATGAATAGCAAAATCAACTGATAAAAAATTTCAAGTTTAAACTCACGTTCATAAATCTTTCATTTAAACTCACGTTCATAAATATACCCGAAAAATTTAAACTCCGTTGGAAATTTATTAACGTGGAATAAAGTTAATTCTATTATTTATGACTCGAACAATTGGGGTCCCGCACGTCGGAAATATCGTTTCCACACACGTGCACACGTTGTACCAAAGATCATAAATTTTCTTAGTGAAAGAGATATTGATACGTATACGAAATGTTTGAGACATGAAATGATAAACAGTTATTGGTCAAATGACAAGTGTTTCACGTTGGTAAATGAGGGAAGAAGTGTACGATGTATAAGAGATGAACGAGTCGGAAAAACGTCGCGGACCCTCGAAGGGCCGCGACGCTAATTCGGTTGTTGGCTACTGGAATTTAGGCGCTACGGCGCCTCCTAGGCAGTGCTTCGATTCCAGAAGGCTCGACGGAAGACGAAAAGTCCTGACTTTTGGGCTGATTTTGGAGCATTGAACCTCCATTACTTTGCACTTGAATTCAGCCATTATTTGACTGAATTGTAACCCCATATTAAGTGGCATTACATGACATTGAATGCCATTACTTTGCTAGATGAGAAGTCATCTTCATCACACTATAAATTGAAGCATTTGGCTCATTTGAAGAACACACCAAACTTCAGAAATTTTCTAAGTTCTTCTTCTTCTCTAGCAATTTTCCACACACCCAAAAGACCATTCTTTTAGTAAACTTGAGTTATCCTTTGCTCAATTGTTTGTTGTTGTTTTATCTTGGGAGACAAGTTGTCAATATCCGTTAAAGGATTTATACGGGGCAATATTGTCTTAAGGACAAACTGAATATCTATCGACTCAGCAAACAATTTTCTTTGTTCTTATTTCCAGATTTGCAATCAAATTTGTTGTTGCTTACTTTCTCACTTCCTTGTAACCACAATTGTAACTCACAATCTTAAGACAATATTCGATGTTAGCAACAACAAAATGACTGGAGTAGATCAATTCCATATTGTAATATCTGTCACTGCTCACGGTAACTCCAATGCCTTCACCACCATTGCTCAAGGCACAACTAGTGCAAATCCCACTGCTTCTCAAAGAGCTCACAACGCCTTTGCCACTGCTTATGGGAACACTCCTGTTTCACCACCCCCTGGTTTTCATCATGAACGCCCAGAGAAATTCATAGGTACAAATTTCAAAAGATGGTAGCACAAAGATGTTGTTCTTCCTGGCAGTTATGGGAATGTCTCGTTTCCTAACCGAAGATCCTCCAAAAGTTGGAGATGAAGTGGACCCTCAGCCTAATGAAATGGCATGAGGAGGCCAAGATATCCATGTCATTAATGACATGAAGATGACTCTAGATGCTTGGAGGCATAAAGATTTCCTTTGTTAGAATTATATCCTGAATTGTTTGTTCGATCCTCTTTACACGGTATATTGCACCGTTGGCACTGTCAAAGAGTTATGGGATAAACTACAGAAGAAGTACAACACACATTATGTGGGTGCTAAAAAGTTAATCATTGGGAAATTTCTCAAATTTCAAATGGTGGACAACAAAACTGTGGCATCATAAGCCCAGAAATTTCAAATGATTTTACATCACATGGATTTGGAAGGATTGAAGTCTAACGAGCAATTCTTGATTTCCTCGTTAATTGAAAAGTCACCTCCTTCATGGAATGATTTTATGAGTTACCTAAAACTCAAAACGAAAGAGATGACCTTAGAGGAAATTATTATCAAACTCCAGATTCATGAGGATAATAAGAAGGTCATGCAAAGGGGAAACTACCCGCTGAGGCCAAGGCAAACCTGGCGGAAGCCAAAGGGAGTTCAAGCAAGAAGCGAAAATTCCAGAAGGACGGTAAGGACCCAACAACTGACAAGTTTAAAGGAACTTGTCATCACTGCGGTAAACCTGGTCACATGGTCAAGGATTGCCGCAAACTCAAGAATGAAAATAAAGAAAAGGACAAGGGATATTCTAAGGCTAACATCGTCTAATATACTCTCATAGACGATATGATTGAGGAGTTCTCAGTGGCGGTGGTGGTGGATGGACACGGGTGCTACCCGTCACATCTATTCCAACAAAGATGCCTTCTCCACATATACACCAGTCACGGATAAAAAGTTGTTCATGGGCAACAACGCTTCTTCAGAGGTATTGGGGGGTAGGAAAGGTGATCCTGAAGATGATGTCCGGAAATGAGCTGACTCTGAAGAAGGTGATGCATGTCCCGGAAATTCGAAGGAATTTAATTTCTGAACCTCTATTGGTGAATGCTGGTTTTAGGCTAGTGTTTGAGGCCAACAAATTTGTAATCACTAAAAATGAAACATTTGTAGGAAGAAGCTTCGTCTGTGAATGCCTCTTTAAAGTGAATGCTTCATCTGTAATGCCTGCTTCTATTATTAATAAAATTGAGCCTTCTTCTTATTTGATTGAGTCATCTAATTTATTACATCATAGATTAGGACATGTAAACTATTAATCTATCCAAATATTGGTAAAGTTGGAGTTGTTGTAGTCTATCGACGTAAACCCTCAACGTAAGTGTGAGGTGTACGTACATGCAAAACTTTCAAAGAGTCCATTTAGATCCGTCGAAAGGGAAACACTCCTCTAGAACTTATTCACACTGACATATGTGATTTAAAGTTTGCACAAACAAGTACTTTGTGACTTTCATAGATGATAACAAAAGGTATTGTTACCTTTACTTACTAAAAAGTAAAGATGAAGCCTGTTGACACCCAATTTTGACCCACTCGTCCAATCATTAACTATAAAATTACACTAATTTTCCAAAATAATGTTAGCAATTTTATAATAATAAAATGCAGCAATAAAACATTAATACATGCATAAATAAGCGATTTAATAATGGCACCGCATTTTACGTAGAGTATTAAGCATTTTTGAGTCTCACGTCCGCATTCATTATTTGCATAAATATTATTCATAATTTAAGCCCTATTCTATTTCCATTAATTCTTAATAATTTTAATAATAATAAATACGTAAATAAATAAATAATTTAATAATAGCGTCGCATCAAGCATTCCTTAAAATTATATCCACATTTATTAATATTCAAAGTAATTTCATTTGCAATTTAAACCCCCCATTAATTCAATTTTAATTTAACATCGCAAAGCATACATAATAAATAAGATTTTAATAACGGTCTCGCATTATAAAACATTAAGCACTAATTAAATAGCACGCCCGCATTTATTATTGTAATAATTTTAACCCAAGCTAAAATTAATAAAGCACCTAAAGTCATATTAAAATAATTTAATAATAATTTAAACCCCAACTTATTAACCAATAAAACACCTAAAACTAATACTAAAATTTAACTCCTAAATCTAATAACCCACAAGCCCACACGATTTACCCAACCCAAATCGCAACCCACACGATTTTAACTACCCAAACCCGTGGCCCACTCCCCTTTCAGCCCTTTATACTCATCCAGAAACAAAAACCAGCAAACCCCATCTTCCAAATCGTGCCCACACCGCGCGCCTAGAGCCAAATCCATCGCCGCCAGCACCCTAATCCGAGATTCTCGCCGGAGAATCCGGGGGTTTCCCTCATCCTCGCATGTCCAGCCAGTTCACCCCCCATAACCAGTACAAAATCGCGAGAATTAGAACTTATCATAATCAAACCAAATCTCCCAAATTGCACCCTCATAATATTAACTTACCATAACAAATCCATAGCAAATCAGCCCAAAATGATACCAAAAGTTACCATAAATTAAGACCTATAATGAGAACTATAAATACCAAGCGACATACACATACAAGGCATCCGGGGAAGAGCACGGGAGAAGCCCTTAGAATAGCAGACACCCATATCACGCCCACAGTGAGGAATCGACATCGAAATCCTTCACACTTTCGAACATCAACAAAGATCAATCGAAAACTAGTCTAAAACCAATAGAAAGCCGGTGAGTAACAAACGAAATCTTGTCCCTTTTTTAATCGCATCGCAACAAAACTCCGAGTGGATCGACACTTGATACGCTGCCTCGGTTCGCTGCCCGGAAAAGGTAATATTTTACCCTTTTAGTCTTAGATTTTGTTTTAACATTAATGTGTACAATATGTGTTTTGAACAACTGTTTAAGCATGCATTAAGTTGATATCGGTGATTGTTTGTCCTATCATTAAGCCTGTTTGAACTGATGCGGATTGCTGTTAATACTCGCGACTACGATATGTTAGTTGAAGTATACAATTCATATGTGTTCATCGTAAATATGTGTTCATGTCGCATAGTAAAACAACTCTTTTACCTGTTATGCTACCAACCTGGGAATGGCCTATTGTACTCGCAATATATATAGGAACCTGTGTAAGTAGAGCTAGAAATGTCTGTGTTTTGTAAATTGTCTTTCTATGTCTGATTTTAATATCATTGAAGTCTATCCTAAATTGAACCTAAAAGCAAATAATGAGATGCTGCCTTTTTAGATAGATCTGAAAATGTCATGTTATGCATATTTTGATGCCTAAAAGTTGTTTAAGATTTGTTTAAAAGCTTGTCTGAAGTTTAAAATGATTCAGGACAGTGGTTGATTGATGATCATTGAGGATAGGTGACTCGTTTAGGCTTGAATGTGCCCTCACTATCTGAATCAGACATATGTGACATAGGATTATGACTTATACAAAGCAACATTGTTAGGATGTAAAAAAGGCAGAGTAAATGTCAATCGTCCTGGTGGTTTGTTAACTGGTGTCTGGTATGTCATGTTTATAGGCTGGAAATTGAATCTCTTAGCTCATATACTTGCATGATCTCTTGTCTAATGTCTTGCCCCCTCATGTCTTCTGTGTGCTTGTCTGATTACTTGTTTAAATAGTGTATGTTGTAGATGTCAATGTATCTTCCCTCTCTCTGTCATGTCTTATACGCGAAACCAATCGATATTAGACAGTCCCTAAATCAACGGTCTTAGATAGAAGTCATGCTAATCTCAATATGATTGGACTGTTTGTTGTGTTTCCGTGGGTTAGAATTACTGGAATTTGCAGTATGTAGGAGTATCTCTAGCCGAAATGAGCATGCTTTGTAATTCGTTTCACCTGAATGTCGAGTATCGAGCCTCGAACATATCCTTCCCTGTCTGTTTGAGTGAATTCATTCTAAAAATGGTATATACTGTGTACGTATACGCAAGAGTATATCGAATATACTCCATGTATATCACCCATCTATTTGGCTCTTCTTGGTGTTCATAATTTGGTTTAAGTTCCTGATTATGCTGGGATTAATAGGCTAAATGTGGGTATTATTGTTGATTCCAGACGGGATATTAAAATCATATACTTGTGGTTATTGAAACGGTCATGTTGCGTCTACATTAATTCTTGGGCAAATCTGGAAAGTGCTACGCGTTTTGGCTAATTTTTAGATTCCAGTGTATAAGTATGATCTGCATATCTACCAAGTTGTCCATATTCTTAGATTTTCTGTGATATAATACTTATGCAATACGAATGTTATTCTACATGTCTAATCTAGCCTAAGAGATTCTACATTATTGAGATGCTTGCTCAATTGATCATTTGGGTTGCTATCATGTCTTGGGAAATTATATTTGCTTGCGCTTGAGTGTTAATCTGCCTCCATGTTAGGATAAAACATTTGTGACCTTTTAGTCATGATTTCCATGTTCGAAACAATCATACTGCTGCCTATAGAAGACTGGTACATTATCAAAGAAAAGAAATCTGTCTGAAATTATTTGAGTCTAGCCTATCCATGCTACCTTTTCCCTGTTGCTTCCAATTTTAGATTGGTTAAAGCCTACGTATATGTTTGCTAACATCGGCTCCTCAATATGAATCATGCATATATGTTTAAAGTATAAATTATATGTGCTAATTCTTATGCCAAGTGCTTGTTTCTTATTTTTGGGCATGTACAAATCCTTATTTTTTCTTTCTTTTACATGAAATACATCGAAGCCAAATGAAGAGTTTCATTGTGTGACTCATCGCGCCTTCCATCAATTGAAGATCTGCATTCACCCGCATTTTTGTGCATCTTGCTATCCGCATCAGAAATTCCAAACCACAGGCGGAATTACATCGTCATTCCTTCGAGTCGCCCTTTATTGGTTTTCTATCCCGCCCTCATTCATTTGTTGTAATTAATTGTCTAACGCTACATTAATTATTAGAACACTTAGAATAATTAAATCTAGAATCAATAGATTAGCAAGTAGTTGGATACTAGAAATTTGCTTCCCTTAAAGTTAATTATTTTAGGCTTTCCATACATGACTAAACTTTGCCAAATGATAATCGTCTTTTTGCACTATGCCATATATAAAAAATCAAATTTTCAAGTAAATGCATACATTTAGTCTATAAATCAACTTTGCACATTTATTTTATAAATAAAAATAAATGAACACTTTTGAACTTTACATGTATTTTTAGAGCACAAGTCTTCTAAATCTTTTATAAAAATGCATCTTTGATAAATCAACTTTGCATCATCTTTTATAAATAATATAAATGCATACCTTTAGACTTTACATGTATTGTTATAGCATTAGCCTTATAAATCTCTATCAAAATGCATCCTTTTTACAAACACTTGCATCGTCTCTCTTCAAATATTTTCAAAAACATGCATTGTTCCTTAGCATAATAATTAACCTAGGTTTGGCAGGACAACCGCAAGTTAGCGGATCTTAGAGGGTGTCTAATCCATTTCCTCCAGATTAATAAAGAGCCCTTACCCAGAATCTCACACTAGTTTGCAGACCATAAAATGGAGTTAATGTTGACTTTAACCTAGTTGACATTTAGGTGTCCTAATTCACCCAAACTAGTTAGGTGACGACTCCGCGGACCATTTAGCACTTTAGCAGCCTTTTAGCACCTTAGAACCCTACTTAACACTTTTAGCATTTTAGTACCCTTTAGCATTTTAGCACATTTTTAACGTTTATTTTATTTTCTAACATTTTTAAGCAGGAGTGAATGTCGCGGTCAAAAAAGGGCGTGACAGAAATGACGACTCCGCTGGGGATTTGAGGTTCTTGACCATAGCAAACCTAGGTTTATTATTGCTTGGCTTTATTTGCTTTTATTTGTTTTAAATGCCTTAAAATTGCTTGCTTTAATTTTGTATGTTTAACTGTTTTAATTGCTATTTGATTTACTGCTTTCCTTAAACTGACATTCCGCTCATACTTCTTCCACTCTGGAAAAATTCACACAATCACACACTCACGCGCTGGTGTTCTTCGCGCACCCGCAAATTTCTTTCAAAATACCCAAATTTTAGGAGAGTTGGCGCTTGCGCGGAGTTAGATCGGTTCGTCTGATCAGCCGCGTAGCCTTCTCACTCGAGTTGTCCGCTCGGGAACCTTGCGTCTAGTAAATCCAAATCTCAGAAACCTAGGATAAAGATATACCACCCTTTATTTTAAGGCATGCATGCATTTACCTTATGTCACGACCCGACCCGGGCGCGGCGAGTGTCTTACAGGCACCTGTTCGGTATACATCAGAGAATAGCAGCGGAACATACACAACATAAACACATGTGTAAACAATAAACATCACAGGCTAGCCGATAAGGCCACCTTCCATAAAATAAACATAATCAAAAGTACAATCAGTAACTCGGTTCTTCTGACCCAACCACGTATGTGAATACAGACCTAGGAATAACAATCGTGGCGGAGCAGGGCCGTCATACCACGAATGTACATAAATCTACAACATCGGGGAAAGATCGTACTAAAGAGACAAGCCTCCGGAGAAATGGAGCTTCTGACGTCTGATAAATGATCCTAAGAATGAGGATCCACCACCTACTTACCCTTTCCTGCGGCATGAACGGCCCCGAGGCGGGTCGACACCTGATATGTACTAAGTATGTAAATCGGAAAATACGTAATTACATCATAGTTTAAAACAGAGGAGACATGTATGATAATCAAATTACTGATGCGTGCCTTACTAACAATGAGAGAAATAGTAGTATACTTACAATATCTGATAGGAAGCTCACGATCAAGCGGGGCCACGCGCGCGTGATATCATTGCAACCCTACTCGCGGGACTATTCCACCGCGTAGGTCGCGTGGACGGCGTGAGGTATTCTCGCGTGGGACTATTTCACCGCATAAGCCGCCACGGACTCGCGTGAGGTATTCCTCGCGTAGGCTAGACACGCCGCGTGGGTCTATTTCACCGCATAAGCCGCTTGCTCGCGTGGTATTCCTCGCATCGTGGGTAGCAAATCCACGGAATATGCAAATGCCACAAACCCGGGGAATGACCCCGTAAAGAATAACATACCACTAGCACAAAACCGGCTATCATGCAATACATAAGCAAGTTAAGAATCCCCTAACTTCTTATTATTCTTGTTCACATACACTCTCATTTTAGTTTACTTAAGGCACTAACATGTCTTTTTAAGGATCCGAGAATTTAACCCCAAAGTACTACATACTTCTACTCTTTAAAACAAATGACTCTTTTTCATATAACACTTCCAAGATACTATTAACCATAGTATCAAGTCCAAATTACATTTCAAGGCAAGTCACAATACCTTTAGAAATAAAGTTAGGTTTCTAGATCAAGTGACTCCTTTTCTTATAAAACCTTAGGCAATTGATGCCTTAAAATCAAATTGCCTTTTCATTAAAATAAAGTCATTTATCCTTCCATAAAGCTAATATAACCAACTCCCCATAAAGTCGTTATATTAACTTTATACCTTAGCCAAATACAATTTCCTATCCAAGGGACTTATACGTTTAAAACGAAACAAGTATCACATACTTTAAAATTCTTCAAGTCCCTTAACTTTAATAAAACTTAAGACATCCTTAATCCTTTCAAAGAAATGAGTTAATCCCCTAACTCACCCGACTTGTCCATTCATAAAACTAGTAAAGGATATCAAGATCTTGACGTCTGCATCATATACGTGTAACTAGTCATGCTCAAAAGATAGGAAAAGTTCTACATACCTATTCAGGCCAATCCACTTGCCAAGTACAATATCCCGCCCGTAGTATGTCAACCTATAATATCCACAATACGTCTATTAACGCCTTACTTCAAACGTAGGATATTATAAGTGTAAAGTCTCTAAATTCCACGGAAAATCGGACAACACCTCCTTTGTTTCTACTTACTTTTCCACCTTTTTCCAGGTGCGGTGGGCGGCCGACCGACTCCGTCGGCGACCGACCAGACCCGGAAACGACACCGGTATTAAAAAAAAAAAAAGCGGGGCCGGGGCTCGAAGGCGGGGCGAGTATGGTCCCGCGGACCGACCACGCCAGCCCCGATCCCGCCTACCCCGCCCGACCCGCCCCAATCCCGATTCGACCGCTGCACAAAATAGCCGTTGTCCAACGGCCATTTTACATTTTGGCCGTTGACAGCGGCTTTAGGCCCCCTACCCCTTTATATTTATTTTTAACCCTATAAATACCATTCCTCTTCTTATTATTTTCACAAATCTTTCTACTCTCTAATCTCTCAATCAATCTCTAATTCTCTATACAACATTGTCTACATATTCAATCTATTTATTAATTTGAGAATTGGGAGTGAAGTTGGCAACTAGCTTGAGGATTATCTATCGAGCAAAGTTTCAATTTTCAACCTTCGATTACCGTCGACTTACGTCGGCGTTTGGTACATTCGTTCTCTCATTAAATTATTATTTTGTCTTTATTTCATTTAGCACATTTAATTTCATTATCTTTAACTATTTATTAGCATAATTAAAATGAAAGGACTAAGAGGCATGTTGGGTAAGGGTAAGGGTCAGGCTTCTAGTAGGGGTGGTAACAAGGGAAAGGTACTTCTAGTATTCTGTTCCATTATTCCTAGACAAGATGATTTTATAGATCTGAAATGTTTCCTGAAATACCATATGATCTTGACACAAATGATTATCCTGAAATTGAAGAAGATTTTAAGTTAGATGACACTCTAGTTGATGATACACCTATTAATGAAGATGATAATACACCCACTAGTGAAATGCCTCATATCCTCTACTATGAGGCGAGGTCCCAAAACGACCATTAAAATCGGTTGTATGGAAATATTTTGTGAGGGCGTAGCTAATCAAGTATTGTATGTAAAACTTGTAAAAATGTTTATTCTTTTAAAATCGGACAAGGTCATGGTGGACGGGGTTTAGGAAGACACTGTTGCAAAAACACAAAGCCTTGCGTACTGATACATGATTGAAAAAGCGGTGAGCAAACGTCCTCTCAATCGGGACAAGGTTCACATACTACATCTGGAGAAAGCATGGTCAAATTAACCCTATGACGGGGGGAGTTGTAGGCCCTAAATATGATAAACATAAAGATAGGGAAGAACTAGCAAAATTAGTTGCTGTGGAGGGTTCGCCTTTTTCATTTCCTGAATCTCCTGGTTTTATTCATTATATTAGAGATATGTATAATCCTGCTTATAAAGGTTTTCCTAGATCAACTGTTAAAAGAGATGTATTTAAATTTGCATGAATATCAATGATTTACGTTATGCATTATATCATTTAAATTGCAAAGTTGCTTTAACTTCTGATATAGGTCGTAGTATTAACGACCATGATTATTTAACGGTAACCTGTCATTGGATAGATTATAAATGGTCTATGCAAAAACGTATTTTAGCATATAGATATATATATAGTAGGCACACTGGTGAGTTTATTTCAGAAAATATTTATTCAGTCGCCGATTATTACGGAATAACCGATAAAGTTATGAGTATTACATTAGATAATGCATCTTCTAACAATTCTGCTATTAGTATTTTAAGAAATGTTTTAACTCCGTCTTTTCCAAAATATTTTCATATCAAATGTGCGTGCCATATTTATAACTTAGTTGTAAAGGATGGTCTTTCACTTTTTCAAGATATTCTTGAAAAAATACAATTTGCTATACACTTTATTTTTAAAAATAATAGAATTCAACAAAGAAAAGAATATAAAAAAACTTGCCACGATTGTGGACTATCTTCTGAGAAAAATTCAGAAGAAGTACCAACTAGGTGAAATTCTTTATATGACCAACTAGTTGTTGATTTTGACTATATAATACCTATTACTTTATTTTTAACGCCCATAATCAAAATCCAAATGATATGATTGTGGATCTTGATTGGGAGAAAATTAGAGAACTTATTGTATTTTTAGAAAATTTTCAACGAGCAACAAAAGAATTTTCTACTTTATATTATCCTACTATTTCAACTATGTTGTTTTATATAGCTATAATATTTTTACTTCTTAAAGAATATATGGAAAAACACCTTATCTATGACTATTAAAAAATGTTTATGAAATTAAAAAAATATTTTATTCCTATTCCCTATTTATATTATTGGTCTTTGTATTAAACCCACTATTAAAGTAGAGGGTTGTAAAAGTCTTATTGAAAATATATATAAGCTGTATGGACGCACTACCACCTCCAACTCCCAAAAATTTAAATGTTGAACCACCTATTGAACTAACGCTAGAAGAAGTGTTGAATAGCGTAGAAGATGAATGCAAAAGGTATATCGGCATTACCGGAAGAAAGTGCTAGTAACCAACCGACTTTTGTATCATCTTCTTCAACACAACCTAAAAAAGACAAGCGGTTTACGTGGCTAGGCCTAATATTAATTCTATTGAAAGCCTCGAGAAATAAAATGCGGTGTAGCGATGCTAACCAAATTAGTGAGTTCGATGTTTTTGTTTTGCATGGTAATTTACCTTACAGCGATTATCAATGAAGAAGGAAAGGAAGACTTGTCAAATATTGGAGCGAGAATGAGAAGACATTTAGGCACTTTCAATGATGGCCTAGATATTTTGAACATTGGCGTCGTCGATCGCACGGCGCTTTTACTGCAGGCGATTTCAAATAGGAAACCTGCACACTCATTAGCGGAGCGGCTTGGAGATGGCGGTACTATTGAGAGATTGGATACGAGCGGAGGCGAAGGAGGTCATGATCGAGATTAACGAAGAAGATTACGACAACTACAACGACATTTTATCTGAAGGCTTGAGTAGCGACGTGGAACAATTTGATCAAGATATACCAATTCCAACCAAAGAACCACAAGAAATTATAAAGAAATTAGAAAAAATATTTTCAAATTGGTAATTTATTTCATTGCAATTTTTAAATTTTTCTATGTCTTTCACTCTTTTGCAATTTTTTTCAACAACAAGATACAATGTAATTTTGAATCTTGTATATTTGATATTTCAATGAAATTAATAATATAAAAGGCACAAAAACTGACCTTGGGATGTTTTTACACTATTCTTGTCTTTGTTTAATTATTTAGTTTATAACTTTATACTTTATACTTTATAGTTTATAGTTTATACTTTATAAATATATTATATATATGAGTATAATACTATAATACTATAATTATAAATTATAATACTATAAGTCTATAATATTATAGTATATGTATATGACATTATGACTATATGACAAGTATATGTTAATGTTACTTTGTTAGTACTTAGTAATTTAGTATTTTTAATTTAGTGAAAAATTAAAAAAAAAACCCGCCAAGTCGTCCCGTCCCAGCCACTGCCAGGGGGATCGGGACGGGACATGGTATGGTCCCGCCCGACCACTCCAGGCGCCCGGCTCGACCGCCCATTTTCCCAGGCAGGCCGTCCGCTCGCCCCGCCCGACCGGTGGGCCGTCGCCATGGCGACCTGCCTTTTTCAAGGCCGAATACAATAACCAACATTCCACATTTAAGGCTCAACATATTATATAAGGCAGTCCAATACAAATGGTCATTTCCGACTATAAGGTATAACCACAATAAATCCATCCATAATGTCTTCTTGCATGTTATAGTCACAACCAACTTCACCGACTATAAGCGTATACTTACATAGCATGCGACAAGTAACTATTGATTTCTTTTCATTTTAAATTTCCAATGGCTTCCTATATCCAAATACTTATCAATCCTATAAACATGAGTCACGTAGTCAAAATCAACTATACAAGCATTATTATTAATTTCCAAGAGAAAAGAGAATCTTTTACCTTTTGGATTTTTGCCTTCCAAAGCCCTTTTTCTTCAACTCATTTTCCCGTCAAACTCGTCCTCGTGAGCTTCCCACAAGTCTATCAACACTTTGCGTTCTTGCCGCCGCTCCCACAATACCCTCTAGGCTAAGCTTTCTTCAAAACCTTGAGAGAAAAGAGAGAGAAGCTCTTAAGCGTTCTTAAGGTGAAATGACCAAGTCTTTCAAGACTTGGCCCTAAAATAGGGCCCTTTTCTTGGTCAACAAGATGGGAGGGACACTTGTCACCTCAGAGGCCGCACCGAAAATATCACGATTTTAGTACTTTCAGTAGAAAAATCCCGCTTGGCGCGGCCTGCCGGCGCGGCGCCGAAACCTCCGAGGATTTTCAGGATTAATGGCGTCGCGGCCTGCCGAAGCGGCCGCGCCGACGCTGATGCGAAAATCC
This sequence comes from Przewalskia tangutica, assembly GCA_029844215.1. NCBI lineage: Eukaryota > Viridiplantae > Streptophyta > Magnoliopsida > Solanales > Solanaceae > Przewalskia > Przewalskia tangutica. The sequence continues at coordinate 64,191,036 of CM056736.1, read as the reverse complement.
TTCCTCTGCGCTGCCGTTGTACTTCCAACGCCCATACCTCTCCGCTCCGATGTCCTATCGACGAGCGGTTTGTTGCGTTGGACACTAGACTCATCCAACTTTACACTAGGCTTGCTAAACACCCTCAATTCTTAAAACTGGGTACAACACTCCAAAGTAGACTCAAAATCCGTTCAACACATGTTTGTCAACTAATCTAGTATTTGAAATTTACGGGGTGTAACATTCTTCCCCCTTTAAAAATATTCGTCCCGAATGTTCTTTCGGAGTAAAACTTATAATTAGCGACATAGTTTCTTTTCACAACCCCGACCTACCAACAATGCCACACATGGCCACATAATAGCATTTAAGCAAAAGAAACACTTCAATTAAAACTTGACAAGTAAGGGGAAAACGAATTACCTGAAGGTGTAGGGAATAAGTGAGGATACTTCCTCAGCATGTCATCCTCCGCTTCCCAAGTCATCTCCTCCCGGTTATCATTCCTCCACAAGACTTTGACGGAAGCCACATCCTTGGTCCACGATCGCTTGACACAGCGATCGAGTATCGCTATGGGAATCTCTCATACGATAACCCTCGTCACACGGACCTCAATAGCGAGAAAACTCTTTGGATCTCCGATACACTTCCGCAACATAGAAACATGGAAGACCGGATGTACCGCCTCTAACTCTGATGGCAGATCCAATTCATAGGCAACCTTGCCTACTCGACGGACGATCTGGTAGGGCCCAATGTACCTTGGGTTGAGTTTCCCCTTCTTACCGAATCTCATCACACCCTTCATGGGTGACACCTTCGAAGACCCAATCGTCACACGAAACTCCAAATGCCGACGCCGATTATCCGCGTATGACTTCGCCGACTACGAGCATTATGATCTCTCACGGATAAGCTTCACCTTATCCACACCTGTGAACCAAGTGCGGGCCAACTAATCGCGTACCTCGCCACGTCGAACCAATCAATCGGCGACCTGCATTTCCGCCCATATAAAGCCTCGTATGGCGCCATCTGTATACTGGAATGGTAGCTGTTGTTATAAGCAAACTCTACAAGAGGCAAATGATCCTCCCAGCTACCCCTGAAATCAATCACGCAGGCTCGCAACATATCCTCAAGTGTCTGGATAGTACGCTCTGCCTGCCCGTCGACCGAGGATGAAATCTTTGTCGAGACTCACTGGGTCCCTAATCCCTTCTGGAAAGACCTCCAGAAGTTAGCCGTAAACTGGGCTCCTCTATCTGATATAATCGACACCGAGACACCGTGCAGCCTCACAATCTCTCTGATGTATAACCTGGCATAGTCCTCGGTAAACGTCGTCTGGCCAGGAAGGAAGTGGCTGATTTCGTCGACCAACAATGACCCAAATGGAGTCGCATTTCCTCCGAGTACGAGGTAACCGTAACAAAGTCCATGTTGATCACCTCCCACTTCCAAGTCGGAATCTCAATAGCTGCAATAATCCATGGGCCTCACGGTGCTCGACCTTGACCGCGGCAATTAGGACATTTGGCAACAAAACACGCCACGTCCTCTTGTGCCATCCCACCAATACAAACATCCGAGGTCATGGTACATCTTGGTCGACCGGATGAATAGAATAACGAGCCGTGTGCCTCCCGAATATCTGTGAAGTCGACACATCGGGAACACACAACCGACCCTCAAATCTCGGCCCATCAGCGCTACCTCGAATAGAATCTTCTCCTCCCGAAGAGTGCGTCATCTCGATACCGTACCAACACCGGGTCCTCAAGCGTCGCCTCTTCACCTCATCAACGATGGAAGACTCGGCGACCTCACGAACCCGCACCCGCTATCGTCGGTATCGATCAAACGAACCCCAAGGCTCGCTAATCGGTGGATCGACGGACCATGTCACATCTCTGCGTTTGTACCTCGATAGGCTCCCATCGATCTACGACTCGAGGCATCGGAACTACGTTGGCCTTCCCGGATGGTATAGAATATCAACATCATAATCTTTCAGCAACTCTAACCACCGTCTCTGTCGCAAGTTCAGCTCCCTCTGCCTGAAGATATACTGGAGGCTCTTGTGGTCTGTATAAATATCCACATGAACCCCATACAAATAATGTCTCCAAATTTTCAAGGCATGAACAACTGCGGCCAACCCTAAGTCATGAGTAGGGTAATTCCTCTCACGCTTCCGTAACTGCCGGGAAGCATAGGCTATAACCTTGCCGTGCTGCATCAAAACACACCCTAGACCGATACCCGAGGCATCACAATAGATCACGTACCCGTCTAACCCCTCCGGAAGAGTAAGAACTGGAGCTGTAGTCAAGCTCTCCTTCAGCAACTGGAAACCTTTCTCGCAAGCCTCTGTAAACTCCTCCCAAACAGCTGGAAGAGCATCCTCACCTCTCGAAAGTAACCACCACTCAAACCAGTTCAACGCAATATCGCGTAACCGGTAAGAGGCTAGCGTAACAGACTCTGTCTCTGAAGCCCTAAGAACCTGCATGGTCGTGTAGGCTGAATGAACTCCTGCGGATCCTCCTCAGACCTCGAACCATAAAACTCAGGTGGATGACAACCCAGAAAATCCCTAATCCGCAAATCGGCTCTGGGTGGCTGCTGCTCTTGTCGCCGCTACTTATCTTGGTCAATAACCGGATCTGCTCCCCGTAGTCTCTATACTCAGCTCCTGGCTGTGGGACTGGAGGCTCTGGTACCGGAACCTCTGGAGCTACTGCCACTCTCGGCTCCTCTAATACTGCCGGCGTGGCTGAACTCGCCGACCCGCCTACTACCTCAGGCATAGTCTGTGCCTGAGTCCGTGTAACCCTCTGAGTACCGCTAGCAGCTCCTGCCGCTTTGCCTTGCCGCCACGGGCCTGGTTGCCTTCCGTGAGGCATAATCATTTCATAAGAATAGGTCGGAGAGGATTCAACCTAATAAGGCGACTCTTTGCACGATCTCGGAGAGAAGAATGGAAACCAATCCTAAATGTCCTGTGACCTCACGATAATAGATGTGGTGCACAACACGATAATCAAGACTACTGCTAGACACGCGATGCGTAGACACTTTCCGAGGACTAACTGCTATGATACCACTTTTGTCACAACCCGACCCCGGGCCGCGACTGGTGCCCTACCTGGGCACCCCGTTCAGGTATATATCAGAGAATAACAGCGGAACATACACAACATAAACACATGTGTAAACTATAAACATCACAGGCTAGCCGATAAGGCCGCCTTCCATAATATAAACATAATCAAAAGTACAACTGTACAACTCAGTTCTTACAACCCAACCACATATGTGAATACAGACCTCTAGGAATAACAACTGTGGCGGGATAGGGCCCCGCCATACCCCTGAATGTACATAAATCTACAACATCGTCGGGGAAAGATCGTACAAAGAGACAAGCCTCGGAGAAATGGAGCTTGGCGTCGATAAGTGATCCAGAATGAGGATCCACCACCTACCACTTTCTGCGGCGTGAACGCGGCCAGAGCGAGTCGATCTACAATATGTACTAAGTATGTAAAGCGGAAAATCAGTAATTACATCATAGTTTAAAACAGAGGAGACATGTATGATAATCAAATTACGATCTGCGTGCCTTACTAACAATGAGAGGAAATAGTAGTATACTTACAATATATAATAGGAAGCTCACGATCAAAGCAGGGTCACGCGCCCGCAGTATCATTAAGCAACCCTACTCTTGGGACTATTCCACCCGCATAGGTCGCGTGGACCGGCATGAGGTATTCCTCGCATGGGACTATTTCACCCGCATAAGCCCTTACGGACTCGCATGAGGTATTCCTCGCATAGGCTGGACCCGCCCGCATGGGTCTATTTCACCCGCATAAGCCCTTGCAGACTCGCATGAGGTATTCCTCGCATCGTGGGTAGCAAATCCACGGAATATGCAAATGCCACAAACCCGGGGAATGACCCCGTAAAGAATAACATACCACTAGCACAAAACCGGCTATCATGCAATACATAAGCAAGTTAAGAATCCCCTAACTTCTTATTATTCTTGTTCACATACACTCTCATTTTAGTTTACTTAAGGCACTAACATGTCTTTTTAAGGATCCGGGAATTTAATCCCAAAGTACTACATACTTCTACTCTTTAAAACAAATGACTCTTTTTCATATAACACTTCCAAGATACTATTAACCATAGTATCAAGTCCAAATTACATTTCAAGGCAAGTCACAATACCTTTAGAAATAAAGTTAGGTTTCTAGATCAAGTGACTCATTTTCTTATAAAACCTTAGGCAATTGATGCCTTAAAATCAAATTGTCTTTTCATTAAAATAAAGTCATTTATCCTTCCATAAAGCTAATATAACCAACTCCCCATAAAGTCGTTATATTAACTTTATACCTTAGCCAAATACAATTTCCTATCCAAGGGACTTATACGTTTAAAACGAAACAAGTATCACATACTTTAAAATTCTTCAAGTCCCTTAACTTTAATAAAACTTAAGACATCCTTAATCCTTTCAAAGAAATGAGTTAATCCCCTAACTCACCCGACTTGGCCATTCATAAAACTAGTAAAGGATATCAAGATCTTGTACGTCTACCGTACTATATACGTGTAACTAGTCATGCTCAAAAGATAGGAAAAGTTCTACATACCTCTTGGGCGATCCACTTGCAGTCTGATATCCCGCGTAGTATGTCAACGCATAATATCCACAATCGCCTATTAACGCCTTACTTCAAACGTAGGATATTATAAGTGTAAAGTCTCTAAATTCCACGGAAAATCGGACAACACCTCCTTTGTTTCTACTTACTTTGCCACCTTTTTCAAGGCTGAATACAATAACCAACATGCCACATTTAAGGCTCAACGTATTATATAAGGAAGTCCAATACAAATGGTCATTTCCGACTATAAGGTATAACCACAATAAATCTGTTACATCCCGTAAGTCCAGGACATGTATAAGAGAATGTACGTAAGGAATCAAGACTTGGAAATTGGTACGAAAGGAAGAATTATTTTTCCGACGGAAAATCTTCCGAACGTCGGAAAGGAAAAATGTTCGTTGTTGAGAATTGGATTCTCAAAGTGCATTATTTGAAGAGTATGGAACTCTTAACCTTATGGAAATTTATTTTTTACGGATTTGGTCACGTGGGGCCCACCTAAGGAATTTTACGTTTTGCGGGGCCCACGAGGGTTACGGAATTTTATGGACGAATGAGAGGGAGACACGTGGCACCCCCACACTTGGTCTTGGTCGAAATGTGTAAGGGTAAAATGGTCATTTACCATGGTGGAAGATAAGTTTTGCTAAGCTTGATAATGTTGACCAAGTCAACTTGCCGCTTTAATCTTAATCGCGTGATCTTCATCTTAGCCACCCATTTGTTTAAGTCTAAGCCATCCAATGTGTTATATAAGCATGCTACTAGTGCAAGATGTTATACCCCATAGTTGCAGGGTATGTATGTGAGGACGTACGTACGAGAGTACGGCAGAAATTTTTGAAAAGAAAGAAAGATGTGAGTTTTCGACGGAAAAGTTTCCGGTAATTTGTGAAGAAAAAGGTTCGTTAATGAGAATTGGTTTCCCAGATTTGGTATGTGGGCTTCTTAAATTATATTAGAATTTTGAGATTTTATTTTCGGAAATGGTCACGTGGGGCCAGGGAGAAATTCTGTTTTGTGGGGCCGCTTTGTTTTTGAGATTTCGGTATTTTGGATATTTTGGAAGACAAAATATTGCAGGCGAATCGGGGCGACACGTGTCACCCCGTGTAACTTGGCGAATACCTTTGTGCACAACACGGTTGGAGTCGTTTTTCGGCGAAGCGTTTTCGCGTAGCTGCGAAGGAAAATTCGGCTATGTCATTTTGTATTTTTGCGGATTTTTAGGCGGCGAAACATTTTGGACCAACGAGAGGCGACACTTGTCACGCCGAGTTGGTGGAGTGTGAGGCGGTAATGGCGAGCGATTGGGGTGTCAGTGGGCAAGTTGGTGGTAGATATTTGTGTAGATATTTGTGAGGTTTTAAGGAGTAGGGTCTAGGGGGCACTTGGGCATACCTTGGCCCTCCACTTGCCCCACTTGGCTAGATCTTGACCCTGATTTCCTATAAATACCCTCGCTGTGATGCTTTCTTCGTCCACTCTCACTTCCTTAAGTCTTGAAAGCCCTCCCGCTCGTGAGGCCCCCTGCCGAGTAGCACCCCTCCTTGTGGTGTGGCGAGACCCACCCCTTCCTAGGGTTGGTAGTAGGGTACCACTGCCTAGTTGTTTCGTATAATACCCCTTTTTGTGGTATAGAAATACTCTCTAGTATTGTTATAATGCCCAAAATACCTTAGCCTTTACCTAGTAGTATTTCAAAAGTTACCTCTCACGTAGAGCAGGAAATACTACCTTTTGTCCTTACAGTCTCAAACCGAAACCAAGGAAATCTTCAGTTGGTTGAAGTATTTGAGTAGAAGTTAGTTAGAACTTCTAAGGGTTGTTGGAGTGGTTTGGGCGCGCGTGTGAGCTAAACCTTGCTCAGGATCGACATTATAACTTGGATAATTTTGGGCTTGTCGAGGTAAATATTCTTGTCCTTATTGTAATTGGAGATTACGTATGGTAGGAATATATAGTTGAGGTATACTATATATAGAATCGAACATTATTGTGGCAATGTCTTTTGACTTAAGCTGAAGAATAAAGAAGCTGACTGTATTTACATAGGGTGTATTGCGATAGACTTGTGTAGCATTGTTGTGTAGTAGAATGGTACGTCAGGTTAGGCGATGTAAACCCCACGGTTGGCTTGGTAGCCGGCCTCGATAGAGGAGGAGATTTCTGTTGTTGCGGGGAGAGTCTTGCGAATTTTACGTAGAACATGGAACCTTGTGTTTTGAAGTTAATAGGCGTTTGTGACCTTTTTAGGTGAAAGTACTAAGAGTAGCGTATTACTTGAGGAGTGGAAAGGACTAGCAAGGTTGTAGTACTTGGAGCATTTTGCTTATTGTCGATAAATCGTCGCGAGGTATGTGAACCTCTTCCTATCTTTTCTAGCATGATTGTTGTGAACTATGTAGTACGGTGAGCGTACATGTGCTAAGTGATTTGGTTGGTTTAAAACATAGGGTGTTATAATAGCTTTATGGGAAGTTAGTTATAACGACCTTATGTAGGTGAAAATGGTTTACTGATGTTAGGAGTTAAGAGACTTGATCTTATAAGATAAGAGACTTAACTTATTTGTTTAATGTGAATGTTTGTGTGAAACCTCATTCGTGAGTAATGAGTACTTGGTTTTATTTAAAGGGATAATGTTTCTTGATTTGGAAATCGGAATGTGTATCGACGGACCAACTGCGGCGTTAATAAAGGAAAATGTATTGAATAATGATGTATCGTATTAAAACCAGTAGAAACCTCCATCTGCGTAGAAACTAAGATGAGACAAAATGATATTACATTTTCTAGATCATGGTTCTTTGTAATAAGAATGTTGTAAACAAGAATAACCTACTCTCGCGTGAGACATATGTTACTCGATTGTTCTAAAAGGAATCAGTGATTAAGTTTGGGAACTATGAAACCATTTGAAAATGAGAAGCTTGAGTAATTGAAACTAGGCAAACCTGGAACTTAGGAAAGAATGTTGTTACTTGATTTTGAAAAGGAATGTGGGTTGGTCATTCTAATACTACGGTATCGGGTGACTCTTATAAAAGTAATGGATCTCTTTTAAAAGAACTTAACGTATGTAGTACTTTGGGGTTAAAAACCCGGACTTTGGCATAAAATGAAAGTACTTTGAGTTGTGTGAAACTTGACTATGCTTGTTGTTGTGAAACTTGCCTATCTTGTGATGATAGCCTTTGTTGTGCAAGTGTGGTATTTACGTGTTACGCGTCTCGATAGAGGCGGTCGACTTATTGAGAACTTACTTGGAGCGTCTTTGGCGGTGATGGAGAATTCCACGGGTATGTTTCCATTTTGATTCTTGTCTTGTTGTTGATGTCACATGGGCGTGTCTACCGTCACGATTAGGGGCATGCGGCGTGCGGTCGGGTTGATTACGATATATTGTTATTGTGTTACATGGACATGTCTACAGGTAGAATTAGGGGGCATGTGGCGTGCGGCGGGGTTGATCACCAGTATATTATTGTTGATGTCACGTGGGCGTGTCTACGAGGTAGAATTAGGGGCATGTGGCCATGGGGCATTGGTATTATTGTTGCATCATGGACATGTCTGCCGTCTGAGTCGGGGCATGCGGCCGTGATGCGAACATGATTGATGTTGTGGCGTGAGACCCGTAGTTATATTTGAGTGATGACTTGAGGCGTGAGTCACGATGGACATGGCTTTTATGTTGTGAATCGTAGTTTGGTTATCATACATGTCTCTGCTTTATTTAGACTAGTATGATTTCATTCTGATATTTCTGATTTCACATACTTGGTACTGTTGTCTTGACCTCGCCTTGAGGCTGCGTTCATCTGCGCGGTAAGTACATCGATCGTGGATCCTCGCTCTTAGGATCTCGATTCGGCGTTTTGGGAAGCCGTTTCTCGGAGGCTTATCTTTTGGTATGTGTTCCACTGAGTTGTAGGTTCTTGTACATTCGGGGTATGGCGGAGCCTGTCGTCATAGTTGTTGTAAATCTTAGAAGTGCAGTAAATCTTGTTGTGGGCGGGGTTTGTAAAAAAGGATTAAGCTATTCGTTTTGTAAGAGTTGTATTTATATATGTTATTGGAAGGTAGCAGTTGGGTTGCTTTGTTTATGTTCATATATCTTGTTTCTTGTTTAAAGTTTTATTTTCATTTGGTTTTCTCGATGATTGTATCACTAGGGTGCGGGATAAGGCACGATGCTTGGGCCCCGAGGCAGTCGTTACAAAAGTGGTATCGAGCGATTAATCCTCGGAAAGTGTCTGACCGTGTCTAGTAAGTCTTGATTATCGGTGTGTTGTGCACCACGTCTATGTCGAGGAGGCTATAGGACATTTAGGATTGGTTTCCATTCTTCTCATTACGAGATCGTGCCTTAGAGGCGTGTTGTAAGTTGGACCCTCCGGCGTATCTCGTTTTTACGATTATGCCTCATGCGAGCAGCGAGCCCGAGAAGGGCAAGGCAGCGAGAATGCTTGCTAGTGAGATCTGAGAGAATGCGAGCGCAGTCGGGCGACACTGAGTTGTGCTTGACGGCGGGTTTTGTAGCGCCCGGCCCAGCGAGTTTAGGCGCGGCGATGGCTGCTGAGACCACGATACTGAGCCTCAGGTCCGCGATGCAGGCGGAGAGATGGGTTACAAGGAGATGGCGATTCTTGGCGAAGTCGTGGCAGATATGAGATAAGTGGATCACGTGATTCGATTCGATGCACGATGGATTCACCCCGGCGAGATAGTTTGAGGCTACGGGACTTTACGAGTTGTAGCCCTTGAGTTTTATGGGTGAGGCACGAGGATGATCGCGAGTTCATCCGGCGATTCTGACGGATCGTGCGGGTGATCGAGCTTGAGACCGAGTCTGTGACCTTTGGTTCGCATCGGTGCGTGATCTGCGATCGATTGGTTTGATTCATAGGAGCTTTCGGGAGAGCATGCACCTCAGCGGTATGGGATGAGTTTTGGGGCTTTCTCGCTCACTTCTTGCCTCGCGAGATGAGGAGAACGCGGTAAACAGATTTTTGATGCTTAGGCAGGCGGGCGTGCGGTTCGGGAGTCTGATGTGAGTTCGACTCGTTGGCGATGCGTCCGGCGTTGGTAGCTAGTATGGAGGATCGAGTGCACCGATATGTTTGAGGCTCGATGATTACATGTCGAGGCATGTTCGGGAGTAGCTCTTGGTGGGCATGGACATTGCGCGTGCGCAGCTCATCTGCTGGGATGTGAGGCACGGAGAGGTCGGCGGAATGACGAATCGGCGAGAAGGGCGAACACGAGGTCGCTGGTGACTTTGAGGCGGACCGCCTCAGCATACTAGTTTTGTACCTCCGCCCGGTCTGAGTGGTCCTCGCGACCTTGAGTATTCGGGGCGGTCGGGGCTCGAGGTTGAGTTTCGAGGAAGTAAGGGTGTTGGCGGATCACGGTCACCCTGCCTCGGTGTGGTCGATGTGGTAGACGCGTTTGAAGTGTCGTGGTGCGGGGAGCTTGTTATTTTGCGGCCAGCGGGGCCATTTGCGAGCTGTCCAGGCCAAAGGGTATACGGATGTTACGACTCGGCCTACGGATCGATGGTGGTTCATCCGCGCCTACGATTATGCGCCTGCGGTGGGCCTATGATTAGAGTGGAGGCGGTAGCCGGTATATCCTTAACCCTCTAGAGTTTTGGTATGCTTGTTATGATGGTCTCATTATTATGTGCTATGTGCGAATAGCGTTGTGTTAATTGTGAGTTAGAAAACATGCTTAGTTGGGAGGATACGTGGGGGCATGGTAAGTGTGAACCTTAGACTATGTCACGACTGAGACCTTAGGGGTAAGGTCGTCTTGAGTTAAAGATTTATTTTTGACCACTTATCGAGTAGTAGTATCGTGGGATTTATTTGTGTGATAAGTCAGTGGGTAGTGTGAGATGGAAGTGGTAGCTTTCGTGATGTGAATTAGTAAGATTGTTAGGATCGGGAACAAGAGTTTGGCGCGGTTGGGGGTCGGGTTGAGGACCATTTGCGGGTCAACAGTAACCCGGTTTGGGGTGGGGTCAGTTCTGGGTGGTCCGCCAGGTGGTAAGTCACGAGGATGCTAGGCCCAGTTTGTGTGATCATCGTATGAGTTCGTGGGCGCGTTCGACGAGCGGTTCGTAAAGGCGGGAATGGCCTTAAGGAAGTTTGAGGTTAGTAAGATGACCAAGTTTGGAGGTAGTGACTCGGAGATTTTTGGGAGCAGGTAATGGTGAAGTATGAGTGCGTCTTGGGAGAGTTCAAGTGTTCGAGAAGGCGCGACGAGTAAGGAAAGAAGAAGAGCGTGTGTTAGTTAGTGGCGGTACGTGGCGTCGGCAACTTAGAGGAACTTTATCGTTATCAGGCTTGAGAAGGAACATTCGGGACGAATGTTTCTAAGGAGGGAGAATGTTATACCCGTAGTTGCGGGGTATGTATGTGAGGGCGTGCGTGCGAGAGTGCGGCGTAAATTTTTGAAAAGAAAGAAAGATGTGAGTTTCGTGGAAAAGTTTAGGTAATTTGTGAAGAAAAGGTTCGTTAATGAGAATTGGTTTCCCAGTTTGGTATGTGGGCTTCTTAAATTATATTAGAATTTTGAGATTTTATTTTGGAAATGGTCACGTGGGGCCCACGGGAGAAATTCTGATTTTGTGGGGCGCTTTGTTTTGAGATTTCCGGTATTTTGGATATTTTGGAAGGCGAAATATTACAGGCGAATCGGGGCGACACGTGTCACCCCGTGGCACCTGGCGAATTACCTTTGCGCGACACGGTTGGAGTCGTTTTCGACGAAGCGTTTTGCGTAACTGCGAAGGAAAATTCGGCTATGTCGTTTTGTATTTTTGCGGATTTTTAGGCGCGAAACATTTTGGACCAGCGAGAGGCGACATGTCACCTCGAGTTGGTGGAGTGTGAGCGGTAATGGCGAGCGATTGGGGTGTCAGTGGGCAAGTTGGTGGTAGATATTTGTGTAGATATTTGTGAGGGTTTTAAGGAGTAGGGTCTAGGGGCACTTGGGCATATCTTGGCCTCACTTGCACCCAGCAGCTAGATCTTGACCATGATTTCCTATAAATACCACTCAGCTGTGATGCTTTCTTCATCCACTCACTCGCCCAAGTCTTGAAAGCCCTCCCGCTCTCGTGAGGCCCCTTGTAGAGTAGCACCCCTCCTTGTGGTGTGGCGAGACCCGCCCCTTCCTTTAGGGTTGGTAGTAGGGTACCCACTGCTAGTTGTTTCGTATAATACCCCTTTTTGTGGTATAGAAATACTCTCTAGTATTGTTATAATGCCCAAAATACCTTAGCCTTTACCTAGTAGTATTTCAAAGTTACCTCTATCGTAGAGCAGGAAATACTACCTTTTGTCCTTTAGTCTCAAAGAAACCACTAAGGAAATCTTGTAGTTGGTTGAAGTATTTGAGTAGAAGTTGGTTAGAACTTCTAAGGGTTGTTTGGAGTGGTTTGGGCGCGCGGGTGGAGCTAAACCTTGCTCGAGGATCGACATTATAACTTGGATAATTTTGGGCTTGTCGAGGTAAATATTCTTGTCCCTTATTGTAATTGGAGATTACATGTGGTAGGAATATATAGTTGAGGTATACTATATATAGAGAACATTATTGTGGCAATGTCTTTTGACTTAAGCTGAAGAATAAAGAAGCCCATTGTATTTACATAGGGTGTATTGCGATGAACTTGTGTAGCATTGTTGTGTAGTAGAATGGTACACGTCAGGTTAGACGTGTAAACCCCACTGGTTGGCTTGGTAGCGGCCTCGATAGAGGAGGAGATTCTGTTTGTTGCGGGGAGGTCTTTGAATTTTACGTAGAACATGGAACCTTGTGTTTTGAAGTTAATAGGCGTTTGTGACCTTTTTAGGTGAAAGTACTAAGAGTAGCGTATTCTACTTGAGGAGTGGAAAGGGCTAGCAAGGTTGTAGTACTTGGAGCATTTTGCTTATTGTCGATAAATCGTCGAGGTATGTGAACCTCTTCTATCTTTTCTAGCATGATTGTTGTGAACTATGTAGTGCGGTAGGCGTACGTGTGCTAAGTGATTTGGTTGGTTTAAAACATAGGGTGTTATAATAGCTTTATGGGAAGTTAGTTATAACGACCTTATGTAGTGAAAATGGTTTCTTGATGTTAGGAGTTAAGAGACTTGATCTTATAAGATAAGAGACTTAACTTATTTGTTTAATGTGAATGTTTGTGTGAAACATCATTCGTGAGTAATGAGAACTTGGTTTTATTTAAAGGGATAATGTTTCTTGATTTGGAAATCAGAATGTGTATCGACGGACCCGCTGCGGCGTTAATAAAGGAAAATGTATTGAATAATGATGTATCGTATTAAAACCGGTAGAAACCTCCATCTGCATAGAAACTAAGATGAGACAAAATGATATTACATTTTCTAGATCATGGCTCTTTGTAATAAGAATGTTGTAAACAAGAATAACCTACTCTCGTGAGACATATGTTACTCGATTGTTCTAAAAGGAATCAGTGATTAAGTTTGGGAACTATGAAACCATTTGAAAATGAGAAGCTTGAGTAATTGAAACTAGGCAAACTGGAACTTAGGAAAAGAATGTTGTTACTTGATTTTGAAAAGGAATGTGGGTTGGTCATTCTAATACTACGGGTATCGGGTGACTCTTATAAAAGTAATGGATCTCTTTTAAAAGAACTTAACGTATGTAGTACTTTGGGGTTAAAAACCCGGACTTTGGCATAAAATGAAAGTACTTTGAGTTGTGTGAAACTTGACTATGCTTGTTGTTGTGAAACTTGCCTATCTTGTGATGATAGCCTTTGTTGTGCAAGTGTGGTATTTACGTATTCTGGCGTCTCTCGATGAAGGCGGTCGACTTGTTGAGAACTTACTTGGGCGTCTTTGGCGGTGATGGAGAATTCCACGGGTATGTTTCCATTTTGATTCTTGTCTTGTTGTTGATGTCACGTGGGCGTGTCTGCCGTCACGATATTAGGGGCATGCGGCCGTGCGGTCGGGTTGATTACGATATATTGTTATTGTGTTACATGGACATGTCTACAGGGTAGAATTCGGGGCGTGGCGTGCGGCGGGGTTGATCACGGTATATTATTGTTGATGTCACGTGGGCGATGTCTACACCGGTAGAATTAGGGGCATGTGGCCGTGGGGCATTGGTATTATTGTTGCATCATGGACATGTCTGCCGTCTGAGTTAGGGGCGTGCGGCCGTGATGCGAACATGATTGATGTTGTGGGCGTGAGACCCGTAGTTATATTTAGTGATGACTTGAGGCGTGAGTCACATTGGACATGACCGCTTTTATGTTGTGAGCGTAGTTTGGTTATCATCATGTCTCTGCTTTATTTAGACTAGTATGATTTCATTCTGATATTTCTGATTTCACATACTTGGTACTGTTGTCTTGACCTCCTTGAGGCTGCGTTAAATCTGCGCGAGTAAGTACATCGATCGTGGATCCTCGCTCTTAGGATCTCGATTCGGCGTTTTGGGAAGCTCCGTTTCTCGGAGGCTTATCTTTTGGTATGTGTTCCACGAGTTGTAGGTTCTTGTACATTCGGGGTATGGCGAGCCTGTCCGTCATAGTTGTTGTAAATCTTAGAGTGCATGAAATGCTTGTTGTGGGCGGGTTTGTAAAAAAGGATTAAAGCCCATTCGTTTTGTAAGAGTTGTATTTATATATGTTATTGGAAGGTAGCAGTTGGGTTGCTTTGTTTATGTTCATATATCTTGTTTCTTGTTTAAAGTTTTATTTTCCATTTGGTTTTCTCGATGATTGTATCACTAGGGTGCGGGATAAGGCACGATGCGGGCCGGGCAGTCGTTACCAAGACTAGTTTCAACACTTAGAAAATATCACAACATGTCTTGTGCTTCATTGAGCTCGGGTTTGACATGGTAGCCCACAAATTTTTGTAGTTTTGATCCTTTGTTCACAAGACTTTAACTTGATGTCCTAAGGGTATTGTAAGGATATCTCGATAGAAAAATTTGGAAAAACAACGTTTCGTATTAGTCATGGCGGAAACTTAAGGAGTTCTTCACTTTGAAGTTGGAACTTGAAGATGAGTTCTTCATAGGCTTCAAGGAGTGCTTGGAGCGGATTGGAACCTAAGGAAAGGAGCTAAGAATTGCTAAGGCGCGACTTTGAATCTTGGAAATTTTAAGGGCTTATAAAGGTATAAATTTTGTCGTTTTAGTAGTTAAGATTTACTTGTTGTAGTAGCTATGGATATTAGCAAGCATGAGGTGTATATTATGAAGTTTGATAAGTATATTGGCTATTGGAACCCTAATCCGAAAACTAGCATGTTTAGCTTTAAGATTACAATTCAAGTCGATTATTAGTTTAAGTTGTCGCATGTTGTTTAAAGAAGGAAATTGTAGTTGTTGAAGTTGTTCATGGCTATATAACATGTTAGACCTTAGAACTTGAAATTGGAAAAGGATTGGAAAAGACTTAGTGTTGTTGGTTATTGTTGGCCGAGAATGGCTAGTGAGTATTAAACTACATTATGAATTGTGGGCGGAATTTTACGTATTGTAAGGCGTGTAATCCCCTGTTTGGTTGTTGTTTGGAGCCTTAAATGTGGCGTGTTGGTTATTGTATTCGACCTTGAAAAGGTGGCAAAGTGAGTAGAAACAAAGGAGGTCTTTGCCGATTTTCCGTAGAATTAGAGGCAGTATACTTAGTATTATTCTCGTTAGAGACTAGAAGTTGATAGTCTTGTTGTGACCATTATAGGTTGACAACCTGCGTGCAGGCGTATTCGGCAGCTTGTGGATTTAGCGAAAGGTATGTGAACTATCTCTCTTAGCATGATTCCTTAAGATAAAGAAAGTATGTCTACTCGCTAAATGATCCGTTCCTTGGTTGTATTCGGATTGCCTAAAATAGAATTTGTTACATGTACTCGCTTTGATTGTACTTTGATGTTTAAATTGTAAGTTGTATAATCCATTTCCTTAGTGAAGTTTGGATTCTTAAAAGTGAAAGTATTTTGCTTAAAGTACATGGAGTCTTGAAAAGGAAGTGGTTTCCAAACCTTTTGGCTAGTGCCTTAGTTCCAAAACCTAATGGTCGTTTTAATGACTTTAGGGAAGTCAAAGGAGTGATTTACTTAATTGTTTTAAAAGAGGAGAAATGACATGATTTAAGAGAAGTAACTTGTTTTTAAAGGTGTAAGTTACTTGAGGTTTAAAAGTAGAAGAATCTTGTTTTCTAAATATTAAGAGACTTGAAGTATTTTGAAAGTTAAGAACTTGATTTGTAAGCATATGATACTTGGTTTTAAAAGTATAAGTCTCTTGGTTATAAAAGGAATGAAATTGTCAAAAAACCATAAAGGGTTATAACGGCTTTATGGGAAGTTGGTTATAACGGTTTTATGGAAGGTTTAGAAAATTGTCTATTTTGATTAATGGGCATGAGTTGCCTTGCTTGTGAAAATTTGAAGTTACTTGATTTCAAGCTTTGAAATGCGTTTTCTAAAGTGTAGTAACTTACTTTGAAAAATAGACACACCTTGATACTACGGGTGTTAGTATCTTGGGGTATTACATAAAAAGGAGTCTTTTGAAAAGAATGTATGTACGTAGTACTTTGGCTTGATTAATTGAGAATTAGTCTAAGTGTGCCTTGATAAGTACTTTGACTTGATTAATTGAGAATTAGTCTAAGTGTGCCTTGATAAGTACTTTGGCTTGATTAATTGAGAATTAGTCTAAGTGTGCCTTGATAAGTGTTTTGGCTTGATTAATTGAGAATTAGTCTAAGTGTGCCTTGATAAGTACTTTGGCTTGGTTAATTGAGAATTATTCTATGTGTGCCTTGATAAGTACTTTGGCTTGATTAATTGAGAATTATTCTATGTGTGCCTTGATAAGTACTTTGGCTTGATTAATTGAGAATTGCCTATATGTGCTGGTGATAGCCTTTGAGTGCAAGTATTATGTTTTATTACGTTGCCGCGACTCTCGGTTGGAGGGTCGGCTGCCTTGTTGTAAGTTTACTTGGACGTACCTGTCACGACCCGTTTCGGGCGTGGTAGTGCCTTACGAGCACAGTAGTCACACATCAGTGTCGTGAATATAAAAACAAGACATAAAGCAGTTGTAAAATGAGACACGATTTTATGTGAGAAAATGTCGCCTTCGGCATATATATATAAACATAGTTTTGCGATTACATCCCAGTGTACAATAGGACTACTGAGACCTCAGAAGATAAACAACTATGGCGGGACGGGGCCGCCATACTGAATGTACAAAACTATATACAACAACGGGAGATCATACCCAGTCGAGCCTCAGGAGAAGATGGAGCCACGACACCAAAGCAAGAGATCCTAAGGATGTGGATCTAGCACACCTTGCCACCTGCGGCATGAGCGGCCCGAAGAAGTCGATTACAAAGTACTAAGTATGTGAAAGCGTAAATTCTTGAAGTAAAATCAAAGTATTTAAAACCATTTGTAAATACAACGGTTTAAGCGCACGTAGTGCCTGACATAAACAAGAGCAAAATAGATATAATGGCTTGGTCTTTCTAGGCGCGAATGATCGAAGCAAGGCCGATCGCCCGTAGTATCATTATGCGTGCCTAGTCTGGACTTCCCGCGATCGCATAGGTCACACAGACCGCGTGAGGTATTCCTCGTCGAGGGTAGCTAACCGGTACCTCACTGGACTCCGCGATCGCGTAGTCTCGATAGACCGCGTAGTCACATTGCGGACCGCATAGGGCATCCGCGTCGGGCTAAACACGAGAATGATCAATCACGGAACTCCGCGACTCGCGTAGTCTCGCGGACCGCGTAGGCGTATAGACGCGTCGAGGGTGGCAAGCCCTCGGTATAACAAGTCGAGGGTAGGTGATATAATAACGATACAAGTGACTTACCGTTTAGCAGCGTAAGCCTGACAAGAATGACCCGTTTCACAACATCACAGACACTAACACCGTAGCATCATAATATGTCTATTTATCAATCAATCTTACTACACCTTACAAATCAATACAAGGTTTTTATAAGCAAATAAATGTGATTCTTTTATCTTTCTTAAGTTGTTATACCTAACTTCCCGTAAAGCTAGTATAACTCTTAAGCTTTTGTTTAAAAACCAAGTGTTTCTCTTGATTAAAAATGATTGATATTCTTTTGAAATGCTTGAAGATCTTTATTATTGGGCTTAAGTCAAAAGACATTGCGTAATTATTATTGAGCTTAAGTCAAAGACATTGCCGTAATTATTATTGATTAACACCGTCGTCTAGTACTATATATATATTTAAAATATCATGCTCGAGTATAGGAAGAATCACATACCTTACCGCGAAAACCACGCCAAGTCGAATATGTCGCGCGAGAATCAACCTAAAATAGTCGAACCGTCTATCAGCGTCTAGACTACTTTGTAAGATTCTAAGCGAGAGGTCCTCTACTGAGAAAATCGGGCAGCACTTCCCTGCGGTGAGCTACTCGAGTCTGTGAAAGCGATCACATGTAATCTGATTCAATTATTCTTCTTTATACCGCCCTACTGTGATAGCGGTTCAATTCTATTCATTAATATTCTTTCATATCTTATACTCGAGTCTTAACTATTCTTATATGTAATATCCTAATTACAATAGAAGAAAGAGTGTTTACCTCGATAAGCCCAAAATTATCCAAGTTAAATGTCGCTCACGAGCGAGGTTTAGCTCTAATTTATGCGCTCAGATAGCTCGAAACCCTTAGAAGTTCTACACAACTTCACTAAAATACTCTGAGGATTTGGGCTAGGGTATTTTGGAATAGTAACTATACTTGGAAGACAACTTTTCTACCAAGGGAGGGGGGGTAGGTTTCGGCTAAGGGCTCAAGGAAGGGGGGGGGGGGGGGAAGAGCTTTGGACGAAAAACTTATACGAGAGGGGAGGGATTTTCAAGACTTGGAGAGTGATTTGTGGATGAAGAAAATCTTCAAGTTAGGGGAGTATTTATAGGCCAACCAATGGCCAACCAATGGCCAAGATGAAGCCAAGTGCTATGCAAGTGTAGGGTGAGGATTTAGGCAAGTGTCCCTATCCATCTACTACACAAATATCCTACCAACTCCTTGACTTGTGCAAAGGCACAAAAAACGTGCAACCTTGGCCAAATTTTGCCGTCCATTGAGGGTGACAAGTGTCGCCTCCGTTGATCCAAAATGTTTCGTCTCTCGGAAAAATTCGCAAAAATTAGAAATGTCATAGCGTAATTTACCTACGCGAGTTTAGTAAAGCGTTTAGTCGAAAAGCGATTCTTTAAGTGAGTTGTGCACAAACATTTCGTCCAAAGTGCCTAACTAAGGCTAAACTTTTTGCGTCGTCCTCGCGTACATACTACTGCGGAAATACGAGGTATAACATTCTCCTCGTAGAAACATTCGTCGAATGTTCCTTCCCAAACGATTAACGATAAGGTTCTTCATAACTAAAGCAGTTTACAAATGCCACATCTGACCACAAAACAACACTTAGGCATATATGACAATGAAAATTTACAAGTAGGAAAGTGAATTACACGGAGGTGTGGGAATAGGTGAGGATACTTACGCCTCATGTCCTCGCCGACTTCCCACGTCATCTCCTCACGAGCTCGTTCGCCACAAGACTTTGTGGAAGCCACGTCCTTGGTCATGAGCGCCTAACGACGATCGATTATCGCTATGGGAGTCTCGCCATACGATAACCCTCGGTCACTGGACATCGTCAATCGGATGCACTCTAGATGGATCCGATACATCTCCTCGGCATAGAAACATGAAACACGGATGCCTTGCCTCGGATCGGACGGCGTATCAACTCATAAGCAACCTTGCCTACCTGCGGACAATCGATAGGGCCCGATGTACCTTGGTGAGTTTCCCTTTCTTCCGAATCTCATCACACCGCCGTGGGTGACACCTTGAAAACCCAATCATCGACCTCGAACTCCGGATCTGACGGCGATGATCTGCGTATGACTTATGTCGACTACGGTATCGTGGCAAGCTCTGGATAAGCTTCGCCTTATCCGCTGCTGCACCAAATCTGGTCCCATGCGCACCTCGCCTACATCAAACCAACCTATCGGCGATCTGCACTTCCTCCCATACAAGGCCTCGTAAGGCGCCGTCGAATCTTTGGGTGGTAGCTATTATTATCATGAGCTCAACTAGAGGCAAATGATCCTCCCGGTACCACGAAGTCGATAAAGCAGGCTCATGACATATCCCGAAGTGCGGATGGTGCGCTCGGCTGTCGAAATGCATGCGTGGATGGAATGCGATACTCGAGCTCGCTGCGTCCCTAAACCATACGGAAAGACCTCCAGGAAGTTAGCGTGCGGGCTCCTGCATGCGATATGATCGAAATAGGGACTCAATGCGATCGGCGATCTCTCGGATGTAAAGTGCAGCATAATCCTCGGTAGAAAAAGTCGTCTGGCGGGAAGAAAGTGGGCTGATTTCGTCGATCGGCGATAACCCATATAGAATCATGTCTCCTGCGAGTGCGAGGTAATCTGTGATAAAGTCCATGTTGATCACCTCGGCTTCGGTCGGGATCTCGATCGTGCGCAAACCACGGGCCTGCGGTGCTCTGCCTTCGCTGCGACAACACGGGCCTTTGAGCTCGAACTCTGGCGTCCTCTTGACCCGTCCGCCAATACATAGATCTAAGGTCGTGGTACATCTTGGTCGACCACGGATGGATAGAGTAGCAGCTGTGTGCTTCCCCGAGAACCCTGCGAAGTCACGAAACATCCGGAACACACTGAACGCCCTCGAACCTTAGCACCCGTCGGGTCTTTGCCTCAGGACCGCGCCCGCGAAGAGTCGTATCGCGATCCGAATCAAAACGGGATCCTCAGCTGTTGCCTCTTCGCCTCGCCGGCGATGGAAGACTCGGCAACCTCTCGAACTCGAACCCATTTGCTATCGGAATCAATCAAGCGGACACGAGGCTCGCTAAGCGATGCAAATCGCGAACCATGCCCTCCTCTGCTGGCTGCACATCGATAGGCTACCCGTCGATCTGACTAAGGCGTACGCCTGACATTGGCCTTCCCGGGTGAGTGCGGGATGTCAACATCATAATCCTTGGCGGCTCTAACCACCGTCTGCTCTGTCGTAAGTTGACTCCTACGGTGAAGATATCTGGAGAGCTCTTGTAGTGCGTATAAATATCCACATGAACCCGTACAAATAGTGCCTCGGATCTTGGCGTGAATCGCGCGCGACTCGAATCATGGGTGGGGTAGTTCCTCGTGTTTCTTAATTTGTCGGGATCATCGCTATAACCTTGCCTGCTGCGTCAACACACATCCCAACGATGCGGCGCATCTGATACCGACATGGCCGTGCGGACCTGCGGAAGAGTAAGAAGCGAGGCGGTCGTCGATCTCTCTTTCGAAGCTGGAAACCACGCTCCGCGCGCGTCGATCCACTGAAACTTAGCGCCACGAGTCGGCCTAGTCGATGGGGCGAAGATGAAGCAAACTTCTCTACGAACGTAGATAATAACTGCGAGGCCCGAGCTGCGAACCTGCAGCCGGAGTAGTAGGTGAGGCCAAGTCTTGCCTCGATCTTGGCGTATCCACTGAATATCATCGGCCCGACAATATGCCCGAAAAGCCACGAAGCTAACCAAAACTCACGTTTGGAAAACTTGGCGTATAGCTGCTGGTCTGGAGAACTCTCGGCCTGATCGCCAAATGCTCGCGTGCTCTGCTCTGGCGAGAATAAACAGATATCATCGATGAACACTATCACAAGCGTGTCCAAAAATGGTTTGAACACTCGGTTCATCAAATCCATAAAAGCTATGGAGCATTGGTCAAACGAGCGACATAACCACGAACTCATAATGCGTGCGGTCGGAATGCGATCTAGGGCGTCGCTCTCGACTCGTACGATGATAGCGATCGCGGATCAATCTTGGAAAACATCTCGCACCTGCGGTGGTCGAACAAATCATCAATCACAGGAAGGGTATACATTCTTAATGGTCACCTTGTTGTTGCACGTAATCAACACCATGCGGCGTCCGTCCTTCTTCTTCGCGAACAATCTGGCGCTCCCGGGGAGAAACACTGGCTGATGAAGCCGCTTCTCCGGCAAATCTCTCGGTGGTCCTTGACTCTCTCAACTCGGCGAGTGCCGTTACGTATGGCGGAATGGAAATAGGCGAGTGTGCAGCGGCAATCAATACAAAACTCTATCTCCTCTCGGGAGGATACGGAAGGTCGTGCTGGAAACACGTCTGGGAACTCTCGACTCTGGGCCGGTGAAAATGCGCTGCGACCTCGATTATCAAACACGACGAGATGGTAGATGTACCCGCCTGCGCACCGTCCTCAGCCTTGAGGTAAGAAATAAACCTACCGCCGGCGTCTGATGTTCCTCCCGCTCAACAATGGCTCCCGGAAAATGGAACGTACCACTCTCTCTGCGATCTACATTGGCATAGCGGAAGCTAACCAATCCATTACCCGTGATCGCGTCGAAATCGGTCATGTCGACTCTATCAAGTCGGCTGGGGTCTACATTTGCATAAAGTCCTTTGGACAAGCCACATATACCGCCAGAGCTACCAGAATCACCCGGCTGGCGTAGCTACCTCGAAAGGGTCTATGGACTCGGGCTCATCCACATCTACTAGCAGCAAGGGAGATATATAGGACAAGTAGAACCGGATCTATCAAGGCATACACATCATGTCGGAGGCGATAAGGTACTGTGATGACATCGGTGAGGCCTCACAGTCTGCTTGGTGGACAAGGCATAAATCTGATTACGAGGACCGCTAGAAGCAGGACCGCGCCATGACCTCTGCCGCGACCTGGCGGCCCATGAGTACCACGCCTCGGGGCGAATAAGCTGTAGGAGATGATGAGCCGGCAGCAGACCATGGTGAGCCTACCGCGTGCCCCCGGTCGAGACAGGCCTCGCAAAATGACCTGCGGCCACAAGTATAGCAAGCTCACGAAGTAGTACTCTGACTCACGAATGGAATCTACCACAGCGGACACTGAAGCGGACCTCGATCGGTTAGCACCGCTTGCTACCACGGAAGTCAGAAGTCACGGGGCCACGACACGCCCCGAATGCTCTGGTTTGTGCGAAAATGATGTAGGAGTGCTCACGGTGGTGTGGTGCAAACCTAGGCGTCTGTGATGGCGTCCTCCCGAGAACTACCAAAAATCCGGTCGTCTTGGTGCCTTACGATCTTGATATCATCGACCGGCGGTCTCTACGCTCGCCGCGTCGATCGTGAGCTGCGTGCGGGTAATATCCATGCACGGTGAAGAGCCACACCGCATAAGACTTCGGCCATATAATCATCTAGCGGTGGCGTGGCGATGCACCTGTCCTCCATCATGCTACCAATGCGAGGACATGCTCGAGTCAAAGAATCGAACTTCGACATTGTACTCCTGGCGTGCGTCCTCTCTGTCTCGATTAACAAAAATCGTCGGCCGTGCCCTCGCTCATCTGTGGAGGCAAGAAGTGAGTGAGAAAGCCTCAGGAACTTCGTCCCAGTAGGCGGGGCGCGTGCTCTCCGGGATAACTCGCGAATCAAACCAATCGGCTGCGGTATCACGCATGGCCGTCGAACCGAAGATCACGGACTCGGTCTCGAAGCTTTGACCACTCGCATGATCCTGCAGGCCCGGCGGATGAACTCCTGCAGATCATCCTCAGGTCTCGACCCGTAGAACTCTGGCGGGCTCTGGCCGCGAAAATCCGTAGCATGGCCCATGCGATCTCGGGTGAACTACGGTCTTCTTTGGGCTGGAACGCGGCGTCCGGCTATCCTCGTGTCGACCACGATCTGTCCGATGGCGGGCCGTCTCGGTAACCCGTCTCATCCGCTCCGGTGTGGGGTGGAGAGTGCAGTCCTGTGGTCTCTGCAGGGGCCGGCGGCGTCATGGAACTCGCCGTCTCGGGTATAGACTGGGCCTGAGCCCTCGTAACTCTCGGTGTCCTACTAGCAGCTCCCTCGGCTGCCTTGCCGCCATACGGGCGGGTTGCGCTACGTGGAGCATAAGCATTCTGAGAAAGGAATCGTTAGAGGGTCAACTTATAACACGGCTCTAAGGCACGATCTCGAGTGAGAAGAATGAAACCAATCCTAAATATCCTATAGCCTCACGATTATTGGTGTGGTGCGCGACACAGATAATCGAACTACTAGATACGATGCGTAGACACTTTCAGAGATTAAGCGCTCGATACCACTTTTGTCACGACCGTTCGGGGCGTGGTAGTGCCTGCAGGGCACCCAGTAGTCATACATCCAGTGTCGGCGGAATATAAAAACAAGACATGAAACGATTGTAAAATGAGACCGCGATTTTATGTGAGAAAATGTCGTCTTCGACATATATATATAAACATAGTTTTGCGATTTACATCCCAGTACAATAGGACTACAGACCTCTAAGAAGATAAACAACTATGGCGGGACGGGGCCCGCCATACCTGAATGTACAAAACTATATACAACAACGGGGAGATCGTACGAAAGTCGAGCCTCGGGAGAAGATGGAGCTCACGACACCAAAGCAAAGAGATCCTAAGGATGTGGATCTAGCACTGCTTGCCACTGCGGCATGAGCGGCCCCGAGAGGTCGATTACAGTACTAAGTATGTGAAGGCGTAAAATTGCGAAGTAAAATCAAAGTATTTAAAGCCATTTGTAAATCTGACGGTTTAAGCGCACGTAGTGCCATGACATAAACAAGAGCAAAATAGATATAATGTAGCGGTCTTTCTAGGCGCGAATGATCGAAGCAAGGCGATCGCCCGTAGTATCATTATGCGTGCCTAGTCTGGACTTCCATGATCGCGTAGGTCGCGCGGACCGCGTGAGGTATTCATCGCGTCGGGGTAGCTAACCCGGTACCTCTCACGGACTCCGCGATCCGCATAGTCTCAATAGACCGCATAGTCACCTGGCCGCATAGGGCATCTCCGCGTCGGGCTAAACACCGGAATGATCAATCTGGAACTCCGCGACTCGCGTAGTCTCGCGGACCGCGTAGGCCGTATAGACCGCATCAAGGGTGGCAAGCCCTCGGTATAACAAGTCGAGGGTAGGTGATATAATAGATACAAGTGACTTACCGTTTAGCAGCGTAAGCCTGACAAGAATGACCACTTTCACAACATCACAAGACACTAACACCGTAGCATCATAATATGTACATTTATCAATCAATCTTACTACACCTTACAATCAATACAAGGTTTTATAAGCAAATAAATGTGATTCTTTTATCTTTCTTAAGTTGTTATACCTAACTTCCCGTAAAGCTAGTATAACTCTTAAGCTTTTGTTTAAAACCAGCTGTTTCTCTTGATTAAAAATGATTGATATTCTTTTGAAATGCTTGAAGATCTTTATTATTGGGCTTAAGTCAAAAGACATTGCGTAATTATTATTGAGCTTAAGTCAAAGACATTGCGTAATTATTATTCGATTAACACGTCGTCTACCGTACTATATATATATTTAAAATATCATGCTCGAGTATAGGAAGAATCACATACCGGCGAAAACCACGCGAGTCGAATATGTCGCGAGAGAATCAACCTATAATAGTCGGACACGTCTATCAGCGTCTAGACTACTCGTAACAGTTCTAAGCGGAGGGTCCTCTATTACATGGAAAATCGGGCGACTTCCCTGCGTGAGCTACTCAAGTCTCGTGAAAGCAGTCCTATGTAAATCTGATTCAATTATTCTTCTTTTATACCGCCTACTGTGATGATAGTTCAATTCTATTCATTAATATTCTTTCATATCTTATACTCGAGTCTTAACTATTCTTATATGTAATATCCTAATTACAATAGAAGAACAAGAGTGTTTACCTCGATAAGCCCAAAATTATCCAAGTTAAATGTCGCTCACGAGCGAGGTTTAGCTCTAATTTATGCGCTCAGATAGCTCGAAACCCTTAGAAGTTCTACACAACTTCTACTAAAATACTCTGAGGATTTGGGCTAGGGTATTTTGGAATAGTAACTATACTTGGAAGACAACTTTTCTACCAAGGGAGGGTAGGTTTCGGCTAAGGGCTCAAGGAAGGGGGGGGGGGGGGGAGAGCTTTGGACGAAAAACTTATAAGAGAGGGGAGGGATTTTCAAGACTTGGAGAGTGATTTGTGGATGAAGAAAACCTTCAAGTTAGGGGAGTATTTATAGGCCAACCAATGGCCAACCAATGGCCAAGATGAAGCCAAGTGCTATGCAAGTGTAGGGTGAGGATTTAGGCAAGTGTCCCTATCCATCTACTACACAAATATCCTACCAACTCCTTGACTTGTGCAAAGGCACAAAAAACGTGCAACCTTGGCCCAATTTTGCCGTCCATTGAGGGTGACAAGTGTCACCCTCCCGTTGGTCCAAAATGTTTCGTCTCTCGGAAAAATCCGCAAAAATTAGAAATGTCATAGCCGTAATTTACCCTACGCGAGTTTAGTAAAACGTTTCATCGAAAAACGATTCTTTAAGTGAGTTGTGCACAAACATTTCTTCCAAAGTGCCTAACTAAGGCTAAACTTTTGTACGTACGTCCTCACGTATATACTCTGGAAATACGGGGTATAACAGTACCGACAGTGAGGTGGGATTCCACGGGTATGCTTCCATTATTTGTGTTACCCTACGGTCATGCTTATACGATGTGGGATGCCGGGGCATGCGACGCGAGGATACCTATGGTCATTCTTATACGCTGTGGGATGCTGGGGCTTGCGACCACGTGGGATACTCCTTGGACATGCTTATTCGATGTGGGATTAGGGCGTGTGACCGAGTCGGGTTAGATTCACGATTTGTTTGTGTTACCCTACGGTCGTGCTTATCGATGTGGGATCTTGGGCATGCGACCACGAGGATACCTATGGTCGTGCTAATACGATGTGGGATTAGGGCATGAGACCACGAGGATACTCATGGACATGCTTATACGATATGGGATTAGGCGTGTGACGGGGCGGGTTTGATTCGGTTGTTTGTATACCCGTGGTCATGCTTATACGATGTGGGATTAGGCGTGCGACCACGAGGATACTCGCTTGGATATGCTTATTGGTGTTACATTATATCATGGATGCCGGCGGTGAGAAAGATTCCACGGGCATGATTGATATTATGAGCGTGAGACCCGTGGTTATATTTGAGTAGTGACTTTGAGGCATCGTCCACGACTTGATATAGCTGCTTATGTATTGTATCTTGTAGGTTGGCTATCATACGTCTCTGTTTTCATTAAATTTGTTATGATTTGGTTCTGATACTTCTGTTCACATACTTGGTACATTGCGTGCCCGTCTTGACCTCGCCCGAAGCTGCGTTCATCTGCTTGAGTTTAGGTCTGTGATTTGGTGATCTGCAGTGTAGGACCACTGCTCGAGTTTTGGATAGCTCCTTGATTCGGGAGTTTATCTTTTTGGTATAAGTTCTTTCGATGCTGAGCTTTTATGATTATGGATGCAGCGGGGCCTTGTCCGTTATATTTGAGTAAAACTCTTAAGTGCATGTATTCGTATGTAGGATTGGACTCGTATGCAGTGTGGTGTCTTTTGAGTATGTATATTATGGCGGCGCATCGGCTTTGCCCTTATGCGTATGTTGGTTTAAAAAAAAAAAGGTGTTATTTAATTTAGTAGTTTACTTAGTTGTTAAGGTAGAAGAGTGTCGGGTAGGGCACGATCAGGCAGGGGTTAGGGCGTGACAGTGGTATCGAGCGATCGATCCTCGGAATGTCTCTGAGCCAGTGTCTAGTAGAGTCTTGATTATCGATGTGTTGCGCGCCACGCCCGTAAGCAGGGCTCTGAGGACTTTTAGGAGTTGGTTTCTATTCTTCTCGCTCTAGATCGTGCCATAGAGTGTTAGTAAGATAATTCCTCTCGGCGTAATTTTGTGTATTCTGATTATGCCTCGAGGAGAACGCGGCCTTGAGAAGGGCAAAGGAGTAGCGAGAGCTACTAGTCGGACTCGGAAGAGTTGATATGGCTTATGCGGTATACGAGATGTTGTCTGCGATCGGCGAGTTCCTGCGCCCGAGTTTTGAGGCCCGGCACGAGCCTCGGTTTCTCGATTAGGAGAAGACTATAGGAGTCGTGAGAAAGCGATTATGTTATTGACCAAGATAAGCGGTGCTACAGTTTCATCGTGAGGAGGTTATTCGGCGATGCTGAGACGGGTGTACGGAGGGTAGAGGGCAGCGGAGATCATCGTAAGAGGCTAGACGGTTGGTTATCGGTGAGTTCTTGGGCGAGCGACCTTAGCGGCGAGTGAGATATTCATCGGCCTACCAGTACATACCGCGGCTCACGGGTGGGATATTGGACCCTGAGTATTTAGGAGCGGTCGAGCTCGGTCGAGGTTAAGAGGAAGCGGAAGGATTTTCGATCGAGGCCACGTATTCCTCGGTGTTTCCAATGTAGTAAGCGTCGTTTGAAATGCCGTCATGCGCAGTGTTTGTTATTATTGTGACCGTCAGGGCCTGAAGTAGAATGTCTGTTAGAAAAGCCGTAAGGTGGCTCGGCTATGAGGCCGATGGTTGGTTACCTTTCCTCGCGGTATCGTCCCCGAGCGAGGTGTTGAGATGTCGGCCCGATCGTGGTAAGTCGAGTGGAGTTTATAGTTCTGGCGGTCCTTGAGCCGTAGAGATAGCGTGACTCTTGGGCGGGATCGAGGAGAAGCGACATCGCGTGGGATTCTGGTATATTTCGATTCTTTTGCATCATACGTTCATTGATAGATTCAGATTTCACCCTAGCGTATATGTTTTCCCTTTATTGCTAGCAGTTGTAAAGTGATAGTACCCCCAGAGGTAGGATACTTTTGTCACACCCCGAACCCCGGGCGTGGTGGTGCCACTACAGGCACCTTCTACCTTAACAACGCAGTAAGCTGCGGAAATTAAATAACACCTCATTTTTTTAAAACAGCGTGCGTGCGAGGCAAAGCCGACAAGGCTGCCATATATATAAACAAAGACCTACACCGTACATGAGTCGATCCACGTATGAATACAGGACCTCTGGAGTTAAGCGAAATATGGCGGGACAAGGCCCGCCAGTACCCAGCGTACAAAGCACATCTTGAAGGATATATACCAAAAGATAAACTCACGGGCGGAGGAGCTATCCAAAAATCTGGCGAGGATCCTACACTGCCGATCACAACAAGCGTACCTAAACTGCGGCGTGAGCGGCCCGGAAAGTCGATGCGAAGAATGTACCAAGTATGTGAGCGATGAAATGCGTAATAAAATCATAACGATCTAAATAAAGCGGAGACATGTATGATATCCAACCTGATTACATAACACATGGCGATCATATCAAGTCGAGGGCGCGAGCCGCCAGTAATTACTCAAATATAGCCGTGGGTCTCGCGCCATAATATCAATCATGCGTGGAATCCTTCCTCGCTGGCGATCCGTGATGTAATAACACCAATAAGGATACATGAACACCGGTCCAGCATGTGTCCTAAATACCACGTGGTCTCGTGCCGGAATCCCGCTCGTAAAAGCATGACCGTAGGGTAACCTGACAAATCAGGGACATATATGATAATCAAAATACAACACATTGTGCCTTACTAACAATGAGAGTAAGCGGTAGTATCCTTACAATATAAACTAGGAAGCTCGTGATCAAGCGGGACCGTCCGCGCGTGATCGTTTAGCAATCTATTCACGGGACTATTTCACGCGTAGGTCGCGTGGACGCGTGAGGTATTCCTCGCATTTGGACCGCGCGTGGGACTATTTCACCGCGTAAGCCCTTCCGGACCGCGTGAGGTATTCCTCGCATAGGACTATTTCACCGCGTAAGCCGCTACGGACTCGCGTGAGGTATTCCTCGCGCATAATTTGGACCGCCGCGTGGGACTATTTCACCCGCGTAAGCCTACGGACTCGCGTGAGGTATTCGCCGCATCGTGGGTAGCAAATCCGCGGAATTATGCAAATGCCACAAACGGGAATGACCCGAAGCAGTGATATAACAATAGCACACAACGGCTATTTCCGGCCACATAGGCAAATCCTTAATTACAAGCCAAAGTCCTTACGAGGCATACTTAGAATAATTCTCTTTAACAAGCCAAAGTACTTATCAAGGCACACAGACAAATTCTCAATTTATCAAGCCAAAGTACTAATCAAGGCATACATAGAATCATTCTCTTTTAACAAGTCAAAGTACTTATCAAGGCACTTTAGACAAATTCTCAATTTATCAAGCCAAAGTACTACATGCACGTACATCGTAGAATAATTCTCTTTTAACAAGTCAAAGTACTTATCAAGGCACACTTAGACAAATTCTCAATTTATCAAGCCAAAGTACTACATACGTGCATACATAGAATAATTCTCTTTTAACAAGTCAAAGTACTTATCAAGGCACACTTAGACAAATTCTCAATTTATCAAGCCAAAGTACTACATCGTACATTCTTTTATAAAAGACTTCTTCCTATGTAAAGCCCCAAGATACTAACACGTAGTATCAGGCGTGTCTATTTTTCAAAGTAAGTTACTACACTTTTAGAAAACTCATTTCAAAGCTTGAAATCAAGTAACTCTAAATTTTCACAATCTAGGCAACTTATGCCGATTAATCAAAATAGACAACTTTCAAAACCTTCCTAAAGCCGTTATAACAACTTCCATAAAGTCGTTATAACCGCTTTGTAGTTTTAGACGTATCCATTCCTTGATAACCAAGAGACTTATACTATTAAAACCAAGTATCACATACTTACAAAACAAGTTCTTAACTTTCAAAATACTTAAAGTCTCTTAATAGTTAGAAAACAAGTTTTCTTCCACTTTTTAAACCTCAAGTAACTTCACCATACTTAAGTTACTTCTCTTAAATCATGTCATTTCTCCTCTTTTAAATCAAATAAGTAAATCACTCCTTTGACTCACAAAGTCATTATAATGACCTTTAGGTTTTAGAACTAAGGCCTAGCCAAAAGATTTGGAAACTACTTCCTTTCAAGTCTCTATGTACTTTAAGAAAATATACCTTCACTTTTAAGAATCCAAACTTCCCTAAGGAAATGGATTATACTACTTACAATTTAAACATCAAAGTACACTCAGGAAGTACATAGAACAAATTCTATTTTAGGCAATCCAAATACAAGCAGGAATGGATCATTCGAGGAGTAGAACTTACTTTCTTTATTCTAAGGAATCATGCTAGAAGAGGAGATAGTTCACATACCTTTTGGCTAAATCCACAAGCTAAGCCGAATACGCAAATGCGTAGAAGTGTCAACCTATAATGGTCACAACAAGACTATCGACTTCTAGTCTCTAACGTAGAATAATACTAAGTATTTGGTCTCAATTCTACGGAAAATCGGGCATCACTTCCTTTGTTTCTACTCACTTTGCCACCTTTTTCAAGGCGAATACAATAACCAACAAGCCACGTTTAAGGCTCGAACAACAACCAAACAAAGGGGATTACCGCGCCTACAATCGTGTAAAATTCCGCCCATGATTCATACCAAATAGTAATGCACACTAGCGATTCTCGACGACTTACGCATGACACTAAGTCTTTTCCAATCCTTTTTCCAATTCCAAGTTCTTAGGTCAACATGTTATTTAGTCATAAACAACTTCAACAACTACAATTTCCTTCATTATTCAACATGTGACGACTTAACTAATAATCGACTTGAATTGTAATCTTAAGGCTAACATGCTAGTTTTCGGATTAGGGTTCCAATAACCAATATCCTTATCAAAACTCATACTATATATCTCATGCTTGCTAATAACCATAGTTACAATCATAAGTAAGCCTTAACTATTAAAACGACAAAATTATACCTTTCAAAGCCCTTAAAAATTCCAAGATCCAAAGTCGCGCCTTAGCAATTCTTAGCTCCTTTCCTTAGGTTCCAATCCGCTCCAAGCACTCCTTAGAGGCCTATGAAGAACCCATCTTCAAGTTCCATCTTCAAAGTTGAAGAACTCACTTAGTTTCCGCCTTGCGACTAACGTAAAAATACGTTTTTTCCGAAATCTTTCTATTGAGATATCCTTACAATACCCTAAGGGACATTGGGTTAAAGTCTTGTGGCTAATGGATCAAAACTACAAAATTTCTTGTGAGCTATTGTGATGAGCAGAAATTTATTTGTGGGAGCACAAAGTGTGTGATTTTTCTAAGTATTTCAAGACCTTGTCTTGCTACTTGTATGTATTTAAAACACGTTGGATGGCTTAGACTTAAACAAATGGGTGGCTAAGATGAAAATCACAAGGATTAAGCCTGAGTGGCAAGTTGACCTTGGTCAACAATCTCAACTAGGAAGACTTATCTTCCACCATGGTAAATGACCATTTTACCCTTACACATTTCGACGAGACCATGTGTGGGTGCCACGTGTCGCCTCTCATTCGTCCATAAAATTCAAGTAACTCGTGGGCCACAGCGTAAAATTCCTCGGGTGGGCCCAGCGTGACCAAATCGTAAAAATAAATTTCCATAATATTAATAAGTTCCATATTCTTCAAATAATACATTTTGAGAATCAATTCTCAACAACGACCATTTTCCTTTCCGCGTCAGATAGATTTTTCCGTCGGAAGAAACAATTCTTCCTTTCGTACATATTGTCCAAGTCTTGTTTCCTTACGTACATTCTCTTATACATGTCCTGGACTTACGGGGTGTAACATTCTTCCCCCCTTAAAAACATTCGTCCCCGAATGTTCTTAGTCGGTTGCCAAGCTATACACTCCGGACAATCTACATACTATGCTATCAATCAAATTCACAAGACCAGCGATGCCACGCAGCCACATAACATACGTAAACATATCAATGGACCTTCCGTTCGCGACCCCCTTCTCACAAAACTCGAAGGTTCTGATCTTCCCAAACACGGGATCCTAGAGATTCCTTTCTTTCCTTACTTGTCATACTTTCTCGTACTTTCAAACTCATCTAGTACACGTACAAAATCCCAAATTTTGTTTCTGTTCCCCAATCCTTGGAGTTACTAACCAACTTGGCCATTATGCTACTTGAATTTCCGCTAAGGCTCTTCTCGGTCCTTACGACCTAGTTCCGGTGGAACGCGTCCACAAACTCGTACAACGATTAACTAAACTTGGGCCTGGCATCCTCGGGACCCTACCACATAACGGGACCATTTCTAGCGACATCACCCGTTCTATACTCTGGGTGACCGAAATGAGTCCATAACCCGACTCATCGTCACACTTAACTTCTCATTCTTAGTTTGAAATAAATCTCTCTCTTATCTCAAGGTACTTCTTACCCTATCCCCTATTCACTAGAGGTTTGTCACATAAGCCAAAGTATTTCTACTGTACATTCTTCCCTATCGGTCTTACACTGTTACGGGGCAATTACTACGTGTGAACTCTACACAACTATAGTCTCAGTTCACTTATCATTCTTGTCAACATTCTTAACTTTTCACTTTACTAATCAAAGTATCCCTACCTCTGGGGTACTATCACTTTACAACTCTAGCAATAAAGGGAAAACATATACGCTAGGGTAAAATCTGAATCTATCAATGCACGTATGATTCAAAAGAATCGACATATACCTGTAACCCCGCGCGATGTCGCGCCGATCTGTCCGATGATCACGTCGTCTCTGCGGTTGAAGGACCGCGGAACCATAAACTCCACTGACCTCCACGGCGTGGGCTAACATCTACACCACTGCAGGAGCAGCGGTGTGGAGAAGGGAATCAACCATCGGCCTCATAGGTGAGCTACCCACCGGTGCTCTTTCTAAAAGGACATACCACCGAATATGGCGGACGGCCTGATAAAAGCAAACACACGTGCCATAACGACATTTCCCAAATGACGCTTACCACATCTGGAACAACGAGGAATAAGTGGCCTCATTGAAAAATCCTCTGCTCATACGAGAACCTCGATCCTGGAGCTTGGACCGGCTCTAAATACCTTGTGGTCAAATCTCCCACATGTGAGCTGCGGGGTATGTCTTGGGTAATTTGGGACGAATATCTCACTCATTCTGAGCGGCTCGTCCAAAACTCACGGAATAACCAACCGGTCTAGCCTCTCTACGCAGATCTCATGGCTGGCCTCTGCCTCTGTACACACATGCATGTCTTGGCCGAATAACCTCCTGTGAGAAGCGTAGCATTGCTATCTTGGTCAATAACATAATGGCTTCCTTCATGACCTTAAAGTCTGCCTAGCGAGAAGCGTAGGCTCAGTGCCGTGTTCTCAAAACAGCGAAGAAGAACTCGCCATTGTGGAACCACATCCAGGTATAACACAGGCATAAGCCCTATCAACTCTCTTAGTCGACTAGTAGCTCCTCGCTACTCCTTTGCCCTTCAGGCGTTTGTTGCCCTCTTGGAGGCATAAGCGTAACACAACAATACGTCGGAGGAATTATCTTACTAACACACTCTGGCACGATCTTAGAGTGAGAAGAATAGAAACCAACTCTAAATGTCCTGTAGCCTCCTGTTTATGGGTGTGGCGCGCAACACACCGATAATCAAGACTCTACTAGACACGGTGCGTAAACATTCAGGGTATTTGCTCGATATCACTCTGTCACACCGAACCGGGCGTGGTGGTGCCCTACACAGGCACCATACCTTAACAACGCAAGTAAAGCTGCGGAAATTAAATAACACCTCATTTTTTTAAAACAACGTCGTGCGAGGGCAAAGCGACAAAGTGCCATATATATATAAACAAAAGACACTACACCGTACATGAGTCGATCCGCATATGAATACGGACCTGCAGGAGTTAAGCGAAATATGACGGGACAAGGCCGTAGTACCCAAAGCATACAAAGCATGTCTTGAAGGATATATACCAAAAGATAAACTCACGGGCGGAGGAGCTATCCAAAAATCACAGCGAGGATCCTACACTGCCGATCACCAAACAACGTACCTAAACTGCGGCGTGAACGGCCCGAAGGAGGTCGATGCGAAGAATGTACCAAGTATGTGAGCGATGAAATGCGTAATAAAATCATAACGATCTAAATAAAGCAGAGACATGTATGATATCCAACCTACGATACATAACACATAAGCGATCATATCAAGTCGAGACGCAGCCCTCAAAGTCATTACTCAAATATAGCCATGGGTCTCACGCCCGTAATATCAATCATGCGTGGAATCCTTCCTCACTGGCGATCCATGATGTAATAACACCAATAAGGATACATGAACACCCGGTCCACGTGTCCTAAATACCACGTGGTCTCATGCCGGAATCCCACTCGTAAAAGCGTGACCGTAGGGTAACACAAACAAATCGGGGACATATATGATAATCAAAATACAACACATTGTGCCTTACTAACAATGAGAGTAAGCGATAGTATCCTTACAATATAAACTAGGAAGCTCATGATCAGCGGGACCATCCGCGCGCGTGATCATTTAGCAATCCTATTCACGGGACTATTTCACCCGCGTAGGTCGCGTGGACGCGTGAGGTATTCCTCGCATAAATTTGGACCCGCCGCGTGGGACTATTTCACCCGCGTAAGCCGCTTTCGGACCGCATGAGGTATTCTCGCATAGGACTATTTCACCCGCATAAGCCCTTACAAACTCGCATGAGGTATTCTCCGCGTAATTTGGACGCCCGCGTGGGACTATTTCACCCGCGTAAGCCTACGGACTCGCGTGAGGTATTCCTCGCATCGTGGGTAGCAAATCCACGGAATTATGCAAATGCCACAAACCCGGGAATGACCGAACGCGATATAACAATAGCACACAACGGTATTTCCGGACACATAGGCAAATCCTTAATTACAAGCCAAAGTCCTTACCAGGCATACTTAGAATAATTCTCTTTAACAAGCCAAAGTACTTATCAAGGCACACTTAGACAAATTCTCAATTTATCAAGCCAAAGTACTAATCAAGGCATACATAGAATCATTCTCTTTTAACAAGTCAAAGTACTTATCAAGGCACACTTTAGACAAATTCTCAATTTATCAAGCCAAAGTACTACATACGTACATACATATAATAATTCTCTTTTAACAAGTCAAAGTACTTATCAAGGCACACTTAGACAAATTCTCAATTTATCAAGCCAAAGTACTACATACGTACATACATAGAATAATTCTCTTTTAACAAGTCAAAGTACTTATCAAGGCACACTTAGACAAATTCTCAATTTATCAAGCCAAAGTACTACATACGTACATTCTTTTATAAAAGACTTCTTCCTATGTAAAGCCCAAGATACTAACACAGTAGTATCAAGGCGTGTCTATTTTTCAAAGTAAGTTACTACACTTTTAGAAAACTCATTTCAAAGCTTGAAATCAAGTAACTCTAAATTTTCACAATCTAGGCAACTTATGCCGATTAATCAAAATAGACAACTTTCAAAACCTTCCTAAAGCCGTTATAACCAACTTCCCATAAAGCCGTTATAACCGCTTTATGGTTTTAGGCGTATCCATTCCTTGATAACCAAGAGACTTATACTATTAAAACCAAGTATCACATACTTACAAAACAAGTTCTTAACTTTCAAAATACTTAAAGTCTCTTAATAGTTAGAAAACAAGTTTTCTTCCACTTTTTAAACCTCAAGTAACTTCACCCTTAACGCAAGTTACTTCTCTTAAATCATGTCATTTCTCCTCTTTTAAATCAAATAAGTAAATCACTCCTTTGACTCCCCTAAAGTCATTATAATGACCTTTAGGTTTTAGAACTAAGGCACTAGCCAAAAGATTTGGAAACTACTTCCTTTTCAAGTCTCTATGTACTTTAAGAAAATATACCTTCACTTTTAAGAATCCAAACTTCCCTAAGGAAATGGATTATACTACTTACAATTTAAACATCAAAGTACACTCAAGGAAGTACATAGAACAAATTCTATTTTAGGCAATCCAAATACAAGCAAGGAATGGATCATTCAAGGAGTAGAACTTACTTTCTTTATTCTAAGGAATCATGCTAGAAGAGGAGATAGTTCACATACCTTTGGCTAAATCCACAAGCTAAGCGAATACGCGTGCGTAGAAGTGTCAACCTATAATGGTCACAACAAGACTATCAACTTCTAGTCTCTAACGAGAATAATACTAAGTATTTGGTCTCTAATTCTACGGAAAATCGGGCGACTTCCTTTGTTTCTACTCACTTTGCCACCTTTTTCAAGGCCGAATACAATAACCAACAAGCCACATTTAAGGCTCCAAACAACAACCAAACAAAGGGGATTACACGCCTTACAATACGTGTAAAATTCCGCCCCACAATTCATACCAAATAGTAATGCACACTAGCGATTCTCTACGACTTACATGACACTAAGTCTTTTCCAATCCTTTTCCAATTCCAAGTTCTTAGGTCAACATGTTATTTAGTCATAAACAACTTCAACTACAATTTCGCCATTATTCAACATGTGACGACTTAACTAATAATCGACTTGAATTGTAATCTTAAGGCTAACATGCTAGTTTTCGGATTAGGGTTCCAATAACCAATATCCTTATCAAAACTCATACTATATATCTCATGCTTGCTAATAACCATAGTTACAATCATAAGTAAGCCTTAACTATTAAAACGACAAAATTATACCTTTCAAAGCCCTTAAAAATTCCAAGATCCAAAGTCGCGCCTTAGCAATTCTTAGCTCCTTTCCTTAGGTTCCAATCCGCTCCAAGCACTCCTTAGAGGCCTATGAAGAACCCATCTTCAAGTTCCATCTTCAAAGTTGAAGAACTCACTTAGTTTCCGCCTTGCGACTAACGTAAAAATACGTTTTTTCCGAAATCTTTCTATTGAGATATCCTTACAATACCCTAAGGGACATTGGGTTAAAGTCTTGTGGCTAATGGATCAAAACTACAAAATTTCTTGTGAGCTATTGTGACAAACCCGAGAGCTATTTGTGGGAGCACAAAGTGTGTGATTTTTTTCTAAGTATTTCAAGACCTTGTCTTGCTACTTGTATGTATTTAAAACACATTGGATGGCTTAGACTTAAACAAATGGGTGGCTAAGATGAAAATCACAAGGATTAAGCACAAGTGGCAAGTTGACCTTGGTCAACAATCTCAAGCTAGGAAGACTTATCTTCCACCATGGTAAATGACCATTTTACCCTTACACATTTCGACCAAGACCATGTGTGGGTGCCACGTGTCGCCCTCTCATTCGTCCATAAAATTCCGTAACTCTCGTGGGCCCCACAAACGTAAAATTCCTCGGGTGGGCCCCACGTGACCAAATCCGTAAAAATAAATTTCCATAATATTAATAAGTTCCATATTCTTCAAATAATACATTTTGAGAATCCAATTCTCAACAACAACCATTTTTCCTTTCCGACGTCCGGAAGATTTTCCGTCGGAAGAACAATTCTTCCTTTCGTACATATTGTCCAAGTCTTGTTTCCTTACGTACATTCTCTTATACATGTCCTGGACTTACGGGGTGTAACAACTTTGATTAGTAAAATGAAAAGTTAAGACTGTTGACAAGAATGATAAGTGAACTGAGACTATAGTTGTGTAGAGTTCACAAGTTGTAATTACCCCATAACAGTGTAAGACCAATAGGGAAGAATGTACGGTAGAAATACTTCGACCTATGTGACAAACCTCTAGTGAATAGGGGGATAGGGTGAGAAGTACCTTGAGATAAGAGAGAGTTTTAGTTCAGGCTAAGAATGAGAAGTTAAGTGTGACGATGAGTCGGGTTATGGACTCATTTCGGGTCAACCGGTAGTATGGAATGGGGTGATGTCAGTTAGAAATGGTCCCGTTATGTGGTAGGGTCACGAGGGTGCAAGGCCCAAGTCTGGTTGATCGTTGTACGAGTTTGTGGACGCGTTCCACCGGAATCAGGTCGTAAGGACCGAGAAGAGCCTTAACGGGAATGTAAGTAACAATATGGCCAAGTTTGGATAGTAACTCGAGGATTGGAGAAGCGAAACAATATTTGAGATTTTATGCGTGTACTAGATAAGTTTGAAAGTACGAGAAAGTATGACAAGTAAGGAAAGAAAGTGACCCCTAAAAGATCTTGTTTGTGATAAGACTGTAACCTTCGAGTTTTGTGAGGAGGGGTCGCGGACGGAAGGTCCATTGATATGTTTATGTATGTTCTGGTGGCCATGTGTGGTATCGTTGGTCTTGTGCAGTTTTGATTGAGAGACATAGTATAGAGTTTATGTCGGAGTTTGTATAGCTTGACAACCGACTAAGAACATTCGGGGACGAATGATTCTAAGGGGGGAAGAATGTTACATCCCGTAAGTCCAGGACATGTATAAGAGAATGTACGTAAGGAATCAAGACTTGGAAATTGGTACGAAAGGAAGAATTGTTTTTCCGACGGAAAATCTTCCGAACGTCGGAAAGGAAAAATGTTCGTTGTTGAGAATTGGATTCTCAAAGTGCATTATTTGAAGA
The DNA here is from genome assembly GCA_029844215.1 of Przewalskia tangutica. NCBI lineage: Eukaryota > Viridiplantae > Streptophyta > Magnoliopsida > Solanales > Solanaceae > Przewalskia > Przewalskia tangutica. Next base: position 64,151,830 of record CM056736.1, on the reverse strand, counting down.
GTATGGAACTCTTAACCTTATGGAAATTTATTTTTTACGGATTTGGTCACGTGGGGCCCACCCAAGGAATTTTACGATTTGCGGGGCCCACGAGGGTTACAGAATTTTATGGACGAATGAGAGGGCGACACGTGACACCCCCCACACTTGGTCTCGGTCGAAATGTGTAAGGGTAAAATGGTCATTTACTGTTATACCCCGTATTTCCAGAGTATGTACGTGAGGGCGTACGTATATAATTTGAGCCTTAAAGTTTGGCTAGGTTCGAAATTTGGGCACAAGTGCCGAAAGGAGTCGTTTTTCGATGAAACGTTTTACTAAACTTGCGAAGGGAAAATTCCGGCTATGTCATTTCTAATTTTTGCGGATTTTTCCGAGAGACGAAACATTTTGGACCAACGGGAGGGTGACAAGTGTCACCCTCACATTGGAAGGAAGGGGCGGCAAAGTGGACGAAAGGTGGCATTGTAGTTGGTAGGATATTTTGTGCAAGTTGGTGTGGTAGATGGATAAGGTGCACATGGCTTAATCCAAGCCCTACACTTGCCTAACACTTGGAAGAATCTTGGCCATTGGTTGGCCATTTCTTGACCTATAAATACCCCCCTTGTTGAAGAGTTATTTCATCCAAACTTGAGCAATCTTTCTAAGCCTCACAATACTCCCTCCCTCTTGATATTTCGTCCAAGAGCACCTCCCCCCCCCCCTCTTTTGAAGCCTTGGCCGAGAGCCTTTCCCCTTTTGAGAAGCTTGGCGAGAGGTCCCCACTAGCCTAGTTGTTTTCATATAATACCCCTTGTTGTGGTATAGAAATACTCTCCTAGTATTGTTATAATGCCCAAATACCTTGTAGTATTCCCAAGGTTACACTTATACAAAAGCCCAGAAAATACTATATACTTTCTTTAGCCACTAAACGAAACCCTAAGGAAAACCTTCATAGTCGGTTGAAGTGTTAAGTAGAAGTTGCGTAGAACTTCTAAGGGTTGTTTGGAGCGGGTTGGAGCACTCGGAGTAGGAGCTTAACGTTGCTCAGGAGCGACATTATACTTGGATAATTTTTGGGCTCATCGAGGTAAATACTACTGTCCTTCTATTGTAATTGGAAATTACATACTGTAGTAGTATAGAAATGAATATAAGATTCATAGAAGAGATTTGAGCGTAATAGAAGGATATTACGAGAAAAGTTGAATGAAATCACTTGAGAAGAATATAAGTAGAAGTTAAACTGTACTTACATGGATTTGTATTCTGATGGTGATAACCTTTATTGGTTGAATGTTTTGCAAGTAGCATGTGCTACTTAGAAGGTGGACAAGGCTAGCCGGGTTATAGCCGTGGAGCGTTTTGCTTATAGTCGATAATCGTCGCGAGGTATGTGATTCTTCCTATACTCTTGAGCATGATATTTTAAAGGAAGATATATAGTACGGCAATGTCTTTTGACTTAAGCCTGAATAATATATAGTCGGTAGGCGTCGTGTGCTAATTGAACGTGGTTATGCGGCAATGTCTTTTGACTTAAGCTGAATAATATATAGTCGGTAGGCGTCGTGTGCTAATTGAGCGTGGTTATGCGGCAATGTCTTTTGACTTAAGCTGAATAATATATAGTACGGTGAGCGTCGTGTGCTAATTGAGCGTGGTTATGCGGCAATGTCTTTTGACTTAAGCCTGAATAATAAGAAACTTGAAGTATGTCACAAGAGTTAAGAAACCATTTTTGAAAGAAAAGTAACACTTGGTTTTAAAGGTTTTAAAAAGAGTTATACTAGCTTTATGGGGAGTTAGGTATAACGTCTTAAGGGGGGGTAAAGAAAATGGTTTACTGATTTTAGAAGTTAAGAGACTTGATCTTATAAGATAAGAGACTTAACCTAAATGAATTAATATGAGTTTTGTGTGAAACCTCATTCGTGAGTAATGAGTACGTAGTTTTTAAAAGGAATAATGTTTTACTGATTTCGGAAATCAGAATGTGTATCGACAAACCACTGCAGCGTTAATAAAGGGAAATGTATTGAATAATGAAGTATTATTAAAACCAGTAGAAACCTCCATCTGCATAGAAGCTAAGATGAGACAAAATGACATTACATTTCCTAGATCATGGCTGCTTAATAAGATTTATGAACAAGAATAACCTACTCTCCTATGGCATATGTTACTCAATTGTTTTAAAAAGAGATTAAGACATTGAACTATGAAACTTTTCTAAAAAGAGACTTGAGTAATTGAAATTACGCAAACTGGAACCTTAGGGAAAAGAAAGGCATTGTGTTGTCTTAAAATGGTTTAAAACTTAAAGTGTTATAACAGCTTTATGGAAAGTTGGTTATAACGACTTTATGAAAACAAAAGAAGGGTTTTTATCATTGGTTTTAATGTGGGAACTTGGCTTTAAAAAGAGAAGTTGTTTTGGTTTGCTTAAAAGATGTAAGTCACTCTATTTTATACTACGGGTATTAGGTGATTTTCATAAAAGGAATGGATCTCTTAAAAGGAATTTAACGTACGTAGTACTTTAGGGTTAAAACCCGGACTTGATATAAAATGAAAGTACTTAGAGTTATGTATAACTTGCCTATGCTTGTTGTTGAGTAACTTGCCTATGCTTGTTGTTGTGTAACTTGCCTATGCTTGTTGTTGTGTAACTTGCCTATGCTTATTGAGATAGTCTTTGTTGTGCAAGAATTGTGTTTCTATTCTCCGCGTCTCGATGGAGGCGGTTGACTTGTTGAGAACTTACTTGGGCGTCTGGCGTGTGAGAGATTCCACGGGTATGCTTCCATTAGCATTGGTACATGGGCATGTCTACACCGTTGATGGATTCTGTGGACATGTGACCATTTTTGGTTATGGCGAAGTATCGTGACTTACGGTTGTGATTGGGTGCGTATCCTGTTTACTTGCCCCCGTCAGCTACGTGGTGCAGGTGGATCTGGTATAGGGTGTTGCACTTACCACGTGTCAGCTTCGCGGCGAAGTATCGTGACTTACGGTTGTGATCGGGTGCGTAGCTTGTATACTTGCCCCCGTCAGCTACGTGGCGCAGATGGATCGGGTATAGGTTATTGCACTTGCCATGTGTCAGCTTCGCGAGTCAGTATAGTGACGAGGTCTCGTGGTACGACTTTGGCATCAGGTAGGACTTGGTGTTCAGGTGTACTCCTTGGTGTTGTTATATCATAGACTGCCGGCAGTGAGGAAGGAATTCCACGGGCACGAGTGATGATTTGGAGGGCGTGAGTCCACGACTTGATATATTTGTTTATATGTTGAGTCGTAGTTTGGTTATCATACATGTCTCCGCTTTATATAGATCGCTATGATTTCATTTATAGTACTTTCTGATTTCATACTTGGTACCGTTATCGACCTCCTTGAGGCTGCGTTCATGCCGCAGTAGAAATCGTCATTTGTCGATCCAGCTTTTAGGATCACCTTTTAGCGTATTGGGAAGCTCAGTTCCTTGAGGCTTATCTTTGGTATGTTACCACAGTCCGTAAGTTCTTGTACATTCGGGGTATGGCGGGGCTCATCGCCATAGTTGTTGTAAAAATCTTAGAGGTGCATGCCTTTGTTGTGGCGGGGTTGTAAGGATTGTAGGCTTTCAAATGTTATATATATATTGAAAGGCAACCATTTTGGTTGCTTTGTTTTCTTTCATCTTGATCCATGTCTATTTGCATGTTTAAGTTTTTATTTCATTGGTTTTCTCGATGTTGTATCACTAGGGTGCGAGGTAAGACACGATCACGGGCAGGTTGGTCGTGACAAAAGTGGTATCGAAGCGATTAGTCCTCGGAAAGTGTCTGACCGTGTCTAGTAGAGTCTTGATTATCGATGTGTTGTGCACCATCTATAATCGTGAGGCTATAGGACATTTAGGATTGGTTTCATTCTTCTCATTCTAAAATCGTGCCTTAGATTTGTATTGTAAGTTGGACCCTCAGCGTGCCGTTTTTACGATTATGCCTCGCGTAAGGCAACCCGGGCGAAGGCAAAGCGGCGAGAGGAGTGCGAGTTGGCGGCGAGACGCGATACACGAGCCTCGATCCGCGATGCAGGCGAGAGAGATGAGTTACAAGTGGGCGATTAATGGCGGGGTTGTGGCGGACTTGAGGATAAGTGGGCCAGCGGCGGTTCGAGCACGATTGTTCACCCTAGATCGGATAGTTCGAGGCTACGGGATTTTACGAGTTGTAACGCCAGAGTTTTATGGGTCGAGGCACGAGGATGATCCGCGAGTTCATCAAGCGATTCTGACGGATCATGAGAGTGATCGAGCATCGGAGACCGAGTCGGTAGTCCTAGGTTCGCATCGGCTGCGTGATACCGCAGTCGACTGGTTTGATTCGTGGGAGCTGTCCCGGGGAGAGAATGCACTTCCAGCTTTATGGGACGAGTTCTCAGAGGCATTTCTTGCACATTTCGTGCCTCGCGGATGAGAGGGCTCGGGCGGCAGATTTTTGGTGTTACGGCGAGCAGGCGTCACGGTTGGAGTACAATGTGGAGTTCGACTCATTGGCGACGCGTCCGCGTTAGTAGCTAGTATGGAGGATCGAGTGCACCGATATGTTCTGAGGCTCGATGATTACCTAGCGAAGAGTTGTTGGTGTAGATCTTCAGGGCATGGACATTGCCGCACGCAGCTTATGCACTTGGATGTGAGGCGGAGAATCGGCGGAATGGCCGAGATCGTGAAGAGGCGAACAGCAGGTCCTTTGATGACTTTCGAGGCGGACGCCTCAAGAAGAGCGATTATGCGCCTCCGCATGCAGTGGTCCCCACCGTCGTCGGAACGTTTGGAATATTCGGGAAGCGGTCGTGGCTCCTGTGGTTCAGATTTTGAAGTAGGAGTGCTCGCGGATGAGGCCACCGTATCTCGGTGTGACTATTGTGGTAAAGCCCATAGGAAATGTCGTACTATTTTGGGAGATTGCTATACTTGCGGCCAGCGGGGCCATTTGTGAGGCGTCAGGCCAGGGGTAGCCAGGTGGGATAGCCTGAACTACTAGATCGATTGCGGGTTCTTCACCTTCCATAGCTAGGCGGGATGTTCATACCGGTGAGCCACGGTAGAGGTCGTGGTGGAAGTTCCCAGTTTTAGCGGTCCTTTGAACCGCCTATTTTCAGGTATATCCTTAACCCTCTAGAGACTTGTATGTATTGATGTTATGATAATGTGTTAAGTGTTATGTTCGGATAGCTTTGTGCTAAAATGTGATTAAGAAACCTGGTTAGTGAAAAAGGGTAAGCCTGGGGGTGAGAAATGATGAACCTTAGAATATTACAGTTGAGACCTTAGATGTAAGGCCGTCTCGAGTCCAGATTTTTGCAAGTGATCCTTATCGGAGTGCATTGTATGCCTAGAATGTATTGTGGGAAAATTCCTTGGGTAGTGAAAAATGGAAGTGGTAGCTTTCATGATGTGAATTAGTAAGATTGTTCCGTATCGAGGAGCAAGAGTTGGCGCGACAGTGGGTCGGGTTGGGGCCATGTTGCGGGCCAACCCGCGACCTGTTTCGATGAGGGGTCAGCTCTGGTTGGTCCCGCCAGGTGGTAGGGTCACGAGGGTGATAGGCCCAAGTTTAGACGACCATCGTATGAGTTCATGGATATGTTCGACCAGAAGCGGATCGTAAAGGCCGGGAGTGGTCTTAAGGGAGATTGCGGCTAGTAAGATGACCAAGTTTGGAGGTGGTGACTCCAAAGTTTGAGAACTAAAGCGATGACTGAAGTGTGGTACGTATACTAGAAGAGTTCAAGTGTTCGAGAAGGGCACAACGAGTAAGGAAGGAAGATAACGTGTGTTATTTCGTGGCCAGGCGTGGCGTTGGCAACTTGTTAGAAGATCATCATCGTTATCCGTCTTGAGAAGGAACATTCGGGATGAATGTTTCTAAGGAGGGGAGAATGTTATACCCCGTATTTCCAGAGTATGTACGTGAGGGCGTACGTATATAATTTGAGCCTTAAAGTTTGGCTAGGTTCGAAATTTGGGCACAAGTGCCGAAAGGAGTCGTTTTTCGACGAAACGTTTTACTAAACTTGCGAAGGGAAAATTCCGGCTATGTCATTTCTAATTTTTGCGGATTTTTCCGAGAGACGAAACATTTTGGACCAACGGGAGGGTGACAAGTGTCACCCTCACATTGGAAGGAAGGGGCGGCAAAGTGGACGAAAGGTGGCATTGTAGTTGGTAGGATATTTTGTGCAAGTTGGTGTGGTAGATGGATAAGGTGCACATGGCTTAATCCAAGCCCTACACTTGCCTAACACTTGGAAGAATCTTGGCCATTGGTTGGCCATTTCTTGACCTATAAATACCCCCCCCCCCTTGTTGAAGAGTTATTTCATCCAAACTTGAGCAATCTTTCTAAGTCTCACAATACTCCTCCTCTTGATATTTCGTCCAAGAGCACCTCCCCTCTTTTGAAGCCTTGCCGAGAGCCTTTCCCTTTGAGAAGCTTGGCGAGAGGTCCCACTAGCCTAGTTGTTTTCATATAATACCCCTTGTTGTGGTATAGAAATACTCTCCTAGTATTGTTATAATGCCCAAATACCTTGGCCCAAATACCTTGTAGTATTCCCAAGGTTACACTTATACAAAAGCCCAGAAAATACTATATACTTTCTTTAGCCACTAAACGAAACCCTAAGGAAAACCTTCATAGTCGGTTGAAGTGTTAAGTAGAAGTTGCGTAGAACTTCTAAGGGTTGTTTGGAGCGGGTTGGAGCACTCGGAGTAGGAGCTTAACGTTGCTCAGGAGCGACATTATACTTGGATAATTTTTGGGCTCATCGAGGTAAATACTACTGTCCTTCTATTGTAATTGGAAATTACATACTGTAGTAGTATAGAAATGAATATAAGATTCATAGAAGAGATTTGAACTGTAATAGAAGGATATTACAGAAAAGGATTGAACTGAAATCACTTCAGAAGAATATAAGTAGAAGTTAAACTGTACTTACATAGGACTGTATTACAGTAGACTGATAACCTTTATTGGTTGAATGTTTTGCAAGTAGCATGTGCTACTTAGAAGGTGAACAAGGCTAGCCGGGTTATAGCCGTGGAGCGTTTTGCTTATAGTCGATAATCGTCGCGAGGTATGTGATTCTTCCTATACTCTTGAGCATGATATTTTAAAGGAAGATATATATATAGTACGGCAATGTCTTTTGACTTAAGCCTGAATAATATATAGTACGGTAGACGTACGTGTGCTAATTGAACGTAGTTGTACGGCAATGTCTTTTGACTTAAGCCTGAATAATATATAGTACGGTAGACGTACGTGTGCTAATTGAACGTAGTTGTACGGCAATGTCTTTTGACTTAAGCCTGAATAATATATAGTACGGTGAGCGTCGTGTGCTAATTGAACGTAGTTGTACGGCAATGTCTTTTGACTTAAGCCTGAATAATAAGAAACTTGAAGTATGTCACAAGAGTTAAGAAACCATTTTTGAAAGAAAAGTAACACTTGGTTTTAAAGGTTTTAAAAAGAGTTATACTAGCTTTATGGGGAGTTAGGTATAACGTCTTAAGGGGGGGTAAAGAAAATGGTTTACTGATTTTAGAAGTTAAGAGACTTGATCTTATAAGATAAGAGACTTAACTTAAATGAATTAATATGAGTTTTGTGTGAAACCTCATTCGTGAGTAATGAGTACGTGGTTTTTAAAAGGAATAATGTTTTACTGATTTCGGAAATCAGAATGTGTATCGACAAACCACTACAGCGTTAATAAAGGGAAATATATTGAATAATGAAGTATTATTAAAACTAGTAGAAACGTCCATCTGCATAGAAGCTAAGATGAGACAAAATGACATTACATTTCCTAGATCATGGCTGCTTAATAAGATTTATGAACAAGAATAACCTACTCTCCTATGGCATATGTTAGTCAATTGTTTTAAAAAGAGATTAAGACATTGAACTATGAAACTTTTCTAAAAAGAGACTTGAGTAATTGAAATTAGGCAAACTGGAACCTTAGGGAAAAGAAAGGCATTGTGTTGTCTTAAAATGGTTTAAAACTTAAAGTGTTATAACAGCTTTATGGGAAGTTGGTTATAACGACTTTATGAAAACAAAAGAAGGGTTTTTATCATTGGTTTTAATGTGGGAACTTGGCTTTAAAAAGAGAAGTTGTTTTGGTTTGCTTAAAAGATGTAAGTCACTCTATTTTATACTACGGGTATCGGGTGATTTTCATAAAAGGAATGGATCTCTTAAAAGGAATTTAACGTACGTAGTACTTTAGGGTTAAAACCCGGACTTGATATAAAATGAAAGTACTTAGAGTTATGTATAACTTGCCTATGCTTGTTGTTGAGTAACTTGCCTATGCTTGTTGTTGTGTAACTTGCCTATGCTTGTTGTTGTGTAACTTGCCTATGCTTATTGAGATAGTCTTTGTTGTGCAAGAATTGTGTTTCTATTCTACCGCGTCTCTCGATGGAGGGCCGGTTGACTTGTTGAGAACTTACTTGGACGTACCGGCAGTGACGGGAGATTCCACGGGTATGTTTCCATTAGCATTGGTACATGGGCATGTCTACACCGTTGATGGATTATGTGGACATGTGACCATTTTTGGTTATGGCGAAGTATCGTGACTTACGGTTGTGATTGGGTGCGTGCTGTTTACTTGCCCCGTCGCCTACGTGGCGCGGTGGATCTGATGCGGTGTTGCACTTACCACGTGTCGCCTTCAGCGGCGATATCGTGACTTACGGTTGTGATCGGCACGTAGCTTGTATACTTGCCCCGCCGCCACGTGGCGCGGATGGATCGGGTATAGGTTATTGCACTTGCCACGTGTCGCCTTCGCGAGTCGAGATAGTGACGAGGTCTCGTGGTGCGGCTTTGGCATCGGTAGGACTTGGTGTTCGGTGTACTCGCTTGGTGTTGTTATATCATAGGCCGCCGGTGAGGAAGGAATTCCACGGGCACAGTGATGATTTGGAGCGTGAGTTCGACTTGATATATTATTTATATGTTAGATCGTAGTTTGGTTATCATACATGTCTCGCTTTATATAGATGCTATGATTTCATTTATAGTACTTCTGATTTCACATACTTGGTACTGTTGTCTGACCTCCTTGGGGCTGCGTTCACGCCGCAGTAGAAATCGTCATTGTCGATCCCCGCTTTTAGGATCACCTTTCAGCGTATTGGGAAGCTCCGTTCCTTCGGAGGCTTATCTTTGGTATGTTACTCTGAGTCTGTAAGTTCTTGTACATTCAGGGGTATGGCGGGGCCCTGTCCCGCCATAGTTGTTGTAAAAATCTTAGAGGTCTGTAGCACTGTTGTGGGCAGGGTTGTAAGGATTGTAGCTGTTCAAATGTTATATATATATTGAAAGGCAACCATTTTGGTTGGCCTGTTTTCTTTCATCTTGATCCATGTCTATTTGCATGTTTAAGTTTTTATTTCCGCTGGTTTTCTCTGATGTTGTATCACTAGGGTGCCCGGGGTAAGGCACCAGTCACGGGCCCGGGTTCGGGTCGTTACATTTACCTTGGTGGAAGATAAGTCTTGCTAAGCTTGATATTGTTGACCAAGTCACCTTGCCACTTGTGCTTAATCCTTGTGATCTTCATCTTAGCCACCTATTTGTTTAAGTCTAAGCCATCCAATGTGTTATATAAGCATGCTACTAGTGCAAGACTAGTTTTCAACACTTAGAAAATATCACAACATGTCTTGTGCTTCATTGAGCTCTCGGGTTTGACATGGTAGCCACACAAAATTTTTGTAGTTTTGATCCTTTGTTCACAAGACTTTAACCCAATGTCCCTAAGGGTATTGTAAGGATATCTCAATAGAAAGATTTCGGAAAACGCAGCGTTTGTATTAGTCATGGCGGAAACTTAAGGAGTTCTTCAACTTTGAAGTTGGAACTTGAAGATGAGTTCTTCATAAGCTTTTAAGGAGTGCTTGGAGCGGATTGGAACCTAAGGAAAGGAGCTAAGAATTGCTAAGGCGCGACTTTGAATCTTGGAAATTTTAAGGGCTTATAAAGGTATAAATTTTGTCGTTTTAGTAGTTTAGATTTACTTGTTGTAGTAGCTATGGATATTAGCAAGCATGAGGTGTATATTATGAAGTTTGATAAGTATATTGGCTATTGGAACCCTAATCCGAAAACTAGCATGTTTAGCTTTAAGATTACAATTCAAGTCGATTATTAGTTTAAGTTGTCGCACGTTGTTTAAAGAAGGAAATTGTAGTTGTTGAAGTTGTTCATGACTATATAACATGTTAGACCTTAGAACTTGGAATTGGAAAAGGATTGGAAAAGACTTAGTGTTGTTGGTTATTGTTGGCCGAGAATGGCTAGTGAGTATTAAACTACTTCGTATTAATTGTGGGGCGGAATTTTACACGTATTGTAAGGCATGTAATCCCCTTTGTTTGGTTGTTGTTTGGAGCCTTAAATGTGGCGTGTTGGTTATTGTATTCGACCTTGAAAAAGGTGGCAAAGTGAGTAGAAACAAAGGAGGTGCTGTCCGATTTTCCGTAGAATTAGAGACCGTAAACTTAGTATTATTCTACATTAGAGACTAGAAGTTGATAGTCTTGTTGTGACCATTATAGGTTGACACTTCTACGCACGTGATTCGCTTAGCTTGTGGATTTAGCCGAAAAGGTATGTGAACTATCTCCTCTTCTAGCATGATTCCTTAAGATAAAGAAAGTATGTCCTACTCCTTAAATGATCCATTCCTTGGTTGTATTCGGATTGCCTAAAATAGAATTCGTTCTATGTACTCCTTTGATTGTACTTTGATGTTTAAATTGTAAGTTGTATAATCCATTTCCTTAGTGAAGTTTGGATTCTTAAAAGTGAAAGTATTTTGCTTAAAGTACATGGAGTCTTGAAAAGGAAGTGGTTTCCAAACCTTTTGGCTAGTGCCTTAGTTCCAAAACCTAATGGTCGTTTTAATGACTTTAGGGAAGTCAAAGGAGTGATTTACTTAATTGTTTTAAAAGAGGAGAAATGACATGATTTAAGAGAAGTAACTTGTTTTTAAAGGTGTAAGTTACTTGAGGTTTAAAAGTAGAAGAATCTTGTTTTCTAAATATTAAGAGACTTGAAATATTTTGAAAGTTAAGAACTTGATTTGTAAGCATATGATACTTGGTTTTAAAAGTATAAGTCTTTTGGTTATAAAAGGAATGAAATTGTCAAAAAACCATAAAGGGTTATAACGGCTTTATGGGAAGTTGGTTATAACTGCTATATGGAAGGTTTAGAAAGTTGTCTATTTTGATTAATGGGCATGAGTTGCCTTGCTTGTGAAAATTTGAAGTTACTTGATTTCAAGCTTTGAAATGAGTTTTCTAAAGTGTAGTAACTTACTTTGAAAAATAGACACACCTTGATACTACGGGTGTTAGTATCTTGGGGTATTACATAAAAAAAAGTCTTTTGAAAAGAATGTACGTACGTAGTACTTTGGCTTGATTAATTGAGAATTAGTCTAAGTGTGCCTTGATAAGTACTTTGGCTTGATTAATTGAGAATTAGTCTAAGTGTGCCTTGATAAGTACTTTGGCTTGATTAATTGAGAATTAGTCTAAGTGTGCCTTGATAAGTACTTTGGCTTGATTAATTGAGAATTAGTCTAAGTGTGCCTTGATAAGTACTTTGGCTTGATTAATTGAGAATTAGTCTAAGTGTGCCTTGATAAGTACTTTGTCTTGGTTAATTGAGAATTATTCTATGTGTGCCTTGATAAGTACTTTGGCTTGATTAATTGAGAATTATTCTATGTGTGCCTTGATAAGTACTTTGGCTTGATTAATTGAGAATTGCCTATACTTTGGTGATAGCCTTTGAGTGCAAGTATTATGTTTTATTACGTTGCCGCGACTCTCGGTTGGAGGGTCGGCTGCCTTGTTGTAAGTTTACTTGGACGTACCGACAGTGAGGTGGGATTCCACGGGTATGCTTCCATTATTTGTGTTACCCTACGGTCATGCTTATACGATGTGGGATGCCGGGGCATGCGACCGCGAGGGATACCCTATGGTCATGCTTATACGATGTGGGATGTCGGCACGCGACCACGAGGATACCTCGACACGCTTATACGATGTGGGATTCCGGCGTGTTACCGCGAGTCGGTTAGATTCGGATTTGTTTGTGTTACCCTACGGTCATGCTTATACGATGTGGATGCCGGCATGCGGCCGCGAGGATACCCATGGTCATGCTTATACGATGTGGGATGCCGGCGTGCGACCACGAGGATACTCCTCGACACGCTTATACGATGTGGATTCCGGCATGTGACCGGGAGCGATTTTGATTCGAATTTGTTTGTATACCCCACGGTCATGCTTATACGATGTGGGATTCCGGCACGCGACCACGAGGATACTCTGGATATGCTTATTGGTGTTACATTATATCATGGATCGCCGAAGTGAGAAAGGATTCCACGGCATGATTGATATTATGGGCGTGAGACCCACGGTTATATTTGAGTAGTGACTTTGAGGCACGCGTCCCGACTTGATATAATCGCTATGTATTGTATCGTAGGTTGGCTATCATACACGTCTCTGCTTTGATTAGATCGTTATGATTTCGTTACGATTTCATCGCTCACATACTTGGTACATTCTTCGTGCGACCTCCTCGGGGCTGCGCGCTCATGCCGCAGTTTAGGTACCTTGATTTGGTGATCTGCAGTGTAGGACCGCCGTAGTTTTGGATAGCTCCTTCCGTCGGAGTTTATCTTTTTGGTATAAGTTCTTTCAAGACATGCTTTTGTCTGATGGTACGCATGGGCCTTGTCCCGTCATATTTCGGTAAAACTCTTAGAGGTATGTATTCATATGTGGGATTGGACTCATGTACAGTGTGGTGTTTTTTGAGTATGTATATTATGACAGCCTTGTCGGCTTTGCCCTTGCACGTATGTTGGTTTAAAAAAAAAAAAAAGGGGGTGTTATTTAATTTCCGCAGTTTACTTAGTTGTTAAGGTAGAAGGGTGCCCAGGTAGGGCACCAGTCACGGGCCCGGTGTTCGGGGCGTGACAAAATCCATCCATAATGTCTTCTTGCATGTTATAGTCACAACCAACTTCACCGACTATAAGTGTATACTTACATAGCATGCGACAAGTAACTATCGATTTCTTTTCATTTTAAATTTCCAATGGCTTCCTATATCCATAATACTTATCAATCCCATAAACATGAGTCACGTAGTCAAAATCAACTATACAAGCATTATTATTAATTTCCAAGAGAAAAGAGAATCTTTTACCTTTTGGATTTTTGCCTTCCAAAGCCCTTTTTCTTCAACTCCTTTTCCCGTCAAACTCGTCCTCGTGAGCTTCCCACAAGTCTATCAACACTTTGCCTTCTTGCCGCCGCTCCCACAATACCCTCTAGGCTAAGCTTTCTTCAAAACCTTGAGAGAAAAGAGAGAGAAGCTCTTAAGAGTTCTTAAGGTGAAATGACCAAGTCTTTCAAGACTTGGTCCTAAAATAGGGCCCTTTTCTTGGTCAACAAGATGGGAGGGACACTTGTCACCCTCCCAGAGGCCCTTTTCGAAAATATCCCCTGATTTTAGCACTTTCCGCAGAAAAAAATCCCGCCTTGGCGCCGCGGCGCCGAAACCTCAGAGGATTTTCAGGATTAATGGCGCCGCGGCCCTGCCGACGGCACCGCGACGCTGAGACGCCTGGTACGAAAATCCTTCCTCTGCGCCTGCCCGCTGTACTTCCAACGCCCATACCTCTCCGCTCCGATGTCCTATCGACGAGCGGTTTGTTGCGTTGGACACTAGACTCATCCAACTTTACACTAGGCTTGCTAAACACCCCTCAATTCTTAAAACTGGGTACAACACTCCAAAGTAGACTCAAAATCCGTTCAACACATGTTTGTCAACTAATCTAGTATTTGAAATTTACGGGGTGTAACACCTTAGGTGGGTCAATCCTTGGCATTGGCACCACAATTAGGAAGACACCAAATTGGTCAACGTATTTTCACAACCCCGCGGCCCAACAACTTATTATGTGTTGCATAATCGTGATAAATGAAACCAAACCTAAATTCGAAATGCCTAAGTTAGAAAATGCATATTAATTTTTTGTATTATTTATTTTTAGATGGAACCTGTCCCTCAGATCAGAATAGTGAGTGGGATTCCGAGTAAATTGAGGATGTGGTGGTCAAAATTCGACTTGGGTAGTCAGATGGCAATCAGAAAAAGGTTGGGGTGCCTCATCTCATTATTTGACATCTCTCCCGATCAATATTTGGTCAGAGCATTAATCCAATTTTGGGACCTGGACCGAGTCGTCTTCAAATTCAGGGATTTCGAGATGAACCCCACCTTAGAAGAAGTCAGCTATTTCACTGCTTTAGCATATAATGACAGAAAACCAATTATTCCGCACGGCCAGTCTGGGAAAAAGCTCATCCTTTACTTGGGTTTGAAGAATATCAGAGAGTTGCGGTGTTTTGAAAACAATTGGGTTTCTCTAGACTACCTGTATGAGAGATATGGTTGCCGAGATGGATACAAATTATTTAAGAATGAGTTTTGTTGCACTGCGGACCATTGGAAAGTTAGACGTCCTATCGCATTTGCTATGGCTTTCCTAGGGACTCTTTTATTTCCACTTGAGCATGGAAGGATTAGTACATGCATATGTTCAGTAGTTAGAGCAGTGTTTGACGGAGTCGGTGACAAACGTCTTACTTTGACGCCCATGATCTTGGCAGAACTATTTAGAGCCTTGAACAGATGCAAAATGGGTGAGCCGAGCTTCTTTGAAGGTTGTAATCTTATCTTACAGATGTGGGAAATAAAGCATTTCTATCAGCGTTCAAATATGACCGACGTATGCCACACCACAGACAATAAGATCTACACCTTCTACGAAAGAACAAAGCGTTATGTGTCGTCAATCGGCACAGAGGATTGGTACATGTACTTAGCATCTTGCAGTAGCAGTCAGATTCAATGGAAGTATCCGTTGCTTCATATCGTCAAGAAGGTCTACTTGAGACATAAATGATTTTATTACATCAGACTTATAGGTCTAAAGGGACTCCAACCATATGCTCCGTTACGTGTGCTCCGACAGTTTGGCCATACGCAAGTAATTCCTCTCATAGCTGACATGAGAGCCTCTGAAATCCAGTTCGGACCGGACTTCATCGTTCCCGAAGCCAAGCAGATCCTTTATGAATGGTACCATATTGATCAAGTGGAAGTTGGGAAGGACCGAGCAGGAGTCGCCCCAGAGTATCAAGCATGGTTTCTAGACATCACATAATTTAGTTCAGAAGGGGAGCAAGGCATTGAAGACATTGGCGCAAGGAATAGGATAAACGATAGTCAACTCAAAGATAAGGTCATCACTCCATACATGTGGGTCCTGATGCAGGATGCAGTGCAGTACTTAGAGCAGGCAGGGGCTATACCTAGGAAGACCTAAGCTTCACCATCACATCAGCGACTTAGTTATAGACATTTAGTTTGAGACTTTCGTTGTTCTTATTGTTATTTAAATAAATTGCAACTTATTCCCGACTAAAGCATTTCAATCTAATGGCTTGGATTTTGTTATCATGATGTTGCATATGTGATGTTTAGGCCTACCTCTGGCATAAATGGGTCCCCATGTATGATTAGGACTCACCTAAAATGTGAAAATTTATGTGCAACATATACTTGCTAATTGTTATTTACACCTTTGCAAAATTGTGTGCTTTACACTAACGCAGTTTGTTGCATTTTTTAGAAGGATTTATTATTTCCCCAAAAAAGGTCGGTTCGTATTTGATTCAGCAATGTCAGAGCATCAACACTTTACCAGGTCCAGGGCACGAAACGATGACATGACTGGCTCAGGGGCATCTGAGCCAAATGGTTTGGGAATTATTCCTGTCGGCGAAACAGAACCTTCAGAGGGGAGAAATGTCGCTAGTCAAGAAGAATGCATCGCACAACTACTACAACAAATTGCCGATATGCAGGTTGAGATAGAAAGGCTGCGGAATCTGACAAACTTATCCATTAGTCTGAATACCCCCATACCAGAGCAAAGGGCCACTACCTCGCAAACTACCCCGGATCAACCTCCGCCACCACATATCTCCCCAAGCTCCTCACAAAAAATGCCAGTTACCGATTCATGTCAAACTATCCCTCGCCAAGCCAATCCTCAACCTCACCCCCAAAATGATCCTTTTACCACCTATATATCTTAGCCCCCGCCTACTTACTTCGCCCCAATCAGCCCGAATCGCCAAACTACCCAATATCCACGCACCATACCTATCACCAGTCCCAACAAACAACCTGCACCACCAAAGATACAAAGAAACCCAACCTTTTACCGTCCCTGTGCTTCCCCAGGAAACAGATCATTATGAAGAAATGGAGAGGGAAGCTCGGGCCAAAATGGACGAGGACGTGGCCAAAGAGATTTATAGCCTAAAAGAAGCTGTTCGGAGCATGCGGTCAGACAAGGGTCATGAAGGATTAGATTATGAGGATCTTTGCATGCACTCAGATGTGGAATACCTGTAGGGTACAAGGTGCCCACGTGTGACTTATTCGACGGGAAGGGGAACCCCTGTGCACATTTGAGGTCATACTGTGACAAATTGATCGGAGTGGGGAAGAACCCAGCAGTCATTATGAAGTTATTCATTCGAAGTTTGACCGGCGAGACATTAGATTGGTATACTAGCTAGGACCCACGGAAATGGCATAGCTGGAATGCGTTGGCCCAGGACTTTGTAGAGCGGTTCAGGTTCAATACAGAAACCGTCATAGATAGGTTTTATTTGATAAAGCTAGAAAAGAAGTCTACCGAGACGTTCAGAGAGTACGCCATGAGATGGAGTTCAGAAGCAGCAAATGTACAACCACCCATGGAAGAGAGTGAGATGACCACTCTATTTGTACAATCTTTGAAGGACGCAACCTACTATGAGCGGATGATAAGCGTCATCGGACGGAGTTTTGTAGAAGTTGTCAGAATGGGCGACTTCGTGGAATAAGGTATTAAAACTGGTCGGATTACGAATTTGGCAGCGTTGCAGGCGACTAATAAGGCAATTCAGTCAGGGACGATCGGGGGTACTTCACAGAAAAAGAAAGAGACAACTTCCCCTTCCATCTTCATACAAGAACGTAAACTCGAAACATTTATAACATACCAAAATCCATCCTATCAAACCCCATACTATCACACAAATAACCAAAACTCCACACCTCACTACCCACCTGCTCCACACCTCAACTACCACACACAACCTATATATAACGCTTCCCAAGTACCCGTTTATCCTGACCCACATCGACCCATCCATCAAGCCTACCAACAAAATAGAACACCCAATGCACTCAGACCAAACACGGATTTTGAAGGAAGGCCACCCAAAGTTCGCACCCCGTTGGGCGAACCCATACCTCAGGGACAGAATCGAAGGGTTTATTACAGAAGGGGTAATTCAGCTGAGGGATCCGGCCCCAAACATGCATGATAACCCCTTGCCAAACCACGACAATGCCAATGTGCACTTGATAACTTTAGATGAGGAGTACTACTTGGAGGGGACCATCCAATTGGTTCGAGGTGAAAGAAGAGCTGAACCTTCTGCTTTTATCGCCCCTGTTGCCAATATTCGAAAGAAAGCGGTATTTGAGCTGGAAAGGGCACCGCAGAAAATAAATGGTTCAATCATAGTTGCTCAGATGCCCAGCTGGGAGCCACCAATCAGAGTAGATCGCAAAGAAACTGGGAAGAAATCCATAGAAGTCACCGTTGCAGGTATAACCTGGTCAGGGAGATATTAGACGTATGTAGAGGCAGTCAGAGAGGTACCACAAAAGAAACTCGTGACAGAGGCTAAGAAGTTTTGGAGGAAGATGCCCACTAAGGAATATTCTGTCGTTGAGTAGTTGGAGAAAACATCAGCACATATCTCTTTATTTTCACTGTTAATGCATCGGTCCCACACAGGGTTGCGTTATTGAAAGTACTGAAAGATGCATATGTTCCAGAGGGTACAACTGATGAGAACTTGACAGCCTTAGTCGGACAAGTGCTAGAGGCTGCAAAATCGCCTTTCATGATGGTGAGTTGCCTGCTGGGGGTGTCAGACGCAATCTTGCATTGAATATCACCATCCAGATCGCGAACAAGATTGTTTCAACAGTGCTGATTGACGGAGGCTCGGCCGTCAATATTTGTCCCATGTCAACTCTGCTGAAATTGGGGATAGACTGCAGGAGAATTCGTAAAAGTCAAATCAGGGTCAAAGGTTTCGACGGAGTCCATAGGGGTGTCGAGGGCAAAATTGATCTCACACTGCTGATCGGACCTGCAGAATTCGTCGTGGAGTTTCAGGTATTGGATATTGCCACATGTTACAATATGTTGATAGGTAGGCCGTGGATTCACGAGGCTGGTGCAGTCCCGTCCACCCTGCATCAGCGACTAAAGTTTATATGGAATCACCGCGAGGTGGTAGTACTTGGGGATGAAAAGAGAAACACCAACACAGATTATGCAGTCCCTGTCATAGAGGACATAAGATAGTTGAATGGTTCAGTCTTCCATGTTAACGAGATCAAGAGCGCCAGCAGGGCCAGACCGTTGTAGCTGCCACGTTCTCTCACAATGGTAGCCAAGGAAATTTTAAGAAATGGGTTCGAGCCCGGCAAAGGCCTTGGATTCGGTATGAAGAGGATCACAGAGTCGATCCAGCTGTCTGGGAAGAATGACACTTTTGGTTTGGGGTACCAGCCCACCTCGAAGGATTTGGTGACTGCGAGCTTCCAGAAAAAAGGAGACATTCCCTTGCCTAGGCCCATTCCGCCCCTGAGTCAGTCGTTCGTCAAAGCCTGCACCATCCAGATGCTGAAAAAAGATGATCCAGAGGATCTTGCAGCAGGGTTCCAGAATCTGTCCATAGATGAAGATGAAGCAGAATGTTGTCTGATTCTAGAGGATCACGATGAAGACCCCACCATTTGGGACGCAGAGCATAGATACAACCTGAATAATTGGACTTGCACCCCTGTCCTGACCTTCCGAGGAGCTTGATAGAGTTTATGATAGTTCTAGCGATGTGACTCTAAACTAAAAATAGACTTGCCTTTATTCTTTCTTTAATATGTTTTCAATCCCGTATTTTGCTTTCATCATAAATTCCAGGACATTTTTGCAGCTTTAAATTTGCTTGTGTTAAATTAATTTTTTTATGCATTTTTCTTTCAGCGATCATATTAATAAACCTATCGATAATGCGAATATGACATGTAATGAAACCAACGAACAAAGCTCAAATGGCGAGCATAACCCCGAGGAACAGAAAGAAGGTCCACAATCAGAGCTTGGTCAGGAGTTGGAAAATTTTGAGAATAGGCCTAAACCGAATTTAGAAGAAACTGAGTTGATAAACTTAAGCGATGAGGAAATTGTAAAAGAGACTAGGGTCAACGTCTACCTAAGTGTCATACAGAAGAAAGAGTTAATAGAGCTCCTGAAGCACTACACCGACGTATTTGCTTGGTCGTATGATGACATGCCAGGGTTGAGTACGGATATCGTCACACACAGGCTGTCTATCGAGCCGTCTTACCTTCCTGTAAAACAAAGGCCAAGAAAGATCAAATCGGACATGAGTTTGAAAGTCAAAGAGGAAGTGTCTAAGAAGTTTGACGCAAAGGTAATTCGAGTCGCAAGGTACCCTACTTGGTTAGCAAATATTGTGCCGGTAAAGAAGAAGATGGAAAGGTCCGAGTATGTGTGGATTATAGAGACCTCAACAGAGCTAGCCCGAAGGATGACTTTCCTCTTCCAAATATTCATATACTCATTGACAATTGTGCAAAACATGAACTACAATCGTTCGTCGACTGCTTTGCGGGTTATCATAAGATCCTTATGGCAAGGGAGGACGCAGAAAAGACAGTATTCACTACCCCGTTGGGGGTGTATTATTATCGAGTAATGTTGTTCGGTCTTAAGAATGTAGGCGCTACATACATGAGACCCATGACTATCATCTTTCATGACATGATCCATAAGGAAATTGAAGTCTATGTGGATAATGTTATCATCAAGTCACGAAGAGTTGAAGGTCATTTGACAAACTTGAAGAAGTTCTTTGAGCGGCTAAGACGGTATAATCTGAAACTGAATCCTGCAAAGTGTGCATTCGTTGTCCCTGCTGGGAAGCTGTTGGGTTTTATAGTGAGTAGAAGAGGGATTGAGTTGGACCCTTCGAAAATAAAGGCCATCCAAGATTTACCTCCTCCGAAAAGCAGAAAAAACATGATGAGCTTCCTTGGTCGTCTCAACTACATCAGCAGGTTCATAGCTCAGTCTACCATGATATGTGAAACGATATTCAGATTGTCGAAGAAGGATGCCGCTACTAAATGGACAACAGATTGTCAGCAGGCTTTTGATAAAATCAAAGAGTACTTGTCTAATCCGCCAGTTCTAGTACCACCAGAACCTGGGAGGCCTTTGTTACTCTATTTATGCGTATTAGAGAATGATTTTGGTTGCGTGTTGGGGCAACACGATGAAACAGGAAAAAAGGAGCAGGCCATATATTATCTAAGTAATAAGTTCACAGTGTATGAAGCTCGCTACACTCTACCGAACGCACTTTGTTAGCATTAACTTGGGTTGCCCAGAAATTCAGGCATTATCTATCAGCATACACCACTTATCTTATTTCAAGGATGGACCCGCTTAAGTATATCTTTCAGAAGCCCATGCCCACTGGAAAACTAGCAAAATGGCAAATTCACGGCGAGTTTGATATCGATACGCCACGTAAGGCCGTAAAAGGACATGCATTAGCTGACCATTTCGCTGAGAATCCGGTCGATGGGGAATATGAGCCTCTCCGAACCTATTTCCCTGATGAAGAGGTATTGTTTGTCGGAGAATATATCTCGGAGAATTACCCAGGGTGGAGAATGTTCTTCGATGGAGCGGCAAACTTTAAGGGAGTTGGCATTGGAGCAGTTTTGGTTTCAGAATCAGATCAGCATTACCCGATCTCCGCGAAGCTCAGATTTCCATGCACCAACAATATGGCAGAATATGAAGCTTGAATATTGGGACTCAGAATGGCAGTAGATATGAATATACAAGAGTTACTGGTCATAGGTGATTCAGACTTGCTGATCCATCAAGTACAGGGTGAATGTGCAACTAAGAATATGAAGATACTCCCCTACCTGCATTGCGTGAAGGAATTGCAGAAGAAGTTCAGTAATATAGAATTTAAGCATGTCCCAAGGATCTAGAATGAATTCGCTGATGCGTTGGCAACCTTGTCCTCCATGATTCAACATTCGGACAAGAATTACATTGATCCGATCACAATGAGTGTGTTATAACAGCCTGCTTATTGCTCTCATGTAGATGAAGAATTAGACGGGAACCCTTGGTACCATGAATCAAAAGATACCTCAAGATAGGAGAGTATCCAGAAGGCATTACCAACATTCAGAAGAAGACACTTCGAAAATTAGCAAAC
The DNA here is from genome assembly GCA_029844215.1 of Przewalskia tangutica. Classification (NCBI taxonomy): domain Eukaryota; kingdom Viridiplantae; phylum Streptophyta; class Magnoliopsida; order Solanales; family Solanaceae; genus Przewalskia; species Przewalskia tangutica. Next base: position 64,130,247 of record CM056736.1, on the reverse strand, counting down.
CATTTCTTTTTGAATGGGGAGGTTTTATATCGAAGGACTCCAGATCTGGGTTTATTGAGATGTGTCTATGCTCAAGAGGCAAGCAAGCTAGTAGAAGAGATACACAGAGGGACATGTGGACCTCATATGAATGGCTTCACTTTGGCAAAGAAGATTCTGCGAGCAGGTTATTTTTGGATGACGATGGAAACAGATTGTATCCGCTTTGTGCAGAAATGTCACCTATGCCAGATTCATTGGGTTTTGATTCGAGTACCTCCGAACGAACTTAATATGACAAGTTCTCCTTGGCCATTCGCAGCTTGGGGCATGGATTCCATCGGCCCTATTGAACCCGCTGCCTCAATTGGGCACAGATTCATCCTCGTAGCAATTGACTATTTCACTAAGTGGGTAGAAGCATCATCACATAAGTCAGTGACGAAGAATGTAGTAGTCGACTTTGTTCGCAATAACATCGTCTGCCTATTTAGCATTCCTGAGTCTATCATTATAGACAACGGAGCCAACCTCAACAGTGGCCAAATGCAGGACTTATTCGAGAAGTTCAAGATTATCCACCGCAATTCCACCCTATATCGCCCGAAAATGAATGGTGCAATCGAAGCAGCTAATAAGAATATCAAGAGGATCTTGCGCAAGATGATTAGCAACTACAAACATTGGCATGAGCATCTACCTTTCGCACTTCTGGGTTACCGCACTACTATTAGGACCTCTACTGGTGCGACGTCGTATCTTTTGGTATATGGAACAGAGGCAGTACTACCAGCAGAAGTGGAGATACCATCTTTGAGAATTATCCAAGAGGCTGAGTTAAGCGAAGCTAAATGGGTGTAAAGTCGATATGAGCAGTTGATGTTAATTGATGAAAAAAGAATGAATGCAGTTTGCCAGGGGTAGCTTTACCAGGACAGGATGGCCAGGGCTTTCAACAAAAAGGTAAGACCAAGGACGTTCAAGCCAGGGCAATTGGTGCTGAAACATATATTCCCTTATCAGAATGAGTCTAAAGGGAAATTCACACCTAATTGGCTAGGGCCCTACATGGTTCATCGAGTGTTGAGTGGATGAGCTTTAATATTAACTGAGATGGATGACGAAGTATGGCCTAAAGCTATCAACGCAAATGCGGTAAAAAGATACTACGTTTAGGAGCATTTTTTTTCCATGTAATTCCCTTTGCATTGTAAAAAGTTGCATTCCTTCGGTGAGATATGCATAGAGCCCATATAGAGTCTCGTCGATTCAAATTAGAAAGCCCCTTTACTTGTAATTTGAACTACGTTTGACCTGATTCCCTTGGTGGGATACGTAGGTGGCCATATCGGCTTCGGTCCCACTTTTAGAAAAATCACAATCCCTTTTTCTTGTAATGGAACTACGTTTGACCTGATTCCCTTGGCGGATACGTAGGCGGCCATATCGGCTTCGGTCCCACCTTTAGAAATTTTAGTTTTACCCAATTTCGCTTGTAATGAACTACGTCATGATCTGATTCCCTCATGGGGACACGTAAGCGGCCTAAATCGACTTCGGTCACACCATTAAAAATCTCCCCATTGGCTCGCGTGCAACAGAATGCGTTTGGTTATTCTGAAAAGTGATATGAGCAATTCCCGCCAGAGTCAAGTCTTGCCCACACGACCCGCATAATGAAAACTGGGACAATTTTGGGAACACACCGTGAAGAGATCATAATAAGGATTCCAGATAAGGTGTTCTCTTGGTCAGATCACGTGTCATATTCGGCAAATTCGACAAGGCTTTTATACTTTATACGCATTTCATATAAATGTTTTATTTTAAAAGATGCTTTTGTGCATACCTCATAAAAATGTTTTGTTTTGAAAATACTTTTGGGACACGCTACGTCAAAATGCTTTGCTACCAAATATCTCAACAAGACCAGGCAGGGGTTACAGGTCTAAACAAATCAGGCGCACGAGCATAAAAGATCAAGGCCGCAAAATCAATAAGAACCGCCCCCCCAAACTCACAAGTTTTCTTTGAGCACAGATTATTTCCCATTAATAGAAGCAGAAAATGCAATAATAAGGCAGAGACAGGAGAAACAACAACAATACAACTTGGCAGTGATAAAAAAGGAAAAACAACAACAAAATCTGGGCGAAACGACAACCGCATTCACAATATCCAGCAAGTCCGTGCAGAGACTACATCTACAATCAGCAATCGCAACATTCAGCAAGCATTCGAAGCATTCAGCAAGTCCGTGCAGAGACTACATCAGCAGTCAGCAATCACAATATTCAACAAGCATTCGCAGCATCCAGCAAGTTCGTGCAGAGACTTCATCAACAATCGGCAATCGCAATATTCAGCAAGCGTTCATAGCATCCAGCAAGTCCGTGCAGAGACTACATCAATAATCAGCAATAGTAGCATTCAGCAAGCATTCACAACATCCAGCAAGTCCATGCAGACTACATCGCCAATCGAATCGCAGATTCAAAGAAGCATTCGCGATCCGATGAAGTTCGTGCGAGAGACTACATCGCGATCAAGCAATCGCAAGATTCAAAGAAGCATTCGCGATCGGCGTGCAGGAGCAGGATCACAATGTGGATTTTCTCTTACAGCGAATTGGGACAATTTGTTGGGGGGCCAACCTTCCCAACAAGTGGCATAAGCATCCTCGAGCGTCGGTCCACTCATCACACACCACCAATAAGCCCAACATCATCATAAGTCGATATTGGCACACTTCTAAGTTCAAGCCAGTTTATTTTTATTTTAACATCACGTCAACCCAGTTTTGAGTCCGCGTCATCCCGTCTTGGTGTTTGACCATGGTAGCCCAGTAACTCGACACTGGGACAAATTTTGAGTCTGCTAGCCCGCCTTGGTGTTTGAACATGGTAGCCCAGTGTTGTCATAACTCGACACTGGGACAAGTTTTGAGTCCGCGTCAGCCCGCCTTGGTGTTTGACCATGGTAGCCCAATGTCGTCATAACTCGACACTGGGACAAATTTTGAATTTTGCGTCAGCCTTATCTTAATTGCCCAACATTTCTAATTTTGAGGATCGAGACAAAATTGGCTATAAGTCAACGTCTTTGTCTGAAGACTCTTCCATCATCTCCATACAAAGAGGGATAAGTTGTTGACACCCAATTTTGACCCTCTCGTCTAATCATTAACTATAAAATTACACTAATTTTCCAAAATAATGTTAGCAATTTTATAATAATAAAATGCAACAATAAAACATTAATATATGCATAAATAAGCGATTTAATAATGACACCGCATTTTACGTAGAGTATTAAGCATTTTTGAGTCTCACGTCCGCATTCATTATTTGCATAAATATTATTCATAATTTAAGCCCTATTATATTTCCATTAAGTCTTAATAATTTTAATAATAATAAATACGTAAATAAATAAATAATTTAATAATGACATCGCATCAAGCATTCCTTAAAATTATATCCACATTTATTAATACTCAAAGTAATTTCATTTGCAATTTAAACCCCCCATTAATTCAATTTTAATTTAACATCGCAAAACATACATAATAAATAAGATTTTAATAACGGTCTCGCATTATAAAACATTAAGCACTAATTAAATAGCACGCCCGCATTTATTATTGTAATAATTTTAACCCAAGCTAAAATTAATAAAACACCTAAAGTCATATTAAAATAATTTAATAATAATTTAAACCCCAACTTATTAACCAATAAAACACCTAAAACTAATACTAATAAATTTAACTCCTAAATCTAATAACCCACAAGCCCACACGATTTACCCAGCCCAAATCGCAGCCCACACGATTTTAACTACCCAAACCCGCGGCCCACTCCCCTTTCAGCCCTTTATACTCATCCAGAAACAAAAACCAGCAAACCCCATCTTCCAAAATGCAGCAGCCACACCCCTTGCCCTAGAACCAAATCCATCGCCGCCAGCACCCTAATCCGAGATTCTCGCCGGAGAATCCGGGGTTTCCCTCATCCTCGCATGTCCAGCCAGTTCACCCCCCATAACCAGTACAAAATCGCGAGAATCAGAACTTACCATAATCAAACCAAATCTCCCAAATTGCACCCTCATAATATTAACTTACCATAACAAATCCATAGCAAATGAGCCCAAAATGATACCAAAAGTTACCATAAATTAAGACCTATAATGAGAACTATAAATACCAAGCGACATACATATACAAGGCATCCGGGGAAGAGCACGGGAGAAGCCCTTAGAATAGCAGACACCCATATCACGCCCACAGTGAGGAATCGACATCGAAATCCTTCACACTTTCGAACATAAAAAAAGATCAGCCGAAAACTAGTCTAAAACCAGTAGAAAGCCGGTAAGTAACAAACGAAATCTTGTCATTTTTTTAATCGCATCGCAACAAAACTCCGAGTGGATCGACACTTGATACACTGCCTCGGTTCGCTACCCGGAGAAGGCAATATTTTACCCTTCTAGTCTTAGATTTTGTTTTAACATTAATGTGTACAATATGTGTTTTGAACAACTGTTTAAGCATGCATTAAGTTGATATCGGTGATTGTTTGTCCTATCATTAAGCCTGTTTGAATTGATGCAGATTACTATTAATACTCGCGACTACGATATGTTAGTTGAAGTATACGATTCATATGTGTTCATCGTAAATTTATGTTCATGTCGCATAGTAAAACAACCCTTTTACCTGTTATGCTACCAACCTGGGAATGGCCTATTGTACTCGCAATATATATAGGAACCTGTGTAAGTAGAGCTAGGAATATTTGTGTTGTAAATTGTCTTTCTATGTCTGATTTTAATATCACTGAAGTCTATCCTAAATTGAACCTAAAAGCAAATAATGAGATGTTGACTGGTTATATAAATCTGAAAATGTCATATTATACATATTTGGATGCCTAAAAGTTGTTTAAGATTTGTTTAAAAGCTTGTCTGAAGTTTAAAATGATTCAGGACAGTGGTTGATTGATAATCATTGAGGATAGGTGACTCATTTAGGATTGAATGTGCCCTCACTGTCTGAATCAGACATATGTGACATAGGATTATGACTTATACAAATCAACATTGTTAGGATGTAAAAAAGGCAGAGTAAATGTCAATCGTCCTGGTGGTTTGTTAACTGGTGTCTGGTATGTCATGTTTATATGATGGAAATTGAATATCTTAGCTCATATACATGCATGATATCTTGTCTAATGTCTTTTCCCCTCATGCCTTCTGTGTCTTTGTCTGATTACTTGTTTAAATAATGTATGTTGTAGATGTCAATGTATCTTCCCTCTCTCTGTCATGTCTTATACGCGAAACCAATCGATATTAGACAGTTCCTAAATCAACGGTCTTAGATAGAAGTCATGCTAATCTCAATAATCTCAATAGTATCTTCCCTCTCTCTCTGAATTTTCTGAAACGCCTCTGATTTTTCGGCGCCGTGGCGCCCAATATCAGGGCCACGATGCCGACACGGTATTTTTGACGTTTTGGGCCGAATTTGACACGTTTTCAGGGTCCAAAAGGGATAACTTTTCCTGATGACATAATCCCTAACCCTTGACCTAAAGGATTCTTGGGCTATATATATTATCTACATCATTCTCTAGAGAGGGATTCATTCCATCCATTGTACATACAACACAACTTAGGAGACTAAGATTGGAGGCTTTTCAAGTATTTTCTTTTCTTTCTTTTGCTTTGTTTATTTCAGTTCATGTATTGAAATTATATTAGTTCTTAGTGTGACTATGGCTAGGAGCTAATTACTTTATTAGGAATTTCCTTGTGATTCTCTTGAAACTCTTATTCATGAATTAATACATTAGTTGATTTTTTTTTCCACTTGTTTAAGATTTATTCAATAATTGTGTTGATTGCTTGATAATTAATTGATCACTAATTATCATCACTTATATGAGTTCTAATCGAAATCCGAAAGGGGAGATTGTGAATATGCTATAGTTGAATAAACATAGGTTTAAATCGTGGACGAAAGTACCCCGATACTTGTGTAGCTTAATAGGTTATTGCTCTTAATCCTCCTTTGTAGTCAATCTTGTCATAGAAAGATAGAAGGCTTCTCCATTGGGGTTGAGTGTTTATATTACATTAACATGAGTATAAAACGACTTAGTTAACCTGCTATCTTAACGTAGAAGAAGAAGTCAGTCTAATTGTATTAATGATTGAATAGAGTGGATAGTTGATGATCTTGGAAGCCCTAATTATCCGTCATAACTGATTTAAATCAAAGTATTTTCATAATTAGTTTATTTCCTGCATTATTAGTTTAGAATTCCAACTCAATTAACGTTAACCAAATAGAAACTAAAGCATAGATAATCGGTACTTGAAAATCAGTCCCTGAGAACGATATTCGGTCTTACCTAGACTATATTACTTGTCACGATACGTGCACTTGCGTTAAGCGTGTGTATAAATCGCATATCAACACCCTACTTAACACTTTTAGCACCCTTTAGCATTTTAGCACCTTTTTAGCGTTTATTTTATTTTCTAACATTTTTAAGCAGGAGTGAATGTCGCGGTCAAAAAAGGGTGTGACAAAGCCTTTGAATCATTCAAACGCTACAAAGCAGAAGTTTAGAACCAACTAAGTGGACTGATTAAATCAATATGTAGCGATAGAGGGGGAGCATATGTAGCGCCTTTTGAAGAATATTGTGCCCAATCGGGCATTGTTTATCAAACGATGACTCCTTACTCACCTCAATCAAACGGTGTGGCTGAACGCAAGAACCGTACGCTAAAGGAAATGATGAATGCATTGCTCATCAATTCAGGCCTTCCCCAAAACATATGGGGATAAGTTGTCCTTACCGGTTGTAAGATTCTTAATAGAGTCCCACATAATGGTAAGGACAAGACTCAATACGAGCTATGAAAAAGAAAGAAACCCGACTACAAATACTTTAAGATGTGGGGTTGTCTGACAAATATTGAAATACCTAAGCCAAAGCAGGTCAATATTGGACCTATGACTGTAGACTGCATATTCATCGGATATGCAAATAACAGTAGTGCTTATCACTTCTTAGTGCATAAGTCAGGTGTACCAGACATTCATGTGGGTACAATCATGGAATCAAGAAATGCCATGTTCTTTGAAGACTCGTTTCCTAGAAAGGAAAGAGACATAACCTTTCGCAAATGAAGTTATGAACAAAACTCTCAAGATCCAGGAGTCGTTGACTACCCGGATCTAAGCAGTTCAGATCCAGTGAACTCTAAAGTGGCTGATTATCTGGAATCCAGTATTCCAGATTCTCAGGACTCAGAGGGTCCAGAGATGGAACCAAGACGAAGAAAAAAGGCCAGGCAAGATAAGTCCTTCGGTCCAGATTTTGTAGCTTATATGGTTCATGACGAACCACAGATAATTGCCGAAGCATTGTCAACTCCAGAAGCATCGCTATGGAAATAAGCTATAGAGAGTTAGATAGACTTCATCCTGCACAACCATACCTGGGAGTTAGTTGATCTACCTCCGGGAAACAAGTCGCTGGGTTGTAAATGGATACTCAAACGGAAGTTAGAGCAAATGGATCTATAGACAAGTACAAGGCCAGGTTGGTAGTCAAGGGCTATCGACAAAAAGAGGGTTTTGACTACTTTCATACATACTCTTCGGTGTCTAGGATGACATCCATATGAGTGTTCATATCTATCTCCACTTTGCAGGATCTCGATATACACAAAATGGATGTCAAGACAATCTTCTTAAATGGTGATTTAGAAGAAGAAATCTATATGGACCAACCTGAAGGGTATGTGGTTCCAGGACTAGAGAAGAAAGTATATCGTCTTGTCAAATCTCTGTACGGGATGATATAGGCCCCAAAGCAATGGCACGAGAAATTTGATAATACCTTATTATCGAAAGGGTTCGCCATTAATGAGTGTGACAAATATGTTCACATGAAAGGAAATGTCGGCTCGTTCGTTATGATCTGCCTTTACGTAGATGATATGTTGATCACATGAAGCAGTCCTAGGATACTAGAGACTAAGAATATGTTGAAACAATGGTTTGACATAAAAGATATGGGTACCACAGATGTTATCTTAGGGATCAAGATCTCTAAGACGTCTGACTGACTGGTCTTATCTCAATCTCACTACATCGAGGATGTGCTGAAGAAATTTGAGGTTTTTGACAGTTCGCCAATAACGACATCACTGGATGTAAATCAAAAGGTTGATAAACATCATGGTGCGCCCATACGTCAGGAGCGATATGCGCAGGTGATTGGTAGTTTGATGTACATCACAAATTGCACTCGACCTGATATCGCTTATGCAGTCAACAAGTTGTCTATGTTCACTCGTAATCCGAGTGATGACCCCTGGAAAACGTTAAATCGAGTATTACGATACCTAAAGTACACACAATTGGTGGTGGGGCTGTGTCTTGGAAATCCTCTAAGCAAACTTGCATCGCCCGATCCATGATGGAATCGGAGTTTATCACTTTAGACAAAGCAGGAGAAGAAGTTGAGTGGTTTCATGACTTCTTAGAGGATGTCCCATGTTGTGATAAACTCGTACCTTCTGTAATGATCCACTGTGACAGCCAGTCGGCTCTAGAAAGGGCACGGAGTTCTATGTACAATGAAAAATCTCGTCATATCAGACAGAGACATAAGACCGTTAGACAGTTGATCACCCCGGGTATTATTTCCATTGATTACATAAAATCAATGGAAAACATAGCAGATCCCTTCATGAAAGACATACCCAGAGATCAGATGTTCTGCTTGTCTAGGGGAATGGGCCTAAAACCCAATCACTAAAGAACTGATATCGCGGACACCCAACCTTACTGACTAGAGATTCCAGGAATTAGATTCAATAGGAAAATTAAGTCATAAAAGTTCTGTGGAGTGCTTTGGTGGAAGCAAGAGCACTTTGGATCATGATTTATGTATAGAAACCTGAGTCCAAGGTCGTTCTCGTGATAGACATTAAGTGCTATATGCAGAGTGGGTAAATGTTAAGTTTCCAAAATCTTTAATGATCCTCAACAGTTGAGGTTAGGTTGGGGGAAACTTTTAATGGTTCCTAACACTTGTAAAGTTGGGTATAGCAGGATACCTTATAGGAGACCACCTATTTAAGTGCGAGGACTGGCCACCTCAAATGAACGTACTTAAGAAACCAAGACGTGTTCATGGCTACAATAGACAAAACCTTAAAGAAGGACAAAGTAAGGAAATGTGTTGTGTTGGTACCATTGTCTTGGCTTACACTTAACACTGACGGTTCAAGACATTGTGTTTACCGCACAGTAAGTAAGTCTGATGATATTCTACTATGGAAGGTTCAAAGATACGACTACCTATCCAGATGCGACATCTATCCGCCGGAAGATTGCTAGAAAAGGCACCCTGTGAGTGCGCCAAAATATCTTTCAAGAGGGGATTGTTGGAAATTTATTAACGTGGAATAAATTTAATCCTATTATTTATGACTCGGACAATTGGGGCCCCGCACGTCGGAAACATCGTTTCCACACACGTGCACATGTTGTACCAAGGATCATAAATTTCCTTAGTAAAAGAAATATTGATATGTATACGAAATGTTTGAGACATGAAATGATATATGGTTATTGGCCAAATGACAAGTGTTTCACGTTGGTAAATGAGGGAAGAAGTGTACGATGTATAAAAGATAAAACGAGTCAAAAAAACGTCACGGAGCCTCGAAGGGCCACAGTGCTGATTCGATTGTTGGCTACTGGAATTTAGGCGACGCGGTGCCTCCCAGGCAGGGCCGCCGCGTTTCGATTCCAGAAGGCTCGACGGAAGACGAAAGTTCTGACTTTTGGGCTGGTTTTGGAGTATTGAACCTCCTAATACTTCACTTGAATTCAGCCATTATTTTGGCTGAATTGTAACCCCATATTAAGTATCATTACATGGAATTGAAGGCCATTACTTGACTAGATGTGAAGTCATCTTCATGACACTATAAATTGAGGTCTTTGGCTCATTTGAAGAACACACCAAACTTCAGAAATTTTCTAAGTTCTTCTTTTTCTCTAGCAATTTTCCACACACTCAAAAAGCTATTCTTTTAGTAAACACTTGAGTTATCCTTTGCTCAATTGTTTTTTGTTATTATTTTATCTTGGGAGATGCCATTAAAAGATTTATACGGGGCAATATTGTCTTAAGGACATATTGAATATCAATCGACTCAGCAAACCATTTTCTTGTTCTTATTTCCAGATTTACAATCAAAGTTGTTGTTGCTTACTTTGTCATTTCCTTGTAACCACAATTGTAACTCACAAACTCACGTTCATAAAACTTTCACCACCATTAGCTACAGTGCCGTCTTTGGGCTCGTGCGACTTGTACTTCCGCATAGGGCCCTCTAAAAAACGAGAAATTTTAGGGGCCCCTTTTTTTATTTAGTAGTATTAGCCATAATTTAGTGTAAAAGACCATAATTCACATGCTTAGCTCAATCAAAGTAAAATGATTTAGTTCCAGTGGCGCATGCAGATGGAGGCCCAAATTCAGATTATTGAAATCGTACATTTACTTATATTAAGGGTCCACTTCTACGAATTAGAATAGGGCCCCCAAAATGTTTGAGACGGTCCTGATTATCTACCATTAACTATCACCACCAAACACCATCACTAACGACAATCGCTACACAACTAGTTATCACTATATCACCAACCATCATCATCATTCACCACCATAATAAGCTATCAATATCGTCCATCACAATATTAGTTGTCAGTACCAACTACCACGATAAAAAACATGTGTTAATCACTACTGTCAGTCACCATCACCATCAGATACTACCTAGAACCACCGGTACCATCACACACCGACAACCACCATTGCCAGCCATCATCATCTCCAATTGTTATATAATTACTTTCAAATATTTTATATTTATTAATATAGTATTAGATTATTTTCATATGTATTTTAATTTAATATTTATTAATTTTTAAATAAAGACAAATTTTGTATATTTAAATGTTGAGAAAACAAATTGTCTTAGTTGTTAGTAGATCTTAAAATAACATCTAAATTCACATGAGCACTTAAATTAGATATTGAAATTTTAATGCACATCTTAATCTTATTGAAAATAAATGAGGCCTAAACAAATATCAAAAATATTAATATTATCGAACAAATGAATACGTTTACTTAAGTTTAATTGGAATAATAGTGTCACAATCAATAATTGTGTTACTTACAAGTAAATTTTAGTTTTGTAATATATATGCAAGACTTAGAAGAGAAGAAAGACACATTGTATTCTTTCTAAAGATAACATTTGTAACCAAGATCTCTCTCAAGAAAATTATACCACTCTTAGCTCTTATCCTTACATTTTTCATTGTTTTATCTCAGATCTAGCATATTTATTTATATTACTTGCTTCTTCCCATATTGTTCTTAGCTTTTAACCTTGTATACCCATGATCTAGCTAGTAACTCTGGACTCATTTAATAGGGTATCTGGATCGGATACAACATAGTTATCTTTAAACCCTTGAATACAAACCTCTAACTGTGTTTTTTATTAGAATCATTTTGATTAGAAAATAGTTTGGTGATGTCTATAGGGATAGACAATTGTGGTGTTGTACCGATTTGTAGTTGACCTTCTTCAAAAAAACTAGACGAAAATGCTACACTCAAAACATGTCAGGTGAAGACGACATTGTTCATGGATCACATGGATTTAGAGAGGTATAGATAGCCGCTGAACATCGAAACCCGATGGGTCATTCGAAAACTTTATGAACAGAGGTAGAAGGGGAATCCAAACGAGGGTTGCATATTGGTGAAAGCAGATATTTGCTAAAACAGTCCGAGAAAGAGCGTGATGAGGAAACCTTGGGTAAGAAAAAAGCAAAAGAAACCCGAAAACAAACACTCGAGGGATGAAGCTCGGCCAAATATCAAACTGGAGAACCCTGACCTGCTGATAAAGGGATATCTCTCACTAATACAATGATCGTGGATGTCCTAGAAGCACAAAATGAGACGATTCTATGCATGGAAGCGGTAGTGGCCGATATAGCTACTCATTCTAGAACTAGGACTCCAGCGTCAAACCAGAATGTCGTGAAGACCTCCGCTTCACCCAAATCCAACAAGAAGAGAGACGAGGGGGAAAGACTTATTGGACACATTCATAAATGAACTATGTCAAGTAGAAAAAGAAATGAACGAGAAGATGATCCAGATACCCGGAGCACCGCTCATTATAAAGGGCGCAATAGCCAGAAGGTACGAGATCCTACCATATTCGGAAAGCACAACCCCCATCCCAATCCCAAAGAAGTTCAAGATGTCTAACATACCAAAGTACGATGGCACCACAGATCCAGAGGAGAACATCGTGACCTTTGAGACAGCTGTCACTGGGCACGATCTCAAACAACATGAAATTAAATATTTTATGCTAAAGAAATTCAGCCAAACACTCATAAAGGGAGCCCTCTCTAGGTATACTCACTTACCCAAAAAATCTATTGATTTATTTGCTACTCTCACAAATATTTTTGTCAAGGCTCACACAGGGGCCCGTAGGAGAAACACACAAGCAGGACATTTACAATAAAGCAGTGAGGAAATGAGTTGTTGTAAGGATTTGTGGATTAGTTCCAGAGGGAAAATGATATTGCTAGTTATTTTGGAAGATTCGGCAGCAGCCGCATTTGTAGATGAGTTGAACCCGAACAGTTAAAATACTTCCAGAAAGTTGAAGAAAAGCCTAAAAGAGTTTCCCGCAAAAATGTGGAGCGAAATAAACCTCAGATACACAACCAAAATGCAGATTGAAGAAGACCAGTGAGTGGTGACATCGACATACACGGGAGATCGCCCCCTCGGTAAGGTCGAGTCAAGGATACAGTGCTAGTATTATGAATGGCAGACAGTTCGAGCCATATGATGCCAGCAGATTCTCAGGCACGGAGATGTGCTAGGGCAATACAAGAGATTGTCCCCCTAAAATTGTCTAATCGTAACTTTAACAGAAATGCGTCTGAGTTAGTGGTAGTGATGATGACGGTGAAAGAGGTCAGGTTCCCAGATGACGTGTGTACCAATCCAGAGAAAAAGAACACAATAATATTGTGCCATTTTTAGAGCGCACACAGTCACGCCACGGAGGATTGTAGCAACTTAAGTATTGAAGTGGCACAACTGTTGCGCGCGGGGCATTTGGGGGAATACATCAGTGATCGGGCAAAGCTAAACCTGAGCAAGAATGATGGACAGAGACCGAACCCAGTATGTCCGCATACTCACACTATCAACATGATCTTCGATACATAATTGGTCAACAAGATTACATATACATCAATGAGAAAGTCTAAGATCTCAGTCACAACCACAAACCATGGGTATGTGCCCATGGTGAGTCAGGACATCACATTATCTATAAACGACTGCTGAGACATCATTTCACCTCATAATGAGGCCCTGATAGTATATTGAAAATTTAATAATTTTATTTCTAACTGTGTTTTGGTTGATCCAGGAAGCTCCGACCAACATCATCTAGCTGCGGGTCCTGAAAAAAATACAAATGGATAAGTAAATCACCCCCGTAACAAAGTTGCTGGCGGGATTCATTATGTCGAGTGAGCTGACAAAGGGGGAAGTCAAATTAGCGGTTATTGCTGATAGCGTGAAGCAGTCCAAGACCTTTGATATCATGTCTGGAGACATGATGTATAATGTAATACTTGGGAGGCAATAGATGTATGCAATGTAGGCAGTCCCTTTAACTTATCATTAGAAGGTCAAATTTAACACACCTTGGGGGGATCAGAGAGATCAGATAAAGTAGTAGCTATTCTCGATCAAAATATGCGCTAACAATAACAATTTTCCAATAATAAGAGATGGGTCAATAGTAGTTACAATCACCTGGCTAAAATAAGATGCTCGGAGGATGGAAGAAACAACCTACAGAGGAATGATACTCATATCTAGTCATCCCAAAAGGAATCATATTACCGTCAGACAAAGACCCCATAGATTCGACTATTGAGGAATTGGAAAGTGTGGCATTTTTCGAAGAACATCTCAAAAAGAAGGTATAGTTAGGCACCGAGCTTCCGTCTGGGCTCAGGACTACATTTTTATATTATTTAACAACTAATTCATATTGCTTTTCTTGATCTCACCTTGACATAATAAGGATCCCCCAGGCGATAGATATTCATCAGTTGAGTGTTAATCCAAACTATACCCTAGTGAGACAAAGAAAGCAACCAATATTTGTTGTCATGGATCAATTCATGAAGGAAGAGGTGACATGCCTACTTAATATAAGTTCAGTTCGGAGGGTTGAGGACCCGTCTTGGCTGACTAATGTGGTAGTGTGTTACACCCCGTATTTCCAGGACATGTTTATAAGAACGTACGTATGAACTCAAAAATGATAAGATTTGAGACTAGTAAAAATTTATCGGAATTATGAAAATGTCGGGAAACGAAATATTGTGACGAATCGGAGGGCGACAGACTAAATCTCCCAAGACCAACTTAAGGAGGGCGACACGTGTCACCCCCCTTAAGTTGGTCTTGGGAGATTTAGTCATGGACTAAATGGTCATTTGACCCAAAGCTAGATGATCAAGTCTTGCAAAGTCCAAGCTTGATATTATTGACTAAGTCAAAGAGCCCAACTTGGCTTGATATTTAATTCCATTCATCCAAGCCACCCATATGTTTTAATCTAGACCCTCCAATGTTTTATATATTCATCCATATTGCAAGACAAGTTCCATACTTAGAAAAAATTCCAAGAATATTGTGCTAGCCTTAAGGTGCTCTCGGCCAAGCTCCATTCCAAGAAGAAATTTTTTTCGTTTGTGGTTCAATAATCCCAATACTTTAAACTAAGGTTCCTAGAGGTATTGTAAGGATATCTCAATAGAAATATCCCGGGAAAACCACGTTTTTACGTTAGTCGCAAGGTGAAAACCTAAGGTGTTCTTCAACTTTGAAGTTGGAAATTGAAGAGAAGTTAATTGTGAACTTCTAAGGGTTGCAAATAGCGGTTTGGAACGTCAAGAAGATGAGTTGAAGTTGCTAAGGATCGACTTTAGGTTTTGGATAAGATTTGGGCTTAAAGAGGTAATAATCTTCGTTTTACTATTGTAATTAAAGATTCCATGTTATGATAAGTTAAAAATGATCATGTGATTTATATTGTGAAGATTTATAAGTGTTATGAATATTGGAACCACTAATCCGAAACTAGCAAGTTTAGTCTTTGAGATTGTAATTCAATTTGGCTATTAGTTTTAGTCGTCGCATGTTGTGTAAGAAGGGATTATAATTGTTATACTTGATTGTGACTATATAACATGTTAGAATAACAACTTGTATTGAAAAGAAATTGAAGGAGAATTAATGTTGTTGTAGCCGAGAATGGCATGGAATTATTGGATTGTTTTGTATTATTGTGGGGCAGAATTTTACACGTCTTGTTAAGGCGTGTAATCCCCTTTGGATAGCTGAATTGTTGGGCCTTAAATGTGGCATGTTTGGTTGTTAAATTTGGGTCTTGGAAAAGGTGGAAAAGTATGTAGAAACAAAGGAAGTGATGTCCGATTTTCCGTAGAATTTAGTGACTTTGCACTTAGAATATTCTACGTTTGAAGCTAGAGGTTAATAGACATGTTATGACCCTTATAGGTTGAAGTACTACAAGTAGAGTATTCTACTTGAAGGGTGGAAAAGCTAGCAAGGTTATAGTACTGTGGAGCATTTTGCTACTTGTCGATAATCGTCGCGAGGTATGTGAACCTCTTCCTTCTTTTGGCATGGTTCTATGTATGAGGTATACATATGATGTTATTTCATGATTCCTTATACTCTTAGAAGTTAAGAGGTATGTATGTTGATTTACTCTATGTAAAAGTTATGTCTAAGTTATGTCTAAGTTATCCTAAGTTCTTACCAAGTCTTATGGAGGATGTTGGTAAGAGTCGTTAGGAAGTATTTGGAGTCGAGTTGACTTTGCTAAGTTACTGCACGAATGAGAATAAGTATCGAACAAGCCATTGCAGCGTTAATAAAATAAAATGTATCGACAATCAATTAAATTAAAATGAGTAGAATTCTCCATCTGCATAGAAGCTAAGATAAGACAAAATTGTATTACATTTTCTAGATCATGGCTGCTTTAATAAGATCGTTATAAACAAGTATAACCTATTCACAACTCATAAAAGTATATGTTACTTGATTTAAAGAGTTTTATGTCATGAAGTTTTAAGACTATGAACTTTGATTTCTGAAAAGGTTAAGAGACTTTATTTTTCAAGTTATGGGACTTGATTCTTAAAAGAAGAAAGGAATTGATTTAAAAAGTATGGTTTCTATGTTTTATTTCAAAAGTTAAGAGACTTGAGTTTCAAAAGAAGAAGTTTATGGATTTAAAAAAGAGAAGGAGTTTTAAGATTCTTTTAAGTATGTATGTATGTAGTACTTTTGAGTTTAATTTTCCTTAAGTAATAAGGAATAAAAAGTGCCTTAAGTTCTCTAATTTAGGTTGCTATAATATCTTTATGGGAAGTTGTTATAACGACTTAAGAAGAAGTGAGAAGAGGGTTTAAAATGTTATGCAAAGAGTTATTATCGCGTCCCAGGAATGGGCCGGGCAGTATACCTTTATGGTCAGACTATATAACATTATCGCGTCCTAGGAATGAGCCGGGAAGTATACCTTTATGGGCAGACTATATGACATTATCGCGTCCCAGGAATGGGCCGGGCAGTATACCTTTATGGGCAGACTATATGACATTATCGCGTCCCAGGAATGGGCCGGGTAGTATACCTTTATGGGCAGACTATATGACATTATCGCGTCCGAGAATGGACGGGCGATACCTTTACGGGCAGACTATATGACATTATCGCGCCCAGAATGGGACGCAAGATACCTTTATGGGCAGACTATATGACATTATCGCGTCCCAGGAATGGGTCGGGCAGTATACCTTTATGGGCAGACTATATGACATTATCGCGTCCCAGATTGGGCCGGGCAGTATACCTTTATGGGCAGACTTATGTGACTTTATCGCGTCCCAGATTGGGCCGGGCAGTATAGGCGTCCCTCCATAAAGGGCCGGATTTATGTTATGCAAGGTAAGTAAGTTATATGGTAATGAACTTGACGATTTTTCCTAAGCATGTACGTAAGAATGTGACTATAACTTTTATGTAAAAATGGGAAAAGATAATAAGGTACGATTAAGTTCACGAGATAGTAATGACACGGTAGGATCTGGTATTTAGTTTTATATACTTGCCCCTGTCATTCTTTTGTACAATTATGATTTGTTTACTGTACCTTATTTCTGTTCCATATTCGGTACCTGTTGTACTGACCCCCTTCGGGGGGCTGCGTTCATGCCCGCAGGTATTAGGTACACAGGTTGGTGATCCTTGCTCTTAGGATCTCAGTTCAGTTTTGGGAAAAAGCTCCATTTACTCCGGAGGCTTATCTTTTGGTACGGTTTCCCCTGAGGTTGTAGATTCATGTATATTCAGGGGTATGGCGGGGCCCTGTCCCGCCACAGTTGTTATGTTAAAACTCTTAGAGGTCTGTAGTCACATATTGTGGGTCAGTTTGTAAAGGAAATGAGGCAACTGCTTCGGTTATGTATATATATGTCCAGGGAGGTAGCCTTATCGGCTAACATGTTGATTTTATTTTTGCTGATTTATTTTATAAGTTTCATGTATGTTCCGCTGATTATCTCTGATGTATACCTGTACGGGTGCCCAGGTAGGGCACCAGTCGCGGCCCGGGGTCGGGTCGTGACAAAAGTGGTATCAGAGCAGTTAGTCCTCGGAAAGTGTCTACAGACCGTGTCTAGTAGAGTCTTGATTATCGGTGTGTTGTGCACCACATCTATAATCAGGAGGCTGCAGGACATTTAGGATTGGTTTCCATTCTTCTCTCTCTGAGATCGTGCAGTAGAGCTGTCATAGTAGGTTGAATCCTCTCTGACCTATTTTTATGTATCAGTTATGCCTCCACGGAAGGCGACCAGGGCCCAGAAGGGCAAGGCAGCAGCAGGAGCCGCTAGTGATCCACAGAGGGTTACCAGTACTCAGGCCCAGATTATGCCTGAGGTTGTGGCTCAGACGGCGAGTTCAGTTACGCCGACAGTGTTAGAGGAGCCGAAAACAGCCGCAGCTCCAGAGGTTCCAATACCCGAGCCTCAGCCTGCACCAGGCAGAGTTTAGAGATTATGGAGAGCAGATCAGGTTATTGACTAGCATAGTGGTAGGGCAGCGCCGACAGGAGCAGGTAGCTAACCCTAGAGCCGACAATTTGAGGATTCGGGATTTTCTGGGTTGTAGTCCACCCGAGTTCTATTTTCGAGATCTGAGGATGATCCTCAGGAGTTCGTTCGGCAGCTACAGCGGACTATGCAGGTGATTAGGGCCTTAGAGACAAAGTTAGTTGTGTTAGCTTCTTACCGGTTACGCAATATTGCGTTGAACTGGTTTGAGTCTTGGGAGCTGTCGAGGGGTGTGGGTGCCCGTCCAGCAGTTTGGGATGAGTTCACAGAGGCCTTTCTTGATCACCTTTTGCCTCCTGAAATGAAGAGAGCCCGTGTTGATAGGTTCTTGTCATTGAGAAAGAATGGGAGGACCATCAGGGAGTACAACCTGGAGTTTGACTCGTTGGCCAGGTATGCGCATACTATTGTAGCTGACATGGCGGACAGAGTTCACCGCTATGTGATGGGGCTAGACCGTTATATGATTACTGCATGCCTGGGAGTGGCCCTTCAGCCAGGTATGGATATTGCCAGGATGCAGGCGTATGCACAGGGGATCGAGGACAGAGAGAAAGAGGACCAGCCAGACACAGTCCAGCCCAAGAGGGCCAGGACGGCAGGGTTTCAGGGAAATTTTCGAGGCGGACAGCCTCAGCAGCAGGCTAGGTCTACATTTCAGCCAGCACCGAGTGCTCCTCCACAGTTTTCCGGCGGGGGGTTTTACAACCCCGGGAATGCAGGGGCCGGTCAGATCTCTAGAGCTTCAGGGTCTCAGGGAGATGGGGGTTCCAGTCAGTCGAGGCCACTTTTGCCTCAATGCACCCAGTGTGGTAGGTTCCATTCTGGGATATGTCGCGCCGGTACGGGTGCTTGTTTTTCTTGTGGTCGTCTAGGCCATATGTTAAGAGAGTGTCCTTATAGAGGTGGCACTAGAGGCCCTGATACCACCGGATCGGGCCATGGTTCTTCGCCTTCAATAGCTAGGCAGGATGTTCATGCACCGACATGTCGTGGCAGAGGTCGTGGTGGAAGTTTCCAGTTTTAGCGGTCCTTTGAACCGCCTATATGATTTCAGGTATATCTTCGACCCTTTAGAGACTTGTATGCATGATAAAGTTGTTGTATGTTTAAGTGTCATGAACAGATAATATTGAGACTATGTATATATGCTAGAAGGGGCTGGAGGTACGAAAAGATAATCCCTTTTGGGCTTATGATGGACGGATATGTGTGTGCGAGGTATTAGGGCCATATGTGGCATAATTAGGTTTCATTAAGTGTAGTTCTATGAGATTATGCCGAGAAATGATAGATTGAGCTCCGAAAGAACATTCGAGGACGAATGTTTCTAAGGGGGGAAGAATGTTACACCCCGTATTTCCAGGACATGTTTATAAGAACGTACGTATGAACTCAAAAATGATAAGATTTGAGACTAGTAAATATTTATCGGAATTATGGAAATATCGGGAAATGAAATATTGCGACGAATCGGAGGGCGACACGTGTCACCCCCTTAAGTTGGTCTTGGGCGATTTAGTCATGGACTAAATGGTCATTTGACCCAAAACTAGATGATCAAGTCTTGCAAAGTCCAAGCTTGACATTATTGACTAAGTCAAAGAGCCCACTTGGCTTGATATTTAATTCCATTCATCCAAGCCACTCATATGTTTTAATCTAGACCCTCCAATGTTTTATATATTCATCCATATTGCAAGACAAGTTCCATACTTAGAAAAATTTCCAAGAATATTGTGCTAGCCTTAAGGTGCTCTCGGCCAAGCTCCATTCCAAGAAGAAATTTTTTTCGTTTGTGGTTCAATAATCCCAATACTTTAAACAAAGGTTCCTAGAGGTATTGTAAGGATATCTCAATAGAAAGATCCCGGAAAAACCACGTTTTTACGTTAGTCGCAAGGTGAAACCCTAAGGTGTTCTTCAACTTTGAAGTTGGAAATTGAAGAGAAGTTAATTGTGAACTTCTAAGGGTTGCAAATAGCGGTTTGGAACGTCAAGAAGAGGAGTTGAAGTTGCTAAGGATCGACTTTAGGTTTTGGATAAGATTTGGGCTTAAAGAGGTAATAATCTTCGTTTTACTATTGTAATTAAAGATTCCATGTTATGATAAGTTAGAAATGATCATGTGATTTATATTGTGAAGATTTATAAGTGTTATGAATATTGGAACCACTAATCCGAAACTAGCAAGTTTAGTCTTTGAGATTGTAATTCAATTTGGCTAATAGTTTTAGTCGTCGCATGTTGTATAAGAAGGGATTATAATTGTTATGCTTGATTGTGACTATATAACATGTTAGAATAACAACTTGGATTGAAAAGAAATTGAAGGAGAATTAATGTTGTTGTAGCCGAGAATGGCATGGAATTATTGGATTGTTTTGTATTATTGTGGGGCAGAATTTTACACGTCCTGTTAAGGCGTGTAATCCCCTTTGGATAGCTGAATTGTTGGGCCTTAAATGTGGCGTGTTTGGTTGTTAAATTTGGGCCTTGGAAAAGGTGGAAAAGTATGTACAAACAAAGGAAGTGCTGTCCGATTTTCCGTAGAATTTAGTGACTATGCACTTAGAATATTCTACGTTTGAAGCTAGAGGTTAATAGACATGTTATGACCCTTATAGGTTGAAGTACTACGAGTAGAGTATTCTACTTGAAGGGTGGAAAAGCTAGCAAGGTTATAGTACTATGGAGCATTTTGCTACTTGTCGATAATCGTCGCGAGGTATGTGAACCTCTTCCTTCTTTTGGCATGGTTCTATGTATGAGGTATACATATGGTGTTATTTCATGATTCCTTCTACTCTTAGAGGTTAAGAGGTATGTATGTTGATTTACTCTATGTAAAAGTTATGTCTAAGTTATCCTAAGTTCTTACCAAGTCTTATGGAGGATGTTGGTAAGAGTCGTTAGGAAGTATTTGGAGTCGAGTTGACTTTGCTAAGTTACTGCACGAATGAGAATAAGTATCGAACAAGGCCATTGCAGCGTTAATAAAAGAAAATGTATCGACAATCAATTAAATTAAAATGAGTAGAATTCTCCATCTTCATAGAAGCTAAGATAAGACAAAATTGTATTACATTTTCTAGATCATGGCTGCTTTAATAAGATCGTTATAAACAAGTATAACCTATTCACAACTCATAAAAGTATATGTTACTTGATTTAAAGAGTTTTATGTCATGAAGTTTTATGACTATGAACCTTGATTTCTGAAAAGGTTAAGAGACTTTATTTTTCAAGTTATGGGACTTGATTCTTAAAATAAGAAAGGAATTGATTTAAAAAGTATGGTTTCTATGTTTTATTTCAAAAGTTAAGAGACTTGAGTTTCAAAAGAAGAAGTTTATGGATTTAAAAAAGAGAAGGAGTTTTAAGATTCTTTTAAGTATGTATGTACGTAGTACTTTTGGATTTAATTTTCCTTAAGTAATAAGGAATAAAAAGTGCCTTAAGTTCTCTAATTTAGGTTGCTATAATAGCTTTATGGGAAGTTGTTATAACGACTTAAGAAGAAGTGAGAAGAGGGTTTAAAATGTTATGCAAAGAGTTATTATCGCGTCCCAGGAATGGGCCGGGCAGTATACCTTTATGGGCAGACTATATGACATTATCGCGTCCCAGGAATGGGCCGGGCAGTATACCTTTATGGGCAGACTATATGACATTATCGCGTCCCAGGAATGGGCCGGGAAGTATACCTTTATGGGCAGACTATATGACATTATCGCGTCCCAGGAATGGGCCGGGAAGTATACCTTTATGGGCAGACTATGTGACTTTATCGCGTCCCAGATTGGGTCGGGAAGTATACCTTTATGGGCAGACTTATGTGACTTTATCGCGTCCCAGATTGGGCCGGGCAGTATAGGCGTCCCTCCATAAAGGGCCGGATTTATGTTATGCAAGGTAAGTAAGTTATATGGTAATGAACTTGACGATTTTTCCTAAGCATGTACGTAAGAATGTGACTATAACTTTTATGTAAAAATGGGAAAAGATAATAAGGTACGATTAAGTTCACGAGATAGTAATGACACGGTAGGATCTGGTATTTAGTTTTATATACTTGCCCCTGTCATTCTTTTGTACAGTTATGATTTGTTTATCAGACTTATTTACATTCCATATTGACTGTTGTTATCGACCACCTTCGGGGGGATGCGTTCATGGCCGCAGGTATTAGGTACACAGGTTGGTGATCCTTGCTCTTAGGATCTCGGTTCAGTTTTGGGAAAAACTCCATTTACTCCGGAGGCTTATCTTTTGGTACGGTTTCCCCTGAGGTTGTAGATTCATGTATATTCAGGGGTATGGCGGGGCCCTGTCCCGCCACAGTTGTTATGTTAAAACTCTTAGAGGTCTGTAGTCACATATTGTGGGTCAGTTTGTAAAGGAAAGGAGGCAACTGCTTCGGTTATGTATATATATGTCCAGGGAGGTAGCCTTATCGGCTAACCTGTTGATTTTATTTCTGTTGATTTATTTTATAAGTTTCATGTATGTTCCGTTGATTATCTCTGATGTATACCTGTACGGGTGCCCAGTTAGGGCACCAGTCGCGGCCCGGGGTCGGGTCGTGACATAGTGGTCCCTAAAAAGCTCAACAAATTCAGAATGTACGTGAACTTTAAGGACCTAAATGAGACATATCCTAAGGATTTATTGCCTTTGCTGCATATTGACCAGACAATTGATGCTACGGCTGGACATAAGCTACTCAGTTTCTTGAATGCATACTCCGGATACAACCAGATCAACTTGCACCCTGACGATCATGAAAAAACTTATTTCATGACCAATCACGATAATTTTTGTTATAATATAATGCCTTTTGGTCTAAAGAATTCAAGGTCCACTTACCAGAGATTGGTGAATAAAATATTTGAAAAACAAATAGGTCGTATTATTTAAGTTTACATCGATGACATGTTGGTCAAATTCTGAGAATTCGAGACACACCTGGCCTTCTTAGCCAAAACCTTTGATGTTTTGCGTCGCCATGACATGAAGTTGAATCTAAAAATATTCCTTCGGGGTTAGGTTTTGTAATTTCTTGGGTTTCCTTATATCCGGTCGCGGTATCAAGATGAACCCCGACAAAGTTAAGGATATATAAGAGATGTCGGATGCACTAAATAACTTCAAAATGGTGCAAAGATTGACAAGAAAAGTCTCGGCTTTTGGAAGGTTCATATCAAGACCAATTGATCGGTTCCATGAATTTTTGAAACTCATGAAGAATGATCATCATTTCCAGTTAAAAAAAGAGTGCAGTCGAAGTGTACATGACCTCAAAGCTTACTTTGATAACCCTCATGTAATGGCCAAACCCCCAAAAAAAAAGATTGCTCACCTATGTGATTGTCTCAGCTTGTCCATTAGCATCGCTCTCATACATGGAGAAAAAGAATAGTAGCTCCCTATTTATTATGCAAGTAAGACACTAATCGGGGTTGAGTCACGATATCCAGAAGCTGAAAAATTAGCACTGTCCCTCGTCACAGCCACCCGAAACCTGCGGCTATACTTCCAATGTCACCTGATAACAATCGTAACAGATGCCCAAATGCAGGCCCTACTGCAAGGGGAAAATCTTTTGAGTCGTCTATCAAAATGGTTAGTCAAAATAAGCACATATAACATAACATATCAACCCTGACCAGTAATATAAATGTCGAGCCAGCCATAGTTCACTGCTGATTTAGCCCCCACAATACGACCCTGAAAATCACAAGGTATGAATTCATCATATTTCCATTTTTTTTGTTTTTTATAACCTTTTTTATCGCATGATTGGGACTGGATCAAGATTAAGACTGGTTATACAAATTAAGGGCCCTAAGGACATCGAAGAGAAGATCGGAAAATACGTGTTACGCGTTTTTCCTTGACCGACTTTATTTCCGAATGGGTTTTTATCGGCGAGGTTTTTAATGAGGCAACAACTGTAAATCGTATTACTTTGAAGATCTACTCCTAGCTAAAGGGGTCGAGGGTCTTTGTCTTTTTTGTACTTTTTAGTTTTAGCAAAAGCATGCATGTACTCAAGTCTAAATACCGAACACAATATATGAAAATAGGCTTGCTTCAAAGATTCCTACAATCTAAAATTGTTGGTACGAACACGTGCTCTCAGACCTGATAATATCCAGTCCGAACACATGACACGGCCTATTGGCATCAAAGAATGAAGAAAATATAACCTTATGCCAATGTAAGATGAGATGGATATGTCCTCCTCATCAACACCAAACAAAGGGGCCCCCCATTTTATTATGAAATGGATGATTTAAATTCCAAATCATAAAATACGCGGCCAGAAGTAACATTTCCAGATTGGGGGAAGCGATTGCTTGGGAATCTCGCACACATTGCGAATAAATAACAATGCAAATCATGAACTTAAACACAAACATTCTAATTATCCATAGAGCATAGACCCAATGATGGGGTCCTTGGGTGAAAGGATCTCTATGGTTGAACTGCTTCACTTCAAAGGACCGAGTAATTCTTACACTGAGTAACAAATCATACCAACATAACTAGAGTGACGAATAATAATTAAATGCCTCCCACATGGGATTTAGGAAATTGTGCATAAAAATCATGTGATTCAGAAATAAGCAAAAACACAATCATAAGATGGTATTCAATAAAAAGGTCCACAAACATGGGCGATACCAGTAAAGCATAATAGAGTGTCTTTAATAAAAAGGGAAAGGCAAGCAAACATATCTGGAACATTAAAAACTCCACACATGGAGTACAGTAATTAAGCATTAGTAATTGGGGACTCAGAGGTTCCAATAAGAGCGTGTGTCTCTAGTGCTGAAGTGATCTGTGGCTCCTCCAAAAGGGTCATTCTTACGTCATTTACACCCGCCTCTATATTGTATTCAGTGAAGGATTGGTAAGACTCCATCTCTTCTGGAGTGCATCGAGTATAGAGGTCAGGTAGTAAATGTTTTGTACAGACTACGGGTAGGCCAGGGCCCTGTCCTGACCACCTTTGATGTCAGTTATCCTTAGAGGCTTTCTAGACATAAGTTCAGTATGTTCAGTACGTTAGTGGCCTTGCTGGCCCTCATTTCATATTTTATTGAGTTTTTCCAGTATTAGTACTTACAAAGGCTTTCACGATCCACAATATCGTATAGTAAAGACAAGTTCCACCCATGTGTGTCTTAGTTATGCCCAACAGACTTGAGTTACACAGTGGTTCTCTCGGGTCTTAACAGTTTCGGGTGCCTGCTACGCCCTACCAAGGTTGGGGTGTGACACTTATACCTCATCTCTAGTGTATTCAAAATCCTTTTTGCAGATGTTTTGTCCCTCTGGCAAGCCTCAAGTTTAATCCCCATAACCCGAATTCACTCAGCCACGTTCGTTTCCCTCTAAACTACATTGGCTAAATGCTCTTGGTGTTCGGCCCACTTCTTTGGAAGCTCCAGAAGCTCTTTGTGAAATTTAGCAGCCTCCTCGTTGTAAATTTTCCTATCCTGCTCTACTGAGCCAACTTGGGTCCTCCACTGAAATCAAATGGCTCTCTATGACTGCAAGTCATTCTTGTAGCTTTTTGGTACTCCAACATCATCTCCTTCTCATTGAAAAGCTTCTGTTGAAAATCCTCCATGGTGAGAAGGCTCGCCTGAGGAAAATGTCAATTCAAAAAACCAAATGTCATGATGAAAAAATAAAAGAAGCAGGCCAAGAAAACAAAATGAGCATACATATGCGACCGCATGGGCGCCGACATTAACCAAACAATCGCCAGAGGCCCTCCCCATATTTTCCTTGCCCCTCTCACTCGCCAAAGGCCATAACTCTACCGGCCGTCAAAGAATATTGCATTTTTGAGAAATGGAGAAAGTGACATGCCAGCAAATTATGAGATTATGGACTGGGATAGAATAAGTATCCACTGGCCACAATCCACGGGAATTATGCATGCCCTCACTATGCATTCATGTGTTGGTACCCATGGTTCACCCTTAGGCATAGTACCTTGAGAGGTAGGGGTTCGTCTTTGATGAACCAGAGAAGGAGCGACCCGTGATAATGATGGAACACAAGGAATAGAAATGGGACCTAAGGTCACACCCTCATCCCGGGTTGGAGTAAGATAAAAAGAGGGACAGAAGATCATCTTACCCGATAAGTCCATCACCCTAGAAAGACCGACAGTAGCAGCGTCAAATCTATCAGTCCTTCGACGGGTAAGCTTTGAGGCAGAGTCCTCTTCTTTATCACTAGTATTAGATGCCAAGTTGATAGTCACATGAGGAGTGTCTTGAGTGGTTGTGTACGGCCCCTGACTATCTCATTCCACAACACTCGGTCTGGTTCTTTTCTTCTGAGGAAGAGAGGAAAGAGACAATGACCTTTTGGATCTAGAAGAGTTCATAACCTCCGGGTCTTGACCCCGTTAAGATACAACTTGCTCGATTTGCTGAAGGGCCGAATTCGGATCTTCAGGTACCTCCGTGTATGCCCAAACTGATGCTCCCTCCGGGATGTCATGATTCTTCTCATTCCAGTTATGTTTAGGCATAATATTTTGCCACGTCCAGAGGGGAGAAGGTGTGTAATCTAGAATTTTCTGGATCCATCAGGCCAGACCCAACACGGGTTCATGTGTCTAGGTTATGACTAACATAGAAAGATGTAATAAAGTCGGAGGCATTATTAAGAATCAAGGAAGACAAAATAATAAGGGCGGGCATGAACATAATACATATGGTCAAAATTCCATCACTTAGGGATGGGCGCCTCTGATGGCTTGACCAGATCCCGCATCACGATAACAACATATCTCTCTGTCAATCTACGGTCGAAGTCGTTATCAATACTAGTAATCAACACATTTTTGCCACTATGAGACAGTTGAATAACCCATGTTTTAAATTTTTTGGGCGAATAAAGGCGATTTAAGTGGGAAAGGGTGAAGTCTTCCCTCGCCTAAGAAGAAATGTATCGGAGGCACGTAACCGTCCTCCAAAAGGCCGGACCAATCTAAGCCAGACACACTTTGTATTTCCGACAAAATTCCAAAATCACAGAGTCGATAAGTTTGTCCAGCCGCAAAGAAATGGGATATGTGTATACAAAGGAGTATCCCTACTGCTATCCCCCCTTCTCTAGGGAGGAACACTTCTATATTGGTCCAGCCGCAGTATACCTATACCCGACTCAGAAAACGGGCTCTAACAGAGGATTTGTATGTACTGGCCGGCCAAGATCCCCCTGAATCCATCGATACGGGGCTCTTTGTGAGTTCTTTCAAATATGATCAATTGATAGGAAGATAGGTGTTAGCCTGATGATTGGAAGAAGATAACGATTATTTTTCTTCTTCTTTGACGTATTGTTAGTCGTCGGTAGAGAGTTATGGGAACCTTGTGACTAGGGATATCTGAATCACTGCAAGTAAGACTCCGAGCCCGAGTGGTGGCACCGCTAGCAACTGAAGAATCCAAAGAAATGGTGAGAAGATTTAGTTAAGGAAGAGAAAGAGATAATATCTTTTCGTTTGAAAATTTGAAAATATAGATCATCGAAGGATTTAAGGGAATGAAAAAGAGCCCTTATATTAGAGGTGACACGAAGAAAGTTCAAAGAAGGGGTGTCGTTCGGTTTAAAGGAAAGGAAATCAAGTCATAATTATGACATCTCCTCCCGAGGAAAGATATCGATAAATGTGCGACACGTGTAAAGTAAATGGTACAAAGGAAGCAGAGCATTCAATGTGAAGGGATGTCGTGCGAATGGGAGATAGTTGGCTGAAATTGTGCACCAGTTTCAAGAGACGCCATGTTAAAAGCAAGAATTGACAGTTGAATGACTTTTCCACTTCCCGGTCTCATGAGTTCAAAGGTCTCGAAAAGTGGGGACTATCTGTAATGGGTAGAAACGCCTTCGGAAGTGTTAGCGTACTTAGAAAGCCTGATAGATCTGGAATCCTTAGCATAACTGTCTTCCAATACCAGCGACTCCCATCACATCAGCCCTCATAGATTAGAGTGTCGCGGCCCGCGTATGCAAGTTGACATCAGCGTGCTCACATCGTCGTAACTTTAGATGGGCATAATAGTCTAAGTTTTGTCCTATATATGCAAGACTTAGAAAAGAAAGAAAACATATTGTATTCTCTCTAAAGCTCACATTTGTAACTCATCTCTCTCAAGAAAATATACCACTCTTAGCTCTTGTTCTTACATAATTCATTGTTTTATCTCAGATCTAGCATATCTATTCATTTTACTTGCTTATTCCCACATTTTACTTAACTTTTAACCTTGTATACCCGTGATCTATCTAGTAACTCCGGAATCGTTTAAGAGTCTCCGGATTGAATACAACCTACTTGTTTTTACCCTTGAATATAAACTAACTGTATTTTTTGTTAGAATTATTTTCCTCAGAAAATAAATTAATTAGATGGAAACGCAATGAAGAAAGTATGTCCTTGCATATATGGGAAACTGTAAGAATTATAAGGTAAGTAGAATATTTTTCCTCAATTCTTCCATTTACAAATGATAAGAATATATACAAATATGGTAGAAGATTGGTAGCCTTAATCTTCTCCTAATCTATCCTATTATTTTCATACAAATATGATTTTATACTAATGACTAGCTATCTAGAATATTCTATAGTAATTATTTATTTAAAATAAAATAAATAATAATCCTAAGAATATCTTCTAACAATATCTTCTAACACTCCCCCGCAGTCGAAGCGGGAGGACGACGAATGCTGAGAATGTCCAGAAAGTCGTTAAATAAAATAAGCGAAAACTCTTTTGTGAAGATATCTGCTATTTGATGGCGTGTCGGGACATGTAACACCCGCACATGTCCGCGAGCCACACTTTCACGAACAAAATGAATATCCAACTCAATATGCTTTGTGCGCTGATGGTTGACTGGATTTCCTGATAGATAAATCGCACTGATGTTATCATAGTATACTAGTGTGGCCTTGGACATTGGACAATGAAGCTCAAGTAATAGGTTTCGAATCCAGCAGGATTTTGGGAGAACATTTTCCACAACCCGATATTCTGCCTCAGCGCTGGACCGAGAGACTGTATGTTGTCGTTTGGAGGACCGTGAAATGAGATTGTTGCCAAAAAATACACAATATCCGGACGTGGAGAAACGAGTATCTGGACAGCCTACCCAATTTACATCAGTATAGGAGACCAATTTGGATGCCGGGGAGGAATATAAGTGTAAGACAAATTCCATGTGCCCTTGACATATCTCATGATGCATTTGAGAGCATGCATATGATCTTTCATGGGGTTGTGAATAAAGAGACAAACCTGCTGCATAGCATAAAAGATATTCGGTTTGGTAAATGTCAAGTATTGAAGTTCCCCAGCCAAGCTCATGTAGAGTGTGGGATCTACAAATGGCTAACTAGACATAACACTCAGCTTGGATTTAGTGTCCATCGGAGTAGCTGACGGTTTGCAGGAAGACATTCTAGCCCGTTCCACAATTTCTGAAACATCTTTCCTTTGTCATAAGAACAAACCACTAGGATGATGAGTCACAGCAATCCCGAGAAAATAATGCAAGTGTCCAAGATCCTTCATATCAAACTCCGAACTTAGTTGTGACATGATAGACTTCCGAAGATAACCAGATGAGATGGTTAGTATAATATCGTCCACATATAAAAGTAGATAATCAGTATTAGTACCTTGACGGTAAATGAATAAAGAATTATCCGATCGGCTTTGGGAAAAACCCATTTTGGATACAAATTCTGCAAACCTTTAGTACCAAGCCCGGGGTGTCTGCTTTAATCCGTATAAGGATTTTTTGAGTAAGCAGACATGATCTGGAAATTTAGAGTCCCTGTAGCCCAAAGGTTGGTGCATATAAACTGTTTCATGGAGATGACCATGAAGAAAAGCAGTATTGACATCTAACTAACGAAGTGAACATCCTTTGGAAAGGGCTAAACTTAGTACCGTCCTTATGGTAGATGGTTTCACCATTGGGCTAAATGTCTCCCCACAGTCCACGCCAACTTGTTGTGTCTTGCCATCACCTACAAGATGAGCTTTATGTCGCTCAAAACTGCCATCAGATCTTTCTTTGTGATTGAAAATCCACATAGACCGAATAGTGTTAGCATGAGATGGACGAAGAACTAACTCTCACGTCCTATTTTTAATAAAAGCATTGTATTCATCATTTATGGCTATTTTCCAATTTGGGTCATGTAGTGCATGCACAAGATTATGGGGGTAATGGCGATTTAGTGACTTGGGTATGTAAGCTATATTTTGTATTGGGTTTTACAATACTATGTTGATCGGTGATCGCGCGATCACTGCGGTGGGTTAGATAAAAGCAGGACGGGCTGCCGATCGACGCCATCGCTCGGGCCTCCTTTTGGGTGTGTCGGGAGGCATTTATTGGGCCAGTGGACTGGACGCCACTGGCCTGGGCCTCCTTTTGCTAGCCTCTGGTGATGAGGTTAAGTGTTGTAATTTTGGGCCTGAAGTAAGGGCCAGTTGGCCGAGAATGATCACCAGGGGGTTGGGCCAAGGACTATTGGGCCACGAGTTGTATAACCGTGGCATTTGCTTGTGTTAAAAATGGCACTATTCCATTATCCAAAAATCTATAAGTGGTTGGTCTAGACTCGTGAATATTTTTAAACGGGAAAGTTGTTTCATCAAAGAGGACATGATGACTAATGAAAATCCTATGGGAGGATAAATCATAGCATTTATAACCCCTATGATGTGAAGGATAACCCAAAAAAATACATGGAGTAGACCGTGGTTGAAATTTATTGATGGTGGTGGAGGGGAATATGGGGTAACACAAATATCCAAAAACCCGTAAGTGAGAGTGTTGACACTCAATTTTGACCCTCTCGTCCAATCATTAATCATAAAATTACACTAATTTTTAGAATAATCTTAATAATTTTAACAATAATAATACATGCATAAATATATAAATAAGTAATTCAATAATGACATCCCAAGCATTAAGCACTCCATAAATATTATATCTGCATTTAACATTTTAATAATAATAAATACATGAATAAATAAATAATTTAATAATGGCGTCGCATCAAGCATTCCTTAAAATTATATCTACATTTATTAATACCCAAGCAATTCTATGGCAATTATTCGCAATTTAAATTCCTATTAAACTAAGTTTAATCTAATACATACATTTTTAATAATAGCGTCGCATTTATAAAAGCATTAATCAATCTTTAAATATCATATCCGCATGGGCATTTTAATAATATTTAATAAGTATTATTTATAATTTACTAACACTTAAAACTCTACCCAAAATTAATACACCTAATACTAAGCCCAATTTCTGTAGCCCAAACCCGAGCAGCCCAACCCAACTGCCCTCTACTTCATCACCTCATCATATACACCAAATAAAAAAAAAACTAGACCTAATAAAAAAGAAGCCACCCCCCCCCCCCCTTTCCCCTCTTCTTTTCCTACCATAAATCCCTTCTAATAGTAACAAAATCTTACTAATATTAAGCACAAAATCTCTCAAGAATCGGAAATCCACATTTACCATAAACAACTTTAAACTAGCCCAAAATATTAACTTACCACAACAAACTTACATTAACAAATTAACCAAAATCAGTAAAAGAAATTCCCACAAAATCACTAATAAATCGTCCACAAATCAGTCCGAAATTCTTACCAAAAAGATATTCAAAATCAGTACCAAAATTGCACAAACTACCTAAGGAATCATACCAAAATTAAGACCTACAATGAGAACTATAAATACCAAGCGACATACACATACAAGGCAGGGGTTGATCATCCAAAGATCACTTTTTACACAGAGGAATCCCCTTAAAATAAAATAAAAATTAACAGCAAAGGAGAAGCAATCGGGAAAAGATCCAAGAAATAACATTCAAGCAGCCATAGCCACAAGTTAAAACCCTTTCCATTCAATTCGCATAGCAATACACCCCGAGTGGATCGACGACTTGATACGCTGTCTCGGTTCGCTTCCCGGAGAAGGTAAATTCATCACTCTTTTAGTCTTAAGTTTCGTTTGATATTGATGCGCAATGTGAGTTGTGTGACTGCTTGAATGTATTGGGTTGGTTGCAGAATCTGTTTAGTTAGTATTGGTTATATTGTTTCTTCTGCGACTGCAATAGTCTTTTTTTTTTCACTAGCGTCTGTTACTGAATGATGTAGTTGTCGTTTGAATCCATAGAACTCTAGATTTTCTCATGTGAATCAGGTTGCTTACTTGGAAGTATATGCTAGTTTTTATTAGTTCATAATCATAACCTACCCATGTCCCGTCGGTATGAAGGTATGCTAAACAATTATATGGTAAGTTAAAAAGAAATCTAATAAACTAAAGCACAAAGCAATAGCATGAATCTGCCTTTAAGTTCCCAGGTTGTTTGGAACTCTTAACTTTCTATTCTGGCCTACGTCTAGTGCATGTCAAAGTTTCTATGTCTTGGGCCTGCTTTCTCGCTTTTCTGTTCTATAAATTTGGAAAGAAATCGCATGTTTGGGCCTATTTGTGGTGTTGCTGTGTACCGTTTGTGACGGAATTGTGGTGGATTTACTTGTTTGGGCCGATTTATTCTTTGTTTTTTTGCTGTAGTTAAACAAGAAAGGTTTAAGCTTCTTTTATTAGTGATTCGAGCATATACTAATCTTTTTCTTTTCTTATTTTTTACATGAAATGCAATGCATCGGAGACAACGAAGAGTCTCATCATGAGACTCATCATATGAAGACCCACATCTACGTGTATCTCACATCCGCATCCGCATCAGAAATTCCAAGCTACTAGACGGAATGACGTCGTCACTCCTCGAGTCATTTTTATTAATTTATGCCCCTCCCCATTCATTATTTATAAATTACTTGTCTAACGCTACATTAATTAGTAAAATACTTAGAACATCTAAACCTTGAACCTTTAGATTAGAAAACAATTCCCTTTAAGCTAATTACTTTAGGCCCACCACATATTGCTTAAGTTATACTAAACTACTCAATAATTTTCATTCACCTAATTGTTCATGTAGCTACCATTTTATTACTAGATTTCTAATCCATTTTATTTTAAACTCTCATTAACATTCATATAGAAATCTGATTTATTTTACTAAAAATCATCCTAAGCACTTGGTGTATTATGTTATACTAATTAAGAGTCATTTTAGTAAATAAATGCTTTTAGCCGATAAGTCATCTTTGCATATATAATAAATGCATATTTTATCTAGAACTAGCTTACATGTATTTTTTATGAAAATAGTCTTATAAATCCTTTATTGAAATGCATCCCTTTTTATAAAGCCCTTATAATATTTTTACTTCCAAAACAGGCATTTTCTATAGCATAATAATCAACCTAGGTTTGGCAGGACAACCGCAAGTTAACGGATCTTAGAGAGTGCATAATCTCTTCCCTCTAGATTAATAAAGAACTCTTACCCAGCATCTCACACTAATTTTGCAGACCATTAAGATGGAGTTAATGTTGACTTTAACTTAGTTGACATTTAGGTATCCTAATTCACTCAAACTAATTAGGTGGCGACTCCGCGAACCCTTTAACACCCTTTTAGCGTTTAGCATTTT
The DNA here is from genome assembly GCA_029844215.1 of Przewalskia tangutica. Taxonomy (NCBI): domain Eukaryota; kingdom Viridiplantae; phylum Streptophyta; class Magnoliopsida; order Solanales; family Solanaceae; genus Przewalskia; species Przewalskia tangutica. The sequence continues at coordinate 64,096,219 of CM056736.1, read as the reverse complement.
TAGCACCTTTTTACACTTTTTATTTTAAGCATTGTAGCAGGATTAGTTGAGTGGAATGTCGCGGTCGAAAAAGGGCGTGACAGAGAGTATGATGGATCTCGGAGGTAGAGGACTTGAAATGGGCTTTGGTAGGACAATTTTTTATTTGGTAGAATATTCAACAAATATGTGTCCACTTGAAGTGCATGATGCCAAAACGATGGGGGTATGAAAGCATGGGCAAGTGATGTTCTAACAATATTATTGATGGTTCTTATTTTGAGTGCCGCCTTCCCATTTTGTGAAGAGGTGTGGGGACATGAAAAATAAAAATTCAAACCATTTAATTTGCAAAATCCCAAAAATGCTTATTATTAAATTCCCTCCCATTATCACATTGGATGTTTTTTATATCCCTTTCAAAATTTTTTTGGATGAATGCTCTAAAAATCAAGAATGTGGAAAAAACTTGTGATTTTTTCGATAAAGGAAATGTCCAAAGATAATTAGAGAAATCATCTAAAATGAGCAAGTAATACCTATGTCCTGAAGAACTCAAAATAGGGGATGTCCAAAGATCACAATAAATAGTATCAAATGGCATAAGACTGCATGAATCAGAAGAAACAAATGGCAGTTGAATATGCTTACCCAATAGGCATGATTGACACTTAGTAAAAGTCCTTGTACATGAAATAAAATTATTGCGTTTAAGAGAGTTCAAAACAGACTCTCCTGGATGTCCCAAACGTTCATGCCATAAATTAGAATTAAACACAACAAAAGTAAAAGGTGTCTTGGCCCGATGGAAAAGTAAAGTGAATGGATAGAGCTCCCTGGCTATCACATCTCATTAGCGGTGCCCCTGTCTGAAAGTCATTTAGGGAAAATCCAAACGGGTCAAAATTTATAGATACTCGGTTATTAGTAGTAAACTGTCTAACAGACACCAAATTTTTAACTAAATGTGGGGGCATGAAGTACAAGGGTTTGGTGGTGACAATTTAGTAGATTCGTAACCTTTAATTGGAATTGAATGACCATTTCCGACAATAATACTATTTGGTTTGCTCAAATTAAAATAGGATGAAAGATTATCTTAGGAGGACGTCATATGAGACGTGGCCCCGGAGTCCATATACCAATTGTCATCCGGTGGATTTAATCCTAATGTATGCATTGCGGACTCAATGTCGGTGGATTGAGGCCCAAATTCGTTGGCTGGGATGAATTATTGTTGGGCCGAACTGCTCACTGCCTGTTGAGCGAAGTGGGCCTGCTGAAAATTTCTAGGCTCATATATGTTGTGCTGCCCCTAGAAAAACACCGCCGCCTTACGGCCTCTAGATCGATTGGATCGGCTCGCCTGGGCCACGGTGGCACTACCAGTGAGGTTGCCGATCCCAGCCTGTGCCCACCCGCCTCGCCATCATCACAAAGGGTTTGTCACCACGCTTCCCCGCCGGAATTTCGATGGCCCCCATTTTTATTATAATTACCGCGATTTCCACCTTTATTTTTATTTTCATTACGCCTTTTGTGTCCTCGATTATTTTGATGAAAATTAGCATTACCTTAATTCGTCGATGTAGAAAGCATTGAGGAATTGTTGACGGTTGCGGCCTTTTTGAAAAGGCCTTGTTCTTCGAGGATGAGCATGAAACGTGCTTGATAAAATAAAGGAAGGGGGTTGTTTTGCCGTATTATTGTTCCAACCTCACTATATGTCTCCGTAAGTCCGACTACAAGTTGAAGAACCAAGCGATTGTTGGTGACCAGGGCACCGACGTTCCTCAATTGATCGACTAGCACCTTTAGGTGTTGGTAATAGACAGACACGTTTGGAAAATCCTCTATGTCAATTGTGGAGAATTCTTGTTCCAAAGTAACGGTGCGAGAATTTTGATTATCATAAAAAATATCTCGCAAGCGGTTCCAAGCATCAACCACTTTAGAATCCGGTTTCATTATCGTATGCAAAAAGGTCCGTAGAAATTGTTGCATAGATCCAACCGAGAACAGTGGCATCTACTGTGTCCCACAATTCTTTGTCCGCGTCTGTAGTTAATGCCTTTTCTTTTCCTTTTTTCAGGGGAATGATATGGTGAAGAACCCGGTGAGAGCGGCAACAAATTTTGAAAACTTATGTGCATGTTGCATAGTGAACGTTTTCCATCTCTTCTAGGGTGTTGGAAACATGCGTTTTTTGATGTTGGAAACCGCAAGGGTTGGGTGGAAGGATGATTTGGAGTCGGACATTAGTATATTTGATTGGATGATTAATGGAGAAGGAAGAAAATTTTAATAACTTAGTAGATGAGGGATAAAATTTTCGACAAGTGTTGGAATGGAGGAGAGCCGAAAATTGATAGGAAGAAATAATTAGAATCTTTTTCCTTAAGCTCTTGATATCATGTAATAATTCTAAGATAAGTAGAATATTTTTCTCAATTCTTCCATTTACAAATGATAAGAATATATATAATTATGATAGAAGATTGATAGCCTTAATCTTTTCCTAATCTATCCTATTCTTTTCGTACAAATATAATTTTATATTAATGACTAGTTATATAAAATATTCTATAATTATTATTTATTTAAAATACAATAAATAATAATTCTAAGAATATCTTCTAACAATATCCTCTTAACAGAAACAACTACACTCCTTGCGCCCAAAGATTCGTTGCAGCAAAAAACAGTTAGATCTTCTTTTCTGCCAGCAAACTTTTAATTTAGCTGTTTCTCAACTTGAATTCAGTGGGGGAACTATCTTATACTAAGGAGTGTCATTTGATATCCTTTAGCTGACAATTATATATATATATATATATATATATATATTACTTTGACTCCCTTATTTTGTATGATCAACACACAATCTAATGGGAAGTTTATAGGAAAAGAAAGAAGGTGCCACGTTTATAATCCATAACGTGTTGTCCAGGGTGTGAACACGTAGAGTGATTTTGTTGGGGTGTCATACGGTGAAGTAATGGTCCCCCGCTTACCTTCAGGACCATCTATCTCTTAAGATCAAGTGGTTGGTCTTTCACGAGGCCATTTGTTCCTTTTGACAGTGAAATATTAGAGCTACTTTGGCTTATGAGATGAGAGAATCGAAAATAATTTCAGATAAAATGTGTAATTATTTTTACAACGGTGTGTGTGATTATCTAATCATGTGATTGATTGAATTTTCCGTCGACTTTTTGCCTCCGTTTTCGAGCCTCTTTTCTCAATTTCCGTGCCCGGTGGTCCTTTCTCTATTCTCACAATTTCTTTCAAATTTCTACATCACGTCTTGCGTTGCTAAAATGGCAAAGAACACGTTTCACCCTACCCTTACTGTTTCTAACAATAAGAATCACATCCCTATTATTCTTAAAATAGAAAACGCCCAATACGCGACGTGGACCGAACTGTTCAAAGTTCACGCACCCTCGCATCAAGTCCTCCATCACATAATTCCCGCGCTCTTGCGGATACGGAAGTGCCTAAACTCGAGGATGATCCTAAGTTATGAACGACTCTTGATGCCACCGTTCTTCAGTGTATTTACTCCACTATCTCTACCGACCTGTTGCAAACGATTATTGAACCAGACGCTACGGCTATGGGTACTTGGGATTGAATACGTGATATATTCCAAGATAATCAAAATTCTAGAGTTGTTACCCTTGAGCAGAAATTCTCCCACGTCAACATAGAAGATTTCGAACGCTTCACCATCGCAAAGGTTGAAAGAATTGCACCAACTCGCAATGTCATGCGTCTTTTACAACGATTGTTCGTCCAACAAACGGTTGTAGGACTATTTAAGGCCTATAGTGGTGTTGGTACGCTTCTTCGTCAGAGCAGTCCTCTTCCGCAATTTTATCAGGCTCGTTCCATGCTTACTCTCGAACAAGTCGGCTTGGCGAAAAAGGCAGCTATCGGCGCTAGTCCCATGGTCATTATGACGTCCTCCACTAATTCTCAAGGTTTTGTTGATAATTCGGGTCAAACCCGTGCTCACGGTGACGTCAAGAATACTCGGAAAAATAATGACAAAACCGGGATAAAACGGTGGTTAAGATAATGGCGTGGCTGTAATGGCGGTGTTTCGGCAGCGTGGCAGATGGCCCGCAAAGGCTTAACAACCCATATTTTTCAAGTAACGCACTCGTGCAATGGCACTAGCACTTCTTCAGCCCAACTATTCGCAACAACCTAGTGCTTTCTGACACTGACGGGTCGGAAGCAGCGTGCTTTCGCCTCTACCCACGCACCCACCATGTCAGAGCCCCACTTAGACCGACATTGAAGCCGACATACTTACACTTGGATTGAATCCTCCAGACGCGAATTGGTACATGGACACCGGAGCCACCTCTCACATGACGTCCGATCAAGGTACTCTCTCGTCTTATTACAATTTGAGCAAAAATCGTGGCTTAATTGTTGGTAATGGAAACTCAATTCCAATTCGTGGTTACGGTCATAAAACATTGTCTCCCCCCATCCACCTCTTGTCTTAAAAAATGTCCTTCATGCCTCTAACTTAATTAAAATTTTGGTGTCTGCCCGTAAATTTACTACTGATAATTGGTTTTCGGTTAATTTTGATCATTTTGGGTTTTTTGTGAAGGATTTCAAGACGGGGATACCTCTCATGAGATGTGATAGTAGGGGAGATCTTTATCCTATCACGCCCACCTCCAGTTTCTCGGTCAAGCCTTGCAATATACTTTTGCAGCTATAGATCCTTCCTTGTGGCATGCACGTTTGGGTCACCCTGGGTCCGCCATTATTTTTTTGTTACATAAAAATAATTTTATTTCTTGTAAGGGTACGCGTAGTACTCCAATTTGTCAATCTTGTCTTATAGAAAAACTTGTTAGATTACGATTTGTAGACTCTACTTCTCATACTTTAATGTCATTTGATATTATTCATAGCGATTTATGGACATATCTTATTCTCAGTTCTTTGGGTCATCGTTATTATGTTCTCTTTTTGGATGATTATTCTAATTTTCTGTGGAATTTTCCATTAGCAAAAAAATTTCAAATGTTTCCACTTTTTAAAAATTTAGAGCATTCATGTACCCAATTCGAACGAAAAAATATATTCAATGTGATAATGACAAAGAATATGATAATAGGTTGTTTCGGGATTTTTGTGATACTAATGGAATAAATTTTTGTTTCTCTTGTCCTCATACGTCCTCACAAAATGGGAAAGCCTAACGCAAAATTCATACCATTAATAATATTGTCTGAACTTAAATGGTTCATGTTTCTGTACCCCCTTCCTTTTGGCATCACGCTCCAAATGGCTATTTATCTTCTTAACAGACTTCCTACCAAAGGTTTGTCATATTCATCCCCTCTTCAATCCTTATATAATAAGACTCTTTCGTATTTTCATCTTAGGGTCTTTAGGTGCTTGTGGTATCCACTCTTTCAGTCAACCACAATTAACAAACTTCAGGCTCGTTCTACCCCTTGTGTATTTTTGGGTTATCCGTCTAATCATCACGGTTACAAATATTTTGAATTATCATCTAATAAAATGATCATAGTCGCCATGTTATTTTAGATGAACACAATTTCCGTTTGCTAAGGTAAATAGTCTCGGGCCTAGTTCGTATAATTTTTAGATGACGGTGTATCCCCGTATATTTTTCACCATTTATCGGACGTGTCCCACGCCTAAAATTCGCCAGCAAGCCCACTGCCCGCTGGATCTATAGTATCGTCACAGATTTCTAACCCTCCAATAACGGGTCCAGCAACTGGGCCGATGATCCAGCCCAGTTCTTGATGCGCGAAAAGATGCACACACTTTAACGCAAGTGCACGTTGTCGACTCAAGTAATATAGCAGGTTTACTTTCAAGATTTCAGCGCCGCGGCCGCTTTCCAGCGCCGCGTTCGATGACGCTTTTCGCGATTCCGTTTCGTCGTCCTTTTTTCGTCCGGACTTCGTCTGATCTCCTCTATAATTTTCGGAATTTCTTAGACTTCATTTCTTGGCCCTTTTAGTGTGCAATTCCATCTCATTTATGCTCATTTCATCTCCTTTTCGCCATTTCTCCATTTTTGACCGCTGTGACACAAAAGAAAGGAAAACGACCCTAATACTATACTAAACATAAATAAAATGAGTAAAATACTAATTAAAAATGACTCAAAAAGTGTATATAAAATACACCGATCAGTTCTGCCCCTATTTCAGTTCTCGGTCCAACCCACATTTCTGCTTCCAGTCTTGGATCAGCAGGCCCATTTCATGATGGCCAGTCCATCACCCCGCCACTTTTATCCCATAATTTACCTAATTCTCCCCCGAGTCACAGACCAATCACTCGTAGTCAACGGTGTATTATTAAACCAAAAATGTATTTTAATTTAAATTCTAATGTTCTTAAATCCCCCTACCCCGTAACAAAAAATGGAGTCGAGTTGATCTTGCTAAGTTACAACACGAATGAGAAAAGGTATCGAACAAGCCACTGCAGTGTTAAATGAAAAGATATCGACAATCAATTATATTGAAATGAGTAGAATTTCCATCTGCATAGAAGCTAAGATATAACCAGTTCGTTTTACATTTTCTAGGTTCACAACTGATTAGATAAGATCATTATTAAATATATAACCTGCTAACGGCTCATAAAATGAATTAATCTGGCAATTCGGATCGGTTATCACTATGCAAATGTTTTCATAATGTTAACCAGGGGAGAGAGACAAATTTAGATTATGCGTACGGTGGACGTACGTAATTCCATTGAACCCTTTGTTATAAATGATATGTAAGTGTCTTGATTTTTCAAAGGATGGTTTAAAAGGAAGGCATGGTATTGCCTTGGTATTTCTAAAAAGGAAGGCATGGTATTGCCTTGGTATTTCTAAAAAGGAAGGAATGATATTGCCTTGGTATTTCTAAAAAGGAAGGCATGGTATTGCCTTGGTATTTCTAAAAAGGAAGGCATGGTATTGCCTTGGTATTTCTAAAAAAAGGAAGGCATGGTATTGCCTTGGTATTTCTAAAAAGAAAGGCATGGTATTGTCTTGGTATTTCCGAAAATGAAAGGCATGGTATGGACTTGATTTGAAAAGTATAAGTTACTTGATTTGAAAAGTGTAAGTGACTTGATTTTAAAAGTGGAAGTGTCTTGATTTATACAAGATGTGATAGTGCCTTGGTATTTTCTAAAATGAATGTACGGTGGACGTACATAGTACTTTTGGGTTCAAGTCCCTAATAATACATTTTTTTCGGGTAAATGAATATGTTATTACTAAAAAGAAACCGGGAGCTACAATCGATCATTGAGGGTTCTCAATCCTCAACGTAACACAATGCAAGAAAAGAAGGGGGGATAGGGCGTTCACTCAAAGGTGACGTTACAAGAGGGAATAAAATCATAAATGTCACGACCCGATCCCGGGCCCGTGACTGGTGCCTTACCCCGGGCACCCTAGTGATACAACATCAGAGAAAATCAGCGGAAATAAAAACTAAAACATGAGACAAGACATAAAGTATGAAATAGGCTAACCAACACGGTCACCTTCCTGAATATAAACATATATATATCAACCTGAACAGTTAAATCCTTTTACAAACCCTGCCCACAACAAGATTACTGCACTTAAGAATGTAATTATAACTATGACGGACAGGGTTCGCCATACCCCTGAATGTACAAGTATCTACACTGACAGGGGACTATACCAAAGATAAGCCTCCGGAGAAACGGAGCTTCCCAAACCGCTGAACTGTGATCCTAAGAGCGCGGATCCACAACCGATGTACATCTACTCGGCAGATGAACGCACTTCTCGGGCGAGGTCAAGATAACAGTACCAAGTATGTGAAACTGTAAAATACTATAAATGAAATCATAATAGTCTATATAAAGCAAGAGACATGTATGATAACCAAACTACAGTCCACAATATATAAACAGTCATGTCAAGTCAAGGACTCACGCCCTCAAAGTCATTACTCAAATATAACAATGGGTCTCACGCCCACAACATCAATCATGCCCGTGGAATACCTTCCTCATGGCGATCTATGATATAATCACACCAAGAAGTACACATGAACACCAGGTCCCACCTGAGTCATAAAAACCGTACGGGGCAAGTACGAAGGCTAACTACCAGATATCAAGCCGCATCATCAACTGGCCGGGGCAAGTACGAAAGCCAACTACCAGATACCAAAGTCGTACCGACAAATCTATATAACCAAACCACAAAGCTGACCCAGGGCAAGTACGAAATCCAACTACCAGATACCAAGCCTGCGCCACGCAGCTGGCCGGGGAAAGTACGAAGACTAACTACCAGATACCAAGCCGGAATCACGAGACTTCATCACAAACCGAACGGGCAAGCGAAGGCTAACTACCGGATACTGTCGAAACACCACGACTTCGGGGCAAGTACGAGAGCCAACTACCAGATACCAAGCCGAATCAGTAAAACCTCATGGAGAGCTAGTCCATGGAATAATCCTAATGGAAGCATACCCGTGGGCCACCCATCGTGTCAGTATGTCCAAAGGAAATAACAAAGTAACAATCAAAGTGGAAGCATACTCGTGGGCCACCCATCGTGTCAGTATGTCCATCAATCAACGGATAATGCCCTCCAACGAGACGCGGTAGCACGGAAATACAACACTTGCACAACAAAGGCTATCACCACGCAAACATAGGCAAGTTACACACAACTCAAGGTACTTTCATTTTATGTCAACAATACGGGTTTCAAACCCAAAAATAATACCTACCTTCATTCTTTCAAAAAGACATCTTTTTACGTAAAAGATACTAATACTCGTAGTATCAAAAACACATTTCCTTTTCAAACCAAATTACTTTACTTTCGTAAAAACCTTTACAAGGCTTTTAAAATCAAGTACTCTATACTTTTTAAACCAAGTGCCTTCCTTTTAAAACAACATCAAGTATACTCTTTAAAACTCAAATACTTACTCTTTTCAAAACAAGTAACCTATACTTAAATCAAGTTACCATTTTAAAACCAATGATAAAACCATTCTTTTGCTTTCATAAATTCGTTCTAACTAACTTCCCATAAAGCTGTTATAACACTTTATGTTTTAAACCAATTTAAGACAAAACCATGTCTCTCTTTTAAACCAAAACTCTTCAATTCCTCCAGTCTCTTTTCTTTTAGAAATCAAGTTCCTTTTAAAGACCAAATACCCATTTCTCATAAAAGCGGTTTCACAACTGTTTAACACAAACCAAGTCCTTAATATTTCCTATCAAGTCATTTATAAGTCAAGTCTCTTATCTTTCAAGATCAAGTCTCTTAACTTCTAAAATCAATAAAGCATTCTTTCACCTACATGAAGTTGTTATAACTAACTTCCCATAAAGCTATTATAATACTTTATGTTTTAAACCAACCAATTCACTTAGCACATGTACGTCTACCGTACTACATAATTCACAACAATCATGCTAGAAAAGATAGGAAGAGGTTCACATACCTCGGGACGATTATCGACAATTAGCAAATTGCTCCAAGTACTACAACCTTGCTAGCCTTTTCCACCCTCCAAGTAGAATACGCTACTCGTAGTACTCCCACCTATACTGGCCATAAAACGTCTATCAACTTCTAGATCTCATCGTAGAATATTCTAAATACAAGATTCCTTTATTCTACAGAAAATTCGCAAGACCTCTCCCCGCTATCACATAAATCTCCTCCCCTATCAAGGCCCGCTACCAGGCCAACAACTCTCAGGGGATTACACGTCTAACCGGACGTGTTCAATTCTGCTTCACAATAATACTACACAAGTCTACTGTAAGTACAGTCCAATGTAAATACAGTTCAATCCTTATAATCATCCTTCCAATATAATATACTCAAGTATAACTACTACAACATGTAATATCCAATTACAATAGGTGGGACATAGATCATTACCTCGATAAGCCCAAAATTATCCAAGATTTATAAGTCGATCCTGGGCAACGTTTAGCTCCAATTCCTTACGCTCCAACCCGCTCCAAGCGACCCTTAGAAGTTTCTAAACAACTTCTCTTAACACTTCAACCAAGCTTATGAAGATTTTCTAGGGTTTCACTTCGCGACTATTGGAATAAAGTAGTATTTACGGGCTCCTAGTATTGAAATAACTTTGGAATACTACTAGGGATACTAGGCCAATGTATTTGGGATTATACAATAATACTTGAAGTATTTCTACACAAGTGGGGGAAGGTGGGACGAGAACAAGCTAAAAGGGAGGGAGTATTTTGCTTGAAAAAGCTTAAGTGTGGAATGAATTTTACTCTTCAACCAAGGGGGTATTTATAGGGGAAACAAGGGTTAGGATCATAGCAAGTGGGTGGTCAAGATTGGGCCATGTGTGTGTGGGTCCCACCACACCACATGGCCAACGAAATCAATCTCCAAGTGGCATGGCCATTTCGGCCAAGGGGACAAGTGGCTAGCCACTTGTCCCTCCAATTTCGGCCAAGTGACACATGGGGGGTGACACGTGTCGCCCCCCGACTCGTCCAAAATATTTCATCTTCCGAAAATATCCAAAATACCGAAAATCTCAAAAACAAAGCGGGCCCCACAAAACCGTAAATTTCTCCCGTGGGCCCCACGTGACCATTTCCGAAAATAAAATTTCAAAATTCTAATATAATCCAAGAAGTCCAAATACCAAATCTGGGAATCCAATTCCCACTAACGAACCTTTTTCTTCACAAAAACCGGAAACTTTTCCGTCGAAAAATCACATCTTTCTTTCTTTCCAAAATTTCTGTCGTATTCTCGTACGTACATCCTCACATACATACCCTGAAACTACGGGGTATAACAATAAAGGACTCTATAAATTGTTGTTTTAACTTTTGCAATAACGTCATCCACCGTTAAGCTAGTGCCCTCAAATAGTAATGCATTTTTTGTTCTCCAAATCTCGTACACCACTGTACAAAAAGCTAGTAGGATGGCTTTGGATCGGATGCCTGTTCTGCGGTACTCTTTCTTGATCCACTTGAGTGTGCTTTCAATTGTAGTCATTTCTCTTCTAATTCCCAACCATTCTCTAGTAAGCTTCCAAATCTTGTGAGTGTAGGGGCAAGAAAAGAAGAGGTGAGCCCGTGTCTCATGAGCACACTTGAAGAACTCGCAAGTCTTATCTTCCAAGTTGAGATAGGGGAGAGTGTCTTTGGTGGCAAGGCACTTCCTGCAAGTGAGCCAGACCGTGAACGAGAATTTAGGAGGAATGAAGTCTTTCCAAATTTGGGACATCCAAAGCTTACGCTCTCGAGGGGTGCGCAAAACCTCATAAACAAGACCGGAATTAAGTCTTCCATTGGTGCAACACTTCTCCAAGCCAGCAATTGTATTTCCTTGACTACCAAAGATGCTTATAAATGTATCTCGAATGCCATAAAGTTTCTTGAATAAAGGGGAATACCTAGCACGTACCTCATATTCCCAAATAGATTGGCCTCTCAAGTAATAGTTATTAATCCATTGAACCCATAAGGAATCCGCATTAGTGTGAATTAGCCAGATGGTCCGGAAGAGTAAGGCATGATTCCACACTTTGATGTTCATAAGGCCCAAGCCTCCTTTAGACTGAGGCACACAAATCTCATTCCAGGCGACTCTCGGTGGCTTACCACACCATAAGAACTGGATGCAAGCTGAGCGTACCTTATTGAGAACCAAAGAGTGAATAGGGAGTGCCCGAAACCAAAAGCTCTCGACACCCTGAATAACCGATTCGATTAGTTCCAGTTTCCCCGCATAGGAAAGTGAATGGTGTCCCCATTTCTGAATGTACCCCGAGATTGCACTAGTGAATGGAGCAAACTGATCCACCGAGACTGAGATTGGGGACAAAGGAACCCCCAAGTACCGCACGGGAAAATCTCTTAACGAGAAACCAACTCTAGCCAAGATCATGTCTCGAATTGTACCTTGCACTCCTGCTATGTAGATAGAAGACTTAGAAGGATTTAGCTTGAGGCCAGAAACCGCCTCCAACTCTTCAAGAAACTCCATAAGAACACCAACCGAAGCTACATCTCCTTTGGCAAATAGCATGAGATCATCCGCAAAGGCAAGATGAGTGATGCTTAACCTTTTACACTTAGGATGATAAGAAAAAAATTTGGCTGAAGTCTTTAGCTTAAGCAGTCTTGAAAGGTATTCAATGCAAAGGATAAAAAGTATAGGAGACCTAGCATCACCTTGCCTTAAGCCACGTTTTCCCGCAAAATAGTCATGTAACTCTCCATTGATGGAAAGAGAGAAAGAGGTAGAACTAACACACTCCATAATCCATCTAACAAATCTGTCTGGAAACTTGAGACCTCTTAGCACTGATTCAAGGAAACTCCAAGAGACCGTATCAAAAGCTTTCCGTAGATCCACCATAAGCATGCACCTTGGGGAGACTCTAGTTATATTAAAACCTCTCACAAGTTCTTGAGCAATAAAGACATTATCCACCATGTTCCTTTATTTCACAAAAGCTCCTTGGCACTTATCGACAAGTGTAGGAAGAAACATTGTCATCCGATTAGCTAAAATCTTTGTTATGATCTTGTAGACCACATTGGTCAATCCGATAGTCCTAAAGTCACTTACCTTGGGGTCCCGATCAGTTTTGGGCAGGAGGGTAAGTATGGTATGATTCACTTGCTTCAATAGGACTCCAGATGAGAAGAACTCTTGTATACTCCTCACTACATCATGTCCCACATCGCTCCATATTTTCTTGAAGAAGTCGGCTGAAAATCCATCCGGGCCAGGTGCTTTGTCATTGCCAATATCGGAGAGAGCATCCCAAACCTCATTCGGGGAGATAAGATGCAATAGGAATAGACCATCATCCTCCCCTAGCTTCAGACCACAATCAAGTACCACGGGATCAATGTCGGTTGGGGGCTGAGATGATCCTAGAAGATCTTTATAAAAATTAACAAGCATTTCTTTTACTTCCCCGAAAGAGGTTGTGGTAGTTCTGTTGTCCTTAACAAGATAGTTTATTGAATTCTTAACATTACTCCTCTTGATCAAGCTGTGAAAGTATTTAGAGCACCTATCACTCCCAATCAAGTGTTTTTGTCTCGATTTTTGTCTTATGGAGTGTCTCTCGGATTCAAGCAAGTGGTTTGCTCTAGATCTTAGGGACTTGACATTAGCTTTCAATTCTTCAGCAAAGGGATCATCCATATGCGCATTTATAGCCTCTTTAAACTCCATGTTTGCCGCATTTGCTCTTTGTGCAATGCTACAGAATTCACTAGTGTTCAATTCTCGCAATGACTTCTTCAAAGACTTCAATTTTGTGACCAATATAAATTGGGCAGATCCTAATACACGCTTCCTCCAACATGAAGTCAGAATGTCCTCAAAGGAAGGATGTGAGAGCCACATGTTCATGAACTTGAATGGTCGCTTTCCAATATTAGAAGATGCAATCACCGAAGCTATCACGGGACAATGGTCCGAGACTGGTTCCATAAGTAAGAAGTTGGCCGAGCATTCTAGATTCAAATCACTCCAATGTTGATTCATCAACACTCTATCAAGCTTGGACCATATAGAACCATTCATCCAAATGTAGAAAGAACCGGAGGAAGGAGTGTCATCAAGTCCATGAGCCATTCTGAATTCCCCAAGGTCCCGAAGTGCATAAGGCGTGAGAGGGGGACCACCGGCCTTATCATGAGGGTAGCAATAAGTGTTAAAATCACCAATAATCATCCAAGGCTTGACAATACTAGTGCCCAAGTGGGTAAGATGATGCCAAATCTTTCTTTTTTCCGGAATACTATAGACCGGATACACAAATGTAGCAAGAAAGAACACTTGAGTTATATTACATCGTGCTTGGACATGAATATGTTGAGAGTCCATTCCAAGCACGTCACAACTAACTCTAGAGGGGTCCCAAAGTACTAGCATTCTTCCACCATCAATGAAATCAATGTTAGAACAAAATTTCCAAGCTAGGAATCTTTGAGACGGAAAAGAGTCAATCCGTTCACGAGAGAACTTAGTTTCTATTAAACAAACCAATGCTACATCATGTTGTTTTGCAAGCATACACACTAGAGCTTGTGTGGCTGCCCTATCCTGTTGTCCACAAAGACCCCGGACATTCCAACAAAGTACTTTCATTTAGAAACAAATGAGGTTTTAGGAGCACCTCCGCGCTTCACATTCTTCACCATGCTATTACCCTTTGGTGTGTTCTTCCTTGAAGTTACTTCTTTCCATCCCACATATTTTTTGTTAGAAGTCAAGACAGAGGGCTCGACCAGGCTATGTTTCCCACGTTCAAAGTTCACGCAACGTATTGCGTAATTAGACTCATCTGTAGTACCCTCAAAAGTTGCCCCATCTAGTAAAGTTTGCGGGTCTAGTGGCGTGTTAACATCAGCTTGGCTTGTCACAATCCCCAGCCTATCATAAAGCGCAATACCAACATAGGGGTGATGGTTAGAGGACCCCCCATGTGCTTCCCGCAAATGGGATGAATCGAGTTGTCCCGCAACCGAAGGAATTCCAAAGTCCATAGCTTCTCCCACACTTCCGGGAATATGGGGTAGTATTTGCACACTTTTTTCCATATCCATCATATTATCACTACCCACGGCATGCTGAACAGGTGGTGGGTCGGGGCAAGAGGGACCGGTTTGACCCGTTCCCGTAGCAACACCCGGGCCAGTAGATACGTCACCATTGCTAGGTGATACCATTGGATTATGGGTTTTCAGAGCTTCTTGAGAGGTGGTGTCTTGCATCAATTTTCTACACTTCAAATGGTTGTGGCCAAAAGATGCACAGTGATAACAAAAATCTGGGTAATTCTCATATTTCACCTTTTGGATATACCTTCTGTTGTCGGGAAGTTTAACTTCAAACTCCACAACCGGTTCCTTGCTAACATCCACTTCCACCAAGACTCTTGCATAGTTCATTTTAGACCTCTCCTTAGTAAATTGGTCCGTGTACAGAGGCTTCCCCACACGCGAAGCAATCTTGCTAAGGCATGTTGCGCTCCAAACCGAGAGGGGGATGTCATGGAAAGTGACCCAGATTGGGATGTCCATGAATAGGTCATCAGTTAATAATACTCCCTTATCAATTGTTTTAACATCATAGTTTTCCCAAAGACCATATACGGGCCTCCATGAAGTACATTCGTGCGTTCTTCCTCCGTCATGAATTTGAAGATTGTCCATCCTTTGTCATAAGGGATGATACGACACTTCACTCCCCAACCCTTAACAATAGAATTCAATGCATCTCGTTCCGGGAAGGGACCCGTGAAGCAACCAATCAGACAATAACCCCATGTTTCAATGAAAGAGACTTCATCCGTAGCTTCAAGTTCCACATTTTCTCCATGGTGTTCAATAAATTGTAACTTCATTCCATTGGCTTCAAGTCTGGTACCCGCAAAGACTCCCGCATAGGTTTTCTTTACCGGATTAGAACATTTGCGTTGATTAGGGGTACTTCTTCGTTTGTTGCGCCCGCGAGTGGAATCACATGATGAACTCTAGATTCATTTGTGGACAAATTGCCAGCTAGCCTCCCGTGTCGTGGTGAATGAGGGGTAGGATTAGGGAGTTTAGAGCTCGTACCCGCAGCAGGAGATAGGATACGTGTGCCATTTGGAAGAGTTGGGAATTTTTTTTGCATTCCGGGTGATAGTGATGATTTGGAGGAAGGGGGGAGGGCCATCTTGAATTTCGGGTAGTTGTGATGAAGTTGAGGAGGAGAGAGGTGGGCCATTAATGGCGTTACCAATACCCAAGGATGAAGTAAAGGAAAACGTGCCTTTAGGATTCTTTTGTTGAAGTCCACTAAGCAAGTTGGTTAAGGTGGGGAAAGACTTATTAGTGACCCCCATTGAATTCGTAGAATGCTGCCCCATTAAGTGGGGTGACCCTTTGGCTCCCGCGCTAATAAATTCAAGTGAGTTACTAGGATTCTTGGGAGTAGATGACCCTTCGGTTATCACAACCTGCATTGTACCACGAGTAGTGGGATTTACCTTAGACCCATGGACTCCCTCCTGAACCGCCTCAGCCATTTGACCCGTTACCTGACCCGGTTTTGACCCGAGAATACCATCATGCATTGTCTTATCGTTTACAATTCTTGGCCCAGAATCTATCTTTTCCAGCTGGCCTTAGCAATCCTCCCTGATGTGATGAGATTATTTTAGCCCCATGATCACCATGCTGGCCCGCTATAACCACAGAACTTGCCAATCGACCCGTCTCAGATCCGACATCTCTAGGAGAGATTGGAGTGTCATTAGCAAACAGATCATCCATTGCATCACCGGGAGAATCTGAAGATGCATTACCATTGAACTTGTGGACATTTATACAAATACCCTTTGTAGCCACTCCTGGAGCAATGGTTGGAGTAGACATTACCGGTTCGATAACTAAAGGAGCATGAAACTCCCCACCTTCGAACATATTTCTATCCAAGCTTTCGCCATCTATACTTTTACCCCATTCATGTATCCTTTGCAGCGTAGTATCATCCACCACATGTTCAAGTGGAATGTGCATATCAGGCGAAACGTGCACTAACACCGTGGGATCCGAAATTGCCGGAATTAAGTTTTCTTTAACAATGGTTGGGCTTCCACCATTCTTTTTCTTTTTCTTGGTTTTAGACTTCATAGAACCACTGGATCCACCAGAATCATTGTTAGAGTGGGTAATTCGCTTTGTCTTTCTCATGTCATGAACAATAAACTTCGATTAAGTAAGAAACAATGATGAATCAGAAAGAGATGGGCAAACCTAAAGGAGCAACTAAGGAAAACGTTGAGAGCGTTTTCGCTTAGTGAGAGGAACTTCTCTCTAACTCCTAGAGAATTTTCGGATTTTTGGATTTTCAAAGTCTCTAATATTACATGACATGATAAGTGCCTTGATTTTCCAAATGAGGATCTAAAATGAAAGTTGAGTTTATAGAAGAAAGAGAGTGCCACAACTATTATTTCAAAAGCTCGGAAATTCTTTCTGAGTGTACGGCGGACGTACATAGTTTCATTGGATCTTAACCCTTAATTGTACATGAGATGTTGGTACCTAGGTTTGTTTAAAATGAAAGTTCATTATATGTGTATGGTACACGAGATGTTGGTACCTAGGTTTGTTTAAAATGAAAGATTTTATATGTGTTTGGTACATGATATGTTGGTACCTTGGCATAGCTAAAATGAAGGATTTTATATGTGTTTGGTACATGATGTTTTGGTACCTTGGCATAGCTAAAATGAAAGATTTTATATGTGTTTGGTACATGATGTTTTGGTACCTTGGCATAGCTAAAATGAAAGATTTTATATGTGTTTGGACATGATATGTTGGTACCTTGGCATAGCTAAAGTGAAAAGTTTGTATATATGATTGGTACATGAGATGTTGGTACCTTGAGTTTTATTCCTTTGAGAGTCAAAAGATGAGTTAAATTGCACAAGGTTGCTTATGATAGCTATTCGCGCAAGTGTTATTATAGTGAGTTCGCCGAGTCCCTCACTAAAGGGTCGGGATACGTTATATGAAAATAGATGCAATGACTCTCATTTTTATAAGGTACAGTGGTACAATGGTACAGTGATACAAGGTACGGTTGGCTCTTATTTTATATGGCATGGGATCTGGTATTTGATTTTCATACTAGTCCCTGTCATTCTTTTGTACAGTTATGATATTGATGATTGTACTTCATGTTTGTGTATTTGATACCTTGTTGTACTGACCCCCTCCGGGGGGCTGCGTTCATGTCTGCATGTATAGGTACTCAGTTTGGTGATCCTCGAGCTTAGGATCTTTGCCAGCTATTTGAGATAGCTCCACTGTTCTGGAGCGTGTCATTTTGGTATAGGTCTTTCATTATGACTTATGTATATTCATGGGTACGGCGGGGCCTTTTCCTGTCACGTGTCTTTATCAAACTCTTAGAGGTCTTGTAGACAGGTGTGGGTTATATATGTATTTGGACATATGTGAGTTGTACTAGTTTTAGTTATATCTATATACAGTGGCGGCTTTGTCGGCTTGCCTGTTTTTATAACATGAGTTTTCTTAGAGACTCCGTTGATTTTATGTGATGTGTGGGTATAAGGATGCCCAGATAGGGCACCAGTCGCGGGCCCGGGGTTTGGGTCGTGACACCCTTTGTCAAGAACCGCCAAGTTGAGAAGCAACCTCCAAAATTTGCTCCAAAAGTAGCAGGTAATAATGCTAAACAATGCTTTAAATGTCAGGTTTATGGTCATAGGATGAGTGAATGTCCTAATCGTAGAACCTTTATTATGAAAGAAGCTTGTAGTAATGATGATGATGATGAGAGAGAGTGTGAGAAGGAGGTTGAAAGAGATAATCATGAGAATGATGACTTGTGGAAGATGATGAAGATGAGCAAGATGAAATCACCATCCCAAATGATTTGGCAAGGAGAGTGATAACATGTATGGCCATGCCTCAAGAATAGGAGATTGCCATCCCAAATTATGTGGTAAAGAGATCTATGATAAGCAAGGACATGGATGATCCTAGACAAAGGGAGAATCTTTTCCACTCCAAATGTGTCATTAACCAAAATGTGTGTGCTATGATCATTGATAGTGAAGTTATGCGAACGTTACAAGCACGACATTAGTTGACTTCTTGAATCTTTACACAACCAATCATGCTCATCATTATAAACCCCAATGGCTAAATGAATATGTCGAATTGAAGGTGAATCGACAAGCTATGATTAAGTTCAAGGTGGGAAAGTATCAAGATAAGCTCCTATGTGATGTTGTACCCATACAAGCTTGTCACCTCTTACTTGGGAGACCTTGGCAATATGATAGGTCAACTAAGTATGATGGAAGGACCCATAGGTACTCACTTGTGCACAATGGCCTCAAACATGTTCTATGTCCTATGACACCCTTGCAAGAGAATGAAGTTTACCAAAAAATTGAGGGAGTTGAAGGAAAAGAGAAAGGGTGGGGGAGCAAGCAAGGGAGTGAGTAGTGGAGAAAGTAGTCTTCAAAAAAATGTGAGAAAAAGGAGTCAAGAGGAAAGGAAAAGTGGCCCTCTTAACAAGTGTAGGTGAGATTAGGGAGGATATGGATGAGCGACATCTGATAGTCCTTATCATGCCTAGGGACTACTTTTTGCACACTAATAAACTAACGCCTTATGTTCCTAGCTCTATTTATTCTCTTTTGCAGGATTATGATGATGTGTTACCCTCGGAACTTCCAAGTGATTACCTCCCTTAAGAGGAATTGAGCATCAAATTGACTTTGTTCCGGGGTCCCAATTGCCAAACAAATCGGCTTATAGAGTCAACTCGGAGGATACCAAAGAGCTTCAAAGGCAAGTGGATGAACTCCTTGAAAATGGAGTAGTGCGAGAAAGTATGAGCATGTGTGACGTGCCGGTGATCTTGGTCCCAAAGAAATATGGCACGTGGCGCATACGTGTTTATTGTCGAGTCATCAACAAAATAACAGTAAAGTATTGTCATCCCATACCTCATCTTGATGACATGCATGATGAATTGAATGGTTCATGCATTTTTTCAAAGATAAATCTTAGGAGTGGATACCATCAAATCATGATGAAAACCGGAGATGAGTGGAAAATGACATTCAAGACCAAATTTGGTCTATATGAATGGTTGGTGATGCCTTTTAATCTTACTAACGCTCATAGTACTTTCATGCGCTTAATGAATCATGCGATGAAACCCTTTATTGCCAAATTTGTGGTTATTTTATTTTGATGATATATTGATGTATAGTATAACCATGGATGAGCATGTTGTTCATTTGAAGTGTAGATTTGAAGTGCTTAGGAAAGAACAACTTTATGCTAATATGAATGTTCTTTTTTTGTTGATGAAATTGTTTTCTTGAGTTTTGTTGTGAGTTCAAGGGATGTTGAGGTCGATGAATCCAAAATAGACGCTACTAAAGATTGGCCGACTCCTAATCTATTGGTGATATTAGAAGTTTTCATGGATTGACTAGTTTTTATAGGAGGTTTGTTAAAGAATTTAGCATCATAGTCGCTCCTTTGATCGAGGTAATCCGAAAGGATAAACTTTTTTCTTGGGGTGAAGAGCAAGCAAAGGCCTTTGAGACCTTGAAATAGTGCTTAGCTCTGCACCGTTGCAATTACCCGATTTTGATAAAATCTTCAAGATTTAATGTGATGCGAGTAAAGTAGGTTTTTGGTGCCGTTTTGATGCAAGACCAAAAACTCATTTCCTATTTTAGTGAAAAGCTTAAAGGTGCGACGTTGAATTACTCCACCTATGATCTTGAATTGTATGTTTTAATTAGAGCTTTTGGTAATTGACAACATTACTTGTGGCCTAAAGAGTTTGTTATTCGGACCGATCATGAGTTCTTGAAGCATCATAAGGCCCGAGAAAAGTTGAACAAAAGGCATGCCAAATGGTTTAAATTTCTTGAAACTTTTCCTTATATAATCCAATACAAAAATGGGAAGGATAATGTTGTGGTGGATGCCTTGTCTCGAAAACATATTTTGGTTAATACTTTGTCCTCCAAATTAATGGATTTTAAAATCTTGAAGACATTGTATTCCGAGGTCCCCGTATTTACCAAAATCTATCAAGATTGTGAAGAACAGGAAAAAGGACATGGGCTTAAGGATAAACCTCCTACCTCTTTTTCCAAGTTTGATGGTTACTTGTTCAAGAACAAATGACTATGTGTGTCTATGAGCTTTTGGAGGAAACTTTTTGTGAGGAAGGCACATGATGGGGGTTTGATGGGTCATTTTGCTATTTATAAAACCATGAGAATTCATGAGAAACAATTTTATTTGCTTAAAATGTGTAACGATGTTGCAAACATCTGTGGTCAATATGTTGAATGTAGATGTGATAAGTCTAGACTTCTTCCCCATGGCTTGTATACCCCTCTCCCTAGCCCTCAAAGATCATGGCTTGACATTTCTATGAATTTTGTGTTGGGTTGGTCAAGGAATAAAAAGGAAAAAGATAGTATTTTTGTTGTTGTTGACCGATTCTAAAAAATGGCTCATTTTATTGCATGTCATAATGAAGCATCTTATGCTGCTTCTTTGTTTGTTGAGAATATGGTCAAGTTACATGGCATTCCAAAAATCATAGTGAGTGATACGGACTCTAAGTTTCTTAGCCACTTTTGAAAAGAATTGTGGGGACGACATGGAACTAGATTATTATTTTCTACTTCTGACAACCCACAAACCGAGGTTGTGAATATGACTTTAGGTTCTATGCTTAGGGCCATGGTTAAAGTAAAACTAGCATCTTGGAAAGATCAATTGCCTTTAGTTGAGTTTGCATATAATATAGTCATTCATAATACTATTGGCATGCCTCTATTTGAGGTTGTTTATGATTTTAACCCACTAACCCCTCTTGATCTAACCCCTTTGTCTCAAGATGTTGTGATAAGTGTAGATGGTCACAAAAGGGTCGAAGCCATGAAGAAGTTGCATGAGAAGGTGAGACTTCGCCCTGAGAAGAAGAATCAAGAGACGACCCAAAGATCAAACAAAGATCCCAGACAAGTTATACTCGAATCGGGTGATCGGGTACATTTTCAAAAGGAAAGATTTTCCAACAAGAGGAAGACCAAATTGATGCCTAGGGGATATGGCCCATTTTAGGTACTTAAGCTCCTTAATGACAATGCATACAAGATTGATCTTTTTACGGAATACCAAGTTCACAACACCTTCAACGTGTGTGATCTCTCTCCTGTGGATGTTGTTGATGATGACCTCTTAAATTTGAGGAGAAAATCTTTTTAAGAATGGGAGAATGATACAATCCAAGGTACATCAAGACCTTTCACGAGGAGTCAAGCTCGTGGGCTTCAAGTTCTACAAGGATTGTTCATGAAAAGAGATGTACTTGAGTGCACTCTTGAACCGACTCGGAGATTCCAAATATTCATGATTTCATGTGAGGAAGGAAGAGAGGAAGGTGGCCATTTGAGTGAAGAGGATGGCCATGCAAGCAAAAGTGGCTAATTCTAATTAGATTGTAAACAAGGCTCTTACTTCATTAAGGGTATAATTGTAATAATTAGATTAGCCTTCCTTTCTATCCTAGTAGAAGTAGTAGTTTATTATTTCCTTTGATTTGAAGATCACTTTTGATAATTGAACTTGAAATACTCTTGAGAGTTAGAGAGCTTGTGTAAGCTTGTGATTGTGTATTGTTGAGAGATTGATTGCTTGGAAACTAGATTCCCTTGAGGTCATCCTTAGAGTTTGAATCTTGATTTTAATTCTAATTTGGAAGTTTTAGCTAGCTAGAGCTTGTCGCGCCCGATTTTGACAGAATGAGTCTGAACGAAACTGCAATGTTGCTTGCTTTGGCGCGATTCTCTGGATTGATGAAAATGTTAATGTGGAGGAGTAGCCACTTAATTATTTAAGTGAATTAGGACACTTGAATGTAGCCAAAAAATACTACAAATGATCTCCATTTAATGGTCTGCAAAATTAATGAGATTCTGGATCATGGTTCTTTATTAACCTAAAGGAAAGGGATTTAGGCATCCTTTAAGACCCGCTAACTTGCGGTTATCCGATCAAACCTAGGTTATTATGCTACAGAAAATACATTTTTTAGATACAAAATTAACTAAAACAAATATTGTAAATAATTAATTAAAAGATGCAATGACAAGAATAAATAAACTAGAGGCATTTTGAAACATGCTTGACGAGCCTAAGAAAATAAAACTAGCGTCGGGTTTCCGATTTTAATCTATCATTTTTTTAATTATTAATTCTAAGTCTACCTATTCTAAATATTTCAATAATTACAATTACAATAAAAATACAACACAAAATGAAATAAAAATTGAATTTAAATACAACAACAAAAATAAAAGTTTCAAAGGGTATCTTGTCTTCTTCAGCGTATTCTTCACAAACTGTCAAAAACAAACGGTTTGAAGTAATAAAATATATATAAAACCTTCAGATCCGCGCAAAAGATTTATTTTCCGTCTTTTCAAATGTGGAGGCCTCCAAAATTGACGGGTATTTTTTCATCGGACATCAAGTGTAGTATCTTATTCATTATCAGTTAACCAGCAAAAAATGTCAAAACATCAATAGTTATGCCCAAAAGATCAGTCTGAAAAATTGCCAAAAAAATCAATAGCAAAATGGCCGAAAATTAGTCCAAAATTAGTAGCAAAAATAGCCAAAAATCAGTCCAGCACAATGACCAAAATCAGTCTATCACAATGGCCAAAATCAGTAGCAACATGGCCAAAAATCAGTAGCAACATGGCCAAAAATCAGTAGCAAAATGGCCAAAAAATTAGCGGAAACAACGACAAAAAATCAGCAGCGAAAATAGCCAAAATCAGTAGCAATCAGTCCGACAAAGCAGTAAACCGTAAAAGCAGTGACCAAAACCACAAACAGCCATGGTTCGTCGGAAAAACATCTAGGTAACAATGACAAAAATAATCAACAAGAGAACAAAGTTAGTCCAACAACCATAAAATATAACCGAAATAGAAAGAGAACCAAACAGCGTCGCCGGAGTTCCAACTCCGGCCATATTCAAATACATAAAAAGAATGTGGCGGCGTCACTTCCACGACGAGGTATGCCGGAGCGACGACGCTGTGGTGATTTGAGATGCGGACAGTGGTCGTCGACGGTGGTTTACTATCGGTTGACCATCGGTGTTAATGGGTATTACTTTTGGTTTGTTGTTATCTGAACTCCGGCGGCGTAAGCTCATCGGAGAAGACATAGAAGGTGACGGGTATGGTGATGAGCAGTGACTGATTTGATGGTGGGGTTTGGATGGTGGTAGTCGACGGTTGCTGAAAATAAAAAAGGGGTTATGGTGAGTCTTTTTAGAAATGAAAAGGATGGGGGTTGTGATATAGAGGAGTGAGGTAGAAGGGATCGAATTTTTACGATTTGGTGGTAAAAATCCGTGGATTTTATGACCGAAAACTGGCAGAATCGCGCGCGACGATTTGGAGGGAAGGGTTTTAGGTTTTCATTTTTTTTGTTTTAAGATTAAGGGTTTAAGTATAATAAAAGGGGGTGGGAAATAAAGGGTTTGGGCTTGGGGTGTTATTGGGCTGAAAAAATAAAGGGGAAGGGGGTGTCTGAAATGGGCTCAGGAGTTTGTACCTCGGGGGAGGTCCGAAAATAAAAAAATAGGGATGATTTTTGGGCTTTTATTTAATTGTGTTGGGTAGAAATGTTTTGCGTTGTGATTTAAAAAGTAAAGAGGGTTTATTATTTAAAACAAAATTATTTAAAGAGATGAAAACTTATTAAAATAAATTGACGATATGATAAAAACATAATATTTAAGAAATATTTAATGCCTAATTAAAAAATAAAAATGCGATGCCATTTTGCGGAAAATAGGATAACATAAAATATTTATGATTATGATATAAAAATGCAAAAATGATTGTCCAAAATACTTAAAATTGCAACAAATAATCGAAAAGATGGGACAAAATTGGGCGTCAACAGTTTGTCTCTCTTTGGCTGAAGACGATGAAAAGAGTTTTCGGACAAAGACGTTGACTTGTAGCCAATTTTGTCTTCGTCGTCAGAATTAGAACAAAGATCAGGAAATACATGGGCAAAAGGGAATTTTAAGAAGAATTGAAAGCAAAGTTGATACAGATTCAAAAATTTTGTTCTAGTGTCGAATTATGATGACACTGGATTGCTGCGATGTTAGAAAATTAAAGACTGACTGACGCCGATTCAAAATTTTGTCTCAGTGTCGAATTATGATGACACTGGGTATTGGTGTTATGGGGTGCTGGAAGAGACATGGTATTTGTTCACTGAAATGTCTCTAGTATATTTGTTCCCGAGATCAAAATGCAAAAGGGGTTTGTTCCTTTTGCTGAAAAGATAGTGTGTTTGTTCCTGAAGTGTCTCTAGGGTGTTTGTTTCTGAGGTCAAAAATGTAAAAGGTGTTTGTTCCTTGTGCTGAGAAGATAGAGTATTTGTTCCCTGAAATGCCTCTAAGGTATTTGTTCTCGAGGTCAAAATGCAAAAAGTGTTTGAATGCTGAGATGCATGATCAGATGTTGATGACGTTATTATGTTGATATGCTGATGTCGTCATTGTGTTGACGCGGTGATGATATTGTCATTGTGTTGAAGATGATGATGGCGTCATTGTGTTGACGCGAGGATGATGTCGTCATTGTGTTGACGGTATAAATGGTGTCATTATGTTGACGCGAGGATGATGCCGTCATTGTGTTGACGATGCTGATGGCGTCATTGTATTAACGTGAGGATGATGTCGGCATTGTGTTGATGAAGTTGATGGCATCATTGTGTTGATGCGGGGATGTTAATGGCATCATTGAGTTGACGATGTTGATGGCGTCATTGTATTGACGCGATGATGATGTCGTCGTTGCATAGACAAAATGTTGATGAAGTTGTTGCATAGGCGTAATGAAATGTCATCATTGCATAGTCGAAACATAGATGAAGTCGTTGCATAGGCTTAGTGAAATGACGTCGTTGCATAGACGTGGTACAGATATCGTCGTTGTATAGACGAAATATAGATGAAGTTATTGTATTGGCGTAATAAAATGACGTCGTTGTAAAGACGTGATGCAGATGTTCGTCATTGTATGGACGAAACATAGATGAAGTCGTTGCATTGGCGTAATGAAATGACGTGATGCAGATGTTCGTCGTTGCATAAACAAAATGTAGATGAAGTCGTTGTATTGGCTTAAATAAAATGACGTCGTTGCATAGACGTGATGCAGATGTTCGTTGTTGCATATACGAAACATAGATAAAGTTTTTGCATAGGCGTAATTAAATAACGTCATTGCATATACGTGATGCAGATGTCCGTCGTTGCATAGATGAAACATAGATGAAGTCATTACATAGGCGTAATGAAATGACATCGTTTATAGATGTCGTTGCATAGACGAACATAGATGAAGTCATTGCATAGGAGTAAAGAAATGATGTCATTGCATAGACGTGATGCAGATGTTCGTCGTTGCATAGACGAAATATAGATGAAGTCGTTGCATATGCGTAAATGAAATGATGTCGTTGCATAAACGTGATACAGATGTTCGTCGTTGCATAGACGAAACATAGATGAAGTTGTTGTAAAGGCTTAAATGAAATGACGTCGTTGCATAAACGTGATGCAGATATTCGTCATTGCATAGACGAAACATAGATGAAGTCATTGCATAGGCTTAAATGAAATGACGTCGTTGCATAGACGTGATGCAGATGTTCGTCGTTGCATTGATGAAACATAGATGAAGTCGTTGCATTGGCGTTTTGAAATGACGTCGTTGCATAGACGTGATGCGTTTATGACCCGCCTGGATTGAAATGACATCGTTGCATGGACATTGTGCGTTGTGACCCACATGGGCTTAAATGACGTGTATAGACGTTGTGTGTTTGTGACCCGCATGGGTTGAAATAACGTCATTTCATAGACGTTGCACGTTTGCGACCCGCATGGACTTATTGTTGTCCTCCCGACTTTTGCTGATATGAAGATCCTGCACTCAAAGAAAACTTGTGAGTTTTAGGAAAGGGATGGTTGATTCGCGTTGACTTTGTACCTTTGGCTCTTGACACTTGCATGCTCAGACTGGTTTGGACTGAAGACTTAGTTGGCCGAAACTTTTCCATGTCCATTGTCGTTTTCTTGCAGTGAATCCTTAAAATGCCCCAGTTTCTGGTAGACGAAGATGTTGAACTTTCAAATGGGCAAGCCTGAGTCTTAATGATATCAAGGCGATTAGGTGATATTTTTTTTCTTAATCAAACATGGATGCAAAGCTAATATGGGACATAGGTGATGTACAATGAGTAGATGAGAATACGACTCTCAAAATATGCCATAGTTTCTGGTATATGAGGATAATGAACTCTCCACTAGATAAAATTGAATCTTGTGTAGGTATTTTGTCTGCTCTATCAAAGTGATCAGATGAGTTTATCCTATTATGTGTAAAACAAGGGAGAAAGATTTCTTATGGTGTGACCGAAGCCGGTATAGGCCGCCTACGTATCCCGCCAAGGGAATCAGGTCATAACGTAGTTCGTTGTAAGCAAAATAGGGATTTTAAGGTTTTTTAAAAAATGGGACCGAAGCCAATGTGGCCGCCTACGTATCCCGCCGAGGGAAATCAGGTCAAGACGTAGTTCGTGTTGCAAAATAAGGATTTAAAGTATATATATTTCTTGTTGTTTTTTTTGGAAAAAAATGAAAAGACAAAATCACATTTTGACTTCAGTTGGTACCAACAATTAGTATTGTGCATAGAATTTTTGTTATTTGCTTTCTATCTAGCCGACACTGACTCTGATGTAATTCATATAGCTTCAGATGGTACCTCAGACATACCTAGTGTCGACACTTGCTTCAAGCAAAGATTTCGAACTAGACGCATCCTCATGTTTCAAATGCCCTCACTATAAAGAAAGTCTATTCTCACATATATTTCAATATTTTGAACTTTGAGACGTTTAGAGAAGTACACTCACACTCAGAAAGATGTTCAATGCATGCAATTATGATACCATAGGCTTGGTCATCATGTAAGTATCCACTAATGTGAGAACCCTCAGTATAAGATCATGTAGGACTTGTCACGGATTTGTAATGTAGGATTGGGGAAATGAATGATATTATTTGGGTAAGGAGTGATTAATCCTTCCTTGAGCGTTGGATTATTTCTGCGCTTGGCATTTATGTGCATTGATGCTGATCTGATTCTTTTCGTCCTTTTATGTTGGACTGACTTCTTTTAAATCTCCCGTTTGGAGCTTTTTCCCTTTTTTCAGAGTTATTTTCTCCTTTTTTTCTTTTTTATTGTTATTGTCGGGGCTTTTGATTTCCTTTTTGTCTGAAGTCGTCCTTTGCTTTTGTTTTCTTTTTTCTCTTTTGGGACTTTGCAACTTTATCCCTGGAAACTTCAACGCAGATCGTTGTCAGCAATTTGCATTTTTCCAATGTGCTCAAGGAAGTCGGGCCAAGAGAGGGATAGTGTGTGTATGCACTCAGAAAGGGTATAGGTGTAATATGCGGTTGTCGAAAAATAGGCTTTAGGCTCAAAGGGGAGTGCTACGGATAATGTTATTGGGTAGCCTGGAAAAACTCAAACGGATCAAAGAAAGCCTACGGTCATTTTCTATACCGAGTATTACTCAGGATTTCGCCTCAACAAACATTCGGGCCAAGTTCTAGATCACAATGCAATGGAATTAAACTTGTTTTAAAACTCACCACACAATGCATATGAAACGATGAGGTTGGTTTCGTTCTTATCTTAGAAGCATGCAAGACTGTCACGACCCGATCCCGGGCCCGCGACTGGTGTCCTACCTAGGCACCCTTTACAGGTATACATCAGAGAATAGTAGCGGAACATACATACATCTCAAAAGAAATAAATAACAGGCTAGCCGATAAGGCCACCTTCCAAAAATATACACGTAACCCATAAAGCAGTTACCTCTTTTTTTTCTTTACACAACTCAATCCACAAGATATGACTACAGACCTCTAAGAATTTTTTACATAACAACTGTGACGGGACAGGGCCCCGCCATACCCCTGAATGTACAAAAATCTACAACCTCAGGGAACTATACCAAACGACAAAGCCTCCGGAGAAATGGAGCTTTCCAAGAACTGAACAGTGATCCTAAGAATGAGGATCAGCAAGCTATGTACCTCAACCTGCGACATGAACGCAGCCCCCCAAAGTAGATCAGTACAAAATATGTACCAAGTATGTAAAACTGAAAGTACTGTAATGAAATCATAATAGTCTAAAATAAAGCTGGAGACATGTATGATAACCAAAATAACAATATATTGTGTCTTGCCGAAGTGAAAGTAATGAAAGTCAGTTTTACCTTTTAAAGACTATTTCAACACATGAACAATAGTCACACCAGGGATATGGACACAAGCCCTCAAATATCATCACATAGTCCAGTAAGGGTCTCAAGCCCACAAATATCAAAGCGTGCCCGTGGAATCCTCCACCACTGCCGACAGCTGTAAGTGTAAAATATAAACATGTGACGCGCCCGTGGCATCCTACCTCACTGTAGGCGTACACACATACAATATATATATATATATATCCCCTGTCCGTGGAATCCCTCATCTCGGGTACATGTCTTTGTTGACACCCAATTTTGACCCTCTCGTCCAACCAATAACCATAAAATTACATTAATATTAAAATGATTTTAACAATTTTATAATAATAAAATGCAACAATAAAAACATTAATACACGCATAAACAAGCAATTTAATAATGGCACCGCATTTTACGTAGATTATTAGGCACACCTTGAGTCTCACGTCCGCACTCGGCATTTTAATAACAAATAATATTATTAATATTATTCGTAATTTAAGCCATATTTCCCATTAATTAAAACTCAAACAATTCTTAAATGATAAATAAATAAATAAATAAATAAATACGTAAAATAAATAATTTAACAATGACGTCATGTTAAATAGCATATTCGCATTCATTAATACGCAAGGCAATCTCATAATTATTATTTGTAATTTAAATTAATTTCAATCTAATATGTGCGTTTTAATAGCGTCGCATTTATAAAAGCATTAAGCAATCCTCAAATGTCATATCCGCATTTAGCATTTAAATAATTTAGTAATAATCTAAACCCCATTCAATTTTAATTTAACATCGCAAAATACGCGTAATAAATAAGATTTTAACGGCGTCGCATTATAAGATATTAAGCACTAATTAAATAGCACGCCCGTCGTTATTTTTATAATAATTTAAACTCAAACTTAGACTAACAAAGAACCTAAATAATTTAATCACAATTTATTAATTTAATTTACCACTAATTAATTAATAATACACTACCCAAATTAAAACACCTAAAAAACTAATACCTAATTAAATAAAGTCTACCCAATCGCCCAGCCCAACATCACCCCACACCCATGCAGCAGCCCAGTTCACCTGACCTTTATCTCCCCACCCTGCATCCATCGTCCCTCTCCCCCTTCCTTTTAGACACCAGCAACCCTAAAAAAAAAAGAAACCTAAAAAAACCTAACCCTAATACACCTAAGTCGCCGCACCTCGCCCCCGTCGCCCCAGCCGGGATTCTCGCCTGAGAATCCGACGAGTCACCTACCAAATCTTTCCTAAATCAAAGCCATAACTTACCTTAACCAAATCGTACACAAAATCTTACCTAAAACGAATAAGGAAATCGACACCAAATCAGCAAAAATCATACAAAATCAATACCCAAATGGCAGTCCAGAATGGTATCGATTTCTTAACAACACTGGAACCCAAATTAGGGCTATATAAACATAGCAATATACACATGCAATGGCATCGGAGGAGGGGAGACAGAAAAAAAAAACCTTTCAACACATTTGAAAGACAACCGCAATAACACCTAGAAACCCCTAGTTTCGCACATCTTAGCCCCGATAGCACAAAAAATAGAAATCCAGAAACAGCTTCGTTGTCACTTTCAAATCGCATAGCACAAAACCTCCGAGCGGATCGACGACTTGATATGCTGCCTCGGTTCGCTGCCCGGAGAAGGTAAAATTATCCCCCTTTCTGTCTAAGATCCGTTTGATGTCAGTGTGTGCGATGTGATCTTTCTATACATGTGTTAATAGATGTTTATGCTTATTAAATCAGTTGCTGGACATTCTTCTTGGTAATATTAACTGTCATTGATGTTTGCGATTATGGTTGTCGATGCGTCTTGATAGAAGTTGTTGTGTGACTAAATGAAGTAGCTATTTTTAGGGTACAATGAGGTGTATGTGTTAGACTCAGTCTTATTTCTACAATTTACTAGATTCAGAGAATATGACTTATGGTATATGGGAATACAGACTTAAATATATACTAGTTTTATACCAAGATCATGTCCTAATATTCTCTGTATCACCAGGGAGACATATGTATATGTGATAGCATGCCTCGCCCTCATTCAATTCATGTATATCCCTAGTTATGCAAATTATTTTTCCCTTCCCCTGATTTGAGTTAAATCTGGTCATATATGCCTATATTCTAGTCTGGTTGTGTTATTTGTATACACGTTTGTCTTGCGATGTGGAACCTATATATGTCTGATGGATACATCTCTCCCTGATTTTCTGCATATTTTACTAGATATTCCACTGGGATGTTCTGAGATATACACGACATGGAGGTTTAGATATACATCGAACATATATCGAAGTCGTACATATTCTGTATACCTTTATGCATACCGCGAGTCCATCTTGAGCATCTTATGTATATTAACTCATTATATATGTCTAAATGTATATCAGTTGTGGGCATGGAATATTTTTGGATTTGTGTGTTTTGCTTGAGCCTTATTAACGTTTGGATCTGCCAACTTTTCTCTCCTTCGGGCCTTCTCTGTATTTTAGTATATGTTGAGGTCCAATTTCTCATTAAAAATCGTCTAGACTGTCGTCGGGCCCGCTTGTCCTTTGAGTAGTAAAAAGGAAATGGTTTGCATATGTTCCTATATCAATATTTGTTTATCCTTTGATAAGTTTTGTTGCGATATATCCTTATTTTCTTCTTTTTTTACATTGCATGCATCGGAGCGAAAATGAAGAGTCTCATGGCGAGACTCATCACAAGCTACAGCAAATGAAGACCCGCATCTACGTGCATTCTCTATCCGCATCGGAAATTCCAACCCGTCGACGAATCACATCGCCATCCTTCGAGTCTTCTTTTGATTTCCTACTTCACCCCATTTATTTGTTGTAATTATTTGACTAAACGCTACTCTAATTAGCAGGACACCTAGAATAGTTAAACCTTGAATCAATAATTAGAAAGTAATTGGGTTTAGAAATTTGGCCCTTCCCCTAGTTGCTTATTTAGGATTGTCATGCATGTCGGAATATTTTTATCATTGCAAAGAGAGTAATTAAAAACTAAACTATATTTTGCATAATTAACAAAGCAAATTCATAAATAACTAACTTTCTCTTTATTTTCCATTGCCAAAAAGAGTATTTTATAAACAACATGAATGCATATTTTGGAACTTTATACTATGTTTTATAAATTATGTCATGCCTATTTACCTAAATGCATTTTTGTCAAAGAAACTGATTCCGGCATTATTACCTTTGCACTATACTATGCAATATATATTTTATCTAATATAGCAAATTTATATGTTCTTTAAGTATCTTATGAACATATATTTTCATCCAAAATTAATTCTACTTTATAAAACCATAAACCTTTTATGTCGTCAAAGAACACATTTTTTCCTTACTTTATATAAAACACTTGCAACATCCTTTTACTTCAAATACTTTTTTAAACATGCCTTTTAGCATAATAATTACCCTAGGTTTGAACGGACAACCGCAAGTTAGCGGATCTTTTAGGGCGCCTAACCCCTTCCCTTTAGGATAATAAAGAACTCTTGCCCAGAATCTCACACAATTTTGCAGACCATTAAAATGGAGTTAATGTCGACTTTAACTTAGTTGACATTTAGGTGTCCTAATTCACCCAACTAATTAGGTGGCGACTCCGCGAACCCTTTAGCATTTAGCACTTAGCACCCTTTTACTTTCTAGAATCACCTTTTAACATCTTAGCACACTTTAGCATTTATTTTATTTTTCTAACATTTTATTTAAGCAGGATTCGCTAGAATAATGTCGCGGTCGAAAAAGGGCGTGACAGAAATGGCGACTCCGCTGGGGATTTAAAGTTCTTAACCACAACAGACCTAGGGTTATTATTTGACATTATTTTTGCATTTAATTTTTATGTACTGTATTTTGTTTTATTTGTTTTAATTGCTATGTGTTTTACTGCTTTCCTTAAACTGGCATTCCGCTCATATTTCTTCCACTCTGAAAAATTCACACTATCACACACTACACGCGAGGTGCGCTTGGTGCATCAGCAAAATTCTTTCTTCAAAACCCAAATTTAGGAGAGTTGGTAATATACGTGGAGTGTCCGGTCTAACCGGTGGCCGCGTAGGCTTCTCACTCGAGTTGTCCGCTCGGGAACCTTGCGTCTAGTGAGCCAAATCTTTGAAACTTAGGATAGAGCTATACCACCCCTTATTTTAAGGCATGCATACATTTACCCTAGGTGGGTCAATCCTTGGCATTGACACCACAGTTAGGAAGCCCACCCAATTGTCGAAGGGTTTTTCACGACCCAACGACCAACAACATATTATGTGTTACGTGATATTGATGGATGAATCCGAGCCTAACGTGACATGCTAGCATTGGGAAATTTTGTATTTATTTTTTGGTTTTATGTATAGGATGAGTAGTATTCCAACAATCCCTGAAATCAGAATGGTGAGTGGTGTTCCGACAAAGCTAAAGATTTGGTGGGAGAATTTCGACGGCAGCAGCAAAATGACCATCAGAAGCAAATTAGGTTGTCTCATGGCTTTGTATGACATCGCTCCAGATCAGCATATATTTAGGGCTTGATTCAGTACTGGGATCCGGATAGGGCAGTGTTCAGATTTCAAAACTTCGAACTCACCCCCACATTGAAAGAAATCAACTAATTCACGAGCTTAGCTTACCAAGGGAGAGGACAAATCATCCCTTATAGTCAATCTGGAAAGAGATTCTTGCATTACATGGGCCTAAAGAACACAAAGGAACTCCGTTGTTTTGAAAATAATTGGGTTTCCCTAGATTATCTGTACGAGAGATATGGTCGCCAAGATAGCTATCAGTCGTTTATAAAAGAGTTCTCTTGCAGTCTGGGACAGTGGAAAACTAGACGACATACCGCGTTCGTTGTTGCTCTGTTAGGCACTCTAGTGTTTCCACTCGAGCATGGACGGATCAACACTTGCATATGTTCTGTGACCCGAATGGTTTTTGAAGACATTAATGGCACGCAACTTACTTTGGTCCCCATGATCCTAGCTGAGATATTTCGAGCTCTGGGAAAATGCAAGCGAAGGGAAACCAATTTCTTCGAGGGATGCAATCTCATCTTACAGATATGGGCCATGGAACACTTTTATCAACGATCGAATATGACAGACATTTGTTTTAGCAATGACTATAGGATTGTAAGTTTTTACGACAGGATGACGAGATTTGTGTCGTCGGTCGGTACTAGGGATTGGTATGAATTTCTGGCATCCCGCACTAGCAACCAAGTGTAATGGAGGTACCCACTGCTATCCCGTATCAACAAGGATTATGTAAGGAGCAAATACCGTTATTACATCGAGCTCATCGGATTAAGGGGACTTCAGCCATATGCTCCGTTGCGTGTACTCCGCCAGTTTGGTCAAGAACAGGTAATCCCTCTCCGATCGGACATGAAGGATTCAGAGGTCGCGTTTGGGGCAAATTGCACTTTTCCCAGAAAGAAGCAAATCCTTGATGAATGGAATAATATTGAGAAAATAGATGTCAAATATGAGCAAGCAGGAGGTACACCTGAATACTATGCATGGTTCAAGGAAGATTGTGGCAGTCCGAGTCCCAAAGGCAAACAGGGTTTCGAGGATATCAACATGACCAATTGGGTGAAAGTGTGCAGATTAGAGAGCAACGCCATCTCCCCTGAGATGTGGGACCAACTACAAAATATCATGCAATATTTGGAAAATGCAGGAGCAGGGCCTAGCAACACCATTACACCACCACCACATTCTCCGTCAGCATAATGTAGCATTAGGAATAATCTTTAGTTTTGACATTTCTTTATTGCAATTTAATTTTAGTTTTATTCCCAATAAAAGCATTTCGATCCGATGGCTCGGACCAATCTATCATTATCTCATATTTGACGCTTCGTCCTACCTCTGGCATAAGAAGGTCCCCCTGCATGTTAGGAAACGTTTTAATGTGCTATGTGCAATATATCTGCTACATACCTGCAAATTATATGCTTTATGCTAACTCCGTTTGCTGCATTGTAGAAGGATTTATTATTTCCCCCAAAAAAGGGCCGATTCGTATTTGATTCAACAATGTCAGAGCATCAACACTTTACCAGGTCCAAGGCACGAAATGATGACATGACTGGCTCGGGGGCGTCTGAGCCAAATGGTTTGGGGATTATTCCTGTCGGCGAAACAGAACCTTCAGAAGGGAGAAATGTCACTAGTCAAGAAGAATGCATCGCACAGCTACTACAACAAATTGCTGATATGCAGGTTGAGATGGAAAGACTACGGAATCTGATAAACTTATCCATTAGTTTGAATACCCCTATACCAGAGCAAAGGGCCACTACCTCACAAACTATCCCAGATCGACCTCCACCACCACATATCTCCCAAAACTCCCCACAAAGACTACCAGTTACCGATTCATGTCAAGCTATCCCTCGCCCAGCCAATCCTCAACCCCACCCTCAAAGCGATCCTCTTACTACCCATGTATCTCAACCCCCGCCTACTTACTTCACCCCAATCAGCCTGAATCGCCAGACTAACCAATACCCACACACCATGCCTATTACCAGCCCCAACAAATAACCCAGAACACCAACATACACAGTAGAGACCCAGCCTTTTACCGTCCCTGTGCTTCCCCAAGAAACGAATCATTACGAGGAAATGGAGAGGGAAGCTTGAGCCAAAATGGACGAGGACGTAGCCAAAGAGATTCATAGCTTGAAAGAAGTTGTTCGGAGCATGTGATCGGATAAGGGTCATGAAGGATTAGATTACGAGGATCTTTGCATGCATCCAGATGTGGAGCTACCTGTGGGGTACAAGGTGCCCAAGTTTGATTTATTTGATGGGAAATGGAACCCCCGTGCACACTTGAGTTCATATTGTTACAAGCTGATCGGAGTAGGAAAGAACCCAGCAGTCGTTATGAAGTTATTCATTCGAAGTTTGACCGGCGAGGCATTAGATTGGTATACTAGCCAGGACCCGCGGAAATGGCATAGCTGGAATGCATTGGCCCAAGACTTTGTGGAGCGATTCAGGTTCAATACAGAAACCGTTGTAGACAGGTTTTATTTGATGAAGTTGGAAAAAAAGTCTACGGAGACGTTCAGAGAATACGCCATGAGATGACGTTCAGAGGCAGCAAAAGTACAACCACCCATGGCGGAGAGTGAGATGACCACTCTATTCGTACAATCTTTGAAGGACGCAACCTACTATGAGCGAATGATAAGCGTCATCGGACGGAATTTTGCGGAAGTTGTCAGAATGGGCGACTTCGTGGAGGAAGGTATTAAAACTGGCAGGATTACGAATTTGGCAGCATTACAGGCAACTAATAAGGTAATTTAGTCAGGGACGATCGGGAGTACTTCACAAAAGAAGAAATAGACAGTTTCCCCTTCCATGTTCATACAAGAACGTAAACCCGAAGCATTCGTAACATACCAAAACCCGTCCTATCAAACCACATACTACCACACAAGCAACCAAAACTTCACACCTCACTATATACCTGCCCCACACCCCAACTACCACACACAGCCTATATATAACGCTTCCCAAGCACCCATTTATCCTGCCCTACATCGACCCGCCCATCAAGCCCGCCAACAAAATAGAGCGCCCAATGCACCCAGACCAAACACGAATTTTGAAGGAAGAGCACCCAAAACTCGCACCCCACTGGCTGAACCCATACCCCAAATATACGAAAGGTTGCGAGCTGCAGGCTTATCCAACCGATTCCAGGAAGGATTGCTAACCCTATCCCAAGATGGTATGATGAGAATAAGTGTTGCGCGTATCACTTCGATAGCCCAGGGCTAGACACTGAAAGTTGTTACTCCCTCAGGGATAAAATCGAAGCATTGATCAAAGAAGGGGTAATTCAGCTGAAGGATCCTGCCCCAAACGTGCATGATAATCCCTTGCCAAACCACGGCGACGCCAATATGCACTTGATAACCTTAGATGAGGAATACAACTTTGAGGGAACCATCCGATCAGTTCGAAGTGAAGGAAGAGCTGAACCTTCTTCTTTCATCGCCCCTGTTGCCAATATTTGAAAGAAAGCAGTATTTGAACTGAAAAGGGCACCGCCGAAACATAAGGGTTCAATCACAGTTGCTCAGACGCCCGGATGGGAGCCGCCAATCAGAGTAGATCGCAGAGAAATTGAGAAACAAGCCATAGAAGTCACCGCTGCAGGTATAACCAGGTCACGGAGGTATTACACACCTGTGGAGGCAGCCAGGGAGGTACCACAAAAGAAACCCGTGACAGGGGCTGAAGTTGAGGAGATTTGGAGGAAGATGCCCACTAAGGAATATTCTGTCGTGGAGCAGTTGAAGAAAACATCAGCACATATCTCTCTATTTTCACTGTTAATGTATTACGCCTTGGAGGTTGCGTTAATGGAGGTCGAAAGACGCGTATGTCACGACCCGATCGCGGATCGGTGCCCTACCTGGGCACCCTTACAGGTAAACATCAGAGATAATCAGCGTAACATACATGAAACTTATAAATAAAACAACGGAAGTAAAACAACAGGTCAGCCGATAGGGCTACCTTACTGGACGTACATAAAGCGGTTGCCTCGCTTTCTTTACAAAGCAGACCCACAATATGTGACTACGGACCTCTAAGAATTACAATCGTGGCGGGGCCCCGCCATACCACGAATATACATAGCCATGACAACTCCGAACATCGGAGCCATCTAAAAATCTTGAACCAGGATCCTAAGCTCGCGGATCCACCGTAATACCTAAACTGCGGACATTTAACGCGGCCGAAAGGGTCGATTAACAGTGCAGAATATGGAGCGAAATAACGTGCAAGAATCAAATCATAATCGTACAAAAAGAATGCCATTTTTAACTCCCGAAATCACTCGTATATTAACTGTTCCATTCCTTCTTTCCATAAGATTTAACATCATATTCTTACATACATACTTAAGAGGTTAATCAAGTTTTCCACATAACTTACTTATCTTACATAACATAATCCGCCCGTTTGCGGGACACGGTGTCTTGATGAATCATGTGACATAATCCGGCCGCTGTGGGGCTCGATTGTCTTGTGGAATCATGTAGCATAATTCGCCCGCTGTGGAG
The DNA here is from genome assembly GCA_029844215.1 of Przewalskia tangutica. Taxonomy (NCBI): domain Eukaryota; kingdom Viridiplantae; phylum Streptophyta; class Magnoliopsida; order Solanales; family Solanaceae; genus Przewalskia; species Przewalskia tangutica. Next base: position 64,058,014 of record CM056736.1, on the reverse strand, counting down.
CTCGGTGTCTTTGTGGAATCATGTAAGCATAATCCGCCCGCTGTGGAGCTCGGTGTACTGTGAAATCATGTAGCATAATCCGGCCCGCCTGTGGAGCTCGGTGTACTGTGACGTAACCCGTCCTATGTGTAGGCTCGGGGTAATATGGCGTAATCCGGCCTATGTGTAGGCTCGATGTATCTCATAACGTAATCCGACCTATTTGTAGGCTCGGTGTATCTCATAACGTAATCCGGCCTATTTGTAGGCTCGGTGTATCTCATAACGTAATCCGGCCTATTTGTAGGCTCGGTGTATTTCATAACGTAATCCGGCCTATTTGTAGGCTCGGTGTATTTCATAACGTAATCCGGCCTATTTGTAGGCTCGGTGTATTTTATAACGTGTCCCGCCAATTCGTAGGCTCGGTGTATTTTCCTTACATAACATTTTTAAACCATCTTTTCACTTCTTCTTAAGTCGTCATAACAACTTCCCATAAAGCTATTATAACAACCTTTCATTTTTGAGAACTTAAGACACTTTTATTCTTACAACATTAGGAAAACTAGATCCAAAATACTACGTACATACATACTTAAAAGAATCATAAAACCTCCTTTCTTTTTCAATCTCAAGTCACATACTCTTTTGGAAACCATCTTCTTAACTTTCAAATAAATTAAGCCATACTTTTAAAATTTAGTCCTTTCCACTTATAATCAAGGCTTATGGTCTTAACACCTCGTAGCATACACTCTTTAAAATCATGTCGCTTATACTTATAAAATCATGTCATCAATACTTTAGAAATCAAGTCCCATAACTTGAAAAATAAAGTTTCAAAATCCTTCAAAGACAACCAAAGTTCATAGTCTTAAAACTTCATAACATACATTCTTTAAAGTCCATTTACTTATACTTATAAAAATATAAAGTTCCATACACTTCCAAAACCAAGTAACTTATTCTCTTAAAATCATATAACTTCCACTTTTAAAATCAATCCCTTTTCACATATAAATTCAAGTCATTTTGAACATAAAATCCACTTACTTACTTTAACCAAATCAAGACACATAGCCTTTAAATCAAATCTCATAACTTCCTAACCATTCTTACCAACGTCTCCCATAAGACCTAGTAAGGACTTAGGACAATTTAAACATACTCTTAACTTAGATTCAACAATGCAAATACTTCTTAACTTCTAAGAGTAGAAGAAATCTTGAAATACTATCACATTGAGATTTCATACGTAGGATCATGCCAAAGAAAGAAGAGGTTCACATACCTCACGCTTGTCGACAAGTAGTAAAATGCTCCAAAGTACTTCAACCTATCATGGTCACAATCGTCCATTAACCTCTTACTTCAAACGTAGAATATTCTAAGTGCTAAGTCGCCAAATTCTATAGAAAATCGGACAAAGACCTCCTTTGTTTTTACTTACTTTGCCACCTTTTCAAGGCGAAATACAATAGCCAAACAGCCCCAATTGGCTCACAACAATATAGAAGGCAGTCCAATACAAATAATTAACTATACAATTTCAATTGGCTCACCACAATATAGAAGGTAGTTCAATACAATTAATTAACAAACTATTACAAACCACAAGTACAAATTCGGCCACCTGAGTTCAACAATACCAATTCTTATTCAATTTCCATTTCAATCCAACTTGGTAGCATAACATGATATCTAGTCGCAACGAATATAACTACTAGAATCTTCAAGTCAATTACATGCGACGATTCTAGTAACGATCAAATTGTATTCCAACTTAACATGACTTACTTTTCATTTCGAACTTAAGCTACAAGTAATCCATAATACTTATTAACTTCAACTTAACAACTTCATGCTAGCAACATGTAAAGCTAACAACAACAATATAAATAATCTTGTAACACTTTCAAAGAACAAGATTATACCTCAAACGAATTGTAATCCAATCTTCAAAACCGAAGTTGCTCCTTAGCAACCTAGAGCCTCGTCAAGACACTTCAATCCGCTCCTTGAGACCCTTAGAACCACACCAACAACTTTCCTTCAAACCTCCAATCCAAAACCTAGAAAGCCACTAGGTTTTCGCTTTGCGACTAATACGAAAACTCTCTTTTTCCGGGGGTTTTCTATTGAGATACACTTACAATACCCTCATGAACCTTGGTTTAAAGTGTGGGGCTTAATGGACAAGAAAGCATAAAATTTTCCTTTTGAAAGTGGAGGGGCGAGAGCTCTTCCTTGAGTTCTTCAATTTTGTGGAAATTTTTCTAAGTGTAATGACATACTCTTGCTACTAGTAGTGTAATAAAGGGGCATTGAGGGTTAAGATGTAACCAAATGGGTGGTTTAGATGAAGTCTTATAAAATATCAAGACTTGGGACCTTTGACTTTGGTCAAGAAACTCAAGCTCATTAATAGGAAGACTTTGTCATCTTAAGACTATGGTCAATGACCATTTTGGCCATGCCTATTTCGTCCAAGGCATCAATAAGGGGGGTGACAAGTGTCGCCCTCCCATTCGTCACAATACTACGTTTTCCGACAATTTCACAATTCCGATAAATTTTTTTACAAGTCTCAAATCTTAACACTTGCGAGTTCTTACGTACGTTCTTAAAGCATGTCCTGAAAATACGGGGTGTAACAGCATATGTTCCAGAGGGTACAACAGACGAGAACTTGACAGTTTTAGTTGGACAAGTGCTAGAGGCCCGCAGAATCGCCTTTCACGATGATGAGTTACCTGCTGGTGGCGTCAGACACAATCTTGCATTGAATATCACCATCCAGGTCGCAGACAAGATTGTTTCAACAGTGCTGATTGACGGAGGCTCGGCCGTCAACATTTGTCACATGACGACGCTGCTGAAATTGGGGGCAGACTGCAAGAAAATTCGTAAAAAGTCATATCAGGGTCAAAGGTTTAGACGGAGTCCATAGGGGTGTCGAAGGCGAAATTGACCTCACGCTGCTGATCGGACCTGCAGAATTCGTTGTGGAGTTTCAAGTATTGGATATTGTTACATGTTACAATCTGTTGATAGGAAGGTCGTGGATTCACGAGGCTGGTGCAGTTCCGTGTACCTTGCATCAGTGCCTAAAGTTTATATGGAATCACCGCTGAGTAATAGTACTTGGGGATAAAAAGGGGAACATCAACACCGATTATGCAGTCCCTGTCATAGAGGACATAAAACAGTTGGATGGTTCAGTCTTTCATGTTAATGAGATCAAGAGCGCCAGCAAGGTCAGACCGTTGCAGCTGCCACGTTCTCTTACAATGGTGGCCAAGAAAATGCTAAGAAATGGGTTCGAGCCCGGCAGAGGTCTTGGATTCGGTATGAAGGGAATCACAGAGCCTATCCAGTTGTTTGGGAAGAAGGACACTTTTGGTTTGGGGTACCAGCCCACCTCGAAGGATTCGGTGACTACGAGCCTCCGGAAAAAGGGAGACATTCTCTTGCCTATGCCCATTCCGCCCCTGAGTCATTCGTTCGTCAAAGCCTGCACCATCCAGATGCCGAAAAAAGATGACCCAGAGGATCTTGCAGCAGAGTTCCAGAATATGTTCATAGGTGAAGATGAAGTAGAGTGTTGTATGATCACAGGGGATCACGAGGAAGAACCCACCATTTGGGATGCAGAGCATGGATACAGCCTAAATAATTGGACTTGCACCCTTGTCCTGACCTTTCGAGGAGCTTGGTAGAGTTTATGATAGTTCTAGCGATATCACTTTATATCTAAAAAAGAAAAAAGCAGACCTGCATTTATGTTTCTTTAATATGTTTTTAATCTCGCATTTTGCTTTCATCATAAAATTCCAGGATATTTTTGCAACTTTAAAACTTGTTTGTGTTAAATTAAATTTTACGCATTCTTCTTTCAGCGATCATATTAATAAACATGTCGATAATGCGAATATGACATGTAATGAAACCAGCGAACAAAGTTCAAATGGAAGGCATAACCCCGAGAAACAGGAAGAATGTCCACAATCAGAGCTTAGCCAAGATCTGAAAAACTTTGAGAATAGGCCTAAACCGAATTTAGAAGAAACTGAGTTGATAAACTTAGGTGATGAGGAAGTTGTAAAAGAGACTAGGGTCAGTGCCCACCTAAGTGTCACACAGAATAAAGAGTTGATTGAGCTCCTGAAATAATACACCGACGTGTTCGCTTGGTCGTATGACGACATGCCAGGTTTGAGTACGGATATCGTCGCACACAGGTTGCCTATTGAGCCGTCTTATCTTCCCGTAAAACAAAGGCCAAGAAAGATCAAACCAGACATGAGTTTGAAGGTCAAAGAGGACGTGTCTAAACAGTTCGACGCAAAGGTAATTCGGGTTGCAAAGTACCCTACTTGGTTAGCAAATATCGTGCCGGTAAAGAAGAAAGATGGAAGGGTCAGAGTCTGCGTGGATTATAGGGACCTCAACAGAGCTATCCCGAAGGATGACTTTCCTCTTCCAAACATTCATATACTCATCGACAATTGTGCAAAGCATGAACTACAGTCGTTCGTCTACTGCTTTGCTGGTTATCATCAGATCCTTATGGCAGAGGAGGACGCAGAAAAGACAACATTCACTACCCCATTGGGGGGTGTACTTGTTACACCCCGTAAGTCCAGGACATGTATAAGAGAGTGTACGTAAGGAACCAAGACTTGGAAATTAGTACGAAAGGAAGAATTGTTTTTCCAACGGAAAATGTTCCGAACGTCGGAAAGGAAAAATATTCGTTGTTGAGAATTGGATTCTCAAAATACATTATTTGAAGAGTATGGGACTTAGTAATATTATGGAAACTTATTTTTTGCGGATTTGGTCACGTGGGGCCCACCCGAGGAATTTTACGTTTTGTGGGGCCATGAGGTTCTGAATTTTATGGACGAATGAGAGGCGACACGAGGCACCCCACCATGGCTTGGTCCAAATTTGTACAAGGGTAAAATGTTCATTGACCACTTTGGAAGATAATTCTTTATAGCATGATTTTGTTGACTTGTCAACTTGTCCATGGCTTTTCATTAATTGTCTTTCATCCTAGACCACAAGTGTATTAATCCAAGCCCTCCACTGTGTTTTATATACATAGCTAGTGCAAGACAAGCTCATTTTACACTTAGAAAATATCCCAACAATTGTTGTTCTTCAACATGCTCTCGGCTAAGTGCAATTTCCCACATGAGAAATTTGTAGTTTTGATCCATTAGCCACAAGACTTTAACCCAATGTCCCTTAGGGTATTGTAAGGATATCTCAATAGAAAGATTTCGGAAAAACGGAGTTTTCACGTTAGTCGCAAGGCGGAAACTATTGGAGTTCTTCAACTTTGAAGTTGGAACTTGAAGATGGGTTCTTCATAGGCCTCTAAGGAGTGCTTGGAGCGGATTGGAACTTAAGGAAAGGAGCTAAGAATTGCTAAGGCGCGACTTTGGATCTTGGAAATTTTAAGGGCTTATAAAGGTATTATTTTTGTCGTTTTAGCAATTAAGGTTTACTTATCATTGTAGCTATGGTTATTAGCAAGCATGAGTTTTATAGTATGAAGTTTGATAAGTATTTGGACTATTGGAACCCTAATCCAAAATCTAGCATGTTTAGCTTTAAGATTTCAATTCAAGTCGATTATTAGTTAAGTCGTCACATGTTGTATAAAGAAGGAATTTTAGTTGTTGAAGTTGTTTATGACTAAGTAACATGTTGACCTAAGAACTTGAATTGGAAAAGGATTGGAAAAGACTTTGAATTGTTAGTATGTAGTTGGCGAGAATGGCTTGGAGTTTTAAGCTATTTACATTATGAATTGTGGGCGGAATTTTACACGTATTGTAGGCGTGTAATCCCCTTTTGTTTGGTTGTTGTTTGGAGCCTTAAATGTGGCTTGTTGGTTATTGTATTCGGCCTTGAAAAGGTGGCAAGTGAGTCGAAACAAAGGAAGTCTTTGCGATTTTCCGTAGAATTAGAGACTAAATACTTAGTATTATTCTACGTAGGGACTAGAAGTTGATAGTCTTGTTGTGACCATTATAGGTTGACACTTCTACGTACGGCATATTCGGCTTAGCTTGTGGATATTAGCCGAAAAGGTATGTGAACTATCTCCTCTTCTAGCATGATTCCTTAGAATAAAGAAAGTAAGTTCTACTCTTCGAATGATCCATTCCTTGCTTGTATTTGGATTGCCTAAAATAGAATTTGTTCTATGTACTTCCTTGAGTGTACTTTGATGTTTAAATTGTAAGTAGTATAATCCATTTCCTTAGGGAAGTTTGGATTCTTAAAAGTGAAGGTATTTTTCTTAAAGTACATAGAAACTTGAAAAGGAAGTGATTTCCAAATCTTTTGGCTAGTGCCTTAGTTCTAAAACCTAAAGGTCATTATAATGACTTTAGGGGAGTCAAAGGAGTGATTTACTTATTTGATTTAAAAGAGGAGAAATGACATGATTTAAGAGAAGTAACTTGCGTTAAGGGTGAAGTTACTTGAGGTTTAAAAAGTAGAATAAAACTTGTTTTCTAACTATTAAGAGACTTGAAGTATTTTTTAAAGTTAAGAACTTGATTTGTAAGTATGTGATACTTGGTTTTAATAGTATAAGTCTCTTGGTTATTGAAGGAATGGATACGTCTAAAACCATAAAGGGTTATAACGACTTTATGGGAAGTTGGTTATAACGGCTTTATGGAAGGTTTAGAAAGTTGTCTATTTTGATTAAATCGGCATAAGTTGCCTAGATTGTAAAAATTTGGAGTTACTTGATTTCAAGCTTTGAAATGAGTTTTCTGAAGTGTAGTAACTTACCTTGAAAAATAGACACGCCTTGATACTACGGTGTTAGTATCTTGGGGCTTTACATAGAAAGGAGTCTTTTATAAAAGAATGTATGTATGCCTTGCTAAGTACTTTGGCTTGATAAATTGAGGATTTGTCTAAGTGTGCCTTGATAAGTACTTTGACTTGTTAAAAGAGAATTATTCTATGTATGCCTTGATAAGTACTTTGGCTTGTTAAATGAGAATTTATTCTATTTGTGCCCGGATAAGTACTTTGGCTTGATAAATGAGAATTTATTCTATTTGTGCGGATAAGTACTTTGGCTTGATAAATGAGAATTTATTCTATTTGTGCGGATAAGTACTTTGGCTTGTTAAATGAGAATTTATTCTATTTGTGCGGATAAGTACTTTGGCTTGTTAAATGAGAATTTATTCTATTTGTGCGGATAAGTACTTTGGCTTGTTAAATGAGAATTTATTCTATTTGTGCGGATAAGTACTTTGGCTTGTTAAATGAGAATTTATTCTATTTGTGCGGATAAGTACTTTGGCTTGTTAAATGAGAATTTATTCTATTTGTGCGGATAAGTACTTTGGCTTGTTAAATGAGAATTTATTCTATTTGTGCGGATAAGTACTTTGGCTTGTTAAATGAGAATTTATTCTATTTGTGCGGATAAGTACTTTGGCTTGTTAAATGAGAATTTATTCTATTTGTGCGGATAAGTACTTTGGCTTGTTAAATGAGAATTTATTCTATTTGTGCGGATAAGTACTTTGGCTTGTTAAATGAGAATTTATTCTATTTGTGCCCGATAAGTACTTTGGCTTGGTTAATTGAGAACTTGCCTATATGTCTTTGGTAATAGCCTTTGAGTGGAAGTATTATGTTTTATTAAGTTGCCGCGACTCTCGGTTGAAGGGTCATTTTGTCTTGTTGAAGTTCTTGGGACGTCTGAAGCGGTGATGTGGGATTCCACGGGTATGCTTAGATTACTTGTAGTACTTGGGTTAAATTCCTGGATTTTTATAGAAGACATGGTAGTGCTTATGTCTTGTTTGATGGTCGGTCGAGATAGGGTAAGAGTATAAGTGAGGGGTAAACCCCCAAGATGCTATACCACCTGCTTTACCACCTCTCCGAGGTAGAGTATATGTGAGGGTAAACCCCAAGATGCTATACCACCTGCTTTACCACCTTCTCGGTAGAGTATATGTGAAGTACACCTTTGAATCTTATACCACCTTTACCACCTTCTACAGGGTAAGAGTATAAGTGAGGGGTAAACCCCGAATCTTTATACCCGGTGGGACTTGGTGTTCATGTATGCCTATTGGTGTTATGTTATATCTGGATTTGGCGGTGAGGAAGGATTCCACGGCACGATTGATATTATGGGCGTGAGACCCGTAGTTATATTTAGTAGTGACTTTGAGGGCTGCGTCCACGACTTGATATGATCGCTTATGTGTTATGTCTTGTAGGTTGGCTATCATACATGTCTCTGTTTTGTTTAGATTATGATTTCATTCTGATACTCTTTGTTCACATACTTGGTACATTCTTCGTCGACCTCGCCCGGAAGTGCGTTAAATCTGCATGAGTTTAGGTGCCTTGATTCGGTGATCGGCAGTGTAGGATCACCTTTCGGGGTTTTGGATAAGCTCCTTCTATTAGGAGTTTATCTTTGGTATATGTCCTTGATGCAGGCTTTGTATAGTTTTAGATGCAGGCGGGGCCTTGTCCCGTCATAGTTGATTTAACTCACAGAGTGCGTATTCATATGTGGGATTGGACTCGTATGCGGTGTAGTGTTTTTGTTTATGTATATATGGCGGCCTTCGGCTTTGCCCTTGCACGCACGTTTGTTTTAAAAGAAAAAAAATGAGGTGTTATTTGATTCATGACTTACTTGTATTGTTAAGGTAGAAGGGTGCGGGTAGGGCACGATCCACGAGCTTGAGGTTGGTGTGATCTTATTATCGAGTAATGTCGTTCGGTCTCAAGAACGCGGGCGCTACCTATATGAGAGCCATGACTACCATCTTTCATGACATGATTCATAAGGAAAATGAAGTCTATGTAGACGATGTCATCATCAAGTCGCGAAAAGCGGAGGGCCATTTGGCGAACTTGAAGAAATTCTTTGAGCGGCTGAGACAGTATAATCTGAAACTGAATCCTGCGAAGTGTGCATTTAGCGTTCCTGCTGGGAAGCTGTTGGGTTTTATAGTAAGTAGAAGAGGGATTGAGCTGGACCCTTCGAAAATAAAAGCCATCCAGGAGCTACCTCCTCCGAAAAGCAGAAAAGACGTAATGAGCTTCCTTGGTCGTCTCAACTACATCAGCAGGTTCATAGCTCAGTCCACCGTGATATGCGAACCGATATTCAAATTGTTGAAAAAAGATGCAACTACCAAATGGACAACAGATTGTTAGCAGGCATTTGATAGAATCAAAGAGTACCTTTCTAATCCGCCAGTTTTAGTACCGCCAGAACCGGGGAGACCTTTGCTACTCTATTTGTCTGTATTAGAAAATGTTTTTGGATGCGTGTTGGGGCAACACGATGAAACAGGGAAAAAGGAGCAGGCCATATATTATTTGAGTAAGAAGTTCACAGTGTATGAAGCTCGTTACACTCTACTAGAACGTACTTGTTGCGCATTAACTTGGGTCGCCCAGAAATTCAGGCATTATCTATCAGCATACACCACTTATCTCATTTCGAGGATGGACCCGCTTAAGTATATCCTTCAGAAGTCCATGCCCACCGGAAAACTAGCAAAATGGCAAATTATGTTGAGTGAATTTGATATCGTGTACGTCACACAGAAAGCCATAAAAGGGCAAGCATTAGTTGATCATCTTGCTGAGAACCCGGTCGATGAGGAATATGAGCCTCTTCGAACCTATTTCCCTGATGAGGAGGTATTGTTTGTCGGAGAAGATATCTCAGAGGAGTACCCAGGTTGGAGGATGTTCTTCGACGGAGCGGCAAACTTCAAGGGGGTTGGCATTAGAGCAGTTTTGGTTTCAAAAACAGGTCAGCATTATCCTATCTCCACGAAGCTCAGATTTCCATGCACCAACAATATGGCAGAATATTAAGCTTGCATATTGGGACTCAGAATGGCTGTAGATATGAACATACAAGAGTTACTGGTCATAGGTGATTCAGACTTGCTGATCCATCAAGTACAGCCGGCTTATTGCTCTCATATAGATGAAGAAATAGACGGGAATCCATGGTACCATGACATCAAAAGATACCTCAAAGCAGGAGAGTATCCGGAAAGCATAACCTACATTCAGAAGAAAACACTCCGAAGATTAGCAAACCATTTCTTTTTGAATGGGGAGGTTGTATCTGAAGGACTCGGATCTGGGCTTCGAGATGTGTCGGCCTCGAGCGAGCAAGCTAGTAGAAGAGATACACGGAGGGACATGTGGACCTCATATGAACGGCTTCACTTTGGCGAAAAAGATTCTGCGAGCAGGTTATTTTTGGATGACGATGGAAACAGATTGTATCCATTTTGTGCAAAAATGTCGGCAGTGCCAGATTCATGGGGATTTGATTTGAATACCTCCGAATGAACTTAATGTGACAAGTTCTCCTTGGCCATTCACAGTTTGGGGCATGGATGTCATCGGCCCTATCGAACCCGCTGCCTCAAATGGGCACAGATTCATCCTCGTAGCAATTGACTATTTCACTAAATGGGTAGAAGCATCATCACGGATCGATGGCGAAGAAGGTAGTAGTCGACTTCGTTCGCAACAACATCATTTGCGATTTGGAATTCTGAATCGATTGTAGCAAATAACGGAACCAATCTCAGTGATAACGTCGTGAGATATGTGGGAATTTTAAGATCACCCACCGTAATTCCACTCCGTATCGGCCTCAGATGAATGGAGCAGTAGAAGCGGCCAACAAGAACATCAAGAGGATATTGCGCAAAATGATCAGCAACTACAAACATTGGCATGAGCATTTGCCTTTTGCACTTTTGGGTTATCGCACCACAATCCGGACTTCTACAGGGGCAACGCCATATCTTTTGGTCTATGGAACATAAGTTGTGCTACCAGCAGGGGTGGAAATACCATCGTTGAGAATTATCCAAGAAGCCGAGTTGAGCGAAGCCGAATGGATACAAGATCGTTGTGAGCAGTTGATGCTGATTGACGAAAAGAGGTTGAATGCAGTCTGTCATGGGCAGCTTTATCAGAACAGAATGGCTAGAGCTTTTAACAAGAGAGTAAGGCCAAGGTTATTCAAGTTGGGACAATTGGTTTTGAAACGTATATTTCTAAATCAAAGTGAAGCTAAAGGAAAGTTCGCACCTAATTGGCATGGGCCCTACATGGTTCATCGAGTATTAAGTGGAGGAGCTCTAATCTTAGCTGAGATGGATGGCGAAGTATGGCCTAAAGCTATCAACGCAGATGCGGTAAAGAGATATTACGTTTAGCAGCATTTGTTTTTCATGTAATCCCCTTTACATTGTAAAAAGTTGCATTCCCTTGGTGGGATATGCATAGAGCCCATATAGGGTCTCGTCGCTTCAAATTAGAAAGCCCCTTTACTTGTAATTGGAACTACGTTCGACCTGATTCCCTCGGCGGATACGTAGGCGGCCACATCGGCCTCGGTCTCACATTTAGAAATTTTAGCTTTATCAAATTTCGTTTGTAATGAACTACGTCATGACCTGATTCTCTCATGGGGATACGTTGGCGGCCTAAATCGGCTTCGGTCACACCATTATGAATCTTCCCATTGGCCCGCGTGCAACATAATGTGTTGGTTATTCCAAAAGAGATATGAGCAACTCCCGCCAGAGTTAAGTCTTGCCAGCGCATGATATGGCGAGACAATCTCAGGAAACGCACCGTGAAGAGATCATAATAAAAGATGCTCGTTTGGTCAGAATACGTGTCATATTCGGTAAAATCGACAAGGCTTTTACACTTTATACGCAGGTCATATAAATGCGTATTTCTAAAAGATGTTTGTGCATACCTCATGAAAATGTTTCGTTTTGGAAAATACTTTTGGGACGTTATGTCAAAAAATTCTCGCTACCAAACATCCCAGCGAGATCGCAAGTCGTAGGTCCAAACAAATCAGCGGTATGAGGCGAGAAAGGATCAAGGCAAAGTCGATCTGAACCGACCCCAAAACTCACAAATTTTCTTTGAGCGCAGGTCTCTTCATATTAGCAGAGGCAGAAAGAATGCAGCAGAAGCAGAAAGGGACATCGACGATCAACAATCAAAGTCCAAAACCACAACAAAGTCTAGCGCATCAGCTCAGGCATAAAGTCAAATTGGCAACCCATGCATCGCACACAACAAAGGCATCGTAGTAACGACGTTCGGGGCATCTTGGTGCCTTATCGGCACCCTAGTGATACAATCATCAGAGAAAACCAGCGGAAAATGAAACTTTAAACAAGAAACAAGATATATGAACATAAAACAGGCCAACCCAACGGTTACCTTCCAATAACATATATAAATACAACTCTTACAAAACGAACAGTTTAATCCTTTTTTACAAACCACACTTGGCAAGATTACTACAGACCTCTAAGATTTACAACAACTATGGCGGGACGGGGCCCGCCATACCACGAATGTACAAGAACCTACAACTCGGGGAACACATACCAAAAGATAAGCCTCGGAGAAAGCGGAGCTTCCCAAAACGCTGGCGAGATCCTAAGGCGAGGATCCACGGCCGATGTACCTCTACTGCGGCATGAGCGGCCCGAGGAGGTCGATCTGGCAGTACCAAGTATGTGAAGCGTAAAATCAGTAATGAAATCATACTAGTCTAAATAAAGCGGGAGACATGTATGATAACCAAACTACTGATTCACAACATAAAGCGGTCATGTCGATCGGGGACTCACGCCTCAAGTCATCACTCAAATATAACTATGGGTCTCACGCCCACAACATCAATCATGTTCGCATCATGGCGCGTGCCCCGGAATGCTGCGCCGGTGTAGGCATGTCCATGATGCAACAATAATACCAATGCCCGTGGCCACGCGTGCCGGAATTCTACCTCGGTGTGAACGCGTCCGTGACATCAACAATAATATCTTGGGTGATCAACCTGCGCGCCACGTGCCCCGAATTCTACCTCGGTGTAGACATGTCCATGTAACACAATAACAATATATCGGGTAATCAACCCGACCGCGTGGCGCGTGCCGGAATCTTGCGTCGGTGTAGACATGTCCGTGTGACATCAACAACAAGCGGTAATCAAAATGGAAACATACGAGTGGAATTCTCCATCATCGCCGGCCGCGTCAAGTAAGTTCTCGACAAGTCGGCCGCCTCTGTCGAGAGCGGTAACACGAAATACCACACTTGCACAACAAAGGCTATCATCACAAGCATAGGCAAGTTTCACAACAACAAGCATAGTCGAGTTTCACACTGACTCAAAGTACTTTCATTTTATGCCAAAGTCGGGTTTTAACCCCAAAGTACTACATCGTTAAGTTCTTTTAAAGAGATCCATTACTTTTATAAGAGTCACCCGATACCGTAGTATTAGAATGACCAACCCACATTCCTTTTCAAAATCAAGTAACAACATTCTTTCCTAAGTTCGGTTTGCCTAGTTTGATTACTCAAGCTTCTCATTTTCAAATGGTTTCATAGTTCCCAAACTTAATCACTTGATTCCTTTTAGAACAATTGAGTAACATATGTCTCGCGTGAGTAGGTTATTCTTGTTTACAACATTCTTATTACGTGACCATGATCTAGAAAATGTAATATCATTTTGTCTCATCTTAGTTTCTATGCGGATGGAGGTTTTACTGGTTTTAATACGATACATCATTATTCAATACATTTTCCTTTATTAACTGCGGTGGTCCGTCGATACACATTCGATTTCGAAATCAGTAAAACATTATCCCTTTAAATAAAACCAAGTACTCATTACTCACGAATGAGGTTTCACACAAACATTCACATTAAACAAATAAGTTAAGTCTCTTATCTTATAAGATCAAGTCTCTTAACTCCTAACATTGATAAACCATTTTCACTACATAAGGTCGTTATAACTAACTTCCCGTAAAGCTATTATAACACCCTATGTTTTAAACCAACCAAATCACTTAGCACATGTACGTCTACCGTACTACATAGTTCACAACAATCATGCTAGAAAAGATAGGAAGAGTTCACATACCTCGCGACGATTTATCGACAATAAGCAAAATGCTCCAAGTACTACAACGCGCTAGCCCTTTCCACCTCAAGTAGAATACGCTACTCTTAGTACTTTCACCTAAAAAGGTCACAAGCGTCTATTAACTTCAAAACACAAGGTTCCATGTTCTACGAAAATTGGCGCCTCTCCGCAACAGCGTAAATCTCCTCTCTATCGAGGCCGCTACCAAGCCAACCGGGGTTTACCGTCTAACGGGCGTGTACCATTCTACTACACAACAATGCTACACAAGTCTGCAATACTGATCTATGTAAATCTGATTCGATTCTTTATTCTTCAGGCTTAAGTCAAAAGACATTGCCACAATAATGTTCAGTTCTATATATAGTATACCTCAACTATATATTCCTACCACATGTAATCTCCAATTACAATAAGGGGACAAGAATATTTACCTCGACAAGCCCAAAATTATCCAAGTTATAATGTCGATCCTGAGCAAGGTTTAGCTCCACTCCGTGCGCTCCAAACCACTCCAAACAACCCTTAGAAGTTCTAACCAACTTCTACTCAAATACTTCAACCAACTACGAAGATTTCCTTAGGGTTTCGGTTTGAGACTAAAAGGACAAAAGGTAGTATTTAAGACTCTACGTATAGAGGTAACTTTTGAAATACTACTAGGTAAAGGCTAAGGTATTTTGGGCATTATAACAATACTAGGAGAGTATTTCTATACCACAAAAAGGGGGTATTATACGAAAACAACTAGGCTAGGGGGGGTACCCCTACGGCTCAACCCTAAAGGAAGGGGGGGTGGGTCTCGGCCACACCACAAGGAGGGGGGGTGCTACTCTCGGCCAAGGGGCCTGCGAGAAAGGGAGGGCTTTCAAGACTTAAGGAAGTGAGGTGGATGAAGAAAGCATCACAGGAGGGTATTTATAGAAATCAAGGGTCAAGATCTAGCCAAGTGGGGGGCAAGTGGAGGGCCAAGATATGCCCAAGTGCCCCCTAGACCCTACTCCTTAAAACCCTCACAAATATCTACACAAATATCTACCACCAACTTGCCCACTTGACACCCCAATCGTTCAAGCCATTACCGCCCCACACTCCACCAACTTGAGGGTGACAAGTGTCGCCTCGTTGGTCCAAAATGTTTCGTCGCTCGGAAAAATCCGCAAAAATACAAAGCGACATAGCGGAATTTTCCGCGCGAAGCTACGCAAAGCGTTTCGTCAAAAACGACTCAACCGGTGTTGTGCACAAAGGTAAATTCGGCCAGGGTGCCACGTGGGGTGACACGTGTCGCCCCGATTCGCCTGAATATTTCGTCTTAGAAAATATCCAAAATACCGGAAATCTCAAAAACAAGCGGGCCCCACAAAAGTAAATTTCTCAGTGGGCCCACGTGACCATTCAGAAAATAAAATCTCAAAATTCTAATATAATTTAAGAAGCCCACATACCAAATCTGGGAAACCAATTCTCATTAACGAACCTTTTTCTTCACAAATTAGGAAACTTTTAAGTGAAAACTCACATCTTTCTTTCTTTTCAAAAATTTACCAGTACTCTCTGCAAATGCGTCGTCCTCACATACATACCACGCAACTACGGGTATAACATTCTCCCTCGTAGAAACATTCGTCCCGAATGTTCCTTCTCAATCGGATAACGATAAAGTTCCTCTAACAAGTTCGCCGCGCCACGAACGCCACGAACTAACACACGTTCTCTTCTTTCCTTACTCGTCGTGCCCTTCTCGAACACTTGAACTCTCGACGTACCATACTTCAGTCATTACTTAGTTCCCAAAATCTGCGAGTCACTACCCCAAACTTGGTCATCTTACTAACCTCGAAACTTCCTAGGCCATTCCGGCCTTTACGAACCGCTGCAGTCGAACGCGTCCACGAACTCATACGATGATCACACAAACTTGGGCCTAGCATCCTCGTGACCCCACCACTGGCGGGACCACGAACTGACCCCACCCCAAACCGGGTTCTGGGTTGACCATAAATGGTCCTCAACCCGACCCACTAGCGCGCCAAACTCTTGTTCCGCGATCCGGAACAATCTTACTAATTGAAATCATGTAAGCTAACACTTCCATCTGACACTTGCCTCGGACTTATCACACAAATAATGCCCACGTATACTACTACTCGATAAGGGTCAAAAATAAATCTTTAACTCAAGACGACCTTACCACAAGGTCTCGATCGTGACATAGTCTAAGGTTACACTTACCGTACCCCACGTATCCTCCCAACTAAGCATGTTTTCTAACTCACAATTAACACAACGCTATTCGCACATAGCACATAATAATGAGACCATCATAACAAGCATACCAAAACTCTAGAGGTTAAGGATATACAGAAGCTCTGGCTCACTCTAATCATAGGCACGCCTGCAGCATGCGTATAGAAAGCGATGAACGACCAGCGATCCGGTGGTGAGTCGTAACATCCGTGCTACCCTTGGTGGACAGTTCCTCGCAAAATGGCCTGCTGGCGCCAAAATAACAAGCTCCCCTGGCACCACGACACTCCCGAAATGCGGTCTACCACATCGACCACACCGAGGTAGGGTGACGCGTCAGCCAACACCGCACTTCGCTGGAAACTGAACCGCTTGGAGCCACGACTGCTCCGAATACTCTGAAGGTTGTGGAGGACCACTCTGCTGGCGGAGGTACAAAACTAGTATCTTTCTTGGCGGTCCGCCTCGAAAGTCACCAAGGACCTGTTGTTACGGCCTCTTCTGTGATCTTGGTCATTCCGTCGACCTCTCCGTGCCTCGCATCCGGTCGTGAGCTGCGTGCGGGCAATGTCCATGCGGTGAAGAGCTACTCTGAACATGCCTCGACATGTAATCATCGAGCCACGAAACATATCGGTGCACTCGATCCTCCATACTAGCTACTGTATTTGGGGCGTCGCAGGGCGATGAGTCGAACTACATTGTACTCGAACCGTGCGCCGCTCTGTCTAAGCATCAAAAATCTGTCGGCGTGCCCTCTCATGCGGAGGCGAAGTGAAGTGAGAAAGCCCCGAAAACTCATCCCATCTTGCTGGAGTGCATGCTCTCCCGGGAAAGCTCATGAATCAAACCAATCGGCTGCGGTATCACGCAGCCGATCACGAACAAGGTCGCAGACTCGGTCTCTGAAGCCTTGATCACCGCGTGATCCGTAGCTGCGGATGAACTCCTGCGGATCATCCTCGAGCCTCGACCCGTAAAACTCGCGGGCTCTGACTCGAGAAAGTCAGTAGCCTCAAACTATCTGCTCGGGGTGAACGGCTGGTGCTCTTGGGCCAGGCTGCTGCGTCGGCCTATCCTCATATCATCCCGACCACGGCAGCCAAGCGGGCCATCTCGCGTAACCCATCTCCTGCCCCGGTGTGGGGTGAAGGCTCGAGTGCTGTGGTCTCGGCAGCCCACTGCTGGCTCTAAGCTTCTGGGTGGCGGCGTCACAAAACCCGCCGTCGAAGCCTGACCTCAGTCTTGTCGGACTGCGCCTCGTACTCCTCTGTATCTCACTAGCGGCACCTCGGCTGCCTTGCCCGGGCTCACGGTTGCCTTGCGGCGGAGGCATAAGCGGTAAAGCGAGATCGTCGGAGGGTCCAACTTACAACATGCTACAGGCACGATCTCGGAATGAGAAGAATGAAACCAATCCTAAATGTCCTATAGCCTCACGATTATAGATGTGGTGCACAACACGATAATCAAGACTACACTAGACACGATGCAGACACTTTCAGAGGATTAGCGCTCACGATACCACTTTTGTAACGACCCGTTCGGGGCGTTCTTGGTGCCTTATCGGGCACCCTAGTGATACAATCATCGAGAGAAAACCAGCGGAAAATAAAACTTTAAACAAGAAACAAGATATATGAACATAAAGCAGGCCAACCCAACGGTTACCTTCCAATAACATATATAAATACAACTCTTACAAGCGAGCAGTTTAATCCTTTTTACAAGCCACACTTCAGCGATTACTACAGACCTCTAAGATTTACAACAACTATGGCGGGACGAGGCCGCCATACCACAATGTACAAGAACCTACAACTCGAGAACACATACCAAAAGATAAGCCTCGAGAAAGCGGAGCTTCCAGCAGTTGGCGAGATCCTAGGCGAGGATCCACGGCCGATGTACCTCACTGCGGCGTGAGCGCGGCCCCGAAGGAGGTCGTCTGGCGGTACCAAGTATGTGGCGTAAAAATCGTAATGAAATCATACTAGTCTAAATAAAGCGGGAGACATGTATGATAACCAAACTACTGATTCTGACATAAGCGGTCATGTCGATCGGGGACTCGCCTCAGTCGTCACTCGAATATAACTATGGGTCTCACGCCCACAACATCAATCATGTTCGCGTCGGCGCGTGCCCGATTACGCATCGGTGTAGACATGTCCATGATGCGACAATAATACCATGCCCGGCGCGTGCCGGAATTCTACCTCGGTGTGAACGCGTCCGTGTGACATCAACAATAATATCTTGGGTGATCAACCTGCGCGTAACGCGTGCCGGAATTCTACCTCGGTGTAGACATGTCCATGTAACACAATAACAATATATCGGGTAATCAACCCGGCCGCGTAACGCGTGCCGGAATCTGCGTCGGTGTAGACATGTCCGTGTGACATCAACAACAAGCGGTAATCAAAATGGAAACATACGGTGGAATTCTCCATCACTGCCCGGACGCGTCAAGTAAGTTCTCGACAAGTCGATGGCCTCTATCGAGACAGCGGTAACAAATACCACACTTGCACAACAAAGGCTATCATCACAAGCGTAGGCAAGTTTCACAACAACAAGCATAGTCGAGTTTCACCTGACTCAAAGTACTTTCATTTTATGCCAAAGTCGGGTTTTAACCCCAGTACTACATCGTTAAGTTCTTTTAAAGAGATCCATTACTTTTATAAGAGTCACCCGATACAGTAGTATTAGAATGACCAACCCACATTCCTTTTCAAAATCAAGTAACAACATTCTTTTCCTAAGTTCGGTTTGCCTAGTTTGATTACTCAAGCTTCTCATTTTCAAATGGTTTCATAGTTCCCAAACTTAATCACTTGATTCCTTTTAGAACAATTGAGTAACATATGTCTCACGTGAGAGTAGGTTATTCTTGTTTACAACATTCTTATTACAATGACCATGATCTAGAAAATGTAATATCATTTTGTCGTCTTAGTTTCTATGCGGATGGAGGTTTCTACTGGTTTTAATACGATACATCATTATTGAATACATTTTCCTTTATTAGCTGCGGTGGTCCGTCGATACGTTACGATTTCGAAATCGGTAAAACATTATCCCTTTAAATAAAACCAAGTACTCATTACTCACGAATGAGGTTTCATGAACATTCACATTAAACAAATAAGTTAAGTCTCTTATCTTATAAGATCAAGTCTCTTAACTCTAACATCGATAAACCGTTTTCACTACATAAGGTCGTTATAACTAACTTCCCGTAAAGCTATTATAACACCCTATGTTTTAAACCAACAAATCACTTAGCACGTATCGTCTACCGTACTACATAGTTCACAACAATCATGCTAGAAAAGATAGGAAGAGGTTCACATACCTCGCGACGATTTATCGATAAGCAAAATGCTCCAATACTACAACCTTGCTAGCCCTTTCCACTCGCCAGTAGAATACGCTACTCTTAGTACTTTCACCTAAAAAAGGTCCTGGCGTCTATTAACTTCAAAACACAAGGTTCCATGTTCTACAGAAAATTGGCGACACTCACAACAGCGTAAATCTCCTCTCTATCGAGTAGGCTACAAGCCAACCGGGGTTTACGTCTAACGGGCGTGTACCATTCTACTACACAACAATGCTACACAAGTCTCTTGTCTGATACACTATGTAAATCTGATTCGATTCTTTATTCTTGGGCTTAAGTCAAAAGACATTGCCACAATAATGTTCATTCTATATATAGTATACCTCGACTATATATTCTACCACATGTAATCTCCAATTCTGATAAGGACAAGAATATTTACCTCGACAAGCCCAAAATTATCCAAGTTATAATGTCGATCACGAGCAAGGTTTAGCTCGCTCGTGCGCTCCAAACCACTCCAAACAACCGCTTAGAAGTTCTAACCAACCTGCTCAAATCTTGACCAAGCTATGAAGATTTCCTTAGGGTTTCGGTTTGAGACTAAAAGGACAAAGGTAGTATTTCAGGGCTCTACGTATAGAGGTAACTTTGAAATACTACTAGGTAAAGGCTAAGGTATTTTGGGCATTATAACAATACTAGGGAGAGTATTTCTATACCTGAGGGGGTATTATCTGAAAACAACTAGTCTAGGGGGTACCCTGCGGCTCAACCCTAAGGAAGGGGGTGGGTCTCGGCCACACCACGAGGAGAAGTGCTACTCTCGGCCAGGGGCCTCGCGAGAAAGGGAGGGCTTTCAAGACTTAGGAAGTGAGAGTGGATGAAGAAAGCATCAAAGGAGGGGGTATTTATAGGAAATCAAGGGTCAAGATCCCAGCCAAGTGGGGGCAAGTGGAGGCCAAGATATGCCCAAGTGCCCCTAGACCCTACTCCTTAAAACCTGCCAAATATCTACACAAATATCTACTACCAACTTGCCCAGCACCCACGTCGTTGAGCCATTCACAGCGCTCCTTTGGCAGGGGTGACAAGTGTCGCCTCTCGTTGGTCCAAAATGTTTAAATCGCTCGGAAAAATCCGCAAAAATACAAAGCGACATAGCCGGAATTTTCCGCGCAAGCTGTAAGCGTTCGTCGAAAGCGACTCAATGGGTGTTGTGCACAAAGGTAAATTCGGCGGGTGCCACGTGGGGGTGACACGTGTCGCCCGATTCGAGAATATTTGTCTTAGAAAATATCCAAAATGGAAATCTCAAAAACAAGCGGGCCCCACAAAGCGTAGAATTTCTCCGTGGGCCCAGCGTGACCATTCAGAAAATAAAATCTCAAAATTCTAATATAATTTAAGAAGCCCACATACCAAATCAGGAAACCAATTCTCATTAACGAACCTTTCTTCACAAATTCTGGAAACTTTTAGTGAAAACTCACATCTTTCTTTCTTTTCAAAATTCTGCCGTACTCTCGTACGTACGTCCTCACATACATGCCCTGCAACTACGGGGTATAACATTCTCCTCGCGAAACATTCGTCCGAATGTTCCTTCTCAAGTCGGATAACGATAAAGTTCCTCTAACAGTTCTGCGCCCGACAACCGCGAACTAACACACGTTCTCTTCTTTCCTTACTCGTCGTGCCGCTTCTCGAACACTTGAACTCTCCCAAGACGTACCGCCTTCAGTCATTACTTGGTTCCCAAAAATCTGCGGAGTCACTACCTCGAACTTGGTCATCTTACTAACCTCAAACTTCCCAAGGCCGTTCCCGCCTTCTGAACGGCTCGGTGAGCGGCGTCCACGAACTCATCGATGATCACACAAACTTGGGCCTAGCATTCGTGACCCCACCACCTGGCGGGACCACCCAACTGAGCCCACCCCAAACCGGGTTCTGGTTGACATGAAATGGTCCTCGGCCCGACCCCAACGCGCCCGAACTCTTGTTCCGTCCGGAACAATCTTACTAATTCACGTCATGAAAGCTACCACTTCCATCTCACACTACCGGACTTATCACACAAATAATTCCCGCGTATACTACTACTGCGATAAGGGTCAAAAATAAATCTTTAACTCAAGGCGACCTTACCCCTAAGGTCTCGGTCGTGACATAGTCTAAGGTTCACACTTACCGTACCCCCCACGTATCCTCCCAACTAAGCATGTTTTCTAACTCACAATTAACACAACGCTATTCGCACATAGCACATAATAATGAGACCATCATAACAAGCATACCAAAACTCTAGAGGTTAAGGATATACACGAAGCTACCGCTCACTCTAATCATAGGCTGCCTGCAGTATGCATGTATGAAAGCGATGAACCGGCCATCGATCCGGTAGGTGAGTCGTAACATCCGTGCTACCCTTGGTCGGACGATTCCTCGCAAAATGGCCTGCTGGCCAAAAATAACAAGCTCCACAGGCACCACGACACTCCCGAAATGCGGTCTACCACATCGACCACACCGAGGTAGGGGTGACCAGCGTCTGGCAACACGCCGCTTGCCGCGAAACACGAACCTTGGAGCCACGACTGCTCGAATACTCTGAAGGTTGTGGAGGACCACTCTGCCGGCGGAGGTACAAAACTAGTATCTTCTTGAGGCGGTCCGCCTCGAAAGTCACCAAAGGACCTGTTGTTACGGCCTCTTGCGATCTTGAGTCGTTGTCGACCTCTCGTGCCTCGCGTCCGGTCGTGAGCTGCGTGCGGGCAATGTCCATGCCGGTGAAGAGCTACTCTGAACATGCCTCGACATGTAATCATCGAGCCACGAAACATATCGGTGCACTCGATCCTCCATACTAGCTTCTGTATTTGGGGCGTGCTGGGCGATGAGTCGAACTACATTGTACTCGAGCCGTCGCGCTCTGTCTAAGCATCAAAAATCGTCGGCCCGTGCCCTCATCTGCGGAGGCAAGAAGTGAGTGAGAAAGCCCGAAAACTCATCCCATCTTGCTGGAGGTGCATGCTCTCCCGGGAAAGCTCGTGAATCAAACGATCGGCTGCGGTATCACGCGGCCGATGCGAACAAAGGTCACAGACTTCGGTCTACGAAGCCTTGATCACCCGCGTGATCGTATAGCTGCGGATGAACTCCTGCGGATCATCCTCGAGCCTCGACCCGTAAAACTGCGGCGGGCTACAACTCGAGAAAGTCCGTAGCCTCAAACTATACGCTCGGGGTGAACGCGGTGCTCTGGGCCCCAGGCTAGCTGCGCATCCGGCCTATCCTGCATATCGGCCGCGACCACGGCGGCAAGCCATCTCGCGTAACCCGTCTCCTGCGCGGTGTGGGGTGGAGGCTCGGTCTTGTGGTCTCGGCGACCAACTGCTGCGGCTGCTTCTTTGGAAATTTGCGGCGTCACAAAACCCGCCGTCTGAAGCCTGACCTCAGTCTTGTCGGGACTGCGCCTCGTACTCCTCTGTATCTCACTGCGGCACCTCCGCTGCCTTGCCGCCGGCTCTGGTTGCCTTGCGCGGGGCATAAGCGGTAAAGCGAGATACGTCGGAGGGTCGACTTACAACACGGCTCTAAGGCGCGATCTCGGAATGAGAAGAATGGAAACCAATCCTAAATGTCCTATAGCCTCACGATTATAGATGTGGTGCCGCACACGATAATCAGACTCTACTAGACACGGTGCGTAGACACTTTCAGAAGGATTAGCGCTCGATACCACTTTTGTAACGACCCGTTCGGGGCGATTCTTGGTGCCTTATCCGGGCACCTAGTGATACAATCGTGAGAAAACGGCGGAAAATAAAACTTTAAACAAGAAACAAGATATATGAACATAAAGCAGGCCAACCCAGCGGTTACCTTCGATAACATATATAAATACAACTCTTACAAAACGAGCATTTAATCCTTTTTACAAACCACACTTGTAGCGATACTACAGACCTCAAGATTTACAACAACTATGACGGGACGGGGCCGCCATACCACGAATGTACAAGAACCTACAACTCGAGAACACATGCAAAAGATAAGCCTCGGAAAGCGGAGCTTCCCAAGCTTGGCGAGATCTAGGCGAGGATCACGGCCGATGTACCTACACTGCGGCATGAGCGGCCCCGAAGGAGGTCGATCTGGCAGTACAGTATGTGAAGCGTAAAATCGTAATGAAATCATACTAGTCTAAATAAGCGAGAGCGTGTATGATAACCAAACTACGATTCCAACATAAGCGGTCATGTCGATCGAGGACTCGCGCCTCAGTCATCTCCGGAAATATAACTATGGGTCTCGCCCGCGGCATCAATCATGTTAGCGTCGCGGCGCGTGCCGGAGTCTGCATCGGTGTAGACATGTCCGTGATGCAACAATAATACCAATGCCAGCCAGCGCGTGCCGGAATTCTACCTCGGTGTGAACACGTCCATGTGACATCAACAATAATATCTTGGGTGATCAACCGCCGCGTAGCCACGTACCGGAATTCTACCTCGGTGTAGACATGTCCATGTAACACAATAACAATATATCGGGTAATCAACCCGACCGGCGTGGCCGCATGCCGAATCTTGCATCGGTGTAGACATGTCCGTGTGACATCAGCAACAAGGCGATAATCAAAATGGAAACATGCGTGGAATTCTCCATCGGCTGCCGCGTCAGTAAGTTCTCGACAAGTCGACCGCCTCTATCGAGAGCAGCGGTAACGAAATACCACACTTGCACAACAAAGGCTATCATCACAAGCGTAGGCAAGTTTCCTGACAACAAGCATAGTCAAGTTTCACCTGACTCAAAGTACTTTCATTTTATGCCAAAGTCGGGTTTTAACCCCAAAGTACTACATCGTTAAGTTCTTTTAAAGAGATCCATTACTTTATAAGAGTCACCCGATACGTAGTATTAGAATGACCAACCCACATTCCTTTTCAAAATCAAGTAACAACATTCTTTCCTAAGTTCGGTTGCCTAGTTCCGATTACTCAAGCACCGTTTTCAAATGGTTTCATAGTTCCCAAACTTAATCACTTGATTCCTTTTTAGAACAATTGAGTAACATATGTCTCACGTGAGAGTAGGTTATTCTTGTTTACAACATTCTTATTACAGCAGCCATGATCTAGAAAATGTAATATCATTTTGTCTCATCTTAGTTTCTATGCGGATGGAGGTTTCTACTTGGTTTTAATACGATACATCATTATTCATACATTTTCCTTTATTAGCATGCGATGGTCGTCGATACACGTTCGATTTCGAAATCGATAAAACATTATCCGCTTTAAATAAAACCAAGTACTCATTACTCACGAATGAGGTTTCACAACATTCACATTAAACAAATAAGTTAAGTCTCTTATCTTATAAGATCAAGTCTCTTAACTCACAACATGATAAACCATTTTCACTACATAAGGTCGTTATAACTAACTTCCCGTAAAGCTATTATAACACCTATGTTTTAAACCAACAAATCACTTAGCACGTATGCGTCTGCCGTACTACATAGTTCTGACAATCGTGCTGAAAAGATAGGAAGGGTTCACATACCTCGCGACGATTTATCGGCAATAAGCAAAATGCTCCAATCTGACACTTGCTAGCCTTTCCGGCTCCTCAAGTAGAATACGCTACTCTTGTACTTTCACCCCTAAAGGTCACAACGTCTATTAACTTCAAAACACAAGGTTCCATGTTCTCTGAAAATTCGGCGACACCTACACCACCCCCGCCTTGGCGTGAAGTCTCCATCTTAGTCCCGGTAAATTTGCCAAGCGACCGAGGGTTTCTGCAATCTTGGGGCGTGTGCCATTACTACACAACGATACTACCACAAATGCTATATGTCTGATCACTATGCCATCTGATTCGATTCTTTGTCTTTATTCTTGGGCT